>CM060920.1:737801685-738541685 GCA_030737875.1 Allium sativum
ATTAGCATCTAACAATTTCTTCAATCAAGCACAAATTACTCAACTTCCTTCATCCACGTTATCGTCCAATCATTCTTACGTTCAGTTTACGAGTCTGAATAGACGATCAAAATTATGAATACTTTATTACATGTAAGAAACTCATTTACAAAGCGAGTTACACAACACATTTTTCCGCAATATCTGAAATCAAAAAGAAAAAATTTCAAATCGGAAGTTAAAAACAGTTACAACATCCAAAGAACTCGGTTAAAAAAGGTCAGCTTTTTAGCATCAATCTACATCTAAATCAACCATTGCCTATGAAACCAAATAAAACACATAAAAACAATAGGATCAAACTTCAAACGAGAAGAGCCGAGTAACTTACCGATGATGGACCATCAACTTAGATCAGTCGATACAGATTTGTAACAAAAGTTGAAGAACTGGTGTTGAGAAAATTATAAGAATTGGGGAAAATTGAAGAGCCGCGGAAGAAGAGATAAAAGCATGGACGGGCGTTTGAATATATTTATTCCTCTCTCTGTCTCTCTTCTATCTCGACGATTTCCAGTATCTTACTGCTTTCTGTCGTCGCTATTTATTCGGGTGATGAATGCGCCATTGGATTAGGTTAGATCTTATGCATAAGACTAACACCGCTCGATCAGAACACACGATGTTACGAAGGGATATTTTTATCCAGCAAGACAACTTAGTGTTGTATCAAACTTTTTATTTAGTTGATAAAATGTTTACCACAATTCCATTCATTTAATTTGTTATATCAATTTAATTGATAAAATATTTATGACAATTCTATTCATTTTAGGGTCGTGCTATACACACCATAATAGCTACTCCAATTTATTCCTTTTTTATTTTACTAGGTTCAACTCCAGCACAAGTTATATTATTGCTCGCTCTTTTGGTCCGGCTATTGCAGACCATACAAACAAGCATGATTCCACAATTATTGGTCAAACAATTTAGAATGATAATCCAAAGGCCTGAATTTTAATCCCAGACATTATGGGATGCTAGTCGGACAAGCTCGAATTAACAGTGCGACGGAATGCTTAGAGCTCAGGCAAGAGATGCACAAAGTCTGAATCGCTCAACTCCCAAAAGTTGACATCGAATATGGATCGGCACACACAAATCAGTCATGTCCAACTTCAACACCAAGACATCAGATAGGCTCATCCATGCATGTGCTCAAGCTCAAAGCCACTTAACTTCATATCGACATGCTTCCATGAAACTCGAGTCGATCTACATTATACTCATTTTCATGAATCCGGGTCGGCCTATTCCTATACTTGATCAAGTTCAGTTCTCACCAACTCGGATCAGCTCAATACGAGTCCAAATTATCGCATCCAGGGCTGCATGAAGGAGCAAATACCACATGAACCCAAAACATAAGAAAAAATGGGTAAAACATCAGAGAACGGAGATGAACATGCTCGAATTGGCATGTGACTTGTTGAATCTAGATAGGTATCGACCCTTGTCGGTAAGGTCGGTACCGATTCGAACTCCAATCACAACCAACTAGACCTGACCCAAACTCTAGGGAACCGACCCGACCTAAACTCTAAGGATGTGGGTGTTGAACTGCTTTTTTACAAGGCTGTCACGCTTTGTTTTCAGGTCGTTGGATCGCTCGGGACTTAAGCACAAATGGATTCACGGACTTAAATAAACTTGGAATGTGACAAGCGCCCATAACTCGTGCACTTAACAAGAGAAATACTGCATTGAAAGATGTGCCGACAGCTATAGACGATCATCAAGGTAGAAATAATACAAGAGGAACATGTCGTATAACTCACAACGCAAGGATAAAATATATTAGAACATATACAATATGCAATGATAGTGAAGCAGAATTGAGCAGAGTCTTAAACTTTTCATATCATCAGGAATTATCCATACAACACTGGAAAACACCATAAGAACCTGTACAAAATGTCTCACTAAAGGTCACTCAGAGAATACTTCAAACAACGGAAAACAACAAATAGTAGATAGTAGGAAATAATATACCAGCCTCCTGCTTGTCGTCGCTCAGCAGCATCGTCCTCATCATGATCTACTACTTGTCATCTACTACTCAGTCTGCCCATTCGTCACATGAATGAAGTCCAAGGTAGTAAGATGGAGACATAAAACCTTAAGTCAGACAACAGTCTTAATGAGCGATAAAACAACTATCTAACATCATCAATTAAGTACATGAGAAATAGGTAGATTAACCAACTAGTCTACGAATATCAATAGAGAAGATACCTAAACCCGTCTTCCCCACATATGATAGTGATAGCCTTTACAATAACTATAAAAGAAAGCATAACAACCAGTTATTTAGCGTAGACTATCCTAATCGTGATCAACATCCCCTAAGCAAAATCCCCGAAGGCCTAAACCAACATCAGAGAAGCACCTAAGAGATGTCTCATTCGATGTCGAACAATCTACGCAAGATGATACAAGCAAAGCAATCATCATCCGTGACTCTGGCTATCACCACCAATCTTGCTTTGAAACCATCGTTAATTGTATGATGGCTACGACATGCCATTTGTCAAGGGCTAATGGTGATCCCGGTTCTAGCAAAAACTCCATGCGCCTTTCCACGATACGTATGTTTGCCTTACTCAATGAAGATAACTAGGCTTTTCCATGATACCTAGGGTACTCGACCAGCTAACATCTAGTTTTTTAGGTGTCTCCATTATACCCCTTCTTTGAGTCCGCTAGAACCTCTGATTAACGATAATTCCTCAGTCTTCGATATCTCTAGCCATTCAACTTGATGACATTTCACAAGCTCAAGCGACTTCTCGAGAAACCATTATCCACGGACTCAAATATCCTTGAGTCGTTCCCACATTCATTGCATTTCATCGATCAATGAACACTTCAAAACACTTCGAACATTCCACCTTGAACTCACGTCGAAACCATGACCATCATTGAACCAATAATAAGCTTCGTTTGGTTTATAGTTAGTACACAGCGTTTCACCCTTTTATACTACAGCGTTTCATCTTTTGCCATAAGTCACAATTCTCAGTGTTTCATAGACGCTGCAACCATTCCCGGGTCGTTCCACGACCCATCAGTCTGCTCCCATGACAACCCATTAATTATAGCGACCCATTAAAGTGCTGCAAGCCACTGTCACTAATCCCTCAAATGCTGCCTTGACCGACCCAACTTCAAATGACCCGACCCAACTTGGACGACCCATCTTGAACGACTCATCTTGGACGAGGACGACCCAACTTGGACAACTCATAGCTGAATGATCGGATTTCCATTAGCATTTCTTGCGCAACAAGACATGGCAACCCGAGCTTTACACCATGTTTTCGACCGATCCATCCATCCATGCTTCAACAATGAACATCCACACATGCAACTCATCCAAAATCAACCAATTTTCAAACCAAAATCAATAGCAATCATCAACACATTAACACAACAATAAATCATCATATTCCATATGAATTCATCAAATCATGATAAAACAATGAATGAATTAACAAATGGATCTAAACTTGTATAAACACACGAATTAACATATGAATTTACCGATTTAATTTGCTAGATTAGATCCTATGGTGATTTGAATGAAAACATACTTACCATGATGTAGATTTAGGTGAAAACAAATTGAAATGATGAAAATAAGATCAAACAACCCGTATACTCAATTGAATATGTGTGAGAGATGTTTATCACTCACCAAATCTTTAAATTAGCTTTGAAATGATGATCTACAAATCCGGACGGCGAAGAACGATCTCCAAATCTCTTAATTTGATGCGACCTACTCTCTCTTGATATTGATCTAGCATTCCTTGATGTAGATCTTCAATCTCCTAATGTAGATCTAAGATTTTCAATTGAGGAGAGATGTATTTGATTGGGCAAGGAGGATCACGAGCTCAACCAAATGAGAAATGAAAATACTAAACCTTTCTCCTTGCCTCTACCCCTCTATTTATAGCCATCCAACCAGCCTATATAGGCCTCACCAAATCATCCTATTAATGACTAGTTAACCTGTCTAGAAATTGAGTAGCACTAAAACAGCGGTTCCTTCCAAACCGCTGAACCAAATCTTTAATATAACCACTCTACGGAATTAGCAACACCATTTCCTTTCCAATGAAACTGATCTCGGCACCTGATTCGATCCTAGTCAAAAGTTATTCCTTGTACCAAACTAAAAAGGGCAAAATGTTCACAAATAAAATTAACAAAAATTATGGACAAGTCTCACATACCCATAACCAACATATCAAAATGTGAGAATGATCTGACCCTTAGGGAATTAAATAAAAACAATTATGATCGTCCAATACGTAAAATGTGGGTCATTACATGGACTCGCTTGGATTAAGCGATGGATCGGGAAGCAAACTTGGAATTTTGGACATAAAGAATTCATATCGGCATAGGCCTTATGCCTCGACTCGGATTGATCAAACCATTCTTCACTAGATCGGATCGACATACACACTCCAAGGGTCGGATCGGCCTTGTCATGTACTTTGGGTCGACTATGGTCTGTAGCTTCGAATTGGCTATTGTTCCTTACATGGGATCAATAAAAATTTGTGGCACCTTAGCGGTATAAATATACAACTGGACTCAACTCATTCGAATAAAACATGGATGTAACTTTAGATTTACTCTAGTTTAAGTGCTAGGACTTGTCATGATTTTGGGTCTGGCCAATCGGATCGGTATCGATCCGAAGGTATCTTGGTGGACGATCCGTCTTCTGGCATGTTAACTTGGCTTACATATGGAACTTATTTTCTCTTTAGGAATTCAGGTTGATCCAAGCTTCAATACAAATACAAATGCATAACCTGGTGGCTCATCTAGAGGATCTTTTGGACATATATTGACATTACTATATAAGGACTCCGCCATTGCCGAACTCTGACCTTCTTATCTTCATATTCTTATAATCAAATTTGGATTGTATTGCAATCTAATAGTATAATAATAGACTATCTCACAGTGGATGTAGACAGGTTGCAAAACCACTATAAATTTGTATGTTGATTTGTTTTTTATGCACTTTGTATTTTGGATCTGTGCTATTATCTATGATTGTTTGCTGCTTAATCAACTCGAGTGTTAATGACCACATTTTGGTGCTAAAATTTTTGGCATGCTAAGTAATGGCACTTACCTTCGATTTTGGATTTGGATTGCTCCAGGAATCAGATATAGTGAGAAGGAAAAAGACAAATACTCATACTTATGCTCAAGGCGTTGGATTGAAAGGAAGTCAAAAGGCTTCCTTCGATGGAAACTCCTTTATCAATTGAACTCGGGAAGAGATGGATTGAATGGTAAAGGAATTGGAATCTCGCTTGGAATGGCAAGAAGGATTGCTCTAGTGATAAGAGGAAATGATATCTAGTTTTCTCAATCGAGATGGAACGACTAGGAAGACTAGAAGGTAGGTTTCATATGTTGGAACGAGACTTAGTGGAACTCAGGATATCAGGCTTGGCTCGGGGGCAGAACCCTCATTATCACCTCAGATAGGTACTGATCTGCTTCAATACCAAACCAAGTTTGGCTGGGGGCAAACTCTCCTCCCCCGATGGCACTGTTGCTGCTTGCGATGCCTTGAGTAGCAATGTTTTGGATATTTGTGCTAGAATAACTTAGGCGCATACAGGAATAACTCTGGAAGAGCTCATGCGGCTCCTAGAAATCGATTCATACCCGATCCCTCTCTTTGGGTCGGGGTCAATCTGAATGTTGACGCCATGGGTAGACGTCCCACCTCAACTAGTTTGGACACTGGTATGGGTTTGGGTGATTGGCAACAACTTCTGAATAATGGAAATCAAATTGCAAATGTGATTCAGTGGATCTTTTAGGCGAAATATTTGACATGGAATATGTCAATCGTATCTCATTCACCCTGATTATAAGAAATCTCAAAATCCACCAGACTTCAAGTTACCGATATTTGAGGCTTACAACGGCAGGAAGGATCCTACCATTCATCTTATGCATTGTATGGAGTTGTTTTGGGCATCAGATGATATCACTGGTTAGTGCTTCCCGCTATTTCTTTTGGATGTCATTGCTATGTGGTTTCGGAAGTTGGAATCACAGTCTATTGAAAGTTGGACTATTTTGGTGGAAAGGTTTACCGAGCAGCACAGGGTCTATTTTTCCTAACCCAAGAACATAATGACTCTCACAACAATAAAGAAGAAGACTAGAGATAATATACAAAAGTTCTAGTAATGGTTTAATATGGCGTTAACATCGATGGATTAATCGGACACATTTATGGTACTTAGGTTGCCTTTTCCAACATATCGGATGATTTAGACTTAAATATCTCACTAGAAAGGTATCTTCCAAGGGACCTTGGCGAGTTTTACTACGAAGCAGATAGATTTCTATGATAAGAGGATGTAAGAGATGATAAAGAAACTATAGAGGTTATGTTTAAGGATGGAGGAAAGTCTCGGCTTATAAAGGATAAGGATAAATGAAAAGGAAAAGGCTCTAATGGATACGATCAGAATAATTGCCAGCGAAGAGAATCTATGTTCTCTTCGTATATGTAACGACCCATATTTCAGCAGACTTGGATTTACCGAAATTTGGTTGTTATAGTACACTAATCTCAATGCATCTCTGGAAGAAATTTATTTGGATAATCAGAATATCATTCCATTCAGAATGCCTCTGAGCAGGGAGCCAATGGAAAGGGAATCTGGTAAACACTGTATGTTTTATGGCATGGATTGTTAACTCCATTGTTAAAGCGTAGTCATTAAACCAATACTATATGAGATAGACAAAGTCATAAGCATGCATGAAGTCATGGGAATTATTCAACAGCTCATTTAAACATTGCGTCAAATAGTATGAGTGCATGCATACTGCATACATGCAATGTAATGGCAAATGTGATGTACGGACGCAAGGGTTTCTCAGGTCACCTGGTCGTTCATCTTTCATCTCGGAGCAGGCCCACATCATCACGTCGGTCAAGCAGCGCCCTTTGCTAAAGGATCAAGTAGGTAATGTCATCACAGGGCCAAGCACCATTACAGGGGACTGGTCGATCACTTCTGCTGGTCGAGCAACAGTCTTGGGGTCGAGCACCGCTCACATGAGTGGTCGAGAAAGGCAAGCTTTAGTGGTCGAGCAGGGGTCACCCACACATACTCGGAGAAGGGCTCTCTCATTCACCTTATGTAAAGAAGTCGAGCGGAGCATCCTCATCTGAGGGGTCGAGCGACACTGGTGATTGAGTACTGATTGGGAATGAGAACGAGTAGCTCTGAACTGAAAAAGCGGGATAATATATGAAAGTGATGAATGGCAATTGTGTAATATTTGTACCCCAAATTGTATAGTAGAAATATGCAAAGAACGATGGCAAATTGTCAATACTGATCCCATTTTTCACTTGAAGACAAAGCACGTGAAGAATAGATGTCGCCCACGCGTTGCTAACAGCAAAGTTGCTCGTTCCAGCAAATTCAGGGTCGCTTGTTCATTCCATTTTCTGGTCGGTCGTTCAACAATTCAGTACAGCTGTTGCCAGCTAGCTCCAACTGTCCAGTGGCAGTTCTATAAATACACCAGCGTGCGACCCAAAATCTGAACACCATAATTACGACTTTGCCACCTGGTCCAAACTTCTTCTATAAATACCCTATTTCATCACATTTGAAGGGACCGATTCTTGGTCCCCGAAGGGCTGCCCAAATCACTTCTTCGCCATTCTTAAGCAATCCAAGCTAATGGCTTCCTAAGATCACTCCATCTTCCTCCAACATCACGTGGATCTCATCTTCTCCAAACACCATTAATTCTCACTCCAATTTAATCCGAGAGATCTCCAATCGCCATTACTCCTCTTTAAAGCATGGATTTAACACAAATTTCATGATGGAATCAAGGAAGATTATCGAATCACAAGATCTAATCTATTCCTTCTCTAATCCAAGTGAGATCTAAAGCTAAAGGTGAATAGAAAGTGGGAAATCATCATAAAGAGAGTGAAAAGGTGTAATAAATAAGGTGTATGAGATGATGCTCTACGTAAATTTCTTCATGATAATGAAAATTACTTCAAAAGTGGATGTAGATCTTTCCTAGATCGAACCACTATAAAAATCTTTTTGTTTTATACTTCTTTACTTGCATTTATATTTGTGGCCCCATTTTCATTTTGCATACCGTTTGGTGAAGTGTGATTTCACACCTTTGGTGTTTAAACCATTTTTTATTCAAACATTTGGTACTCACCGTGGGACCGCATTCGCATCTCCTTCCTTCATACATCTCTCAATCTTAAGAGCCTACCATTGAAGTTCTAAGCCTAATTCTACCAAAGATTCTCCAAATCTACTACAATCTAGGCCATCTGACGAACCCTCTCCCACATGGTTGGGACCCTTGTCCGAAATAATGGCCAAACCTAAGAAGACCACTAGCAAAACTATTGGAGGAAGCAATAATGTCGCTAATGAGACTACACCACTTACTAACTGTTTCGAAGTTGGCAAAAACTCAGTGGATGGAGCCGGTGTGTAACACCCCATAATTCTGTTACACAAAGATTCACAAATCAAGGCAGAATTAAAAGTTAAATCAAAATCAAGGGAAACGAGCTGCGCCATTGCGTTCGTCTCGGAATTCTACATGAAAACGAGTCCGAGTTTGCGTAAATCAGAGTCCGTATGAGGAAGATATGGCCTCCAGAAGATTCAGCGAAGTTCAAATTTCAAAACAGGTCAGGTTCAAAATTCAAATCGGACCCAGAATGGGCTAGGCGGGAATTTTCCCGCCCAAGGCACCCAGGTCGACTGGGTAGTCGACCTGGGGGCACCCAGGTCGACTGGGTAGTCGACCTGGGTCACCCAGGTCGATTGGGTAGTCGACCTGGGGGTCGACCCCCCTGCTTTTTCCAGCTTTCTGCACCTGGTTCGTTCTGATGTATTTGGTCACGTTTTCTGCCTATGTTCGTCCGCCTAACACTATATAAACAGCCCTAGACTCCTTCCCTATTCACAATTCTTCTCTACCCTTATGCTGCAAAGATTCTTAGTGAACATGGCTTCTTCTCCTCCACTTAAAATAAATAATAAATAGAATAATATATAAAATAAATCAAGACGAGGAGATGCTGCTGAAAGACTTTCAAGAAGAGATTCGAATCAAGATTAAAGCTTCAAGATAAGGATCAAAGGCTAACGTCGCACGAATCATAGCAACGCCATCTTTCTTTTCTAATCTAAATTTCTGTAAGTCAGTTACTTTTTAGATTTGAACGTTTCTCTCTGTTCGTGACATGAAATTAAAGGAATAAAAGAATATGCCAAATCTCTCTCTCTATTCGAATCAGTGCCTATACTCTTGGACCTAATTAAGAACTGTTATGATTCGAGGACAAATAAGACTGTGACTATGAAACTATGGACCTTAAAACCATATGCCTCTTTGACTATGAACATTGCCTATGACTATGAATATTGCCTATGACTATGAACATTGCCTATGACTATGGACATTGCCTATGACTGTGACTGTGACTATGAGAATTATTTCTTTGACTAAGCCTACGCCTTCGATTTCAAAAACATAAACTATTGCCTATGACACAACGAGGACAACTATGATTAAACGCCTATGATTCATGACTAGGAAAGTGTTGCTTAAGTTTTGTGACTGTCTAAACCTGATTTTCTATTCTGTCTGTTCTTGGTTTTCTTGGTTTTAGACCTTGGGAATTTACCTATTCAGTTAGGTCTACCCATGTTCTTGAACCTACGTCGTTATCCAAACCTTTTTATGCCAGTTATTATGTCCATCCTTTTTCATAGCATTTTTGGTTCATTCCCTATTTTCTACGAATCTAGATTTATCTATAATCAAGACTGAATCACGATTATACGAGCGGTGGGAATACGATTTGGGCAAAATATGAAAACGTAGTTATAAACTTGGAAAATTGGCATAAATTGGGAATATGTATTATGGCATGTTCATAGAAATGCAAATGGGATAAATTTGACATGAATTATAGGATGGGTGGTTCGAATCTAGCATTTACATGAACTATGAACTAGAATAATAAGTCTAGTTTGACATGAACTGTAATTAGAATGTTAAATCAGAATTGGATTAGCTAATTTGGCATAAGAAGTATATTGGCATAAATTTGAAATTGGCCATAATTGGGAGTAATTGTCAGGTTTAGCAAAATCATGGTTAGTGACACTTAGTTTGGTATAGTTTACATACCAAAAAGCATAAACATGATATAGAGGGGAAAATGGGCCATAAGAATGAATGTTGACAATTTGCATTAAAAGAAAAATTAGGAAATAAGTAAATTAGGAATAATTTACTTATAGAATTTGTCCTAAATGAGAAATGTAAATTTTGACAAATTAAAGGTTTCTTAACGACATCTCTTTTAATAAATACACCAGAAAGTTATAGGGTGACAGAGAGGATAGTGTCTAGGCTTGAGTTTGGAAAATACAAGTTTCCTGCTCTCCCTGGCTATCCCTAACTGATCCGACGGACAAGATGGTTACTTTCAAAACCTGATTTGAAAATTAATCGAAACCCTTTTGAACTTAGAAAACACGAATAGGCCTAACCCGAGGTTAGACTGAGTTGCGATGTAAACTTGCCCGGAACCAACCGGCACATCCAGTATTCACAACAATATCTGTCTAATGTGAGTGGTCGTGGCTTTAATTTATTTAGTTAAAGATAGAACAAGAATGGTAGGGTTAAGCTAACTAAGTCACTTAACCAATTCAACATGATAACCAGACCGGTGGGTGGGGTTAGTTTCATACAGACACAGTTAAGCTATAATGGGAGGGATAAGTCCATAGGGACACTTAACCAACTTAACATGGTAACAAGACAAGATTTGTAGGGTTAGGTAATTAAGGAAACACTTATCCAAATTAACATGTTAACTAGACTAGGAGGTGGGGTTAAGTAAAGTTAATACACTTAGCCAAATTAACATGTTAACTAGACTAGAAGGTGGGGTTAAGTAAAGTTAATACACTTAGCCAAATTAACATGTTAACTAGACTAGAGGTTGGGGTTAAGTAAAGTTTAATACACTTAGCCAATTTGATATGTTAGCTGGGCTAGACCGTAGGGTCAAGTAACTTGAACACTTAACCATCAGATTGTGATAAAGGAATAGGGTTAAGTCTAAAACGTGAAGGGATAATACTTAACCATTAATAACATGTTAGTTAAAACAGACGGGCAAGGTTAAGTTACAAAGGAACACTTAACCAATACAAGGTGAATGGGTACGGTTAAGTATTAAGAAATACTTAACCAATATAACTTGGTTTGTGACTGAAACACCCCACCTCCGTTAGGGTCACTCTCAAAGGGAATGCCCTAATTTTGGTGGAGGTTTATAAGTACAAGTCACAGATATACAAGACAGATATAAGAACACATATTTGTAAACAGCGGAAGAACAACAAACTTTATTTCATAAAGTCAAATACGTGTTACAACAACATCCTTTCCAAAAACATAACATAACACTTTCATAATCTGTCTTGAGTACATTATTTAAAGAAGCATAAATAAAACATAGATAAACTGCAAAAGCCCCATAGTGGATTGTCCAAAGCCATAGTTCAAAAAAGGAAAGTCCAAGCAATACATTTCTCTTCTTCAAGCTGGATGTTGAGGTTGGTCAAGCTGCTGTGTTCCCTCCCTGAGGACCTGGGGGGGGGGGGGAACGGAAGAAAGAAGACGAAAGAAAAGTAGAGTCAGACATAAAGCCTGAGTAAGTCTAGTACTATTTTGTCTATGAATAAAGAACTGGGTATGATAAGTATAAACAAGAAGTGGGCATGCACTATAAACTTGGTTAAGTTGTCTAGGGTCGAATATACTATCGTACCCCATGTTGATCTCTGAACCCATATAAACTAGTTTCCAACTGGCACCCCATAATCAGGGTGATGTGATCCATTCTATGATGATCGGCTCCTACTCGCATAGTTACATGTGTCTTACGGCCCCCGATGTTGTAGTTACCTATGCTGGTCCCACCATGGGGTGTATCAAGTCCCATAGTGGCAACCCGACACAACCTCAGAGTGCACAGGTATGCTACTGGTGTCCAGTGCCTTATTTTTCTGTGCCGGAGTGTGTGCACGCCCGCACTCCGTTAGAACCTACACTGCTACACCACCGCCGTCGCTTTGACCTCTTACAATCAGCCCAGTAATCGTGCCCCACCCTGCCTAGTTTCAGGGTATCCTGATACACCTTCTAGGGTTACTGCTGAAAAGGGTCCCCCGTTACTAGGTTTTCTATCTCTAGCCAACATGCTAAGTTGGTTAAGTGTTTCCTAACCTAACCCCCACCAGTCCGTTTTGTTTAGCATGTTCCATTTTGATTAAGTCTTTAGTTCACTTAATCCTATCAATCCTGACTCAGCCTTAATTGTCTTATTAAGGCCCTGACCTCTCACATTAGACAGGTATTGTTGTGACTGCCTGTTGCCGGTTGGTTCCGGGTAGTCTTACGCCACAACTCAGTCTAACCTCGGGTCCTTGCTGGGCTCCATGTTTAACCTCCCACATTGGGTAGGTATTGTTGTGACTACTGGACAGCCGGGCGGTTCCGGGCAGGTTTACATCACAACTCAATCCAACCTCGGGTTAAACACATCGTATGTTCTACATTTACATATTTTGTCATTCTTCTTTATTTCTTATATGTAAATATTTGCGGCCCATTATTAAGTTAATGGTGTAAAGGTTACACCAATCATGGGCCCAACCCATACTTGAACTTGGGCCCTTCTATTTTATATTTTCATTCATTAGTAATTTTAACCCAAAGTTATTTCCCCCGTTTAACACGTCCGTTTATATATATTTTGGGCTTAGCCTTTTAAAGCCCAAATTAGCCATGCGAAAAGGGGAGGCTTAAAGCGTAATTACATACACAAAGAGGGGAATGTGAGCGCATGAACTTGCAATACGACGTTGGAAGTACAAAATAGAAACTAGTGTACTTGCATAGTGGTAACATAGGTGACATGAATCAAAGCATGTGGACTTGTAATTGAGATATCATTATTGTCACATGAACCTATATTTTTATTTAGGCATAATGTCAAACATAAGCATGTCATAAATATTTCTAGCATAAGCATGGCATAATGTCAAACATAAGCATGGCATAATATCAAACATAAGCATGGCATAAGTATAGTTAAATTTGTTCACATAACCATGGCATAAATATTTCTAACATGAAATCATGATTCTTACTTTAGTCATGTAAACTTACAAAAAGGGACCTTTTGAACCTAACCTAGCCATGTACCACATATGTCATCATATAATTCTTGTAAACAAGATAGACCTAATCATGGTTGTCAAATATCAATCATAGCCTAGCCATATTCATAAGTTTGCAAATAGGTTTTCTAGTACAAAAGCATGGCTTAATACATAATGCCAAATTCTCAACATAATTTCATATGGATAATAACCAAACTTGTTCCAATTACTTACAAAATGATTTATGCACAAAAATATACATCATGGTGGCATAGAAGCAAACCCCAAACTTGCATGAATTTAAATCAACTACATACATGTAGCTTCAACATGGATTACATAATTTGCGAAATATTCCAAACGTATACTTGCATAGAACTACCGCATGTAGTTCTTTATAATGAATAACATAATTCATAAATATCCAAACATATATAATATTTCAAATTGATAAGAACGCACAAATATGAATTACTTTATTGCCACAATTCAAGCATACAAACCAACACAATTGTTTATTCATACCAAAGTAATACTCTACTTACAATGGTGTGATGAATTCTCTAGTTTAGGGATTGAAGACGCAAATTCCTTTGTTGAATTGATTTGTTTAGGTTGCTTTAAGCTTTAGAATCTTCCTCCTAATCCTCTCTCAAATTTGGTGGCTACTCCTAGTCATTCCTCAGCAACATGGCGGCTATGTTCTTATTTTTGAATGAATAGATTAGGGTTTAGTCTAGGGTTGTTTATATAGAGGTTAGGAACTGATTAGGACCATTGATGTTGCTTGGATTGATCGTAGCCATTCATTCGATAGAGAGACCAATTAAAACTTGCCACCTAGCCCTAGTGAGAAAGCAGACCACAGAAAATCGACCACATAGAGAATAGGCCAGCCGGGTTAGACTGGGCTCGACCTGGGTCTGGACCAGGTCGACACCCCTGTCGACAGGCCTGTCGACCTGGTTAGACCAGGTCGACAGCCCAGTCGACTTGGTGGGTCAGGCGGGTGTTTTTTCCGCCCTGGCCCATTGGGCCCCATTTCCGAATTTAAACATGATTTATTCTGTTTGAATTTAAACTTGATTCTCAAACTTCCGAAGGCCATATCTTCTTCATACGGACTCCGTTTTTCGAAAACTCGGACTCTATTTCGCGTATTTTTCCGAGACGAACGCAATGGCGTATCCCGTTTCCCTTAGTTCTTTGATTTCAGATTAATTATACTTTAATTTGTTAATTTCACAGTTATAGAATTTTCGGGGTGTTACATTCTCCCCCACTTAAAAGGATTTCGTCCCCGAAATCTTCAAGTTAGGAGGAATGTATATCCTAACATCCAATCATCCATCTATTCATCCATCAAACACGAGCATCCATTGTCCTTAAAAGACTTCTAATGCTTCATGATCATATGCGAAGTGTGTGTGTACATGAACTTATCTAATGCAAAATCAGGCGGTCTACTGATTCAGTTGACCTCCTTAATGCGAATTATGTAAGTGCCATGCATCCATTATGTATGCAAATTTTCCTATTCTTGATTCTACATGAGTGCACAATCATTCAATACAGATGCAACATCCATATGACAACACATTAAAGTTCAACCATATACGAATGCAAACATATATGCATATGCAATATGAAGTGACTGAGCCGATCTAAAACCTAGATTGTGTGTGTATATGCAACCACGAGCAACCACTAGCAATCACTTGCAACCACTTGCAACCATCATCCATAACATGTTTTAACTACATGTTTTCATCCAAAAAGATTCTACCTAAAGGATAAGGTCGAGGAAATATACCTAAAAAGATAGATAAAAGCGCAACTTAAGGAAAAAGGAAAGATCAAGGATGTACCCTCGAACAGAAAAGGGTAGGCAGTACGTATTCTAGCTTTAGTTTCCCAAGTCGCGTCTCCCTCGGCGTCGCTCCACTGAACTTTGACGAGCTTGACTTCGCGGTTGCGTAGCTTCTTCACTTCTGTTCCTAAGATGCGGGTTGGAACTTTTCGTATGGTCGCTTCGCGTTCCACTTCGGCCTCTTCGAGGATATTTGGCCCTACTACTTCGGCTGACTCATGTAGACATTTTCGGAGATGTGAAACGTGAAAAACGTTGTGGACTCCAGCCAACTTCTCGGGTAGCTCTAATCTATAGGCCATTTTCCCAATTTTCTCGATAATAGGGAATGGCCCTATGAACCTTGGTGCCAGTTTTCCTGTGGTTCCAAAACGAACAACGTTCCTTAGCGGTGATACCTTGAGAAAAACTCTGTCTCCAACTTCAAATTCAAGGTCGGTCCTCCTCTTATCGGCGTAGGACTTTTGTCTGTCTTGGGCCGTCTTCATCCTTCTTCGTATTAAGTCTACTTTCTCTGAGGTCTCTCGGATCATATCTGGTCCAAGTATGAGCTTATCAGTAGACTCCCACCAACAAGTGGGCGATCGGCACGGTCTTCCATATAAAGCTTCGAAGGGCGCCATTCCGATGGTTGCTTGATAGCTGTTGTTGTAGGCAAATTCCACCAAAGGAAGGTGGTCTTCCCATGTCCCTCCGAAGTCAAGGACGCATAGTCTTAAGAGGTCTTCCAAAACTCTATTCACTCTCTCTGTTTGGCCGTCGGTTTGGGGATGATAGGCTGTGCTCAAGCATAACTGCGTTCCTACTGCTTCTTGCAGACTCCGCCAAAACTCACTGGTGAAGATGGGGTCTCGGTCACTAACAATGCTAGATGGTATTCCATGGAGTCGAACGATTTCCTTGAGGTAAAGTGATGCTAGGGATGAGGCAGTTCTCTTACTTTTGACAGGTAAAAAGTGGGCGCTTTTAGTAAGCCTATCCACTATTACCCAAATGCTAGTGTTGCCTCTCCTAGACCTAGGCAGCCCATCGATGAAGTCCATTGAGATGCTATCCCACTTCCACTGCGGGACCTCCAGAGGATGTAGCAGTCCGCCAGGCTTTTTCTGTTCCGCCTTAACCTGTTGGCACACCATACACTTAGAAACGAACTCTGCCACGTCCTTTTTCATGCCGTTCCAGAAGAAAGTCCTTTTTATATCTTTGTACATTTTATCTCCGCCTGGGTGTATCGTCATCTTGGAATGATGCGCTTCCTCGAGAACCTTCCTTACTAAATCTTTTGTCTGTGGGACGCATAGTCTTCCGTCTCGCTTTAGTAAACCTTTATCGTCAATGGAGTATGTGTTGAGGTGACTTGAAGTCTCACCCCTAATTAGCCTATCAATCATTTCCACAAGCTGAGGGTCTTCGCGTTGTGTTGCCCCTACTGAATCCACTAAAGTCGGGCGCACTTCGAGAGATGCAAGCAAGCCCGGTACGAAATCGGAGGAAGGCCTAAAGTCGAAGCTGGCTATAAACTCTAGGCTTTGTCTTTCAACAAACAACGGGCTTAGGGTCAATTTCTTTCGGCTCAACGCGTCTGCCACTACGTTGCCTTTGCCCAGAGTATAGGAGATTTCGAAATCGTACGAGGCAAGAAACTCCATCCATCTTTGTTGCCTCAAGTTAAGATCCTTCTGCGAGAAAAGATATTTCAATGATTTATGGTCAGTGTAAAGTTCGAACTTCTCACCTAGGAGATAGTGTCGCCAAGACTTGAGTGCAAAGATGATGGCGGCTAACTCAAGATCGTGGGTTGGGTAGTTCTTTTCGTGCACCTTCAATTGCCTCCCGCCATAAGCTACTACCCTTCCTTCTTGCATTAAGACGGCGCCTAGCCCTGTCCCACATGCATCCGTATAAACAGTGAACATCTTGCTCCCATCTGGCAGCGTCAAAACTGGGGCTGTTGTGAGAGCCCTTTTTAGTCGTTGGAAAGCAAACTCGCAATCCAAGTTCCAATTGAACGCTAGGTTCTTCTTAGTTAATTTCGTGAGCGGAGCTGAGATTTTCGCAAAATCCCTTATAAACTTTCGATAGAAACCTGCTAGTCCTAGGAAGCTTCGGACCTCAGTTGCATTCCTTGGTGTCTTCCAATCTTGTACCGCCACTACCTTAGCAGGGTCCACTGCTAACCCTTGTTTGGATACTATGTGCCCAAGGAACCTCACCTCTTCTCTCCAAAAGTGGCATTTGGAGAATTTGGCTTTTAGTTGATGGACTCGCAAAGTTTCCATGATTGCCCTTAAGTGTTGAGCATGTTCCTCTTCACTCTTTGAGAAGATAAGGATATCATCTACGAAGACCACTACGAATTTGTTGAGGAAATCTCTAAATACCCTACTCATCAGGTCCACGAAGTAAGCAGGTGCATTTGTCAAGCCGAAAGGCATGACAAGCCATTCAAAGAAGCCGTCTGGGGTTCTGAATGCCGTTTTATCGATGCTATCTTCAGCCACCCTTAGCTGATGAAAACCGGTTGCTAAATCGAGTTGGGAGAAAACAGACGCTCCTACAAGCTGGTCAAACAAATCGTCAATTCTAGGGAGAGGGTGCCTATTCTTTTTCGTTAGCTTGTTGAGCTCCCTATAGTCAACACATAGACGGAGTGAACCATCCGCCTTTGTAGCGAACACCACTGGAGCGCCCCATTCTGAAATGCTTCTCCTAATGAACCCCTTTTCTAGAAGCTCTTTAATCTGTTTACTGAGCTCTTTCCTTTCTCATGGAGCCATATGTCTAACGGGCAACGCAACGGGCTTTGTATTATCTACAAGATATATGCGGAAGTCTATTTCCCGCTTTGGAGGCAAGCCCTTCACCTCTTCGAAGACATCCGGATATTCCCGGACCACTTTAACTGATTGCAAATTTTCAACAGAGGCATCTAGTGATTCAAGATAACTAAGCATAACCGCATACGAGGGATTACAAGAAATTTCCAAAGTATTACCGAGCTGGGTTAGGAGCCTAACAACCCTTTTCTCACAATCAAGGATGGCCCCATTACTGGATAGCCAATCCATACCCAAAATCAAACCATACCCCGAAAAGCCCAAAACAAAGGCACTACATTGAAATTCTACACTTAGAATAGAAATTTTCAATCCCACACAGATCATAGACAAATGAGCTGGGCCCCCAATTGGGTTTGAAACAATTAAGGGGTCCTCTACCATACTAGTTCTTAGGTGCAGAGATTCTACTAAAGCAGACGAGATAAAGGAGTGTGATGCGCCAGAATCAAATAAAGTGCGAACGGGGTGATCATAAAGATAAACTACACTTTCTACAGAAGTATTTATACCTCGCTGTTGCAGAGGTGGCGCTTCTAGCACATGGACCTGTGCCCCTGGGGTGGATCCAGCCCTCTGCCCCTGTCCTCGTTTCTTTGGGCAGTCCTTAGCCCTATGGCCTGTCTCACCACAAGAAAAGCACCCACCATTCTCCTTGGCCTTCTTTTTCCGGCAGTCCTTTACTAAGTGCCCCACTTTGCCACAGAAATTGCACTTCCTCTTCTCTTTGTTGCCTTTCCCGCCCTTCTTAAAGTCTGTCTTCTTGGGCTGCAAACCCTCCTTCTTCTTGCCCTTATCCTCTTCATTCAGCAATGCCATTTGCACCAATCTTTCATACGTGGCTCCCATGGGTATATGGGTCATGGCCAAACTGTGTAATGGCTCATTCAACCCTTTGACGAAACGGAGAGCCTTCTTGTGCGGGGTGTTGACTAGGTCAAGCCCAAACCTAGCCAGCTCATCGAACTGATTCACATACTCTCGGACTGTCTTGTCCCCTTGCTTAAGAAATAAGAATTTTTCCAACTGCAAACTCCTTTCCGCATCCGAGAGAAATTTAGTCTCAAACCTTGCCCTAAAGTCCTCCCATGTCTCCACTGGTCTTTCAGCATTAGTGACTTCCCACCAGTAGGAAGCCTCGCCCTTCAATAGCCACACTGCCAACTGTACTTTTTGTCTATCTTGTACCTCAAAGATGATAAATAGGTCCTCCGTTTCTTTCAGCCAATTTCTAGCTGCTACGAAGGACTCAGTTCCATGGAAATCCCTTCCTCCCATAGCTTTAAAATCTTTACATATCTTAGCAAAAGTGTTTCCCCGAGGAGGAGGTGGAGGAAAAGGTGCCGATGCGGCTGGATGATTTCCTTCAGCTGGGGGAGGAGGAATGGTAGGACCTGGCTGAGTGGCCCTTGCTTCTAAGAACCGTCTAAACCAACCAGGTATTGGCACCCCTTCCGGCAAGTTAAGTTCTTGGGACATGCTGAAACAAAAAGGATAGATTCAAAACGAAGGATAAGAGATAGTTCCTATGGCTTTGGGGGGTGGACTTTGCCTTTTTAAAATAAAATAATATTTTTTTCTTTTAAAAATGCTTCTTTAAATTTCCTTTTTGAAAATAATTTTTTTCAAAACTTTTTATCTTATCTGGTAAACCTATGCTCTGATACCAAGTGAAACACCCCACCTCCGTTAGGGTCACTCTCAAAGGGAATGCCCTAATTTTGGTGGAGGTTTATAAGTACAAGTCACAGATATACAAGACAGATATAAGAACACATATTTGTAAACAGCGGAAGAACAACAAACTTTATTTCATAAAGTCAAATACGTGTTACAACAACATCCTTTCCAAAAACATAACATAACACTTTCATAATCTGTCTTGAGTACATTATTTAAAGAAGCATAAATAAAACATAGATAAACTGCAAAAGCCCCATAGTGGATTGTCCAAAGCCATAGTTCAAAACAGGAAAGTCCAAGCAATACATTTCTCTTCTTCAAGCTGGATGTTGAGGTTGGTCAAGCTGTTGTGTTCCCTCCCTGAGGACCTGGGGGGGGGGGGGGGAAACGGAAGAAAGAAGACGAAAGAAAAGTAGAGTCAGACATAAAGCCTGAGTAAGTCTAGTACTATTTTGTCTATGAATAAAGAACTGGGTATGATAAGTATAAACAAGAAGTGGGCATGCACTATAAACTTGGTTAAGTTGTCTAGGGTCGAATATACTATCGTACCCCATGTTGATCTCTGAACCCATATAAACTAGTTTCCAACTAGCACCCCATAATCAGGGTGAATTGATCCATTCTATGATGATCGGCTCCTACTCGCATAGTTACATGTGTCTTACGGCCCCCGATGTTGTAGTTACCTATGCTGGTCCCACCATGGGGTGTATCAAGTCCCATAGTGGCAACCCGACACAACCTTAGAGTGCACAGGTATGCTACTGGTGTCCAGTGCCTTATTTTTCTGCGCCGGAGTGTGTGCACGCCCGCACTCCGTTAGAACCTACACTGCTACACCACCGCCGTCGCTTTGACCTCTTACAATCAGCCTAGTAATCGTGCCCCACCCTGCCTAGTTTCAGGGTATCCTGATACACCTTCTAGGGTTACTGCTGAAAAGGGTCCCCCGTTACTAGGTTTTCTATCTCTAGCCAACATGCTAAGTTGGTTAAGTGTTTCCTAACCTAACCCCCACCAGTCCATTTTGTTTAGCATGTTCCATTTTGATTAAGTCTTTAGTTCACTTAATCCTATCAATCCTGACTCAGCCTTAATTGTCTTATTAAGGCCCTGACCTCTCACATTAGACAGGTATTGTTGTGGCTGCCTGTTGCCGGTTGGTTCCGGGCAGTCTTACGCCACAACTCAGTCTAACCTCGGGTCCTTGCTGGGCTCCATGTTTAACCTCCCACATTGGGTAGGTATTGTTGTGACTACTGGACAGCCGGGCGGTTCCGGGCAGGTTTACATCACAACTCAATCCAACCTCGGGTTAAACACATCGTATGTTCTACATTTACATATTTTGTCATTCTTCTTTATTTCTTATATGTAAATATTTGCGGCCCATTATTAGGTTAATGGTGTAAAGGTTACACCAATCATGGGCCCAACCCATACTTGAACTTGGGCCCTTCTATTTTATATTTTCATTCATTAGTAATTTTAACCCAACGTTATTTCCCCCGTTTAACACGTCCGTTTATATATATTTTGGGCTTAGCCTTTTAAAGCCCAAATTAGCCATGCGAAAAGGGGAGGCTTAAAGCGTAATTACATACACAAAGAGGGGAATGTGAGCGCATGAACTTGCAATACGACGTTGGAAGTACAAAATAGAAACTAGTGTACTTGCATAGTGGTAACATAGGTGACATGAATCAAAGCATGTGGACTTGTAATTGAGATATCATTATTGTCACATGAACCTATATTTTTATTTAGGCATAATGTCAAACATAAGCATGGCATAAATATTTCTAGCATAAGCATGGCATAATGTCAAACATAAGCATGGCATAATATCAAACATAAGCATGGCATAAGTATAGTTAAATTTGTTCACATAACCATGGCATAAATATTTCTAACATGAAATCATGATTCTTACTTTAGTCATGTAAACTTACAAAAAGGGACCTTTTGAACCTAACCTAGCCATGTACCACATATGTCATCATATAATTCTTGTAAACAAGATAGACCTAATCATGGTTGCCAAATATCAATCATAGCCTAGCCATATTCATAAGTTTGCAAATAGGTTTTCTAGTACAAAAGCATGGCTTAACACATAATGCCAAATTCTCAACATAATTTCATATGGATAATAACCAAACTTGTTCCAATTACTTACAAAATGATTTATGCACAAAAATATACATCATGGTGGCATAGAAGCAAACCCCAAACTTGCATGAATTTAAATCAACTACATACATGTAGCTTCAACATGGATTACATAATTTGCGAAATATTCCAAACGTATACTTGCATAGAACTACCGCATGTAGTTCTTTATAATGAATAACATAATTCATAAATATCCAAACATATATAATATTTCAAATTGATAAGAACGCACAAATATGAATTACTTTATTGCCACAATTCAAGCATACAAACCAACACAATTGTTTATTCATACCAAAGTAATACTCTACTTACAATGGTGTGATGAATTCTCTAGTTTAGGGATTGAAGATGCAAATTCCTTTGTTGAATTGATTTGTTTAGGTTGCTTTAAGCTTTAGAATCTTCCTCCTAATCCTCTCTCAAATTTGGTGGCTACTCCTAGTCGTTCCTCAGCAACATGGCGGCTATGTTCTTATTTTTGAATGAATAGATTAGGGTTTAGTCTAGGGTTGTTTATATAGAGGTTAGGAACTGATTAGGACCATTGATGTTGCTTGGATTGATCTTAGCCATTCATTCGATAGAGAGACCAATTAAAACTTGCCACCTAGCCCTAGTGACAAAGCAGACCATAGAAAATCGACCACATAGAGAATAGGCCAGCCGGGTTAGACTGGGCTCGACCTGGGTCTGGACCAGGTCGACACCCCTGTCGACAGGCCTGTCGACCTGGTTAGACCAGGTCGACAGCCCAGTCGACTTGGTGGGTCAGGCGGGTGTTTTTTCCGCCCTGGCCCATTGGGCCCCATTTCCGAATTTAAACCTGATTTATTCTGTTTGAATTTAAACTTGATTCTCAAACTTCCGAAGGCCATATCTTCTTCATACGGACTCCGTTTTTCGAAAACTCGGACTCTATTTTGCGTATTTTTCCGAGACGAACGCAATGGCGTATCCCGTTTCCCTTAGTTCTTTGATTTCAGATTAATTATACTTTAATTTGTTAATTTCACAGTTATAGAATTTTCGGGGTGTTACAGTGACGGGGTTAAGTCAACATGAATTACTGATAACACTTAACCAGTTTAACAGGATAAATGGAGGGGGTTAAGTTAGCTTGAATTGACTAATGACACTTAACCAATCCAAATTGACGGGAAAGAGAACTAAGCAGTAAACCTTAGTTAAGAAAACAATGATTCTGGAAACTAAGTGGTAAATCTTAGTTTGTAAAACTAAGTAGTAATTCTTAGGATAACACGGGAAGGAGCGAATGTCCGTCTGAGTAGAAAGAAGGCTCCAACGAATTGGGTTACGAAGCCCGAGGCTTCGAGGGGATGTGAGGGTACTCTTGGTATCCCTCTGTGAGGCTGTAGATGATCCTCCTGGGCTCACAGAGGTTAAGGTCTGCGTAGAAGAACCAGGGGTATGCCTTGGTTGCAATATATGGCAACCTAAAGACTAGGATGGACCAGCGTGATTCGGGGAGAAAACGGTAGCCCTGTGATAGCAACTCGTCGTCTACCATCCATCTTGAGTCAATCGAGATACGTGAAGCGGAAAGGCGGAGAACTCCAAAAGACCATATACTTGCTATCTAGTAATGGGTGAGGATGGCAATAGGATAGTGGGGCACCGGGGGCCGACGTATAGTTCTCATTTTACAAGGTGTGCCTTTCATTAATTGAGGGAGGGGTCAAGTGGGACCATAGCCACTGGAATAAAAACAGACCTTAGCATCTGCATCGGCAGATATCTGAAAGCTCCTGACCGAGTTCTATATTCCTTGATATGCCCTGTCACAGGACTCGGGTCGCACATTACAGGACATGTGCATCTAGACAAGCGATAACGATTCGCGATACATGCGCGGGGAAGTATAGGAACATACACCACTCTAGGTAGTGTGTCCTAGACTTGTGGGCATCATTCGACAGGTAGCATAATTCCTAGTGGAACTAGGTGGCATAAACCCTGAATCCGAGAAGCGTTTAGCAGATAGCGTAAACTCTAGTTGAATCTAGAAGCATTGGATAGAAACCCTGGATTAGATCTAGATAACAAATAATAAATGTATGCCTGAAGGCAACAGAAACTACATGGATTGGGATCACGTTGTCGTTACTAGTTGGGACACTAGTTGGGTGGTGCAGAGATATGGAAACCAGTATAACAAGGAAATAACGAAGCGGCGAAAGTATTATAACATATCCAGTTAATCTTATCTTAGCATATCTTGTGTTAATCTTGTCTAATCTTGCCAACCCTATCATCATGGAGTTATCTTGTATTCAGTTAATTCATGTCGTTTTGTTTTCCCATGTTCACATGCTAGAAGTTACTGAACTTACTCAGGCTTTATGTCTGACTCTGTTTTTCTTTCGTCTTCTTTTCTTCCGTTCCCCCCCAGGTGGTAAAGGAGGGAATAGTATAGCTCAGGTTGAGTTGGACCGTCACTCTTTCCCAGCTTGAAGATTTGTCGAAGTTTGCTTGGATACTCTTTTCAGATTCTATGGCTGGCTCTTGCTAAAATTGGGGAATATAAACGTTGTTTTATGCTTCTTTATTTTGTAAGACAGATGATACTCTGATATTGTAAAGAAATCATTATACAAACTATTTTATCAATAAAGAAAAGTTTTATCTTCCGCTGTTTAATTTCTGTCTGTCTTGTAATTTATCTGCAGCTTTTACCCTAAATGCTCCACATAACTTAGTGCATTCACGTGGTATCAGAGCTGAAGGTTACCGTATCAGATAAAAGATTTGAAAAATTATTTTCAAACGGTTTTAAAAGAAGAATTTTCAAGAGAAAAGATTTGTTTTAAAGGCATATTCCCCAAAGCCATACGCACTATCTTCTATTTCTATGTTTGAATTCTTGTCTCCTTCTTTCTTGAGTCTCTGGGGCTCCTGGCTTTCTTGGAGGTAACCTCATCGATGGGCGAATTAGTGCCCCGGCTTCCATCCATAGCCGTAGTTGTCTCACCTACGGCCAGTTTTCCTTCAAGCTTATAGGGTTTTCCGTAAGATGGAAGCAGTTTTCGAGAGATTTGTCAACATACGGAAGAGGATGAGGAGTTTGGCTAAGGAGCATAACCCTAGTATGAGGAATTCATGGATGTAGATTTAGCTCACAAAGAAGGATGGAATTATAAAACCTAAGACAAGAGGAAGTATCTCTGCTAGGGAATGATAGGGCATATAATTAAGGACAAGGGCAAGAACAAGGAACAAGATTTTCAGAAGGGCAAGTACATACTTTCACCACCAAGCGTACCTAGGAGAAAGGTCGTAAAGTTCTGTTGGAAGAGTCTAGTTTTGCTATCCGTACTATTTCCTTTGGTTTTAGCGTTTCGCATTTGTTCATATCCACTTCCATAGTTGAGTCTCTACACCATAGAACTTGATCCTACTAGAGTCTCAAATCCAATTGGTGGTCCGACCAGTTTATTTTTAGTTAGTAGGGATTTGAGGATAGCTATCGAGTTTGCTTATATCATCTCACGAGGATCGTCTAAATTCGGAGGAGATATTCCTTGGGTGTTTGTCTGATATTGGTTTAGGCCTTTGGGGCTTGTACTTGAGGAATGTCGAGTTCGACTAGGATGGTTTGCGTGAGATATGAATAGTTGTGGCAGGTACTCTAAAAAGCACGTAGTAACCTTTTGACCCATATAGTTATGGTATGGCGGATAAGAGGGAGACCTCTAATCATCTTAGTACATATACTTGGTACCGTGATTGACATTTGTTTATTTTGGAATTGGAGGTTAGAAACTTCACAATAGTGAAGTTAAATTAGTTAAGATACAGTGGAGTAAAGCTCATGAAGGCTAGATACTAGCGTCATACCCTTTTTCTTAAGGGTGCATCCTTGATTTCTTTGTGTAGGAGCTTTACGCATAATTGTTTCTCTCTTTCCGAAGTATATCACCTAGGTCGTATCTTCGATCCTTAGGTAGAAGCCAATGGATGTAAACATGTGTTTGAAACATATTATGGTTGGTGGTTGCAAGTGATTGCTAATGGTTGCTCGTGGATGCATATGCATACGTATTAGGCGCTAGATCAGTTCGGACGCTTTCATATTGCATTTACAGATATGTATTTGTTTGTAAGTTGAGCCTGATATGTTATCATTTGGATGAATGGCTGTGCACGCATGTAGTATTTACATAACTAGGGATGCTTGCATACATGATTGGACGCATGGCACTGACATGATTCACATTAAGGAGGTCGACTGAATCAGCAGACCGCCTGATTTTGCATTAGATAAAGACATATACACACACTATGCATATGAACATGAAAACATTAGACATCTTTTAAGGACAATGAATGCCTATGATTGAATGGTTGAGTAGATGGGTGACTGGATGGTAGGACACATTCTTCCAAACTTGGAGATTTCGGGGACGAAATCCTTTTAAGTAGGGGAGAATGTAACACCCCATAATTCTGTTACACTAAGATTCACAAATCAAGGCAGAATTAAAAGTTAAAATCAAAATCAAGGGAATCGGGCTGCACCAATGCATTCGCCTCGGAATTCTGCAAAAAAACGAGTCCGAGTTTGTGTAAATCGGAGTCCGTACGAGGAAGATATGGCCTCCGGAAGATTCAGCGAAGTTCAAATTTCAAAACAGGTCAGGTTCAAAATTCAAAACGGACCCTTAATGGGCTAGGCGGGAATTTTCCCACCCAAGGCACCCAGGTCGACTGGGTAGTCGACCTGGGGGTCGACCCCCCGCTTTTTCCAGCTTTCTGCACCTGGTTCGTTCTGATGTATTTGGTCACGTTTTCTGCCTAGGTTCGTCCGCCTAACACTATATAAACAGCCCTAGACTCCTTCTCTATTCACAATTCTTCTCTACTCTTATGCTGCAAAGATTCTTAGTGAACATGGCTTCTTCTCCTCCACTTAAAATAAATAATAAATAGAATAATATATATAAAATAAATCAAGACGAGGAGATGCTGCTCAAAGACTTTCAAGAAGAGATTCGAATCAAGATTAAAGCTTCAAGATAAGGATCAAAGGCTAACGTCGCACGAATCATAGCAACGCCATCTTTCTTTTCTAATCTAAATTTCTGTAAGTCAGTTACTTTTTAGATTTGAACGTTTCTCTCTGTTCGTGACATGAAATTAAAGAAATAAAAGAATATGCCAAATCTCTCTCTCTATTCGAATCAGTGCCTATACTCTTGGACCTAATTAAGAACTGTTATGATTCGAGGACAAATAAGACTGTGACTATGAAACTATGGACCTTAAAACCATATGCCTCTTTGACTATGAACATTGCCTATGATTATGAATATTGCCTATGACTATGAACATTGCCTATGACTATGGACATTGTCTATGACTGTGACTGTGACTATGAGAATTATTTCCTTGACTAAGCCTATGCCTTTTATTTAGAAAACATAAACTATTGCCTATGACACAACGAGGACAACTGTGATTAAACGCCTATGATTCATGACTAAGAAAGTGTTGCTTAAGTTTTGTGACTGTCTAAACCTGATTTTCTATTCTGTCTGTTCTTGATTTTCTTGGTTTTAGACCTTGGAAATTTACCTATTCAGTTAGGTCTACCCATGTTCTTGAACCTACTCTGTCTATTCTTGGTTTTAGACCTTGGGAATTTACCTATTAAGTTAGGTCTACCCACGTTCTTGAACCTACGTCGTTATCCAAACCTATTAAGACATGATTTGTCCTGTCACAGGACTCGGGTCGCACATTACAGGACATGTGCATCTAGACAAGCGATAACGATTCGCGATACATGCGTGGGGAAGTATAGGAACATACACCACTCTAGGTAGTGTGTCCTAGACTTGGGGGCATCATTCGACAGGTAGCATAATTCCTATTGGAACTAGGTGGCTTAAACCCTGAATCCGAGAAGCGTTTAGCAGATAGCGTAAACTTTAGTTGAATCTAGAAGCACTGGATAGAAACCCTGGATTAGATCTAGATAACAAATAATAAATGTATGCCTGAAGGCAACAGAAACTACATGGATTGGGATCACGTTGTCGTTACTAGTTGGGACACTAGTTGGGTGGTGCAGAGATATAGAAACCAATATAACAAGGAAATAACGAAGCGGCGAAAGTATTAGAGCATATCCAGTTAATATTATCTTAGCATATTTTATGTTAATCTTGTCTAATCTTGCCAACCCTATCATCATGGTGTTATCTTGTATTCAGTTAATTCATGCCGTTTTGTTTTCCCATGTTCACATGCTAGAAGTTACTGAACTTACTCAGGCTTTATGTCTGACTCTGTTTTTCTTTCGTCTTCTTTTCTTCCGTTCCCCCCACGCCCCGGTAGTAAAGGAGGGAATAGTATAGCCCAGGTTGAGTTGGACCGTCACTCTTTCCCAGCTTGAAGATTTGTCGAAGTTTGCTTGGATTCTCTTTTCAGATGCTATGGCTGGCTCTTGCTGAAATTGGGGAATATAAATGTTGTTTTATGCTTCTTTATTTTGTAAGACAGATGATACTCTGATATTGTAAAGAAATCCTATTTTATCAATAAAGAAAAGTTTTATCTTCCGCTGTTTAATTTCTGTCTCTCTTGTAATTTATCTGCAGCTTTTACCCTAAATGCTCCACATAACTTAGTGCATTCCCTTTGTGAGTGACTCTAACGGATGTGGGGTGTTACACGTGGTATCAGAGCTGAAGGTTACCGGATCAAATAAAAGATTTGAAAAATTATTTTCAAATGGTTTTAAAAGAAGCATTTTCAAGAGAAAAGATTTGTTTTAAAGGCATATTCCCCAAAGCCATACGCATTATCTTCTCTTTCTCTGTTTGAATTCTTGTCTCCTTCTTTCTTGAGTCTCTGGGGCTCCTGGCTTTCTGGGAGGTAACCTCATCGATGGGCGAATTAGTGCCCCGGCTTCCATCCATAGCCGTAGTTGTCTCACCTACGGCCAATTTTCCTTCAAGCTTATAGGGTTTTCCGTACGATGGAAGCAGTTTTCGAGAGATTTGTCAACATACGGAAGAGGATGAGGAGTTTGGCTAAGGAGCATAACCCTAGTATGAGGAATTCATGGATGTAGATTTAGCTCACAAAGAAGGATGGAAATATAAACCTAAGACAAGAGGAAGTATCTTTGCTAGGGAATGATAGGGCATATAATTAAGGACAAGGGCAAGAACAAGGAACAAGATTTTCAGAAGGGCAAGTACATACTTTCACCACCAAGCGTACCTAGGAGAAAGGTAGTAAAGTTCTGTTGGAAGAGTCTAGTTTTGCTGTTCGTACTATTTCCTTTGGTTTTATCGTTTCGCATTTGTTCATATCCACTTCCATAGTTGAGTCTCTGCACCATAGTACTTGATCCCACTAGAGTCTCAAATCCAATTGGTGGTCCGACCAGATTATTTTTGGTTAGTAGGGATTTGAGGATAGCTATCGAGTTTGCTTATATCATCTCACGAGGATCGTCTATATTCAGAGGAGATATTCCTTGGGTGTTTGTCTGATATTGGTTTAGGCCTTTGGGGCTTGTACTTGAGGAATGTCGAGTTCGACTAGGATGGTTTGCGTAAGAGATGAATAGTTGTGGCAGGTACTCTAAAAAGCACGTAGTAACCTTTCGACCCCTATAGTTATGGCATGGCGGATAACAGGGAGACCTCTAATCATCTTAGTACATATACTTGGTACCGTGATTGACATCTGTTTATTTTGGAATTGGAGGTCAGAAACTTCACAATCGTGAAGTTAAATTAGTTAAGATACAGTGGAGTAAAGCTCATGAAGGCTAGATACTAGCATCATACCCTTTTTCTTAAGGGTGCATCCTTGATTTCTTTGTGTAGGAGCTTTACGCATAATTGTTTCTCTCTTTCCGAAGTATATCACCTAGGTCGTATCTTCGATCCTTAGGTAGAAGCAAATGGATGTAAACATGTGTTTGAAACATGTTATGGTTGGTGGTTGCAAGTGATTGCTAATGGTTGCTCGTGGATGCATATGCATACGTATTAGGCGCTAGATCAGTTCGGATGCTTTCATATTGCATTTACAGATATGTATTTGTTTGTAAGTTGAGCCTGATATGTTATCATATGGATGTTGCATATGGATGAATGGCTGTGCACGCATGTAGTATTTACATAACTAGGGATGCTTGCATACATGATTGGACGCATGGCACTGACATGATTCGCATTAAGGAGGTCGGCTGAATCAGCAGACTGCCTGATTTTGCATTAGATAAAGACATATACACACTATGCATATGAACATGAAAGCATTAGACATCTTTTAGGACAATTAATGCCTGTGATTGAATGGTTGAGTAGATGGGTGACTGGATGGTAGGACACATTCTTCCAAACTTGGAGATTTCGGGGACGAAATGCTTTTAAGTGGGGGAGAATGTAACACCCCATAATTCTGTTACACTAAGATTCACAAATCAAGGAAAAATTAAAAGTTAAAATCAAAATCAAGGGAAACGGGTTGCGCCATTGCGTTCGTCTCGGAATTCTACATGAAAATGAGTCCGAGTTTGCGTAAATCGGAGTACGTATGAGGAAGATATGTCCTCCGGAAGATTCATCGAAGTTCAAATTTCAAAACAGGTCAGGTTCAAAATTCAAATCGGACCCAGAATGGGCTGGGCGGGAATTTTCCCGCCCAAGGCACCCAGGTCGACTGGGTAGTCGACCTGGGGATCGACCCCCCTGCTTTTTCCAGCTTTCTGCACCTGGTTCGTTCTGATGTGTTTGGTCACGTTTTCTGCCTAGGTTCGTCCGCCTAACACTATATAAACAGCCCTAGACTCCTTCTCTATTCACAATTCTTCTCTACTCTTATGCTGCAAAGATTCTTAGTGAACATGGCTTCTTCTCCTCCACTTAAAATAAATAATAAATAGAATAATATATATAAAATAAATCAAGACGAGGAGATGCTGCTCAAAGACTTTCAAGAAGAGATTCGAATCAAGATTAAAGCTTCAAGATAAGGATCAAAGGCTAACGTCGCACGAATCATAGCAACGCCATCTTTCTTTTCTAATCTAAATTTCTGTAAGTCAGTTACTTTTTAGATTTGAACGTTTCTCTCTGTTCGTGACATGAAATTAAAGGAATAAAAGAATATGCCAAATCTCTCTCTCTCTCTCTCTATTCGAATCAGTGCCTATACTCTTGGACCTAATTAAGAACTGTTATGATTCGAGGACAAATAAGACTGTGACTATGAAACTATGGACCTTAAAACCATATGCCTCTTTGACTATGAACATTGCCTATGACTATGAACATTGCCTATGACTATGAACATTGCCTATGACTATGGACATTGCCTATGACTGTGACTGTGACTATGAGAATTATTTCCTTGACTAAGCCTATGCCTTTGATTTAGAAAACAAAAACTATTCTGTCTATTCTTGGTTTTCTTGGTTTTAGACCTTGGGAATTTAACTATTCAGTTAGGTCTACCCATGTTCTTGAACCTACTCTGTCTATTCTTGGTTTTAGACCTTGGGAATTTACCTATTAAGTTAGGTCTACCCACGTTCTTGAACCTACGTCGTTATCCAAACCTTTTTATGCCAGTTATTATGTCCATCCTTTTTCATAACATCTTTGGTTCATTCCCTATTTTCTACGAATCTAGATTTATCTATAATCTAGACTGAATCACGATTATACGAACGGTGGGAATACGATTTGGACAAAATATGAAAACGTAGTTATAAACTTGGAAAATTGGCATAAATTGGGAATATGTATTATGGCATGTTCATAGAAATGCAAATGGGATAAATTTGACATGAATTATAGGATGGGTGATTCGAATCTAGAATTTACATGAACTGTGAACTAGAATAATAAGTCTAGTTTGACATGAACTGTAATTAGAATGTTAAATTAGAATTGGATTAGCTAATTTGGCATAAGAAGTATATTGGCATAAATTTGAAATTGGCCATAATTGGGAGTAATTGTCAGGTTTAGCAAAATCATGATCCTCCTGGGCTCACAGAGGTTAAGGTCTGCGTAGAAGAACCAGGGGTATGCCTTGGTTGCAATATATGGCAACCTAAAGATTAGGATGGACTAGCGTGATTCGGCGAGAAAACGGTAGCCCTGTGATAGCAACTCATCATCTACCATCCATCTTGAGTCAATCGGGATACGTGAAGAGGAAAGGCGGAGAACTCCAAAAGACCATATACTTGCTATCTAGTTATGGGTGAGGATGGCCATAGGATATTGGGGCACCGGGGGCCGGCGTATAGTTCTCATTTTACAAGGTGTGCCTTTCATTAGTTGAGGGAGGGGTCAAGCGGGACCATAGCCACTGGAATAAAAACAGACCTTAGCATCTGCATCGGCAGATATCTGAAAGCTCCCGACCGAGTTCTGTATTCCTTGATTTGTCGTATCACAGGACTCGGGTCGCACATTACAGGACATGTGCATCTAGACAAGCGATAACGATTCGCGATACATGCGTGGGGAAGTATAGGAACATACACCACTCTAGGTAGTGTGTCCTAGACTTGGGGGCATCATTCGACATGTAGCATAATTCCTAGTGGAACTAGGTGGCATAAACCCTGAATCCGAGAAGCGTTCAGCAGATAGCGTAAACTCTAGTTGAATCTAGAAGCACTGGATAGAAACCCTGGATTAGATCTAGATAACAAATAATAAATGTATGCATGAAGGCAACGGAAACTACAGGGATTGGGATCACGTTATCATTACTAGTTGGGACACTAGTTGGGTGGTGCAGAGATATAGAAACCAGTATAACAAGGAAATAACGAAGCGGCGAAAGTATTAGAGCATATCCAGTTAATCTTATCTTAGCATATCTTGTGTTAATCTTGTCTAATCTTGCCAACCCTATCATCATGGTGTTATCTTGTATTCAGTTAATTCATGTCGTTTTGTTTTCCCATGTTCACATGCTAGAAGTTACTGAACTTACTCAGGCTTTATGTCTGACTCTGTTTTTCTTTCGTCTTCTTTTCTTTTGTTTCCCCCCTCCAGGTAGTAAAGGAGGGAATAGTATAGCTCAGGTTGAGTTGGACCGTCACTCTTTCCTAGCTTGAAGATTTGTCGAAGTTTGCTTGGATTCTCTTTTCAGATGCTATGGCTGGCTCTTGCTAAAATTGGGGAATATAAATGTTGTTTTATGCTTCTTTATTTTGTAAGACAGATGATACTCTGATATTGTAAAGAAATCATTGTACAAACTATTTTATCAATAAAGCAAAGTTTTATCTTCCGCTGTTTAATTTCTGTCTGTCTTGTAATTTATCTGCATCTTTTACCCTAAATTCTCCACAGAACTTAGTGCATTCCCTTTGTGAGTGACACTAACGGATGTGGGGTGTTACACGGTGTGACTAAAAGTGAATTAAACGCAGTTATTGCTAACATGAACCAACGAATGGACATTTCTACTAAAGCTATGATGGAGAAACTTGACGCCATCCTTAATGCTCGGCCAAAACCGCCACCTCAAAATGTCCATGTTAATCTCGAAGAGAATGCCAATTCATCTGCATCTGACCATGGCTGCAATGACAACATGGAAGATGAAAATGAATGGTTGAGTGACAAAGACGAGGCTAACGTCGAAATCTCGAAGCCAAAAGCTAAAAATCATTCCGAAGGAAAAACTCGAAGGGCTACCAGTCCCGTCATGGGGGCACCTCCTCGTCGGGAAGGTAAAGGACCTAGGCTCCCTAACCAGGATCGCGTGCCTAATAGAAAATTTGGTAAAGAAATTAGCTTCGCAGAGCGACATACTACTGAAGAGTACATCTCGAATATGATAGAACAAATCATGAAGAAGAATCAAGCTCTCAACAATGATGTTAGAGAATGGGATTTCTCTCATGACAGGACTCCATTTACCGAGAGAATTCAAGAATTAGAGTGTCTAAAGAAATTCTGTCCTCCAACTTTTCCTCCGTACAATGGCCTTGTTGATCCCAAGTACTTTCTATTTATGTACGAGTGGCAAATGAGTGTGGCAAAAGCAACAGATGAGATAAGATGCTTATATTTCCCTCTCTACCTAGAAGGTGCTACGTCATTTTGGTTCACAAATCTACCACCTAAGTCCGTAAACTGGTTCTCTGAGTTGGCCAAAATGTTTAAGGAGCAGTTCCGCTTGTATGCTACCAAAGCCAAGGATGCTATAACACTTTCAGCAATGAAGCAGATACCAGGGGAATTCGTTAAAGATTTTCTCAGTCAATTCAATGTTGTCTTGTCTGAAATAAGGAATCCAAAACCCCGTGTAATCCTCATGTCTCTGATCGGCGCTATAGATATGTAGAGCGATTTCGAAAGATGGATCAAAATGAAAGAGCTAAACATGCTTGAAAAATTCTATAAAAAGGCCGAGGAGTACATGAAAGTCGACACTAATCCCATACCTCTTCAGATTATTGATGCTAACCCGCTTTTTGAAGCTCCTAAAAATGCTGCTACTCAGTATAATCAGAAGAACACTCAGGGGCAGAAGCGTGTCGATGATGGGAACGACAAGGCTAATAAGTAGTCTCGCCTTTTCAACTCATCAGAGCTGACGCCTTTGAATGATACTCCAGAAAATATCTATCTTGCAACAAAGAACTCCAAAGAGTATGCAGAGCCAAATCCGATAAGGATAAGCGACAAAGCAGCAAACTCGGGAAAGTTCTGTAGATTTCACAACCAACCTGGTCATAATGCCAATGAGTGCCAACACCTGAAAAACCTCATCGATGAATTGATCAGGAAAAATAGGCTACAACAGTATGTAAAGAATCCATAGGCCATGAATCCTTTTGCAACTCCCCAGGGGAAAGGGGAATCAAATGACCAGTCCGGTCCAAACAACAGAGCTCCTGCTCAATCCGATCCAAGGCCGATAACCAACTAAGGATCGATGATTAGTGCTCCAATTTCAATGGGTCAGAATAAGCAATCAACATCGCCGCCGCTTTACTTCATTCTATATTTCATGATTTACTTCGTGCTTTACTTCATGTTTTACTTTCTGTTATAGTCAAAACTTCTTGTAAACAGTCTGTAATAAACTGCAACGAAGTACTGAACATTAGCTCTGCGATTAAGAGAATATCTGATTGAATGGATTTCTTACTTGCAAAATTATATATCAAATCAAAACTTGTTTAAAAGATGATTTAACATTGCAGGCCATCTGTCGAGTGCTTGTTCCTGTAACATCGCGACCCCAACATCGCTAGTTCAAGTGCCAAATGATGTAAATATTGTTAGACCAAAAAGTGGTTCTAACTCCCAAACTGACTAAAATTAAAATAGAATGAGATCAAAAACAGAAAAGAGACCCAGGATTTATAGTGGTTCGGCGTTAAAAAGCCTACGTCCACTTTATATCACTTTGCTTGATGATGTAGAAGAAAATACAATGAGATATTCACTCAATTTCTCTCTTTTTTCACATACATTCACTCAATTATTGTTCTCAAAATACACTTTGAATGATGATTTGGATTGCTTGGGAATGTTGGAATTCGGTTTTCAATGTTACTCAAACTCTCAAAGTGCCAAAAGTCCCTTTCAAATGACCCTTGGTGGTCTATTTATAGGTAGAAACTTCTCTAGAATCCGGTTCGGATCGGACCCACGTGACTTCTATTCCACCACTTTCGGGCTTAGATGGATTTCAGTGTTGACAGTGCATCGGGTTAGTGGCCAACGTGGGTAGAAAGTGGATGTAACTGCCCTGATTGTTTAGGAGAACGTGGAGTGATGCAACCAAGGATTCTGTGTTCGGTTCGGATGAACCATCATATGGGGATCGGATCGACCCTACTTCCTCTGATCCGATCCGAATGCTTTCCTTCCCTCGTTGCCTTGCTTCTGGTTTGCTTTTACTCCAGTAATTCCGATCCGAACCGAGCGTAGAACAGAGTGTCTTTTGTCTACTTGATCTTTTGACTTCTTGACTTTGTATAGCCAAGTTTACAAAGTAGGCTAACATTTTGCCCCTCAAAGGATGCTTCTGTTGAAGACGAAGCGTGCTTTGATATCATCTACTCACTGATCTTTGAGTTAAATCCAATCGGTTCGGATCCGATCCGAATGAGATTTCTTCTTGTCTTGCTTAACACTGGACTAGCGGGCCAGGAGTGACTCGTGGGCTTATACCCCGGTCCGAGCGGAGAAAAAGAGGGGGAATACGAGTGGTCACGTAACTTTATATAAGTTCATCGCCTGTCTCTTTCTTCCTTCCTCCTTTTATTGTTCTCGCCCAACTGATTCCACACCGAAACCCTATCCTTCAAAAACTCCAAAATCCTTCTTATTATTCTTCAAATCGAACTCGAAAGTGGATCAAAACTACAAATTGCCTTCATAATAACTGATTTTAGTTATGTTTTGTGGTTGATTTCGAATAATTTGAGCATGGATCCTTCCCTGTGTCGACACTGTGACCCTCACCTCTCTCGCCATCGCCATTGATGACTCCACCATCATCTCGAGGCGTTGAGAGAGATGAGATCAAGTTTAGTTGCTGAACTTTCGAGCGCATAGGGGGTTCGGTCTCAACCAGGGTTTTTGGTGTAGGATGGGTTCGGTATGGGTTGTACGAGATGGAGTATGGAGAGGAAGAAGAGAAGAAAAAAGATTAGGAAAAGGAGAAAAATTGGGATCTATTCGGATCGGAGCGGAAAGAAAAACGATGGGGCGAGTGCTGAGTGTAACCGTCCGGATCGGGTCGGAGTGGGAAGTGAAAGGAAAAAACATAGCTAACCCAATCGGGTCGGGTCGGAGTGAGAGGCAAGAAAGAAGGACGTGGACATTCAAAAGAACCCGATCCGGTTCGAATATATACTCTCGAACCGATCCGATCTGGCCAGCTGGATGCTAATGTTTGTTTCAAGCTGGAACATGATTCTTCCCCCGATCCGATCCCGATGAACGCATCTGAATCGAACCGAAGAACAATTCAACTTAATGCATAAGAATTTGCTTAACTGGCCAAATCAATTCTTGATATAGTCTACAACTTGATGGACAATTAGGATAGTGCCCTGCGAACTAAAACAAACATCAAGGACTATTCTGAACACTGCTTTGCCAAAACTTTGCATTATACTTTCAAGTGTTCACTTTACATCTTCTGCACACACTGTACACACTTTAGTTCACACACATGCACAGGGGGACACGGGCTAATTTACTCTAACTTCTGTTATTACTTCTTCGATAGTTTAGCGATCATGGATGAAAGACATTCTTCTAGACTGGCAGGAAAGAAGGAGATCCCAGAGACATCCACTAAAGTCACTCTTGACGACATATCTTCTTCCTCAGACCCTGAATGGGATGACGAGGGATCAGATTATGAAGTAGAGGCGCATAACAGTGAAATGCCTTCTGACAGTGAAGTTTCCCTGGGCTATGAAGAGGAAGGAAGGGTTGGAGATACTCGAGCTCCTGACGAATTTGAATCTGCCATCATATTGGAATCACCGCAAGATTCCGTTGAATCAACGATTGACAACAACAGACTTACTCGAATACGCTTAAAACACGGGATACTGAAAAAGGATACCCTGGTGCCGTCGAAGACTGACCGTCCTCATAATCCTCCGGAGGGGTTTATGGCAATTACCCGATTAATGTGCATTGTTGGGGCTATCCCTCCATTTTCTCCTTTCGTCGTCGATTTTCTAAGACAAATGCGGATTGCCCCCATGCAGCTGCATCCCAACTCCTATGCTTACCTGTATACCTTATACGTAGCATACCACGAGACCTTAGGCATAGAGCTCACCTTTGATGACGTTCATTTCTTTTATAAATTCAAGTATCGAACTCGAGAAACTCCTTCTTTCTCTTACTTTGAGTCTATCCCAAAAAGAAAGATAATTTCAGAGCCATTCAGTAGCAAGGCCAGCGACTCCAAGATGGAATGGTTTTATATAAGGCAACAGCCTGGGTGTGCTAGGAGATGGACAAAATCGAGTAAGGCACTGATTTTCTAAACCTCGACTCTAAATGTCCACGCCACCACATTAATCCGTTTTCTTTTTTGTTTGCAGTTGACAATCCAAAGCAAATATCGGGTCAAGTGTATTTTGATCGGATGCATCAGCTCCTCAATGGTGACCAAAAATTTCTAACTATCGATGAGGTCCTCAAGGACGAATATCTCCATCACCACGGGCTACTGTCCATTACCCATAGCATAGGTCACGGGTCAGGTCCATATGTATATATCCCTCTTGTGGATGTAATTCCAGAAATGGGCGAGAGCTCGAAAGGCCCCACCATGCCACTTCGAACTTCACCTTCTCCAAGTTCGACTCAAGACGATGAGTTGGCTAATTTACCTGAAGAGCACCGAGAGGGGTACATCACTCCTGGGGATGTTGTTTCTCCTGAGAAATCACCATCTCCTAAAGAACAGCCAACAGGCGCTTCCCAAAGAGATGTCCCTACTGTTGATGATCCTACGTTTCAGGGCTTGGGAGACCTCCCCCTTCCTGACACTATTTACACTTCCGAGGATTTTGGCACAAATCCTTAGGTTTTTACTTCTTCGGAGGAGGCCACTCCTGTTAAGGCCAAAGAGCCCGCTCGCACTGGCTCGGCTTTAGAATCTGGTTTGTCGGTGGGGGACACCACTTAGGATGCATTTAACACAATTGCATCCCACTTCACATCACTTACATCTTATGAGAATACTAATTCTGAACTCCACTTGCATTGTTGTGCAGGTAGAATGTCTTGTGCTCACTATGACATCAGGAAACTACGCCGCAGCATGACCAGACCCCCTCATGATGTCGAGCATGATCGTCGTGAAAGCCGCGGTAGGGAGGATAGAAGGCCCTATGATTCTTATCAGTCGCGGTCCTCGCGCTCTCGCTCTCCCGTTCGGTCAGATTCAGAGCGATATAAGGGCTACCAAGGTCGTCGAGAAGATGACAGGCCGCAGTCAAAAGACCTAATTTCTTCTCAAGAAAAGCGCAGTAGGGAAAGGAGCATGCCGAGAGATACCGACTCGCGAAGCAAGCGCAAGGTTCCTGCTAAACGGCCCAGAAAGGGTAAGGAGGCCATTAAGCCCTCCACACATAAGGATACCGAGCAGACATTCCCTGCACCTTCACCGTTGGATGCTGAAACTGCAGTTAAGCGGGCGTATCTGGAGGAGCAATTTCCCGAACACTACTTTGAAAACTTGACCTTCTTACCTGCTCTTGAGCCTATTTCCTTGAGGTGCGCAGATGAGGCCAAAGCAAAAATTGACGCGGTCGAGAAACAATATTCAGAGATGTTCAAGTATTCACGTAACCTTTCCATAATCATCCGAAATCTAATCACGAATACTAACTCGATGCAGAAGACCGCAGAAGATGACGCAAAGGCCTTGAAAAATTTAGAGAAAGACCTTGAGAATACACAGGCCCAACTTGCTATCGCTCAACGGGATGCTGCTAGCTTCAAACAACAATTTGAAGATCTACAAAAACGCTACCATGACTTGCTCGAGTCCCATACTCAAGAGCGTTCGGAGGTGAAAAAGCAAGCAGAAGACGACAAGTCAGATGCTGCCAAAATGCAACTCGCTTATGCTGACCTTAAGCGAGAGAAGGCCGAGTTAGCGAAGAAGAACACCGAATTAGAGAAGAAAAACACTGACTTGGCTTCCAAGTTGATGGAGGCTGAGAACAGGGCTGCCCTGGCGGAGGGTAATGTTGAAAGTGTCATCAAATCGGCCGAAGAGTCCCGCAAGCAACTGGCAGAGGCCCACGAGGATGTGCAGGGCTTTGGTGAATTACTGATCGATTTTTTTGCACATATAATCTGCCACAGAAACATCTCTTGGATCGATGATTATCCGACTACCTTGGTTCATGTATGGAGCCAAATTGTTGAATGGGAAAAAGAAGAACTCAAGGTAGATTCCATCGATGAGGAAAAACTTATGAAAAAATATCTAAGAGATGACGAGCCGGCGAGCCTAGCTGAGGGGCGTCGCCTGATTGCTGCTGCCATGGACGAGGAAAGACGGAAGGTTAAACAAAAGGACATCTTGGAGGCTGGTTCTTCTTCCACTGCCGCTAAAACTTATGAAGTAGAGGAATATGACCTCGAAAACCCGGCGATCCCTCAGGCATCCCTTTTATCTCCTATTCCTGAATCGGCTTCAGAGGCAGCAACTACTCCAGCTGAGAAATCATCAAAAGGTATTTCTACCTTTTCACCCTAACTCGTCAAAGCTGTCTCCACTTTCCATCACATAGTCGAGAAATCGGTGAAGGACCCTTTATTTTCTCCCGAGTTGATAACTGTTGCTTCTCATTCCCCAGGTGCTGAACCATCCGAGAAGGCATACGTGCCCCAGGGAACTACTGCCGAAGCAAAGTCAGCGGAGAGGGATGAAGGAGACAAGGGTAAGGCTGATGCTCCTCACGACGACGAGATGATAGACATCTTAAAGGATGATAGTGGCGATGAGGGACATGAGGAAGAACCTGAGGTGACTATAGTTGGGGAGTCAAAAAGCACCGATGACATTACTTTAGCTGCATTGAAAGCCGAACAAGACAAATGCATGCAGCTTAAAGTTGAAGACCTGGACCCCAAAAGCCTTAAGCCTCTCGCAGTAGTGGATGTTGGATCAAGGTTAGTTGTTAAGCTTTCGACTAGATCTATTACAGAAGAACTTGCTAAAAAGTCTTCACTTGATTCCAGCGTTCCGGCTCCTGGGAAAAAATCAACCAATTCCAGCACTTCAGCCTCAGGGAAGAAAAAACCAAGGCGCATCTTAACTGATGCTGAAAGAGAGGCGAAGGATGCTCAGAAGGCTGCTAAAAAATCCAAGTCCACTTCAAAGTCTAAGTGATGAAGTGTTTTGCTTTATTTTAGCATTTAATTGGCCCACAAATGTTGCAGCGAGTGTGGCCCTCGCATCTTCTTTTTGCCTGTTTTCCTATACAAATTCATACGTTTGTAGATAAAAATAATTCATTTCCTGCAATGTCTGTTAGTCGTCAGTTCAGTACTTATGTAAAAATGCAAATGCATGTCCTACTAAAGTGGTGTAATGGAGTCATAGTGGGGGGGGGGGGGGAATATGTGTGTACATATATGCCTCCAGTCTGTCTTGAAAAACTATTCAAGATTAAATTAAAAAGTCTGAATGTCCCCGATTCTCTGACGGGGGTCACATTCCTTTTGTCATTGATGCCTGTTCTTTTCTGGCATCTTTTATACTCTCCTGTCTTATATTCAGGTTAGAGTTCTTGCTGAGGCGGTCTCTCATCTGGGTGCACCTTCACGCCTCAGAGGACGTCGTCTTCCCGTCCTTTATACTCTCTCTCAATTCTTGAGAGTTAGAGTTAAGAATGTCGTCTTCCCATTCTTTTATGTCTTGTTGTACAAATAGCCGTTGTGTTTGTTCCTGCATATAAGCCATCTCCAACTTTCCATATTTTAATTTAACATCTCGTATTCCACAGTCACGATAAAATAATAGTTGAAGATATAAATAATGCAGGAAAGTAAATGGCACACGATATTTTTATAGTGGTTCGTCTAAGTCGTAGCCTACATCCACTTTATAGTTCTTTGTTCGTATCAACGGACTTTTCTAAGGCAAGTCGTGCCTTTTTACAGGTTTCATAAGAAAAACAAAAGAAAATACAACATCCTTAATTCAAATATCGCATCAAGTGTTGGGCATTCCAAGACCTAGGCACTTCTTCGCCATTTACGGTCGTTAACTTGAAGGCTCATGTCTCAAGTTTCTGTTGGATGATGAATGGTCCTTCCCACTTTGGACCGAGGTGAAGAAGGGATGGAAAAACTCACTTTAGCACCAAATCTCCGGTTCAAAGGTTCTAAAATGAACTTTCTTGTCATAATAGTGTGCCATCTGATGTAGATGTCCTGACGCACGCAAGTCTGCCTCGTCCCTTTTCTCTTCGATTTCATCAAGGGACTCGAGGAGGAGTGCCCGATTCGTCATTGGGTCATAATATGTCACCCTGTGAGAGGGAACTTCAAGCTCTACCGGGATTACTGCTTTTGAGCCAAATGAGAGAGAGAAAGGAGTATGACCGGTAGCTGTCTTAAATGTTGTCCGATATGCCCACAAAACCAAGGGCAATTCATCCACCCATTTTGCTTTTGCACGTTCCATTTGTTTCTTGAGGATGGACTTTATGATTTTATTTATTGCTTCTACTCGCCCATTCGACTGTGGATGGGCGACTGCAGTATACCGCTTGTCGATCTTGTATTTCTGGCAGAAATTTTTGAATTCGGCACCATCGAACTGGGTTCCATTATCAGTTATAATGGTCCTTGGAATCCCAAATCAACATATGATATTTCTAACCACAAAACTTATCACCTTTCTCGCTGTGAATTTGGTTAAGGGCTCAGCTTCCACCCACTTCGTAAAATAGTCCACGACGACTATTGCATACTTCGCTCCTCCTTTGGCAGTCGGTAGAACTCTGATGATGTCAATTCCCCACATGGAAAATGGCCATGGACTCACCATCGATTTGAGCTGGGTCAGTGGTGCTCTGGGGATCTTGGCGAACCTCTGGAATTTGTCGCAGCGTCGTGAGTAATCAGCTGCATCTTTATTAATAGTGGGCCAGAAATACCCATACCGCAATACCTTTTTTGCTAAAGTATGACCCCCCGTATGATCTCCACATTCACCTACGTGTACTTCTCTTAGTACACGCTTGATGTCGTCGTGCGCTATACATCGTAACAGGGGCATAGAAAATCCTTGCCGATAAAGGGTATCATCTTGAAGGATGTATCTGGTGGCTTTGCGAACTATGGCTCACCTCTCACTCTTCTTTGGCGGGAGTACTCCATTTCTAAGGAAATTCTTGATTGGGGTCATCCATGACTCCCTCTCCGGTTCTGCTTCAAAAGCTAATTCAATTTCCATTGACTCAAAGCTTGGTGATCCCAACGTCTCAATTGGAACCATTTCGGTTTCCTCTGGATTGTCGGAACTAGCCAGCTTCGCTAGCCGGTCTTCCTTTTGGTTTTCAGCTCTTGGGATATGCGTTATGTTATACTGTTCCAAGTTGCTCAACAGCTCCTCCACTTTTCTGAGATAGGTAATAAGTCGAGATCCCCGGGCCACAAACTCCTTTCGCACTTGGCAGATGACTATTTTGGAGTCGCAGAATATACCCAAAGCATTTTTTCCGAATTCCTTAGCAAGTTTCAGCCCGGCAATCAGGGCTTCATATTCAGAGTCATTATTGGTCGCTGAAAATTTTAGTCGCATAGCATAATATAACGATCGTCCTTCAGGAGTAACTAAGACGACTCCAGCTCCGGACCTTCGGTCGTTCTTGGCTCCATATGTGTACAACTTCCATGGATCTAATATTAATTCCTCCTCTGACTTGACCACCTTGTCATTGATCATCTCTTCCTCCGAAATTGTGAATTCTGCTATAAAGTCAGCCAGAGCTTGCCCCTTGATCAATCTCCGTGGCTTAAAATTTAAATCAAACTGACTTAATTCAATGTTCCACTTGATCAACCGTCGCGATGCTTCGGGTGTTTGCAACACCTGTCTCAGAGGCTGATAAGTGTATATGGTTATTGGGTGAGCTTGAAAATAATGGCGAAGTTTTCGGGAGGCGATCAGAAGGCTGTAAGCAAGCTTCTCAATCCTTGGGTAGTTACGTTCTGCAGCTGCCAATTTCTTACTTACGTAATATACCAGCCTTTGCACTTTGTCTTCTTCCCGAACCAAGGCGGTGTTAACGGCGTGAGCCGATACTGCTAGATAAACAAACAGCTCTTCATGATCCACTGGCTTCGACAAAATCGGTGGTCTCTCTAGTAAGTCCAATAGATTTCGAAAGGCCTCAACACAAGCCGGAGTCCATTCGAAATTTTTCTTTACCCTTTTTATCAAGTCAAAAAACGGGACGCATCTGTCTGTTGCTTTGGAGATAAATCTACTCAACGCAGCTACTTTCCCCGCAAGACTTTGGACATCTTTGATTCTTCGTGGTTCCTCAATGTTCCTTATCGTTGCTATTTGACTGGGACTGATTTCAATCCCTCGAGAGCTCACGATGAAACCTAGAAACTTTCCAGATGCCACCCCAAACGAGCACTTCAAAGGATTTAACTTCATCTGATACTTTCACAGGATACCGAACATCTCCACCAAGTCTTGCGTATGGATGGAGGACTGTCATGATTTGACGAGCATATCGTCCACATAAACCTCCATAGTCTTCCCTATTTGGTTATAAAACATCCTGTTCACCAAGCGTTGGTAGGTAGCTCAAGCATTTTTCAATCCGAACGGCATGACCACATAGCAATACAACCCCAAATTTGTAGTGAAGCTCGTGTGCTCTTGATCGGGCACATGCATTGGAATCAGGTTGTATCCAGAGTACGCGTCCATGAAAGAAAGAAGTTCATGTCCCGCCGTCGAATCCACAAGCTGGTCTATTCTGGGGAGTGGGAAGCTATCTTTCGGGTAGGCTTTGTTCAAGTCCGAAAAATCAATACATGTCCGCCACTTTCCGTTTGACTTCTTTACCAAAACAGGATTCGATATCCAGTCGGGATATGTTGAATCTCTAATAAATCCGTTCTCTTTCAGCTTCTCCACTTCGTCTTTCAGAGTCGCCAACCTCTCTGGGCCTAGCACACATCTCTTTTTCTTTATAGGCGGGTGTTTTGGGTTTATACTCAGCGAATGACTCAAGATGGATGGTGATATCCCACTCATGTCAGCGTGGGTCTGGGCAAACACATCCAGGTTTGCCTTCAGAAAGTTAGCCAGTTCTTTGGCTCGGTGCGGATCCAATTGGGATCCAATCTTCAAAACTTTTGCTGGATCAGCTTCATCAATGGGTATATCCACTGTCGTTTCGTTAGGAGTTGCCTTTCTATCCTCAGGTTCCTCATCTCCTCTGGGATCCAGGTCTTCGGGCATTCCCTTGGGCAACTCCTTCGGGGCTGATCCCTCTAATTGCTACGCCAAACCCTCCTTTGGAGGAAGTGAAGTACTCTTAGTCTCGATGTTGAGTCCCTTCATCAGCATCATTAATTCGGCAATATAGCAAGCTCGTCCGGAGACTTGATCTCCCCTCATTACTCCTGTTCCGGCTTCAGTTGGGAACTTTAGCAATAAGCACCATGGTGCAATACAAGCCCTGAACTCTGCAAGGGCAGGCATTCCTAAAAATGCGTTGTAGGGCGAATCTATATCTAGCACTACGAACTGAAGCATTCGTACTCTTCGACGATCCCCTTGTCCCAATGTTACGGGTAATTCTATATACCCCATTGGAGCTGTCGATGCCCCATTGAAGCCTCGGATCCAACCTCCACAGGGCTTCAAATCTCCAGACTCGAGCCTCATCTAATCAAACGACTTCTTAAACAAAATGTTGGCAGAGCTTCCGTTGTCCACTAGTACCTTATGAACCAGTGCCGGCCCAATGGTAGTGGTAATAACCAACGGATCTTCGGTAGGTGTTTGGATTCCGGTTTCGTCCCTGCTACGGAACACTACATCATCGAACATTGTCTTCTGTTGTTTCACAGGGGTGATATCTTCCAAATCATCGCACTCGTCCACATCTATGAGCTTAACTGCATTAACGTATCGGTCCATTGCTCTGAAACTGTGGATAGCTGGATGGAGTCCACCTACTATGGTGTTAATGACAATCTCTTTGCCTTTCTGTTGCGCTGTAGGCTGGGGAGCAGACTGATTCTGGTTTGGGGCCTATCCTCCTTGCCTCCTGTCCCTTGGGGCAGCCTTATACTCATCCAACTTGTCTTCACGCAAAAACTTCTCAACCACATCTCTTAAGTGTCGACATTCGTTCGTTGAATGTCCGTGAGTTCCGTGAAATAAACAAAATTTTCCGTTAGCGATTTCTTTCTTTGTCGAATCTCGTAGCGGTGGTCTTTTGTATTGCAAGACATTATACGTGTCCAAATAAATGTTCTCTAACGAATCATTCAACGGTGAATAGTTTTCAAAGGTTTGGAACCGGGGTATTTTGTCAGAATTACTTCCTCGGTTCCTGTTTCTCCTATTTCCATTCCCATTACGGTTGCTGTTGCCCCCGCTTCCATTATTATTGTTTCCATTCTTGTTTCCAACATTCACTTCGACTTTCCCAGAGCTTTCTCCAGACTGCTTTACGGCCACATTACTCTGAACATCTTCTTTTGAGGCCGCTCAGGACTTCCTCTTTCTGTTTGCCCTTGCTTCCTCTCGTCTTAACTGAATATTGGCCTTCTCATAAAACAACTCTCTTGTGGGAGGCGGCTTCCCAAAAAGATAATCTCCAAACTCTGAATTAGGATCAACTCCTTCCATTAAGGCCATCAAGATGGTAGGCTTATGCGGGTCGCTGACTTCTGTCATAGCTAAATTGAAATGGTCTAGATACGACTTTAAGGACTCACCCGGCGCTTGCTTAATTCTTGATAATTCGATAAAATTCTTAGACTTTCGGGCGTGAAGTCGGAATTGATTCATAAAACGTTCACTTAGTTCTCTAAAATTCGATATCGATCGAGGAGGAAGTCAGGTAAACCATGATAATGCTACATCTTCCAAGTAAATTGGGAAAGCCTTACACTTCACAGCATCAGGGGTAGCTGCAGCATTCAGAAGCCATGCGTATCGCGTCAGATGTTGTCCCGGGTCAGTTCTCCCATTATATCTGTCCATCTGAGGCAAATTAAAACGTCGGGGGAACTGAAAGTCAAGAATGTCATCAGTAAAGGGAGTATGGCTTCGCTCAATATCATAATCTTCATTGGTGTAGTTTCAACTCTCAGACATGATCTGGCATACCATAGCCCGTACATTAACATTGGTCAAGGGCCGTTCAGGCTCCCTGGTTCTGATGTTCGGGTTTCCTTTGGGCTCCTGATCAGGGGACACCCTCCTTCTTCTAGCGGCTTCTGCTCTGCTTTGCTCCCTACGTTCCCGGTCGATCTTGGGAGGAAAGGGCTGAAGCATTTGTCCCTTAGTGGGGTTGGTGAGGTTAGGATCTCTAGGCAAAACATGGGATCCTCGCATTGGTAATAGCATAGGCTCTCTCAAGCTCAGGTCATCGGGTCCTAGCACACGAGCAACGTCCTCGCGGGATCTCAGAGATCCGAAAGTCATTTGTTCCAAATTCTGAGGTCGTTCGAGCGGCCTTCTTTCACGGGGCCGTTCTTCCTCAGAAAAAGAAGACTGATCCATTGCAGTGTGGTGAACTGGGGAAGGGGTTCTCTGCCTGCGGAGCTCGCCAATTTCCCTACTCATGATTCTCATATTCTCTTGCATCATAAGATTGGTACGCTCGTGGATTCTCATAGCCTCCCTAGTGCTCTCAAGCATGTCGAGAAGGCATGAAAAATCTCCTTGGGTGATAGGCGCAGATGGATTGATCTGGTCATTGATCCTGGTGGCTGGGGTCGGAGTATTTGGAGGGGCTCGAGTAGAGGTTCCAGCATCACATAGTGTCGGATCGGATCAGAGAAAAGTAACCTGGCCGGATTGGTTCGGGTTGGGGGAGCGCACCTCTTCAACGTCTTCTACTCGGTTCAGATCGGAGCTTTCCCTATGCGATCGGTTCAGATTTCCTGAGCCAGTCCGATCCGGTCCTGAGCTTTGCCAACGAGACCTCGTCACGACCGGGTTTTGTTGATCTTCACCAACTTCGTTCCCTCGACTGGTTTGAACTTCCTTGCCTTTTCCTTTGGCCATAACTCTTCAGTAATCAACCAACAAGTATTTAAAAGCGTCGAAAATTGGGGATTAACTTCTTTGAACTCCACGGTCCAAAAAGTAGAACGATAATCCAGAAAAACAGAGAATTCAAATTGTTCTCAGTGAAAGCACCAAAATGTTAGACCAAAAAGTGGTTTTAACACATAAACTGACTAAAATTAAAATAGAATGAGATCAAAAACAGAAAAGAGGCACATGATTTATAGTCGTTCGGCGTTAAAAGGCCTACGTCCACTTTATATCACTTTGCTTGATGATGTAGAAGAAAATACAATGAGATATTCACTCAATTTCTCTCTTTTTTCACATACATTCACTCAATTGTTCTCAAAATACACATTGAATGATGATTTGGATTGCTTGGGAATGCTGGAATTCAGTTTTCAATGTTACTCAAACTCTCAGAGTGCCAAAAGTCCCTTTCAAATGACCCTTGGGGGTTTATTTATAGGTGGAAACTTCTCCAGAATCTGGTTCGGATCAGACCCACGTGGCTTTTATTCCACCACTTTCGGGCACAGATGGATTTCAGTGTTGACAGCGCACCGGGTTAGTGGCCAACGTGGGTAGAAAGTGGATGTAACTGCCCCGATTGTTTAGGAGAACGTGGAGTGATGCAACCAAGGATTCTGTGTTCGGTTCGGATGAACCATCATATAGGGATCAGATCGGCCCCACTTCCTCCGATCAGATCCGAATGCTTTCCTTCCCTCGTTGCCTTGCTTCTGGTTTGCTTTTACTCCAGTAATTCCAATCCGAACCGAGCGTAGAACAGAGTGTCTTTTGTCTACTTGATCTTCTGACTTCTTGACTTTGTATAGCCTAATTTACAAAGTAGGCTAACAAATATCAACATGCACAAATGCAAAAATAGAAAAGCAATGCCTTGAAAAGCGAATAGGAAAAGCCGTAAGGATCCAAACAACGAACAAGCACCACGATAAACAAACGAGAGAGCTGTAGCTTTTATCGAAGGGGCACTTCCCTAATTGAGAGGTTCAAAGCACCAATTTCTAAAGGGAAATAGCCTGCTAAGTCAAGCATCCAGCAAAGAAACTGATGGCTGCCCCATGGAACAATACAACAACCACTCCAATCCATTTGCCTAGCATCTGATAAAATCAGATGTGAAGAATGAAAATCCATTTGCGTAGCATCTGATAAAGTCAGATGTTAAGAATGAAAACCATTTGCGTAGCATCTGAAAAATCATATGTGAAGAATGAAAATTCATTTGTGTAGCATCTGATAAAATCGAATGTGAAGAATGAAAATCCATTTGCGTAACATCTGATAAAATCAGACGTGAAGAATGAAAATCCATTTGCGTAACATTTGATAAAATCTAATTTAAAGAATGAAAATCCGTTTTCCTAGCATCTGATAAAATCAGATGTGAAAAAAGAAAACTATGGAGCATCTTAAAAATCATATGTGAAGAATGAAAATCCATTTGTGTAGCACCCGATAAAATTAGATGTGAAGAATGAAAACCATTTGCATAGAATCTGAAATATCAGATGTGAAGAATGAAAACCATTTGCGTAGATCTGAAATATCAAATGCAAAGAATGAAAACCATTTGTGTAGCATCTGAAATATCAGATGTGAAGAATGAAAAACATTTGCATAGCATCTGAAATATCGGATGTGAAGAATGAAAACCATTCGCGTAGCATTTGAATATCAGATGTGAAGTGTAAAAATCCAAAGACCTCCCCAAGCAGGGGCACTAAATCCAAAGACCTCCCCAAGCAGGGGCACTAAATCCCATGACCTTCTCGAGTGGGGGAACGAAACCCAAAGTCCTCCCCTAGCGGGGGCACCAAACATGAGGCCTTCCCAAGTGGAGGCACAAAGATATAAAAACTTCTCCAAGTAAAAGTGCTAAACCAGTCAGCTAAATCGAAATTTTTATTGTGTTGACAAAACTCAGGGATTCCATACGTGTTGGTAAGCTCAAAAGGTTTTAGCAAACAAAGTAGAAACCTTTAGTGCGTCAACCACAATCAAGGAAACTCGATAAACTGATTACATAGAGTTTTTACGACCCGTGACGACCCACAACTTAAAGGCAACACAACGACATAAAAGTCAAGTGATGTTCCAGAAGAATACCACGAGTCCATCACAACAGAACAACAAGTCAAAACTAATATATTTGGTTTAATTTTGCCTTCAAAATGGATCATTTGGAAAATTCGGCAAAATCGATATGCTCGATACATTGATAAAATTCATCACACCAATAAGGATCACCCTGGGAAGTCCGATTGGCATCTCGTAACACAAGAGTTTCCTCATCTACAAAGCTCTAATAAAGCAATATTTATGCACTATGGCAATCTGTCGTGAAATGGAGATTCAAAATTGTATATATATCCCAGGATGATTCATGGCGTCGAACCAAAACCAAATTTTGAATCCATCCAAAGGCTGCAATCGCTCTGGCCTCAGAAACTCAAATTAAAGCTCTAATCTGAATAGGTACACGTTTCATAAATATAAACCATCATACCAAAATCATGCAAGCTATTATAAGAGTAAGACTTAAAATCTATATTTGGTATACATATCGGTTAGCAGAATTCAAACATCGTTGTGAATTCAGATTAGAGTATCATATTTACACAAACAGTGTTTAACGAATTATAAGCTGTTAAACAAAATAGTTCCGTATAAGTATGTTATTCAATCCCAATCACAAAATTCACTATATTTCATGATTAACTAACCTGTTATTGATGTGGACAATCTATAATAAAGTATAAGTCCAAAATCGTGCAATTGCTTGTTTTAATTACAGAACAGGTGACATGAAGCATATGAATTCAAAGCATGATTTGCTATAGCAAACAAAAAGCTGCAATCGAACCTCAATGCACAAGTATATCAAAAACAATGTTCATTTCAAAGCCTGCATTTTTCATAGGAAAAAAATACAAGCTTCGAGGGGCAAATGTTAACTCCATTGTTAAAGCACAGTCATTAAACCAGTACTATATGATATGGACAAAGTCATAAGCATGCATTAAGTCACAGGAATTGTTCAACAACTCATTTAAACATTGCGTCAAATAGTATGAGTGCATGCATACTACATACATGCAAAGTAATGGCATATGTGATGTATGGACGCAGGGGTTTCTCAGCTCACCTGGTCGCTAATCTTTCATCTCGGAGCAGGCCCACATCATCACATCGGTCGAGCAAAGCCCTTTGCTAAAGGATCGAGTAGGCAATGTCATCACAGGGCCAAGCACCGTTACAGGGGACTGATCGATCACTTCTGCTGGTCGAGCAACAGTCTTGAGGTCCAGCACCGCTCACCTGAGTGGTCGAGCAAGGCAAGCTTTAGTGGTCGAGCTATTTCCTTCAGTTGTGTTATGTATTTTTTTCCGCTGCTTTGTAATTTAAATCTCTGATATTGTATTTCCAATATGTAATATTTATTCGTACTCTGATATATTCTTGTACTCTGATGTAATTGTTGTAATAAGCAATTAAATGTTCTTCTGTTTGTGTTCTGATTTGTCGTGTTCTCAATTCAATCTGGACTTTCCTTTACGGGGAAGTTTGGGTCGTTTAATTTGTAATACTATCATTCTTCTCAACAACTACATTTTCAGTAATTAAAAAGCAATAGCCCCATGTTATTTTTAACTCATGGAAAATGCATGTGCTCATATCTGATAGAAATTCTGACTAGAGGCAGAAAATATTTTATTGAAACATAATAAATCAATTAAACTATTTTATTTTGGTTGGTTCGGTTTGGTTATGGCATTTTATCAATTTGAATTTGATTTGGAAACTAATTTTATATTGGTTATTGACTTAACCGAAAGAACATAACTTTTATATATTATCTAAATTACAACATTGTAATACTGTTAATGAGTGATTCAATAATAAGAAACAAACCCCAAGTATTAAAATTAGTTAACTTTTCTTATAAAAATAAAATAAATACTTAAAATTGTTTTTATAAACTGGACTCATGTCTTCTTTTGATCGTACAAGCCAATGGTTAGATCAATATACTTTAGAGATAAGGATAGACAACCTACAAGGTGTCATGGATTCGGTCAACCGAGATGACCTGAGTGTGGTCGCTCCATGCTCAGAGGGATAGGTCACACCCCCCGATTCCCGGATGGATAGAGTATGCGGCGTTTTCTCACGCACGGGACGTAAGCCGTTGAGATACTCGATATCTTGTGCATTACAGTGTTTTCTCATGCACGAGACGTAAGCCAATGTGTATTCACTACGCGATAGATCTTTCGAATCAGGAGTCATCAGTATGGAAATCCAAACTTCCAATACGACATTTTTCGGTTTTAGTTGTAGAGCCTAGTATGGCGACATGATATATGGTACCTATGTTGCCTGTGATTGATACATTTACTTTCAAAATTGATTTATACACTTATATTAATAATAAAAGATTTGTTTTAAAACGTACAAAGAATATTTGGCTATTACAAGGTAAAACCCTATCCTCAGGCTTGCGTTGCATTATGTGATGGGACCTGAGTCTTATAACAGCTTCATTTTTCTTTATTTAGCGTTGCGCTATTTGTTTCATGCACTGCAATTCTTGGGGGGAAACCCATTCTGTGTTATACAACATGGTCCCTTGATTTACCTTATTTTAAAAGTAAAGTTTTAAATAACTGTTTTAGTTCTCACACCAGTCCCATGACTGACTCGGAGTTTATTATTTTAACCTAAACTCTGGGTGCCCATATTTTCCACACGTGCAGCTAGTAGTTTTGGTTTTCACAGATATTTCTTTTCCTAGGATCCGGGATTTACAGCTGGAGCTATATCCGGAAAGCTTTGTATCCATGAATATTTTTCAATTGTACTAGTTATTGTATTTTCCGCCATGCATTGCATTTATACATTTAATTTCCACTGCTATGTATTTTAAATCTATGATATTTCTCTGTGTAATATTTATTCAACTCTAATATATTCTTGTACTCCGATGTAATTGTTGTAATAAGCAATGAAATGTTCTTATGTTTGCGTTCTGATTTGTCGTGTTCTCAACTCATTCCGGGCTTTCCCTTAAGGGTGAGTTTGGGTCGTCTCATCAACTCTATTCTTATATATTTTAAAATGCATTATAAGATCAACTTTTCAAATCTACGTTAAACATTTCAATTTTTCTAAATCGTCGATTTTTATAACTCGGTCGTAAATCTATTTACAACTCTACTTATTTTAAGATCCCAATTCCTTTAGAAATAAATTATTTTATAAAATTCTATATAATCGTTGATTATAAATCCTTTGGATTTTTCTCACTTCAATTTACATTCCAAATTCCGGAATAAAATTTATCGTTCTCTTTAAGAAATGATTTCTAATTCACTTTTAAATTAACTTTTAAATTCACATTTGAATTTAAACTTCTACATTATCTAATGATAATTTATTTTACTATATTTATAAACATCGTTTATAAATAAATTTTCTTGTTTTATAAAATAAAACAAGCTTCCCTTTCAATTATCTATTTGAAACCCAATTTCTTTTTATATTCTGAATTTTGGAATAAAACCCGATGTTCTCCTTTTCGATATGATTTCAAATTATATTTTAATTCATATTTGAATTTAAAATTACAGAATATCTCTAGATAATTAATTCACTATATTTATAAACATTATTTTATAAATTTACTTGTGTTGTATATAACGTTGTTGTAAACACAATTATATGATTTTTTTGTTTGATGATAACAACCAAATATATTTTATTTTAAATATGTTTGTTATTGTACTGTTCTATATATACATCACAGACTGAGATATAATATTTATATTTAAATAAAATACGACTGTACAAATATGCAGATATTCACACAGTATTTTATTTAAACATAGTATTTTATTTCACTATCACAACAGTACAAATTTATCAACTCCACTATTTAATCGCTTCACAGAATTGTTGTACTTATAAATCAACAGAATAGAATAGACAAGTCTGTTTGACAACAATGAAATAATATTTTATTTCAAACAGATTTTATCTATTACAAATAATCAGTACAATCATTTTTTTTTTCATATACAGCTCCTCACTACAACACTTGTTTATACAACTCATATATATTTTCAGTTTACATTGACTCGTTTACATACACTTTGACATTTATACATTTCATTGACTCTGTTTTTTTTCTATCTTCTGTCTTCACTTCACAGTCAGTCCAGTCTTCATACCTGTCATATATAGAAGCACAAACACACATAGTATCTAGAACAGAAATAATTTCTAAATTCTAGCAGATATAATTTTTTATTTTTAAAATATATTTGCCTCAGTTTTCTGGTGTGTTTATCATCATTTTTCATGACTTGATCTGATTCATTTGTGTCTAGACAGTATGTATATACTGTACAGGGACAAGGAAATCTTTCTGATGGCTGCATATACACACTGTATATAATACACGTGTGCACTGCCTCGCCAATCAGAATGTAGTGAGCAACTGAGGAATAGCCACGTGGACCATCTCGACTCAGTGCAACACTCAAGCAACAAAACAAAAGCAGTTTCAATGTGGTCGAGCAAAACATGAATGATCAAGTGCATCAAAACATGGTATCAACATGAAGTCAAGAGCAACACAGACAAAGTTCAAGTGAATTACACAAATGGCGAGGTTGTAGCATGCAAAAGTTTCAGCAGCATGGAAGCAACACAAGTAACATGGCAAGTGAGCACAAACATGCTCAGCAAAAACAAAGGTGCAACAGTTCATAAGGGACAGTGCATGTATGTGCAAGCAATGAACATGTACTAGCAAATACACACACATATGATTGTGTACAGCAATACAAGAAAGGTGTTCATGACAAAACTAGAGTGCAACAAGCAAATGGAGCAACAATATACAATGGAGAATGCACAGAAAGTATGTGCATCATGTCTGCATATATATGTATGCATGGTGATAAAGCAGATATACATGCATCAGTGAAAATGTTTTATGAAATAGCAGTGACATGTAAACAAGCCAATGGACGAGACTGTTTGCAAATGAAGTGTTTACAATTTATGATTCCAGATGGAACAACAAGTACATGAATATTAGCCAGCACATTTTAGCATGGTATATATGTCATATGCATGATTCTAAACCAAGGAGCAATTCAAAAACTGGATGGTGATGGAGCAACAAAACACGAGTCATACATGAGTGTACAAAGTTGAATGAATGGACATGTATTAAATCTGTTTAAAGCAGTATTATTTAAGGTCATGGTACAAGCAGTCTTATGTTCATATCAACGCAAGGCAGAATGGCGCAGAGCATTGCAAACTTTTTGGCAAGGAGAAAATCAGCAGCTAATTTGAAAAGCAAAGAAATTGCTCAAGACACATTTTGATATTTTTTTGCCAAACATCATTTTCTGAGCTAAGCAAATCTTTTCAAAGAAATACAATTGAGAATTCAATCATATTCTGTCTTTTGAATGTGTTTCCAAAAAAGAAAATGACTTTCCACATTTATACAGATTTTTTTTGGGAAAGTTTTAAATTCTAAAAATTCACAGTATGTTTGAGAAATCATAATTCCAGTTTTTGGCAAGGGTTTAATTGATTTCAACAATGCAGTAAAATGTTTTTAGTATATTTTCAAGTTGTGTCCAGTTTTACTTCGAGGAATAAAATCGGCAAGAAATTATTCTCAAATCATCCAAGTAGTCAATGTCCAAATACACGCAAGGAGCCAGAAAACCAAAGAATATCTTTCCAGAAATGCTCAATTTTTTATGGCAACAAATTTCATCAATTAAAGCCGATTTTATCAAAAATTTCAAAAAGGGAAAACCGCAACTCGGATCGAAGTCATACAGTGAAATCAGAGTATTGATTTTGGGTTTTCTAAATCCTATAAGTACACACCCACATCATCACAGGCAAGCAACTAGATCGAAAACACAAAAACCACAAATTCAAGAGTAGAAATCGAATCATACCAGAATTCACTCACCAAAATTTTCGATTGCAATAATACCCCAAATCAGTGAGACAAAGAGCATCAGCACTCAACCACAAAGCAACGCACAAGAACACAAAGCCATCAAGACTTTCTTCGGCAAAACAATTGATCGATTTGGGGATTATAGAGCAGGCCCTATGAATATTTCCAGAGCATCCACAATATTTTTTCTCAACAAAGTAAAGAGATCGGGTCATAGAAAATAACAAAAGGGTGGAATCATTTCTTATGTGGGTCGGCCAAGAAACCAAGTTTCTAAATAGAAAAGGGATAACCCCCTTTTTATTTAACTCCTAAGTGTTTTCTTTATTTATTTTATTTTGTATTATTTTGTTATTTTGGTTTTCCACCTGTAATCCAACCATCGGTTCTAGAGTTTGTAAAATCTAGGGAGATACAGTCAGGGTGTTGACTGACAGTTGCTAGAGTCTGTAAAATCTAGGTTACTGGTTACAGGGTCGTAATCCGGGGAAATCTGATCGAGGGGATATCAGTTAGTCTAGGGTTTTGAGCATAGGGTTAGTACAGGAGCAGGGAATGCGAGTTTACATGGTCTTGTAAGCGGGTTCTGTTCTATCACCTAGTAGAAACCTTAGGAATGCAGCAGTAGGCAGGGTTTTGCCAAAGCTGGGTATATCTTGTGTCATTTACTTTCTGCATTTCTGTTTCTACTATATTCTGTGATTTGTTTATTATTATATATCCAATTAGATTTTTAATTCAGCTAAAAACTGTGTTAAACCCTATTCACCCCCCTCTAGGGTTAATCTAGATCCAACAAGTGGTGTCAGAGCAGGTTATTTCTTTAACTCTAGAGTCATGGGTCATTCTAGTTGTCAGTCCATTGAGAATCAGTCCAATTCTATTCCACCTATTTTTAATGGTACAGATTTTTTAAATTGGAAACCAGAAATGAAATCTTATTTAAAATCTGTTGATATTAAATGTTGGAATAGTATTATTAATGGGTACGATATTGTAAGTAGGGCATATATTGAATTTAATTTACGAGCTACTCATACTTTATATTCTTATATTGATGATGTATATAGCCTTATTTCCCATTGTTTAACTGTGCAGGAAATATGGCAGACTCTCAACACGCTGCATGGAAAAACTGACAAATGCCCAAAACCCCAGAATGATAACTCAGCTTCAGATTTTTGTTTAATAGGTTGTACAGATAGAATTTCAGATGGAGTCTCAACAGGAAATGTTTCTTTGATTCATCGTTTAACTGAATCTGTTGAGAAGCTATAATCTAAAAATAAACTTCAGAAATCTGAGAAGCTTGAGTTGATCTGCAAAAATAATGTTTTGGAATCAAAACTCAAAAACGTTTAGAAGTTTTCAAATTCTAATTGAAAAATTGTTTAAATTTGAAAAATGATCTTGTTCATCAAAATAAAAATATTCAGAAACTTGAAAATCAAGTCCTGATTTTAAATGAGAACAAGATAGATCTTGAAAACACAAACAATTGTTTGCAAAAAGAATTTGAAAATTTTAAGACGACTGAAAATTTCAAATATATTTTTGTTGAAATTTTTTTGCTGAAAAGTGATTCGATTTTGAAAGAACTTGAAAACGAGTTTGAAAATTTCAAGAATTTTGAATCTGAAAATCGAAAACATTTTGAGTCTAAGATTTTGGAATCCTAATCCAGAATTAAATTTCTTGAATCTGAAAATTTGTTTTTGAAACAATCCGATGCTGAAAAGAAAATCACTATTAATCGTTGTTCAGATCTGATAAAAGAAAATAGTGATCTTAAATCCAAGATTCAACGACTTGAGTCAATTTTGAATAAATTTTTGAATGGAGAAAAATCGTTGAATATGCTGTTACAAAACCAAGTTTCTATTAGAAATAAATCTGGTCTTGGCTTTGGGAATATCAATCGTTTTGATATGATGAATTCAAATGATTTTAAAGACTCTTCAAATTATCTTGAAAAAGATTGTTTTGAAATTTTAAACTTTGGCAATTCAAAAGATTTTTTGAAACATAAACAAAATAAGAATTTGTTTTATAACAAACCATTCTATCATTCTTGGACCTCAAAAAGAAGTAAAGTGAATTCGTCTAATTTCAAACAGATCTGGGTCCCTAAAGGTACTTTGGTAAATTCTGATGGATTGTTATATAAACAAGTTTGGGTACCTAAACATATGAATACAACTGTGAGTGGTTTTACTAATTTTGTTAGACCACTCGATTCTATGAACAGTTAGTTACCGGAGGAGGCTGAGGAACTGCTAGGCAAAAGAGATTTGGATTCCAGCTGCTCAATACTCCTGTAATCATTCACAGTTCCTTAGCCAAGACTGTTGAGTTAGAGATTTATTTACTCATGTCAATTTCAGGTATAACCTCTAAACTCAACCTTTGTAAGTATTTTTCTTTTTCTTTTTCTTTGTGTATTCCTCCTTCTTTCCCTTCTGTTTATTTTCTTTATCTCTTCTATTTTGTTTTGCCTCTACCATATATTTTTGTACTTCCTTAAACTTTCAATTGTAGAATTTATTTTTTCTGGAAATTCACTTTATTTGAATAGAACTCTGATATTCTAATTATTTCTAGATCTTGAATTAAAATTTGTAAATATTTCTACAATTGTTTTGAAGTTTATTTTCTGATTCCTGAATTTCTAACAGTGCTGAAGCATTCATATCATATCTTGAACACTATTAGTATAAATTCTAAAATTTTGAAGATCTGAATATTTAATGAAATTTCACATATATCTGTTGTTTTGAGTTTCTTCTAATTCAGTTTAGAAAAGTTTGGAATATTATACTCATTACAGCACACACTACTTCTCAGTCGTGATAATTTCAATGATTTTTAGAATGGCTTGGAAATTTTTGATCTGTCTTGAATCATTGCTTATACCTTGATATTCACTATTATTCATGATCATCTGTTTTAGATTTTTTGTTTGTTTGAGATCATTTGAAATTTATGATATGTTGAATCTCACACACCTCTCAGATCTGAAACTATTAATTCTGTGTGATTGATTCATTGTATCTTATGATCTACATCGATTCAAGTGATTTCAAATAAATAATTCTTATTTTTGGATTATAAATTTGCCTTCAAACTTGATGTAAATTTTCTGAAAAATTCCTTGTGCTTGTTAGAAATACTTTTGAAAATTCCTTGAAAAATATGGTCTTAAATCTCACTGTTATTTCATGATTATTTGTTTTGAATATCTGTTTTGCTTAAAATCATTTGAAATTATTAATTTATTGAATCGCACACATATCTCGAATCAAAAATTTATAATCTGGTGTGATTGATTCATTAAATTCTGATATTTTCATATTCCTTCAAATGATTTAAATATACAGTATGGTTAATCTTGGATCATGGAATATATCTTGTGACCATCAGGAATATCTACTGACAAGTCTGCTGTTCTATTGGTTTCTATGCTACTCTGATACTGTCTTTGAAAAATGTTTTCACCTAACTTCCTGTTTTGTGATCACTGCTCTGATAAATGAAATTATTGTGCCTAATTTGTTATCTGGTCTGCTTGGGCTTTAAATTTCTGCTGTTTGTGATATCTTGGTCTATCCCCAGTGTCGTCTTATAATCCTCATTAACAGAGACACCAATTGGTATCAGCAGTGATGAATTTTTTTTGTATATATTTTTTCGATCCCTCTTGCTTTGTATAGATCTCCATATCCCTCTTGTAGTTGATTTTCAATTTTAAAATTATTTATTGATTATTCATTCAGAAATTGAAATCATTCCAAATTGAACTGTACTTATAATTCATCAAAATTATTATCAGATTTTGAAATTGTGATGAATCGTGACTGCAGTATATTTCACAACAAGAGGAGATTTTATTTGGATTTTCATGATGGTTGAATAGTTATTATAATATCTTTGAATTCGCAATTATTTCACGACCATCTCCTTTATCTATCATCTTTCTGCCATCCATGGTAATTTTATATTAACGTGGAGAGTTTAATTTCTTTTTTTAAAAAAACTTTTTGAATAAACAGTGAAAATATTTCTGATAGAAATTGGACTATGTTACTATTCAGAATTAGTGATAATTGAAAATTTTCAATGATTCCGGTACAGTCGAGCATATTTCATAATATAATTAATTTAGAAATTTATTTCACAGTTCATTTCTGTACCTACCACATTTCTATCAGTCATATTGGTTGTATATACCGAGGAGTTTTTCTATTTAAAGCTAAAAATGATAAAATATATAATTAATACATAAGTGGTTCTCTAACCTCATTTAAAAATCCAAGCTCTGGTTATGCATGGTTATGAGAATACTTAATTTTAAGATGCAACTGACTTCATTTAAAAATCCAAGCTCTGGTTATGCGTGGTCAGTGTGCTCTTAAATAAATTAAAAAAAAAGGAAAGGAAATAACGTACTATAAATTGAAATAAATCTGAATTTCTCCTCGGTATGTCAAAACCAGCCTATCAATCCATTTTCTAACTTGTAGAATGTGTTAATATTTTATGACGTATTATGATTTTTGATTGATAGCTACTGGGATTTGAGACTATTTGATTGCGTTACTCAAGTTGAATTTATAATTATAGTCCAAATCCATCACTGTTTTTTTGTGCTTAATTTTATAAAATTCTTTTAGAAATAATTGGAAAGTATTCATATTTTCAAACTCTCTCCATTTTATATAAAATTCATCGTAAATCCGTCATTCTCTACAATTTGAAATATGCCACTTGTTCTCATAATATTATGATTTTTGTTTGATCGATTGAGATTTATGATGATCGTTCTTCCTCTTAAGCTGATATTGTATTTGTTAGTCATTTTTTCATCTATATTTTAATGTCTGCATCCTTTTGATGATAACAAAAGGGGGAGAATGGATTGAGATTTTGATCTATGAGTGAATATTTTATAAATATTTTTAATTTTGAAAATTTATTATTCATTTCACTCATGCACAGTTATAGGGGGAGTTGTCTGTTGTAGGGGGAGCTAATAAATAGGGGGAGTTCAATATTCACTGTCAAACACATTTATTGGTTTCAAAATCTTTTATTTGTTTGTCATTATCAAAAGGGGGAGATTGTTGTATACACAATTATACGATTTTTTGTTTGATGATAGCAGCCAGATATATTTTGTTTTAAATGTGTTTGTTACTGTACTGTTCTATATATACATCACAGACAGAGATATAATATTTATATTTAAATAAAATACGACTGTATAAATATGCAGATATTCACACAGTATTTTATTTAAATATAATATTTTATTTCACTATCACAACAGTACAAATTTATCAACTCCACTATTTAATCGATTCATAGAATTGTTGTACTTATAAATCAACAGAATAGAATAGACAAGTCTGTTTGACAACAATGAAATAATATTTTATTTCAAACAGATTTTGTTTATTACAAATAATCAGTACAATCATTTTTTTTCATATACAGCTCCTGACTACAACACTTATTTATACAACTCATATATATTTTCAGTTCACATTGACTCGTTTACATACACTTTGACATTTATACATTTCACTGACTCTGTTTTTTTTTCCTATCTTCTGTCTTCACTTCACAGTCAGTCCAGTCTTCATACCTGTCATATACAGAAGCACACACACAGTTTCTAGAACATAAATAATTTCTAAATTCTAGCAAATATAATTTTTATTTTAAAAATATATTTGCCTCAGTTTTCTGGTGTGTTTCTCATCATTTTTCATGACTTGATCTGATTCATCTGTGTCTAAACAGTATGTATATACTGTACAGGGACAAAGAAATTTTTCTGATGGCTGCATATACACACGTGTATATATATAGACGTGTGCACTACCTCGCGAATCCGAATGTAGTGAGCAACTGAGGAGTAGCCACGTGGACCATCTCGACTCAGTGCAACGCTCAAGCAACTAAACAAAAGAAGTTTCAATGTGGTCGAGCAAAACATGAATGATCAAGTGCATCAAAACATGGTATCTACATGAAGTCAAGAGCAACACAGACAAAGTTCAAGTGAATTACACAAATGGTCGAGGTTGTAGCATGCAAAAGTTTCAGCAACATGGAGGCAACACAAGTAACATGGCAAGTGAGCACAAACAAGCTCAGCAAAAACAAAGGTGCAGCAGTTCACAAGGGACAATGCATGTATGTGCAAGCTATGAACATGTACTAGCAAATATACACACATATGATTGTGTACAACAATACAAGAAAGGTGTTCATGAAAAAACTGGAGTGCAACAAGCAAATGGAACAACAATATACAATGGAGAATGCATAGAAAGTATGTGCATCATGTCTGCATATATATGTATGCATGGTGATAAAGCAGATATACATGCATCAGTGAAAATGTTTTATGAAATAGCAGTGACATGTAAACAAGCCAATGGTAGAGACTGTTTGCAAATGAAGTGTTTACAATTTATGATTCCAGATGGAACAGCAAGTACATGAATATTAGCCAACACATTTTAGCATGGTATATATGTCATATGCATGATTCTAAACCAAGAAGCAATTCAAAAACTGGATGGTGATGGAGCAACAAAACACGAGTCATACTTGAGTGTACAAAGTTGAATGCATGGACATGTATTAAATCCGTTTAAAGCAGTATTATTTAAGGTCATGGTACAAGCAGTCTTATGTTCATATCAAGGCAAGGACGAATGGCACAGAGCATTGCAAACTTTTTTAGCAAGGAGAAAATCAGCAGCTAATTTGAAAAGCAAAGAAATTTCTCAAGACACATTTTGATATTTTTTGGCAAACATCATTTTATGAGCTAAGCAAATCTTTTCAAAGAAATACAATTGAGAATTCAATCATTTTCTGTCTTTTGAATGTGTTTCCAGAAAAAAAAAACGACTTTCCAGATTTATACAGATATTTTTTGTGAAAGTTTTAAATTCCAAAAATTCACAGTATGTTTGAGAAATCACAATTCCAGTTTTTGGCAAGGGTTTAATTGTTTTCAACAATGCAGTAAAATGTTTTTAGTATAATTTCAAGTTGTTCCCTATTTTACTTCAAGGAATAAAATCGGCAAGAAATTATTCTCAAATCATCAAGAAATCAATGTCCAAATACACGCAAGGGGCCAGAAAATCAAAGAATATCTTTCTAGAAATGCTCAATTTTTTATGGCAACAAATTTCATTAATTAAAGCCGATTTTATCAAGAATTTCAAAAAGGGAAAACCGTAATCTCAAATCGAAGTCATACAGTGAAATCAGAGTATTAATTTAGGGTTTTCTAAATCCTATAAGTACACACCCACATCATCACAGGAAAGCAAGTAGATCGAAAACACAAAAACCACAAATTCAAGAGCAGAAATCGAATCATACCAGAATTCACTCACCAAAATTTTCGATCGCAATAATACCCCAAATCAGTGAGACAAAGTGCATCAGCACTCAACCACGAAGCAATGTATAAGAACACAAAGCCATCAAGACTTTCTTCAGCAAAACAACTGATCGATTTGGGGATTATAGAGCAAACCCTAGGAATATTTCCAGAGCAGCCGCCATATTTTTTCTCAACAAAGTAAAGAGATCGGGTCATAGAAAATAACAAAAGGGTGGAATCATTTCTTATGTGGGCCGGCCAAGAAACCAAGTTTCTAAATAGAAAATGGATGACCCCCTTTTTATTTAACTCTAAGTGTTTTCTTTGTTTATTTTATTTTGTATTACTTTGTTATTTTGGTTTTCCACCTGTAATCCAACCATCAGTTCTAGAGTATGTAAAATCTAGGGAGATACAGTAAGTGTGACGACCCCAAACCTGATGAGACGGTGCAAGGGTAATCTTTGGAATATAACACATAAACAGATAATAACAGAACAAAAATAAATAAATACACCAGATAAGGTACAATAGAATACACTTGATAAATATAAACATCAGAGTTACATGGTATATAGGATCATACTTAGTACAAAATAAAGTTTAGCTATACATAAATGTCTACTGTGGAAAATAAAACATAATATGTACAACAGGAGCTGAACAGCATAAAAAGAGATAAATGTTAGAATCCATCTTCAACTCCAGCTATCCAGAAAGAGCCTGCTAAAACCTGAATACAAGGCTGCCCGTGTAGAAAAAGGGGCACCCGAGTTTGCAAGTGAAACAAACTACGAGTCAGTCATGGGACTAGTATGAGAAATCTACTTAACACATTTTCAAATGTGGCTAATCACAGGACCACGCCACTTTCGCGGAACGGGTTTACTCCATTGGATTGCCAGTGCTTTAAAACAAATAATTCTTTTAAACATCGCAATGCTTTTTATAAAAATGAAGCCATTATAAGACACAGTTCCCATCACACAATGCAACACAAACCAAAGGATAGAGTTTTTCCTTATAATGGTCAAAATATGCTTGATACGAGCAAAACAAATCATTCGATATTATTGCTAGTGTATATATGTTTCAAAAACAATTTCAATCATAACTATCAATCATAGATAGCATGGGTACCATATATCATGTCGCAATATATATATACAATCAAAACCGCATGGTGTCATATTTGGAAATTGGATTCTTAACATGAACCAAGGAAAAAGATAGTCCTTACCGATTCGAGATGCTCTAGCCCGTGTCTCAGGATCAGAGCTCGAGTGACCCTTAGGAGCCACAGGGCCGGTCCACCGATGTGGATTAAAATGCCTGAACACTGCGTTTCCCCGCCCCTTGGGGCTTTAATGAGCCCAATGAATCCATCGGTCCCGGATCGACTGTAACACCCTACCTCCGCTAGGGTCACTCACAAAGGGAATGCACTAGTTTTGGAGGGGTATTATCGAGATAACATCACAGAATTATCACAAGACAGAACATAAATAAATAATTAAGTAAACAGCGGAAGAATTTATGAGCAAAACAGAATTTCATTTTATTTCAAAGTAAACCATGTCTTTTACAATTATTTCAAATAACAACTTCATTACAACTGTCTTGTAATAATAGCCAAAGAAGCAATAACTTAAAACAGAAAAACAGCTTATTCCCCAAGTGCAATAAAAAGAAGAAGCCATAGAAAACCGCACATGCTGAGCCAAAGCAAGTGATATCCAAGCTAAGAGCTAGTGTTTCCTCCCTGAGAACCTGGGGGGGGGGGGGGACGAAAGAAAAAGAGGCGAAAGGAAAAGGGTCAGTCATAAAGACTGAGTAAGTTCTAGTGACTTTCAGTGTAGAAACGGTTAAAACAACATGTCATGTATGAACTGGAACTAAACTTGAGAATGGTGTCAAGGTGGACAAGATAGACTAAGGTGATCATGATAAGTCAAGACAAGTCAAATAAAGCATCACATGTTCAAGATTCGTTGCATTGACTGTACTAGTATACTAAGCCCATGTCACTAGTTAATCACGAAATAAATCCCACGGCCCAATATCATGAAATGACCCTGAAACGGGGTCTGACCCAAGTACGGGGTCCTACGGAGCGATTATCTAGTCGATCGGCTCCCTACAAGTTCTAGCTCGTCAAGTATCCGTGTCATACGGCTAATCACGAATGTAGTCACCTGTGCTGGGTCCACCTTCGGGTGTATCAGCCCTTGGGTGTCAACCCCTGACACGATTCAAGATGCACAGATAAATCTACGGATACCCAGTGTCTGCCCCGGAATACGTGCACGACCGTAGTCCACCGAACCTACACTGGCATACCCCACTGCCGTCGTTCACCTCTTACAATCAGCCCAGTAATCGTGCCCCACCCGGCCTAGCCCCAGGGTACCTTGATACATCTAGAGGGTTACTGCTGAAAAGGGTCGTGTCTAGGGTTTCGCCTAACAGATTAGGTCATGTAATTCGTGACCTAACCCGCCTAACCGATTAAGTCATGTAATTCATGACTTAATCCTTTTCCAGTCTAGTCATGTCAAGATGGTTAAGTATGTCATTTAAATTCGTGACTTAACCCGCTTACGTGTCATGTCAAGTTGGCTAAGTGTTGTCGTTTCAAGTTCATGACTTAGCCCTACAAATCGTGTTCAAGTTGGTTAAGCTGTCTTTTCATGTTCATGACTTAACCCTAATTGGCATTAATTGATTCGTTAATGCACCGAACCACTCACATTGGATCTTATTGTTCGTAGCCACTGGATTTGCCGGGCGGTTCCGGACAGGTTTACGCTACGAACTCAACCCAACCTCGGGTTTCAAGCGTGATGTGACCAACTACCCACATTGGATCTTATTGTTTGTAGCAACTGGATTTGCCGGGCGGTTCCGGGAAGATTTACACTACAAACTCAACCCAACCTCGAGTTGGCCACTTTCTTGTTTTCTAAAGTCATGCCCATGTTCTTATCAGATTCGTGCTATTTTCATAGCATGTTCATATGTCAATTTCGTGCCCAACTAAGGCATGTTTCAAGTCAAGTTATGACATGTTCAAGTCGAGTTTTCGTGCCATATTTCATGTTCTACTTATGCCAAATTTCACGGTTTATGATTATAATCAATTCAAGTTTTGCCTATTCTACCCAATCGTATCCCCAACGTATATAAACGTACTTCGTTCACAAGCATAAACAATTCAAGAGATAAAGGGGAATAACACCAAACATGTGATAGGCATACGTGACAATTCCAACATCACTTGCATAATAAATAGGTTATAACATATCACATGGTTTCAATACTAGCATGATGATAACTTGGCATAGTAATGGTTCCAACTTAGTTTAACATGACGATTTCAACTTTACATCATAGGCATAATAATCATTGCGGGCATAATAATAATTTTATTACAAACATGAAACATTAAAGGCATGGTAATTCTAATAGGCATAGTGAATTCCAAGCATTTATAACATAATGATTCTCATCTAGCATTATAAACATAATGATTCCAACTTTTCATCATAACCTAGCAATTCCCAATTTGTCATTAACATGATAGGTATATTAACATCCCAGGCATAGTTTCATTAATATCATAGATATGGTTTAATTAGCATCATAGGCATGGTTTAATCAACATGAGGATTTCAATGAACATAATGATTCCATGGACATGTACTTGTTCAACTTGCAATAAAATTAAGCCCAAGTGATTCATAACAACATCAACATCATGATAAGTTTAACTTGCAACATTAACATAGCAATATTCCCAAATTTTGATTCAAAGTTAAACAATATAAAAATGGATTAATAATAGTTTCTAAATCCAGTTTCAATTCATAGCATGTCCATGTTATTTTAGCGTTTTTGCCTAAAAAGTAACATAGAACTTATAATATGAAGCAAGCAATCCAAATCAAAACTTTAAATCAAATAGCCCCAAATCCGTTGTCTAAAGCATCGTAGTTGTTGTAGCTTCTAGTTGTAGCCTTCAAGAATCGTCCTTCGTCTTCTATAATTTTGTTCTTTGTATTTTTAATTTAGAGTTCTAGGTTTAATGGCGGCTGCATGAGTGCTAAAATGAAATAGTATGATTTAGGCTAGGTCTTAGGGTCTTTTTATAGTTGTAGGAAATTGATTTCAGCCTTTAGATTAACCCTAGAATGGGTGTGAGCCATCCAAAATCGTCACAAGCCTCTAAAACAAGACCCAGGAGCCAAAACAAGTGCACCAGAAAAACTGGTCCGACCGGGGGGGTCGACCCCTGGGTCGACATGGGTGTCGACCCATTGGGGGGGGGGGGGTCGACACTAGTGTCGACCCCTGTGTCGACCCTGCCTGGGTCGGGATTTTTCCCGCCTACCCTGAATTCTGAAAATTTGAATCTGTTTTTGAATTTGATTTTTTCATGAAACTTTGCGAGGCCATATCTTGATCATACGGTGTAACACCCCGAATTTCGGTTAATGCTAAAATTCACTAATTACAGAATTAATAATCTCAGATGTGAGAATCAGGGGAAGCGGGTTACGTCATTGTGTTCGTCTCGGAAAAATACGCGAAATAGAGTCCGAAATTTTGTAAATCGGAGTCCGTATGACCCGGTTAAGGCCCAAAGAAGTTTTCGGGAAATTTGAATTTCGAAGCATGCAGAAATGGGGGCCAGGCGGGAAAACTCCCGCCTAGCCAAGTCGACTTGGCTGTCGACAGGGCTGTCGACTTACCTGTCGACATGCCTGTCGACTTGGTAGTTGACAGGGCTGTCGACTTGCCCTGTCGGCTGATTCTGGCCTGGTGCACCATTTCAGGGTTTGGGCTGTGTTTTGGGGCTGGTTTCTGGAAGCTTCCGAGATCTGATGGTCCTAATCTAATTTAGGGTTAATCTAATGGCCTAAAACACTTGCCTAATCCTATAAATAAGACCCTAAGCTGGCCCTATATGATCATAATCCTATATTCTAACTAAACTATGCCAAAATTTTCTATGATCATGGCCTCCACTCAAAGCCGTAGCCTCCGTCCTCTTATAAAACTATTTCTATGAAGGCTTTCATGTTCAAACAAGCATCTTTGAGTTGTATGAGTGATCATTAGCTTGCATTCATCATCAAGTTGCAAGCTTTATGTTCAAGGCTAGAGTTTTTGGGTGATTTTTGGCAAGGGTTTGCTTATGGGAGTTTAGTGGTGAGTTTCTATAGCCTTAATAATCAATTGTTAAATTGATTATGATAGGATATGATAAGATATGGCTATTTTTGTGGATAAATGTGCTTATGCAAGTTTAGTATAGTGTATGTTGTGTGTTTTGCAAGTTTTATGCTATATGCAAGTTTAATGCTATGTTTTATGATGCTCACTATGCAAAACACTATGTTGAACATTGATGCATATGTAACATGTTATGCAAGCTATATGTGAGATTATATGCAAGTTTATATGTAACATGTTATGCAAGTTATGTATTTGGTTTTATGCATGCTAAGTATTTGGTTTTGTGCATGCTAAGTATTTGGTTTTGTGCATGCTAAGTATTTGGTTTTATGCATGCTAAGTGTTTGGTTTTATGCAAGTTATGATGCAAGTTCATATGCAAGTTATGATGCAAGTTCATATGCAAGTTATTATGCAAGTTCATATGCAAGTTATGATGCAAGTTCATGTGCAAGTTATGATGCAAGTTCATATGCAAGTTATGATGCAAGTTCATATGCAAGTTTGCCTCTATGTATGACATAAGTACATGTGCAAGTTCATCCCTTTTAGACCTATGACATGTATGCAAGTTGACACCTTTATGATAGGTCTATGACATGAACATTTGAGCAAGTTACCATCTTTATGACATATGTGATTCATGCAAGTTTGGGTTGGTTATTTATGCAAGTTGGGTTTATGGTCATATATACAAGTTGACACCTTTTTAAACCCATGATAATGCTAATGATATGCTAAGTTGAACCCATTGTGTGTATGATGATTCTTCTCTTTTGAAGTATGTCATGTTAACGTATTTACGTGGGGACGATGGGGTAAAAATTAATGAACACATAAAATTGTGTGAAGTGGGTATGATTAAACATACCGTAAAGTGGATGGACATAATTGGGAATTTACCTATTAAGTTAGGTCTACCCATATTATGGAATTGGGAATTTACCTATTGAGTTAGGTCTACCCATATTCTTAAATATTTGTAATTAATTAGGGATAATTAATACAAATTATGGGGGTAATTAATTAGGTGTAATTAATCTACTAAGACACAAGGTTGGACCCTTTTATAGCATAAGACTGCCCGGAACCGACCGGCAAATCCAGCGGCTACAAATGATTGGCCCAATGTGAGAGGTCTTAGTCATAAACTAAATACGTGACAAGTGTAAAGACACGAGGTTAGACTCTATTATGGTGTAAGGCTGCCCGGAACCAACCGACATATCCAGCTGCCATAAAAGACAGTCTAATGTGAGAGGTCTTTACAAAGGTTACGATCTTAATTAATTAAGAAACACTTAACCACATTAGCATGTAGAGGGGCATGAGGGGTTAAGTGGGTGCCTTGGGTGGCATGTAGTAACTAGTGGGGGTGCCTTGGGTGGCATGAGGAAACTAGTGGGTTGCCTTGGGTGGCAATAGAAAATACGATTAGAATACTTAACCAAAGTGGAACATGTAATTAAACATGATTAAAGGGTTAAGTAAGTGCCTTGGGTGGCATGTGGGAATCAAGTAAGTGCCTTGGGTGGCATGCGGAAATCTAGTGGGTGCCTTAAGTGGCAATTGAAATATGATTAAATGACAAGCTTAAGTAGTAGCTTGTGGGGGCCTTAAGTGGCAATTGAAATATGATTAAATGACAAGCTTAAGTAGTAGCTTGTGGGGGCCTTAAGTGGCAATTGAAATATGATTAAATGACAAGCTTAAGTAGTAGCTTGTGGGGGCCTTAAGTGGCAATTGAAATATAATTAAATGACAAGCTTAAGTAGTAGCTTGTGGGGGCCTTAAGTGGCAATTGAAATATAATTAGACGACTTAACCAAACCTTAACATGTAAGTGGGCATGATTATAAAAGGGGTTAAGTGGGATGCACTAGATAAAATGACGAGCTTAAGTAGTAGCTTGTGGGGGCCCATTTCAACCAATATCCCAAACGTATCTTTGTGGGCTCGACCCAAGTCGAGGACGGGACACGCATATTGGGCTTGACTATAAGAGGCCAAAACGGGGTAGCGGTGGCAACGCGAGTCCAACGGGTTTCATATGCGTGTGTGGACCCGGGCTGGTAGGTAAGACGTTGTTGCATCGTGTAGGTATAAGCCGTGCACCATTGATTATCGGGTTGCCACTTTGGGGAGTGATACACCCCACTGTGGGGTCAGCACGGGTATCTACGGTAGGGAGCCGATCGCTTGGGGAGTAGTGGGTACACCTAGTGGAGATAGGGGCAGACGGCACCTATGTAGTCAGCTAGGGGTACACGAAACTACTATTAAAAATTACTAAGTACACTTAGTGGGATCAACCTTTAAGTAGGAATTACCCTTTGGTGGGTAGAACTGGTGTGGTGCAGTGTAGGAATTACCCTTGGGTGGGTAGATCTAGGGTGGTGCAATCTAGTAATTATCCTTGGGTAGATAAATGCGTCTTTTCGGTTATCTTAGTACATCCTGTGTTTAGTTGGCTACTTAGTGTAGTCATTATCCCCAGAGGTACCGTACCTTGTTATATCATACCCTAATTACTTTAATGATTGTATTGTTAGGGTTATAGGACTCACTCAGACTTATGTCTGACCCCGTTGTTTCTTTATCTTTTTCCCAACCCTCAGGTTTTCAGAGTGGGCCTAGCACTAGTGGGCTTTGATCAGACTGCTTTATCTATCTTTTGGAGCTTGGACCGTGGATGTAAAGCTCAGTTTATCTTTTCTATTATGGCTATTAGGTTATGTAGTGGGATTATGTACTTTTGTTTTTATCAGGATGGATATTATGTACTTGACTCTTATTTATGGTTTTGGTGTAACCAAACATGTTTTACTTTCCGCTGGAATGAAATGATGTTTTAAATTCTCAAGTATTACTTATATCTGTCTTGTTGTAATTTTTCTGTTCTATATTCACTTAAAATACTCCACCGATGTTATGGCATTCCCTTAGTGAGTGACCATAGCGGGTGAGGGGTGTTACACGTGGTATCAGAGCTTAAGGTTACCAGAACAGATAAATTTTTTAGAAAAACTATTTTCTAAGAATATTTTTGAAAGGAGTATTTTCAAAAACATGTCTTTTAAGAGAAAAGTTTTTGAAAGAAAAGCATAATCCCCAATAGCTATATCTTTATCTTTCGAATTCTCCGTTCTGAATCTCTTCCTCTCTCGTTTTGAGTTTCCCTCCGTGTATAGATGATCTTTATAAGATAGATAAGAATGGAAAACCACTTCAAGGGACTTAGACATTAGTCGGATTAGAAGTTGGTTCAAGAAGGAGGAGGACTGGTAGGTACCTATTGGATATACGAGGGGAGGAAGGCTCAAATAGTTGCTTGGTTAATGAATGATGAAACCTCATTGGTGGGAGGTTACGAGTGGAGAATGGGAAGAAGGGGGCGAGTAGTTATCCTTTTGGAGGAATAGGACACCTTATTAGGATTGTCCAAAGAGGCAAGGGCAAGGTACGGAATCTCCTGGAGGGTAGTTGTATTCCCTCACGGCAAGTGTACCAGATGGGGATAGGACCGTCTAGGTTGGAATTCGGATTTCTTTATTATCCGGTTTTAACTTTAATTGATTCTGACGCATCGAGTTCGTTTATCTCATCATTGTTAGTTGAGTCACTGCACTTAGACACCAGTTAGTAGATGATCCCTTAGTTGTTTCAAACCCAATTGAGACTCCATGATGTGTTTGGGTTTGAAAGTTTCTATACTTAGCGTTGAGTTTAGATGTGATGCTTCTTGGGCTTCTTGGGCTAGGGGTTAGTTTTGGGCAGGGACTGGTTATCCAGTAATGGTGCCGTTCTTGTTTGTGGAAGGAGAGTTGTTAGGCTTATGACCCGCTTGGGTAACACTCTCGAGATCTCTGGTAATCCCATGGAATCTGTTATGCTAAGTTATCTAGAATCGCTTGACACGTCGGTCGAGAGTTTGCGATCTGTTAGAGTGGTCCGGGAATACTCGGATGTGTTTGAGGAGGTGAAGGGCTTACCTCCGGAGCGGGAGATTGACTTCCGAATATATCTGGTAGACAATGCCAAACCAGTATCTTGGCCAGTGTGCCACATGGCTCCTCGTGAGAGGAGGGAACTCCATAAGCAAGTAGGCGATTTGCTTGAGAAGGGGTTCATAAGACGAAGTATATCGGAGTGGGGTGCTCCAGTAGTTTTTGCCACGAAGGCGGATGGGTCCCTCAGACTTTGTGTAGGCTAAAGAGAACTAAATAAACTCACAAAGAAGAATAGATACCCATTGCCGAGGATTGATGATCTATTTGATCAATTAGTTGGCGCCTCAGTATTTTCGCAGTTGGACTTAGCCACGGGGTTTCGACAGTTGAGAGTGGCTGAGGATAGTATAGAGAAGACTGCCTTTAGGACTCCAGATGGTTTTTTTTATGAGTGGCTGGTGATGCCATTTGGTTTGACGAACGCCCCCGCATACTTTGTTGATTTGATGAGACGGGTGTTTAGGGAGTACCTAAATAAGTTCGTGATGGTCTTTTCTAGGAGCAAAATAAGTTTTCGTATGAGCTCAATAGGTTGAGCAAAGCCAGTTATGGGATAAACGGTGGTTTTGGAGCGAGACTGGCAAGGACATCCAGAGTTGGACAAGGGCTTAATTATTTAGCCGTTTTTACTAGTATCATCTCACGTAGGTCGTCTGAATTCGAAGGAGGTATCCCTTGGGTGTTTGTCTGATATTGGTTTAGGCCTTTGGGGCTTGCATTTGGGGGATGTCGAGTTCGACTAGGGTGGTCTGCGTGAAAGATGGACAGTTGTGATGATTTTGGATGGGATTCTTAGCATCCTATGAGTTTGAGATAGCGTATACCCATGGCAAGGGTAACATGGTAGCAGACGCCTTAAGTAGAAAAAGGTTGTCCTTGAGTTCATTGTTCGTTGAACGATGGAGCTTAGAGTTTATTTCTATGTTTGATTTTAGACCTTCCATTGACTTTGTACCCAGTTTGCTAGCCTCCTTGGAGGTTAGGCCTACTCTTTTGGGACGGATTGGCGAGGCACAGCGAGACGACCCACAGTTGGTTGAGATAGTAGAGAAGCTCATAAGGGGGGGAGTCGTCCAACCATTTGAGTAGGTACACCCTAGATGGTAAGGGGTAGTTGCGTAGAGACGGTAGACTTTGTGTACCGCAAGACGAGGGTTTGAGGAAGGCTATACTTGAAGATGCACATCGGTCGAAGATGACCATTCATCTCGGTGGGGACAAGATGTACCAAGACATGAAGCGAGTTTTCTTTTGGGCCGGTATGAAGAAAGATGTGGCCGAGTATGTCGCTAGATGCTTGGTGTGCTAGCAAGTGAAAGTGGAGCAGAAGAAACCCGGTGGGTTGCTTCACCCATTGGAGGTTCCACTATGGAAGCGGAATAGTGTCTCGATGGATTACCGAGATCGAGGAAGGGTAATACGGGAATTTGGGTTGTGGTAGATAGACTTACTAAGAGTGCCCATTTCATACCCGTGAAGAGTAAGAGAACTGCTCTATGGCTAGCTTCAGTTTACATTCGAGAGATTATTAGATTGCATGGTGTACCTTCCAGTATAGTGAGCGATTGAGATCCTATCTTCACTAGAGAGTTTTGGAAGAGTTTGCAAAAGGCGGTAGGGACTCAGTTGTGTTTGAGTACCGCATATCATCCTCAGACGGACGGCCAGACCGAGAGGGTGAATCGTATTTTAGAAGACCTTTTGAGGCTATGTATCTTAGATTTTGGAGGTACATGAGAAGAGCATCTTCCATTGGTGGAGTTGCCCGACAGACTTAGTGGTGTACATGATGTATTCCATGTGAGGAAGTTCCTACATGAGACCGCAGAGGCGGTAGAGCCGAGCTTGCTTAAAGAAGTAAAGGTAGAGCGTGATGTGATTATTCGACGAGCTCCTACCCGCATCCTTGGGTCAGAGATTAGGAAGTTGAGAAACAGAGAGGTTCGACTAGTCAAAGTGAAAAGGGGAAAAGGTGAGAGCAATGCTACTGGGGAGACAGAAGCGAAGATGCGTTCGTTATACCCATTCCTTTTGAGGGTATGTCCTTTAAACGTCTCCTTTATCGTTTGTCTAGTGCTTATCTTATCTTTAGTATGTCCTCTCATTAGTACCTTTGACCTTTAGATAGGGTAAACCTATGGTTGAAACATGTGTTTGAGACATGTTATGTTTGATGGATGCGTGTGGATGCAAGTGGTTGCTAGTGGTTGCTCGTGGATGCATATACACACACTCTAGACACTAGATCAGCTCTATCACTTCATATTGCATATTGCATATAATTGTGTGTAGGTAACTATATTTTTGGATGTATAATGATAGTGTTATCATATGGATGATGCATTTTGGTGAATGATTGTGCACTCATGTAGATATTGTATGTGTCGATAGGGTTCTCTCGCATACATAATGGATGCATGGCACTATCATGGTTTGCATATGTTCATACATTAGATAGGGAACATATACACACACTTTTTGCATATGCTCATACATCATTAGAAATTGTTTTAAGGACAATGGATGCCCGTGTTTGATGGATTGAGTAGATGGTTGTTTGGATGGTAGGATATGCATTCTCCTCAGCTTAGAGATTTCGGGGACGAAATCCTTTAAGGAGGGGAGAATGTAACACCCTGAATTTCGGTTAATGCTAAAATTCACTAATTACAGAATTAATAATCTCAGATGTGAGAATCAGGGGAAGCGGGTTACGTCATTGTGTTCGTCTCGGAAAAATACGCGAAATAGAGTCCGAAATTTTGTAAATCGGAGTCCGTATGACCCGGTTAAGGCCCAAAGAAGTTTTCGGGAAATTTGAATTTCGAAGCATGCAGAAATGGGGGCCAGGCGGGAAAACTCCCGCCCAGCCAAGTCGAATTGGCTGTCGACAGGGCTGTCGACTTGCCTGTCGACATGCCTGTCGACTTGGCAGTCGATAGGGCTGTCGACTTGCCCTATCGGCTGATTCTGGCCTGGTGCACCATTTCAGGGTTTGGGCTGTGTTTTGGGGCTGGTTTCTGGAAGCTTCCGAGATCTGATGGTCCTAATCTAATTTAGGGTTAATCTAATGGCCTAAAACACTTGCCTAATCCTATAAATAAGACCCTAAGCTAGCCCTAAATGATCATAATCCTATATTCTAACTAAACTATGCCAAAATTTTCTATGATCATGGCCTCCACTCAAAGCCCTAACCTCCATCCTCTTATAAAACTATTTCTATGAAGGCTTTCATGTTCATACAAGCATCTTTGAGTTGTATGAGTGATCATTAGCTTGCATTCATCATCAAGTTGCAAGCTTTATGTTCAAGGCTAGAGTTTTTGGGTGATTTTTGGCAAGGGTTTGCTTATGGGAGTTTAGTGGTGAGTTTCTATAGCCTTAATAATCAATTGTTAAATTGATTATGATAGGATATGATAAGATATGGCTATGTTTGTGGATAAATGTGCTTATGCAAGTTTAGTATAATGTATGTTGTGTGTTTTGCAAGTTTTATGCTATATGCAAGTTTAATGCTATGTTTTATGATGCTCACTATGCAAAACACTATGTTGAACATTGATGCATATGTAACATGTTATGCAAGCTATATGTGAGATTATATGCAAGTTTATATGTAACATGTTATGCAAGTTATGTATTTGGTTTTATGCATGCTAAGTATTTGGTTTTGTGCATGCTAAGTATTTGGTTTTGTGCATGCTAAGTATTTGGTTTTATGCATGCTAAGTGTTTGGTTTTATGCAAGTTATGATGCAAGTTCATATGCAAGTTATGATGCAAGTTCATATGCAAGTTATGATGCAAGTTCATATGCAAGTTATGATTCAAGTTCATGTGCAAGTTATGATGCAAGTTCATATGCAAGTTATGATGCAAGTTCATATGCAAGTTTGCCTCTATGTATGACATAAGTACATGTGCAAGTTCATCCCTTTTAGACCTATGACATGTATGCAAGTTGACACCTTTATGATAGGTCTATGACATGAACATTTGAGCAAGTTACCATCTTTATGACATATGCGATTCATGCAAGTTTGGGTTGGTTATTTATGCAAGTTGGGTTTATGGTCATATATACAAGTTGACACCTTTTTAAACCCATGATAATGCTAATGATATGCTAAGTTGAACCCATTGTGTGTATGATGAATCTTCTCTTTTGAAGTATGTCATGTTAACGTATTTACGTGGGGACGATGGGGTAAAAATTAATGAACACATAAAATTGTGTGAAGTGGGTATGATTAAACATACCGTAAAGTGGATGGACATAATTGGGAATTTACCTATTAAGTTAGGTCTACCCATATTATGGAATTGGGAATTTACCTATTGAGTTAGGTCTACCCATATTCTTAAATATTTGTAATTAATTAGGGATAATTAATACAAATTATGGGGGTGATTAATTAGGTGTAATTAATCTACTAAGACACGAGGTTGGACCCTTTTGTAGCATAAGACTGCCCGGAACTGACCGGCAAATCCAGCGGCTACAAATGATTGGCCCAATGTGAGAGGTCTTAGTCATAAACTAAATACGTGACAAGTGTAAAGACACGAGGTTAGACTCTGTTATGGTGTAAGGCTGCCCGGAACCAACCGGCATATCCAGCTGCCATAAAAGACAGTCTAATGTGAGAGGTCTTTACAAAGGTTACGATCTTAATTAATTAAGAAACACTTAACCACATTAGCATGTAGAGGGGCATGAGGGGTTAAGTGGGTGCCTTGGGTGGCATGTAGTAACTAGTGGGGGTGCCTTGGGTGGCATGAGGAAACTAGTGGGTTGCCTTGGGTGGCAATAGAAAATACGATTAGAATACTTAACCAAAGTGGAACATGTAATTAAACATGATTAAAGGGTTAAGTAAGTGCCTTGGGTGGCATGTGGGAATCAAGTAAGTGCCTTGGGTGGCATGCGGAAATCTAGTGGGTGCCTTAAGTGGCAATTGAAATATGATTAAATGACAAGCTTAAGTAGTAGCTTGTGGGGGCCTTAAGTGGCAATTGAAATATGATTAAATGACAAGCTTAAGTAGTAGCTTGTGGGGGCCTTACGTGGCAATTGAAATATGATTAAATGACAAGCTTAAGTAGTAGCTTGTGGGGGCCTTACGTGGCAATTGAAATATGATTAAATGACAAGCTTAAGTAGTAGCTTGTGGGGGCCTTAAGTGGCAATTGAAATATAATTAAATGACAAGCTTAAGTAGTAGCTTGTGGGGGCCTTAAGTGGCAATTGAAATATAATTAGATGACTTAACCAAACCTTAACATGTAAGTGGGCATGATTATAAAAGAGGTTAAGTGGGATGCACTAGATAAAATGACAAGCTTAAGTAGTAGCTTGTGGGGGCCCATTTCAACCAATATCCCAAAGGTATCTTTGTGGGGTCGACCCAAGTCGAGGACGGGACACGCATAGTGGGCTTGACTATAAGAGGCCAAAACGGGGTAGCGGTGGCAACGCGAGTCCAACGGGTTTCATATGCGTGTGTGGACCCGGGCTGGTAGGTAAGACGTTGTTGCATCGTGTAGGTATAAGCCGTGCACCATTGATTATCGGGTTGCCACTTTGGGGAGTGATACACCCCACTGTGGGGCCAGCACGGGTATCTACGGTAGGGAGCCGATCGCTTGGGGAGTAGTGGGTACACCTAGTGGAGATAGGGGCAGACGACACCTATGTAGTCAGCTAGGGGTACACGAAACTACTATTAAAAATTACTAAGTACACTTAGTGGGATCAACCTTTAAGTAGGAATTACCCTTGGGTGGGTAGAACTGGTGTGGTGCAGTGTAGGAATTACCCTTGGGTGGGTAGATCTTGGGTGGTGCAATCTAGTAATTATCCTTGGGTGGATAAATGCGTCTTTTCGGTTATCTTAGTACATCCTGTGTTTAGTTGGCTACTTAGTGTAGACCCCAGAGGTACCGTACCTTGTTATATCATACCCTAATTACTTTAATGATTGTATTGTTAGGGTTATAGGACTCACTCAGACTTATGTCTGACCCCGTTGTTTCTTTATCTTTTTCCCAACCCTCAGGTTTTCAGAGTGGGCCTAGCACTAGTGGGCTTTGATCAGACTGCTTTATCTATCTTTTGGAGCTTGGACCGTGGATGTAAAGCTCAGTTTATCTTTTCTATTATGGCTATTAGGTTATGTAGTGGGATTATGTACTTTTGTTTTTATCAGGATGTATATTATGTACTTGACTCTTATTTATGGTTTTGGTGTAACCAAACATGTTTTACTTTCCGCTGGAATGAAATGATGTTTTAAATTCTCAAGTATTACTTATATCTGTCTTGTTGTAATTTTTCTGTTCTATATTCACTTAAAATACTCCACCGATGTTATGGCATTCCCTTAGTGAGTGACCATAGCGGGTGTGGGGTGTTACATACGGACTCCGATTTACGAAATTTCGGACTCTATTTCGTGTATTTTTTCCGAGACAAACGCAATGGCACAGCCCGTTTCCCTTGACTCAGATTTTTTTTTAATTCTGCCCTGTTTTAAGTTATAACATGTTGTTCAAAATACGGGTTGTTACATTCTCCCCACCTTAAAGGATTTCGTTCCCGAAATCTTCAAGTTAGGAAGAACGTATCCTACCATCCATCATCCATCTACTCAAAGCATCATCCACAGGTAGCCATTGTCCTTAAAAGATTTCTAATGCTGTATGAACATATGCAGAAAGTGTGTGTATATGTTCTTTATCTAATGCAAATGATCAGGCCTAATTGATCCTTTCAAATGCAAAACATGTTTAGTGAAATGGATCCAATATGTATGCAAAAAATTTCCTATTATAATTCATAATTTCTATATAAGTTCTCAAACATTCAATCATATGCAACAACCAAATGATAGCACAACCAAGTTTCCAAAATAAACACTCATGCATATGCAAGTATGAAACTGTGACTGAGCCGATCTAGTCCCTAATGTGTATTCATGCATCCACGAGCAACCACTTGCGACCACTTGCAACCATTTTGCAATCATAACATGTTTCAATTACATGTTTACATCCAAAAAGATTCTACCTATGGTTTTCAAGATAGGATCGAGGAGATAACAAGATAAAACAAAGCATCTAGAAAAAGAAGTTAAAGATGTACCCCCGGAAGGTCCGGTTTGCTTCTTAGGGCAGTCCTTGCTGATGTGTCCAGTCTCCCCACAATGAAAACATTCACCTTGCTTTCTCTTCCTCTTTCTACAATCCTTGGCTATGTGCCCTTCCGTACCACAGAAATTGCATTTCCTTTTATCACGTGAGTTGTCGTTCTTGCCTCCTTTCTCGGGGTCTACCTTCTTATTCTGAGAATCGTTGGGCTTGGCCTCTTTCTTGCCCTTCTTATCTTCCTCATACAGTAGGGCCATATCCATCAAGCTTTCAAAGGTCGCCCCCATGGGCACATGAGTCATGGCCAAACCATGTAGTGGCTCGTTCAAGCCTCGTGCAAAACGTAGTGCCTTTTTCTGAGGAGTGTTAACTAACTCCAATCCGAAGCGAGCAAGCTGATTGAAACGGTTCACGTATTCTTTAACTGTCATATTTCCTTGTTTAAGGGCCAGAAACCGTTCCATTTGGAGACTCTCCTCTGCCGATGACAAGAACTTAAGCCCAAATCTCCCTCTAAAGTCCGCCCAAGTCTCAATGGACCTAGTAGCGTTGGTGACTTCCCACCAATAAGAAGCTTCCTCTTTCATGAGCCACGCCGCCAACTGTACTTTCCTATTGTCCTCTACCTCAAAGATAACAAACAAGTCTTCGGTTTCCTTCAACCAATTCCGTGCCTCAACAAAAGTCTCAGTTCCTAGGAAATCCTTTCCGCCCATGGCCTTAAAGTCCTTGCATATCTTTGAAAAAGCGGTTTCTCGCGGAGGTTGAGGAGGATGAGGATTGGCTGGGCCTGCCACAATAGCCCGAGCCTCGAGGAAACGACGGAACCAAGTGGGTATATTGACCCCCTCGGGAAGATTAAGGTCGTCGGCCATGATAAGCTGAAAACGAAAAAGGAAAAGATTCAAACGAGGAAACAAAGATAGTGCTAATGGCTTTGGGGAATATGCCTTTTAATCAAAACAAAATTTTCTTGAAAATTTGCTTCTTTGTAAATGGTTTTGAAAAAAAATTCAAAAGGTTTTCAATACTTTTGCCCAGTCTTGGTAACCTTCTGCTCTGATACCCAGTGTAACACCCTACCTCCGCTAGGGTCACTCACAAAGGGAATGCACTAGTTTTGGAGGGGTATTATCGAGATAACATCACAAAATTATCACAAGACAGAACATAAATAAATAATTAAGTAAAAAGCGGAAGAATTTATGAGCAAAACAGAATTTCATTTTATTTCAAAGTAAACCAAGTCTCTTACAATTATTTCAAATAACAACTTCATTACAACTGTCTTGTAATAGTAGCCAAAGAAGCAATAACTTAAAACAGAAAAACAGCTTATTCCCCAAGTGCAGTAAAAAGAAGCAGCCATAGCAAACCGCACATGCTGAGCCAAAGCAAGTGATATCCAAGCTAAGAGCTAGTGTTTCCTCCCTGAGAACCTGGGGGGGGGGGGGGAAGAACGAAAGAAAAGGAGGCGAAAGGAAAAGGGTCAGTCATAAAGACTGAGTAAGTTCTAGTGACTTTCAGTGTAGAAACGGTTAAAACAACATGTCATGTATGAACTGGAACTAAACTTGAGAATGGTGTCAAGGTGGACAATACAGACTAAGGTGATCATGATAAGTCAAGACAAGTCAAATAAAGCATCACATGTTCAAGATTCGTTGCATTGACTGTACTAGTATACTAAGCCCATGTCACTAGTTAATCACGAAATAAATCCCGTGGCCCAATATCATGAAATGACCCTGAAACGGGGTCTGACCCAAGTACGGGGTCCTACGGAGCGATTATCTAGTCGATCGGCTCCCTACAAGTTCTAGCTCGTCAAGTATCCGTGTCATACGGCTAATCACGAATGTAGTCACCTGTGCTGGGTCCACCTTCGGGTGTATCAGCCCTAGGGTGTCAACCCCTAACACGATTCAAGATGCACAGATAAATCTACGGATAACCAGTGTCTGCCCCGGAATACGTGCACGACCGTAGTCCACCGAACCTACACTGGCATACCCCACTACCGTCGTTCACCTCTTACAATCAGCCCAGTAATCGTGCCCCACCCGGCCTAGCCCCAGGGTACCTTGATACATCTAGAGGGTTACTGCTGAAAAGGGTCGTGTCTAGGGTTTCGCCTAACAGATTAGGTCATGTAATTCGTGACCTAACCCGCCTAACCGATTAAGTCATGTAATTCGTGACTTAATCCTTTTCCAGTCTAGTCATGTCAAGATGGTTAAGTATGTCATTTAAATTCGTGACTTAACCCGCTTACGTGTCATGTCAAGTTGGCTAAGTGTTGTCGTTTCAAGTTCATGACTTAGCCCTACAAATCGTGTTCAAGTTGGTTAAGCTGTCTTTTCATGTTCATGACTTAACCCTAATTGGCATTAGTTGATTCGTTAATGCACCGAACCACTCACATTGGATCTTATTGTTCGTAGCCACTGGATTTGCCAGGCGGTTCCGGGCAGGTTCACGCTACGAACTCAACCCAACCTCGGGTTTCAAGCGCGATGTGACCAACTACCCACATTGGATCCTATTGTTTGTAGCAACTGGATTTGTCGGGCGGTTCCGGGCAGATTTACACTACAAACTCAACCCAACCTCGAGTTGGCCACTTTCTTGTTTTCTAAAGTCATGCCCATGTTCTTATCAGATTCGTGCTATTTTCATAGCATGTTCATATGTCAATTTCGTGCCCAACTAAGGCATGTTTGAAGTCAAGTTATGACATGTTCAAGTCGAGTTTTCGTGCCATATTTCATGTTCTACTTATGCCAAATTTCACGGTTTATGATTATAATCAATTCAAGTTTTGCCTATTCTACCCAATCGTATCCCCAACGTATATAAACGTACTTCGTTCACAAGCACAAACAATTCAAGAGATAAAGGGGAATAACACCAAACATGTGATAGGCATACGTGACAATTCCAACATCACTTGCATAATAAACAGGTTATAACATATCACATGGTTTCAATACTAGCATGATGATAACTTGGCATAGTAATGGTTCCAACTTAGTTTAACATGACGATTTCAACTTTACATCATAGGCATAATAATCATTACGGGCATAATAATAATTTTATTACAAACATGAAACATTAAAGGCATGGTAATTCTAATAGGCATAGTGAATTCCAAGCATTTCTAACATAATGATTCTCATCTAGCATTATAAACATAATGATTGCAACTTTTCATCATAACCTAGCAATTCCCAATTTGTCATTAACATGATAGGTATATTAACATCCCAGGCATAGTTTCATTAATATCATAGATATGGTTTAATTAGCATCATAGGCATGGTTTAATCAACATGAGGATTTCAATGAACATAATGATTCCATGGACATGTACTTGTTCAACTTGCAATAAAATTAAGCCCAAGTGATTCATAACAACATCAACATCATGATAAGTTTAACTTGCAACATTAACATAGCAATATTCCCAAATTTTGATTCAAAGTTAAACAATATAAACATGGATTAATAATAGTTTCTAAATCCAGTTTCAATTCATAGCATGTCCATGTTATTTTAGCGTTTTTGCCTAAAAAGTAACATAGAACTTACAAAATATGAAGCAAGCAATCCAAATCAAAACTTTAAATCAAATAGCCCCAAATCCGTTGTCTAAAGCGTCGTAGTTGTTGTAGCTTCTAGTTGTAGCCTTCAAGAACCGTCCTTCGTCTTCTATAATTTTGTTCTTTGTATTTTTAATTTAGAGTTCTAGGTTTAATGGCAGCTGCACGAGTGCTAAAATGAAATAGTATGATTTAGGCTAGGTCTTAGGGTCTTTTTATAGTTGTAGGCAATTGATTTCAGCCTTTAGATTAACCCTAGAATGGGTCTGAGCCATCCAAAATCGTCACAAGCCTCTAAAACAAGACCTAGGAGCCAAAACAGGTGCACCAGAAAAACTGGTCCGACCGGGGGGGTTGACCCCTGGGTCGACATGGGTCGACATGGGTGTCGACCCATTGGGGGGGGGGGGGTCGACACTAGTGTCGACCCTGCCTGGGGCGAGATTTTTCCCGCCTACCCTGAATTCTGAAAATTTGAATCTGATTTTGAATTTGAATTTTTCGTGAAACTTTGCGAGGCCATATCTTGATCATACGGACTCCGATTTACGAAATTTCGGACTCTATTTCGCGTATTTTTTCCGAGACGAACGCAATGGCACAAACCATTTCCCTTGACTCAGATATTAATTTTTAATTCTGCCCTGTTTTAAGTTATAACGTGTTGTTCAAAATACGGGTTGTTACATCGACCGATATGTCTGAGGCGCCTCGCAACAGCAACAACCACACAGGTGAAAAGTATATAAATGTCAGGGCTGGTAGGTCACTGACACCACCCTAGCTAGAAAGAAACGCATGTCCTCCCTGGATCCTTCTCCCGTTTCTGGTCCATCCCGGGGTGTGAGGCTCGCGAATTCACGTTATACACAAAGCTATGCCACACAGGCTGTGCTTTGATCATCAACCACAAGACTTTGCTTTTCAACAGAAGCCTTGATCATCTATCACTTAGGCGTGCCACATAGGTAATTCACCCCGTGCGACTGATTTCTATCGATATATAACCTCTGGGCTCGTATGTCTCAGAGAAGGGCGTTAAGCAAGAGAATAAATTCTCCGCCACCAAACAGATATATATTTAATAGAGATCAATCAACATAGAACAAAATCCAATGTCAGACACACAGTCCGTTTACACATTCGTCCTGGGTCTGAAAGAAACCAAAGGCACTCAGTACCTCGCATATCCGTACAATCAATAAGTACGTCCGGGTTGCTACTACTTCAACCCCGTCAAGGTAGCTACTCCTATCATGAGCATCAGTAGCACCCCTCCATTCGACGTGAAGATCATCAGTCTTGCACCGTCTTTATATCTTCGACTTTCAATCGTCGATCAATTATTTGAAATGAGAATTAACTCGGCCTTTTCAAATAATTCACGTATATTTATAATTTCAAATCAATTCATTTCAATGGTTGAATTATTTGATATCACTGATTCTGTTCTTTAGTGTAATTTTCACGCCAAACACATTCAACCATCAAATATCACATAAACCGAGAAAATTCAGTTTATTTCCATTCCATATCATTTATAATATTTTATCACGATTTATCACTATTTTTATTTATTTAAAAATAGCCAATTTATTCAAAACAGCGCTTCAGGCCATAACGCGGCCGTGGCGCTGTTTTTCTTCAGATTTGCTTTACACATATATAAAAATATAACCAATGGATCTTCACAAAATTTATATCATTAGAAAGATCTTTTCAAAACGAATCCAATGGTTTCAATTTTGGGAAAATCCGACGGTCGGATCTACCGCACTAATTGTTTGAAGTTTCGATTTCAAAATACGAACTACAGCGTCGTTATTCGATTTAATTTAATTAATTATATATATAATCGATTCTGGCACTATTTTTTTTAGATTTGAATTAAACATTCCAGACAATCCAACCGTTGGATCTTTACAAAGTTGGTGCCATTGGGAAGATATTCCCAAGGCGAACCCAGCGGTCGTGGTTTCGGGAAAATCCGATGGTCGGATCTCCCGCACTAATCGTTTGAAATCACGATTTCAAAATACGAACTGCAGCGTCGTTATTCACTATATTTTAATTATATTTATGTAAATATATATAAATATAATTCCTCCTTCGATTTCAAAACTATTTCCACTTTATATATTTGATAAAAATGATATTTTTATTCAACAGACATTTATTTCAACACTTCACTATTTTTAACAATTCATATATATAATAAAAACATGATTTTTATTGTAAAACAATTTATTTCAAAACACGACTATTTTATATAGTTCATATAGATGATAAAAATATGATTTTTATTGTAAAACAATTTATTTCAAAACATGAATGTCGTTCAACACATAAATTTTTATTAAACACATGAATTTCTATTCAACACAGGAATATAGTTTCAACACATGAAAATAATTCTAACACATGAATATTATTGAAAATTTTGGCAGCATAACGACAGGGTAGTTAAAACCGGGGGCGTCCCTAGTATGGCTCCGCGCTCTACCTTAAAGCCTCGCAACTTTTGACAATGGGGATTCATGCATCTAGTTCGCATGCAAGCGACATGTTTTATTTTCATTTCCACAATCTATTCTAATTTTGTTTTCAACCACATATGGGTATTTTTCAACCACAATCAATCATTCTCAACCACAAACAATTCTATCAACCATTCGTATTATTCACCCAATTTCACATCAACCAAATAATCCAGACAATATCACAACCAATAAATATCGTCCATGGTCTGTGGACGAGGGGAGTATACATATACATATATATATATATATATATATATTCATATATAAATTTATTTCAATTCACTTCAATTCATTTCAACGCACATATAATTTTTACAATGCATATATAACTTATACATCGAACATCCAACTTATACAACGCTTATACATGAGGTGTACAACGCTTATATAACTCATACATCGACTATATAATTTATACATCGTTGTTTTCCATATCGTTTATAATTTAGAAATCTCACATTGGGTTCCACTCCACCAAAAATAGTAGAAGGCTCAGAAAAATATGCAGTCTCTTCTAGAATGTAGAAGACGTCCACACGAGTCCAATGTCTCTGTTTCACTGAATTTCGTCAACAAACGAAAAAGATATGATTTTTATAGTGAAATCATAAACGGTAGCGCTTTAAAGTGCTATAATATATAAAATAATTTTAACTGCTGTTACCTCAGCTCGATCTTCAAAACTAGGTTTTCACTTTTCGATCCAATGGTGCAGCGGATCGACGATCGGGTTGTGCCACTTGAAAGAGGATCGAGGGGGGCTTCAGGAACTTGGTGGTGGCTAGCGATTCGGTGGGGCCAGGTGGTCATGGCGGCGCTCCAAAGTGGGCAACTTCCCGGGCTTGCAACTCGAGCTACACGCAACGGGGGTGGGCGAAATGGGTATGGATGTGAAGAGGGAGGAGAGAGCTTTCAAGACCAAGTGGTGGTACTCGATTCCATTGAGAGATGGAGGAGAAATTGAAGAGAGAAGGTTGGGAGGGTGGCCGTCGTTCGCTAGAGCGGGGAGAGAGAGTGTTCCGCCTTTTTTTTATATAAAAAATATGATTGCTCCGTGGTATTTATAACTTCCAAAATAGTGTTTCTCCATACGAACTCCAATCCAAACCCAACTACTGTTGCCCCTAGCTAAATACCCCCCTTCCGAACACAATGGGATATGTTTCGTAGGCCAATTCGACTGTTACGGTCAGTTATTCTTCAAATTAAAACATAAAACATTCAATATTTGATTTGAACGTACATTTCAATTTGCCGGGGCCACATACTGCTTCTAAAAATTCCCAAAAAATAAATCTCGCTATGTTTTGATGATACGGTCCCAACAAAACTAGTTTCGTCGAATTCTGAGACCGTTTGAAAAATGGCCCTTTTCTGGTCGATCCAATTTAACTGTAATTAACCAAAACACATTTTCCTTTGCCACGCTCACATATTAACTTCAAAAATTATGAAATTCGAAACCTGGCAATAATTTGACATCCTGGATCCAACAAAAGTGGTTTCGTCGAATTCTGAGGTCGAATGCAAAATGTCTATTTTCAAAGTCGATATATTCTCTATAGCGACCTTCCTGAAAATTCATTTGGCCATAACTTTTGATTCCCGCTATGAAACTTCTATTTTTCAGATTCGTTAGAAAGGTATTCACTAACAAATTTAAATATTTTTGGTTTCACTCAAATCCATTTTGTTTTGCACCCGGTACAGTCAGTCAAAGTTTGAATTCAAATTTCGAAACTAACGCGCCATTTCAGGCCTTGTTTATAATTCAAATTAATTCTATTCATTTTCAACATCGATTCAACCATGCATTTCATCGTTGTTATTTAAAATATTTATTTTAAATATTCAAAATTCACTAAAATAGCCAATTTAAAAATTTTAAATTGGTTCAGATTTTACGGGTTGTTACAATCTCCTACACTTAAAACTTTTCGTCCCCGAAAAGGAACAAAGTCGAAAGTGGTTTGATTAATCAACTCTACTTTCATTCTGGCTTCCATTCTGCAACTTTTCAGTTTCTGAGAATTTTCAAATTCTTCAAAAATTTGGCTAACAGCCGGAATTTTCGAAAAATTTCGCCATAACCTCCTTTGTACAGGGAGGGGTTTGGAAATTTATTGGGCAGTATTAGGTACCCAATAAATCCTAATAAGCATACACATATTTATAGTGATATATTCTGGTGTTCACAGGGGAGCGTGTATAGATAATAACTCCAGAGAATAAATTCTCGTCACCCTGTCAAAGCCTGAGGGAGTGTGTATTTTTAATTGCTCCAGAGAATAAATTCTCGTCACCTCGTGCCGTGTGGGAAATAAATAATCCATGTGCTGTATCTAATAACTAGAGAGGCGTGATTATTGTCAACTCCAGACAGGTGTGGGGTTTTTATTAATATGGCCATTTATCTTTACAATTTTATATGGTCCATATCAGTCATCAGTTCAACCTATAAAATATAGTCATCGCCATAAAAGCCTCTCGCTCGTACGGTAAATCTTCAACCTCGTCACACAAGCTCCAAATTCTTATGTGGTATATGATGAAGTATGCCTACCTTCAAGAAGTATGCCATGTAATGTAGTTCAAAATTAATTGTTACTATCCTATGGCGACATTTATTAATTACACACAGAATAACCAGCACTCCGCATCCAATGGCATTCACAGGAGTTGATATAATAATAAAATTGCGCTTCCAACTCATTAAGGTTTACCTATTTGTCGGGCACGCAAATAAAATCTTTAGTCAACAGCTAATCCATTTACCTATTGAAACATATATAATGCACATGTATATATTTTTATCTATCCTCTAATTAGTTCAACGTGTGATTTAATCGAATAAATTCTACCATTCATTCCCTTATTGATTAAATTAACTATCACTCTAATAATTTAATTAATCAAATCCACAATCACACAACACAAACATCAATCAATTTATTTTTACCTTTCCAAAAATGTATCAATTAATTAATATACTCTTTTAAACCATTCAGACTATACAATTAAAATTCTACATCCATGAAAAGAAAACAACACCAAAATAGAGAACCCAATGGAAATTGCAAAATATGGTAAATGTACCTTGCACCAGAGTCAATCAGAGATATCCACCCTGCACTTAGGTAGGCTTTCTTAATGCTTTCCTCTGTTTTCCAAGTACAATCTCGCGGATCTCCACTCCATTGCACTTTGACTAAGTGAACCTTTTTGTTCCTTAGCTCTTTGGTTTCTTTGCCAATTATCTTTAGCGGCTCTCTTCTCATAGCCAATTCTGGAGTGATTTCAATATCCTATTGCGCTGCTTCTTCCACGATCAAGTCTGGATCATGAACGTGCTTTCGAAGTTGGGATACGTGAAATACATCATGCACTCCAGGCAACCAATCACGCAATTGAACCTTATATGCAAGAGTTCCAATCCGTTCGAGAATAGGAAACGGACCAATGAATTTGGGCGCCAATTTCCCTGTTTTACCAAACCGGATAACTCCTCTCATCGGAGATACCTTCAAATAAACATAGTCGCCAACAGTAAATGATATATCTCTTCTTCTCTTATCTGCATAGCTTTTCTGTCGGCTTTGAGCGGTGAGTAATCATTTCTTAACAAAGTCGACTTTATCAACAGCATCGCAAATCATATCTGGCCAAAAAGAAGGGGATCGGCACGGTCTACCATACAATACTTCGAATGGAGACTTTTTCAGGCTCGCCTGGTAGCTTTTATTATATGAAAATTCAGCCAAATGTAAATGGTCTTCCCATGATCCGCCAAAGTCAAGAAAACAAGCCTGCAATGGATCTTCTAGAATACGATTCACTCCCTCAGTTTGACCATCTGTTTGAGGATGATATGAGGTGCTCAAGTTCAGTTTCGTTCCCAATTATGCTTGGAATGCTTCCCAGAATTTACTAGCAAAAATCGGGTCACGATCACTAACGATGCTCATGGGAACTCCATGCAGTCTAACAATTTCTTTGAAATAAATCTACGCCAGACTCTGAGCAGTTCTATTCAATTTGACAGTTATGAAATGGGCGGTCTTCGTAAAGCGATCCACGATCACCCAAATACTGTCATTTCCTTTTCTGGTTTTGGGCAAACCATCTATGAAATCCATAGAAATCTGTTCTCACTTCCCACCTGGAATTTCCAAAGGTTGCAACAATCCAGCGAGCTTCTGCTGATCGCTTTTAACTTGTTGACAAGTAGAACACCGGCTAACATATAAGGAGATGTCTCGTTTCATAGATCTCCACCAGAAAGTGCGTTTGATATCATTATACATCTTGCTCACTCCTGGATGGATATTAAGCTTGGCTTTGTGGCATTCATCCAATACTTCTCTTCGAAGTTCAGCAATGTTCGGCACACATATTCGGCCTTTCAACCTTAGGATTCCCTCGTCATCTATCTGAAAACTCAAGGTCTTGCCTTTCTGTATTCTTTCTTTGATTCTTTGAATGAAGGGATCATCCTTATGAAGCGCAGATATTTTATCAATCAAAGACGTCGTAATGATAAAATTGGCGATTATTACATTCTTTCTACTCAGCGCATCAGCCACAACATTGGCTTTCCCTGGAGTGTACAAAATCTCAAAATCGTACGCCGTAAGAAATTCTAGCCAACGCTGCTGCCTAAGATTCAAGTCTTTTTGGGTGAACAGATATTTCAATGACTGATGGTCTGTATACAGTTCGAATTTCTCACCCAAAAGGTAGTTCCTCCAGATTTTCAAAGCGAATATGATGGCTAACAAACAACTCAAGATCATGAGTAACGTAATTCTTCTCATGCAGTTTCAGCAGACGGCTAGCATAAGCAATCACTTGACCTCTTTGCATTAACACGGCGCCAAGGCCTTCTCTAGAAGCGTCAGTCCAGACTTTCAAGTCCTCATTGCCATCTATTATTGTTAACACTGGAGCAGTCGTCAGTTTTAATTTCAGATTCTGGAAAGCTTCCTCACATTCTGAAGTCCAATTGAATCTCGAATGTTTCTTCGTCAGTTTTGTTAAAGAACTAGATGTCTTCGCGAAATCCTTAATGAATTTCCGATAATAACTGGCTAACCCGAGAAAACTTCTGACTTCTGTGGGTGTACGAGGCTGTTTCCAATTCTGAATAGCAGTGATTTTACTGGGATCCACTGAAATTCCTTCTTTTGACATGATGTGGCCAAGAAATTTGACTTCTTCTTGCCAGAATATACATTTGGAAAATTTTGCTTTTAAAACATTCTTTCTGAGAATTTCTAACACTTGTTCCAAATGTTTTTCGTGTTCTCTTTCTGATTTAGAGAAGATTAGAATATCATCAATGAAGACAAGAACGAATTTATTCAATACTCCTCTGAATACCCGATTCATTAGATCGACGAAATAGGCTGGAGCGTTACATAAGCCGAATGACATTACTAACCACTCGTAGAATAAGTCTGGGCCTCTGAATGCTGTCAAAGGAACACACTCTTCAGCAATACGAAGCTGATGGAAACCTGTATCTAGGTCCATTCGTGAAAACACTTGTGCGCCATTCAATCGATCCAACAAATCATCAATCCACGACAATGGATATTTGTTCTTCAGTGTCTGCTTATTCAAGTCAGGATAGTCTACACATAATCTGAGAGTACTGTCTGACTTCGGGACAAATACCACTGCTGCTCCCCAATCAGAGAAGCTAGGCCTGATCAGACCTTTCCATACTAGCTGTCTAGTTTGATTATCTAACTCTTCTTTTTCCATCAAGGTCATCCTTCGAATAGCTTGAACTACTAGCCTTGCATTCGGAACCAAAGAGATTTTAAAATCTATTTCTCTCTGCGGAGGTAAGCTAACAACTTCTTCGAACACACCCGCATAGTTCTTGACAACTGGGATATTTTCTATGTCGACTGGGATATTCTCTGTACCAACAGGAACAGTTTCTATTTGAGTAGGAGAAACATCTAATTCTGAAGTCTTTTCTATCAGAATTCGGGCCTTCACAGGGAATTACTATATTGGCAAGCTTCATTTTAACCTTGACAACCCTTTCTTCACATTTAACCTCAGCTTCATATTTGGTTAACCAATCCAATCCTAAAATAAGATCGAATTCGGTAAAATTCATGATGATCAAGATACAAGGAAATCGATAATGAGAAAAGGAAACAGGTACCCCATAAATCCAACTAAGATCGAGGGAACCCCCAACCGGATTATGGACAGTGATGGGTTCTTTGAGCTTTTTCAATTTCAAATCCAATTTCTTAACTGCATTCTTGCAATAAAGCTTCTCGACGCGCCTGTGTTAAACAGTACTTTAACCGGAATGTTTTTGATAGTAAGCGTGCCTTTTAAAACGTCTGACCTTTCCTGACTAGACGAGGATGCAGGAACTTCTACTACTTCATTTACTTTTACTATTTCAGATTTCTTTGATAACTGGCAAGCCTTAGAAAGATGTCCAGCTTGATGGCATTGACTGCATTTTCTATTTTCTTGAAATCCCTTTTTGGATTGAAGTCCACCTTTTAATCGCTTCCTTAAGGGTCCACAGTTTATCGCCCAATGCCCTTTCCGATTACAGCTAGAGCAGGTGGCAGTTGTTACTAGCATTTTCTTAGATTTAACCTTCTTTCGATTGACTTTAGGTTTCTTTCTGGCCCCAGACGTCGTACTGGCCTCAGGCTGTGCACTTGTCTCTGGGCTGTCAGCTTCAGATTTCCTTTTACTGCTAGTGCTGATTTCCTCTTCCTCAACAAAAAGGCCTCGCCTATCAAGATCTTCATACTGATAAGCCATGTATATCATTTCAGAAAAAGGAAGCTTCACATGGCCCATCACACTATTCTAGTATTTCCTTTGAAGACCATTAATAAATATCAAATTCTTCCTCTTTGGATCTTGTATTAGATGAGGTGCGAAATCAGAAAGTTCATTGAATTTCTTATGATATTCTGGGATATTCATTTCTCCTTGTATCAAATAGTAGAATTCATCACATAACCGCTCAGTTGCTTCTGGAGGAATAAATTTTTTTATTGAAAAGTTGTTTGAACATATCCCAAGTTATATCACCTTCTGGATTATCTTTAATGATTGTTTCCCACCAGATTAAAGCTCCTTCTATGAGTACCCAAGATGCCACTAATCTTTCTGGTCATCTCTCAGCTGGAAACTTTCAAAAATTCTTTCACCAGAACTCATCCAAGCCCGAGTTTGAATAATAGATTCATTGCTCGAGAATGGTACTCCACCCAGATTTCGATATCTTTTCAATAGAGCTTCTATATCCAATCCTGACCGAGGGAGTACAACTGGCTCATTAATTTGTTAAACCATAGGATTATTTCTTCTGCTTCTGCCACTCATTTTCTATGTCTGCAAATAGTAGACAAAGTGTTAGGCCAACAGAAAAGGTAATTTTGAAACATAGAGACATATACATGTATGTAAATATGTCTATCGAAGTGTATTTCATTCTGTTATACTCATACTAGGATATTACTGATCCTATCTGTAATGAGTTACTCGTCCTAGAACATTACTGTTTCTATTTCTGACGAGTTCGTTAATATGTTATATTCCATAACTAAGCTTAACCAAAGCTCTGATACCACGTTTGTGACGACCCCAACCCTGATGAGACGGTGCAAGGGTAATCTTTGGAATATAACACATAAACAGATAATAACAGAACAGAAATAAATAAATACACCAGATAAGGTACAATAGAATACACTGGATAATTATAATCATCAGAGTTACACAGTATATAGGATCATACTTAGTACAAAATACAGTTCAGTTATACATAAATGTCTACTGCAGAAAAGAAAACATAATATGTAGAATAGGAGCTAAATAGAATAAAAAGAGATAAACGTTAGAATCCATCTTCAGCTCCAGCTATCCAGAAAGAGCCTGCTAAAACCTAAATACAAGGCTGCCCGCGTAGAAAAGGGGTGCCCGAGTTTTTAAGTGAAACAAACTACGAGTCAGTCATGGGACTGGTATGAGAAATCTACTTAACACATTTTCAAATGTGGCTAAGCACAAGACCACGCCAATTTCGCGGAACGGGTTTACTCCATTGGATTGCCAGTGATTTAAAACAAATAATTATTTTAAACATTGCAATGCTCTTTATAAAAATGAAGCCATTATAAGACTCAGTTCCCATCACACAATGCAACACAAACCAGAGGATAGAGTTTTTCCTTATAATGGCCAAAATATGCTTGATACGAGCAAAAAATATTATTGCTAGTGTATATATGTTTCAAAAACAATTTCAATCATAACTATCAATCATAGATAGCATGGGTACCATATATCATGTCGCCATATATATATATATATATATATATATATATATATATATATATATACAATCAAAACCGCACGGTGTCGTATTTGGAAATTGGATTCTTAACATGAACCAAGGAAAAAGATAGTCCTTACCGATTCGAGATGCTCTAGCCCGTGTCTTAGGATCAGAGCTCGAGTGACCCTTAGGAGCCACAGGGCCGGTCCACCGATGTGGATTAAAATGCCTGAACACTGCATTTCCCCGCCCCTTGGGGCTTTAATGAGCCCAATGAATCCATCGGTCCCGGATCGACCGATATGTCCGAGGCGCCTCGCAACAGCAACAACCACACAGGTGAAAAGTATATAAATGTCAGGGCTGGTAGGTCACTGACACCACCCTAGCTAGAAAGAAACGCATGTCCTCCCTGGATCCTTCTCCCGTTTCTGGACCATCCCGGGGTGTGAGGCTCACGAATTCACGTTATACACAAAGCTATGCCACACAGGCTATGCTTTGATCATCAACCACAAGACTTTGCTTTTCAACAGAAGCCTTGATCATCTATCACTTAGGCGTGCCACATAGGAAATTCACCCCGTGCAACTGATTTCTATCGATATATAACCTCTGGGCTCGTATGTCTCAGAGAAGGGCGTTAAGTAAGAGAATAAATTCTTCGCCGCCAAACAGATATATATTTAATAGAGATCATTCAACAAAGAACAAAATCCAATGTCAGACACACAGTCCGTTTACACATTCGTCCTGGGTCTGAAAGAAACCGGAGGCACTCAGTACCTCGCATATCCGTACAATCAATAAGTACGCCCGGGTGGCTACTACTTCAACCCCGTCAAGGTAGTTACTCCTATCATGAGCATCAGTAACACCCCTCCATTCGACGTGAAGATCATCGGTCTTGCACCGTCTTCATATCTTCGACTTTCAATCGTCGATCAATTATTTGAAATGAGAATTAACTCGGCCTTTTCAAATAACTCATGTATATTTAGAATTTCAAATCAATTCATTTCAATGGTTAAATTATTCGATATCACTAATTTTGTTCTTTAGTGTAATTTTCACACCAAGCACATTCAACCATCAAATATCACATAAACCGAACAAATTCAGTTTATTTCCATTCCATATCGTTTGTAATATTTTATCATGATTTATCTCTATTTTTATTTATTTAAAAATAGCCAATTTATTCAAAACAACGCTTCAGGCCACAACGCGGCCGTGGCGCTGTTTTTCTTCAGATTTGCTTTACACATATCTGAAAATCTAACCATTGGATCTTCAGAAAATTTATATCATTAGAAAGATTTTTTCAAATCGAATCCAACGGTTTCAATTTTGGGAAAATCCGACGGTAGGATCTCCCGCACTAATCGTTTGAAGTTTCGATTTCAAAATACGAACTACAGCGTCTTTATTCGATTTAATTTAATTATATATATATATATATACATAAATATAATCGATTCTGGCGTTATTTTTCTTCAGATTTGAATTAAACAATCCAGACAATCCAACCGTTAGATCTTTACAAAGTTGGTGCCATTCGGAAGATATTCCCAAGGCGAACCCAGCGGTCGTGGTTTCGGGAAAATCCGATGGTCGGATCTCCCACACTAATCGTTTGAAATCACGATTTCAAAATACGAACTACAGCGTCGTTATTCACTATATTTTAATTATATATATGTAAATATATATAACTATAATTCTTCCTTCGATTTCAAAACTATTTCCACTTTATATATTTGATAAAAATGATATTTTTATTCAACAGACATTTATTTCAACACTTCACTATTTTTAACAATTCATATATATAATAAAAACATGATTTTTATTGTAAAACAATTTATTTCAAAACACGACTATTTTATATAGTTCATATAGATGATAAAAATATGATTTTTATTATAAAACAATTTATTTCAAAACATGAATGTCGTTCAACACTTGAATTTTTATTCAACACATGAATTTCTATTCAACATAGGAATATAGTTTCAACACATGAAAATAATTCTAACACATGAATATTATTGAAAATTTCAACAGCATAATGGCAGGGTAGTTAAAACCGGGGCCGTCCCTAGTACGTCTCCTTGCTCTACCTTAAAGCCTCGCAGCTTTTGACAATGGGGATTCATGCATCTAGTTCGCACGCAGGCGACATGTTTTATTTTCATTTCCGCAATCTATTCTAATTTTGTTTTCAACCACATATGGGTAATTTTCAACCATAATTAATCATTCTCAACCACAAACAATTCTGTCAACCATTCGTATTATTCACCCAATTCCACATCAACCAAATAATCCAAACAATATCATAACTAATAAATATTGTCCATGGTTTGTGGAAGAGGGGAGTATATATATATATATATATTCGTATATAAATATATTTCAATTCACTTCAATTCATTTCAACGCACATATAATATTTACAATGCATATATAACTTATACATCGAACATACAACTTATACAATGCTTATACATGAGGTGTACAACGCTTATATAACTCATACATCGACTATATAATTTATACATCGTTGTTTTCCGTATCGTTTATAATTTAGAAATCTCACATTGGGTTCCACTCCACCAAAAATAGTAGAAGGCTCAGAAAAATATGCGGTCTCTTCTAGAATGTAGAAGACGTCCACACGAGTCCACTGTCTCTTGTTTCACTGAATTTCGTCAACAAACGAAAAAGATATGATTCTTACAGTGAAATCATAAACTGTAGCGCTTTAAAGTGCTATAATATATAAAAAAATTTAACTGCCATTACCTCAGCTCGATCTTCAAAACTTGGTTTTCACTTTTCGATCCAATGGTGCATGGATCGACGATCGGGTTGTGCCACTTGAAAGAGGGTCGAGGGGGCTTCAGGCGCGTGGTGGTGGTTGGCGATTCGGTGGGGCCAGGTGGTCACGGCGGCGCTCCAAAGTGGGCAACTTCCCGGGCTCGCAACTCGAGCTGCACGCAACGGGGGTGGGCGAAATGGGTATGGATGTGAAGAGGGAGGAGAGAGCTTTCAAGACCAGATGGTAGCGCTCGATTCCTTTGAGAGATGGAGGAGAAATCGAAGAGAGAAGGTTGGGAGGGTGGCCATCGTTCGCTGGAGTGGGGAGAGAGAGTGTTCCCCCTTTTTCTTTTTTTATAAAAAATATGATTGGTCCATGATATTTATAACTTCCAAAATAGTGTTTCTCCATATGAACTCCAATCCAAACCCAACGACTGTCGCCCCTAGCTAAATACCCCCCTTTCGAACACAATGGGATATGTTTCGTAGGCCAGTTCGACTGTTACAGTCAGTTATTCTTCAAATTAAAACATAAAACATTCAATATTTGATTTGAATGCACATTTCAATTTGCCGGGGCCACATACTGCTTTTAAAAATTCCCAAAAAATCAATCTAGCTATGTTTTGATGATACGGTCCCAACAAAACTAGTTTCGTCGAATTCTGAGACCGTTTGAAAAATGGCCCTTTTCTGGTCGATCCAATTTAACTGCAATTAACTAAAACACATTTTCCTTCGCCATGCTCACATATTAGCTTCACAAAATAATGAAATTTGAAACTGTGAAGACCCGCCCCGCACCAACCGACATTTACTTCAAAAGTGCGCTGTACACATGTCCTGTTAGCACGGAACGGGTTGTCAGATGGAAAAGGAAGAAAGAAATGAATTAACAAAGAACCTGAAGAATGTCTCACAGCGCATAGAATAAAATATAATAATAACATACTTGACATAAAACAGGAGAGACAGTGCATAAGCTGAAAACCAGAACTAAACATCATAGCAGCGGAAATCCAAAATACAGCTTATTACAACTTTTCAAACTGTCTCAAAGCAAAAGTAAGATAAAGGAGGTACACTACTAATGCCCAAGTAGCGACCACCAACGACACAGGGAGAATATATATATATATATATCATACGTGGAAGCCTCCTGCCCGCCTCCGAATCAGCTACTCGCGCATCACCAGCTGACCTGTCTCTAGTCTGCTCGTGTGAGCACCTAGAGTAATAAGAGGAGACATAAAACTCTGGGTCAGACATAAAGCCTGGTATGAGCGATAAGCATCTAAAGTGAACAATAACAGGTAGACTAAAACATACCTGAACCTGGACCTGCAACCAAAGAGTTAGCACTACATACTGTACAACACTCTAAGGTACCATATCAAACGGCGTAAAGATACGGAGGTGGAGGAGGTGTGCATGTCATAATGATGGCAAACAATCAAACATAGCATCCATCCTCACATCTCTAACACAGTGCGTAATGCATACGATGTTCACCACTTCGATCACCTAACATACCTAGCTACGATCACTCTGCCCCATGAAGTCATAAATGGCTTCACTGCACTGATAACGTAGCCACTAATTCCTCGCTATGTCCACTTGCCCCATGGAGTTATTCACCCCATCTGCACTGGCTCATAGCCTCACAAATCCTTACTATGTCCACTTTCCCCATGGAGTTATTCACCCCATCTGCGCTGGCTCATTGTCTTACTACGCATCACCTTGCTTTTCAGGTCATAATGACCATACTGCACTGATAACGTAGTCTTGCTACCATCACCTTGCCCCTCAGGTCATAATGACCCTACTGCACTGATAAGTAGCCATCCTTCATTTTTAGTAGTGAATCGAAGTTATGAACGTCGACAACTCCTTAGCACACGTCCCGCAGCAAAGTCCAACCATGAAGTGAACTCGTTGGTTCCCAACTGGATCCTGAGCTCTAACTTCCCATATTGGACTACCTTTGCATCTCGGGTTATTGGTCAATACTGGGTCGGGTCGGGTTCCTCTTCAAGCCATCGGTTCGGGTCGGGTGTCCTCCATCTGTTCGGGTCGGGTCTTCTTCTGGTACGGTTCGGGTCGGGTGTTCCTCCTTGGGTCGGGTCGGGTGCTTCCCTTCAGGTCGGGTCGGGTGCCATTCCCCCTCCAGTTCATGCTTCCGCTCCGATCTGCCTCCTCATCCTTTACGTGCTTCGATCTGATCCATCCTCCTCTATCCGCTCCGATCCCTACTCTCTAATCCGATCCGATCCCAGTTCAGCTGGCGTGGCCTTCCTTTTTGCCAATTTTCCCAAGTGTCAGGTTCCGATCCGATCGGGTTCCTTGCTCAGTTCAACATATCCGATCCGAGCCCCATATCCGATCCGAAACCTGCACTGTTTTCTGAAACTGTTCCAGCAAGTGTTTACGCCATTCGACGACGTTTTCGGCCATTCTAACTACTGAAATCAATCATAAAGCATTTCATACCGTCATAGCAACATGCATAATCAACCACAAACATCAAAACATCAACATGATAGGTTGAAATGGATCAAACATACCCAAAATCCCATATTTCCCCTTAAGCATGTTTAGGTGAAACTAATGATAGGATTAGCAAAACTTAACCAAATTAACCCAAATTCATATCAGAGGTCTAAAACATCATTTAAGAATTTATGAACATTTTTCCCGAATTTTATCATGCTTAAATTCGCTAATTAACACTAATTACCCTTAACTAGCCATAATTAGTGTTAAACTAAGCAAATCACTCACCTTAGCCACAAATAAACTAAGATCTGAAATAAATCTCTGATTTGATGTGAATCTCAATGCTAAACAGCAGCTCCAATGTTGCTTTGGTGTAGATCTCCCTTGATTAGAGGTTGCTAAGCTTAATCCTTGACCAAAAGATGATTTGGAGGTGATTTAGAGGTTGGAGGCCATTTTTAGGGTTCCTTGGTGATAAGTGGAGGCTAGAAAACTGAAATGGAATGATCCTCTATCTCATTTCAGCCTCCCCATAACCCTAATCCCGAAATGGGTTATGGGCCTACTCACTAATCACCCGATTTGGCCCGGTTAAGCAGTTTTTCACCCTCCAAACCTTATTTCAGCCATATCTCCCAAATGGTAAGTCCGTTTGGCTATTGTGACCACTCTACGGAAAGGTAAACTATCAAACGAATCTAATGGAAGTGGTTTCAGGTCAAAATTCCTTTCCAATCAAAAGTTATGGCCAAAACAGTACCAACCAGGGGCAAAATGGTCATTTAAAAATCGACAAAAATCATAAGCATGGGAAATGACTCTAATGGATGTTTCCCAAAGTTACATGACCATATGACTTCAGATGAGAAAGAAATAAATATTCTACGATCACCCGATGCGTAGAATACGGGTCATTACACTCTCCCCCCACTTAAGAAATTTCTCCCCCAAAATTCCCTAATCAAAACACACACAAAGGTCCCGCATGCCTATCAATCATAAAACAACAATCAAACATGCAAAACAAGCTAAACAAGTCTACCCTAGCATGCGGAAAAACTAAATTACGAAGTAAGTCTTACCAGGTAAAGAGTTTTGGATGCATCTTCCTAATGCTCTCCTTTGTCTCCCAAGTACAATCATTCTCGTCCTCTCCCCACTGAACCTTGACTAGCTTCACCGCCTTCCTTCGAAGTTGCTTCGTATCATGCCCCACAATACGAATTGGCTTGCGGTTCCCAGCCGCCTTGGGTTCTACTTCGAAGTCCTCTAACTGATCAGGTGAAATAGTCATATCTGAGTCGTGAACGAACTTCCTTAGTTGGGAAACATGAAATACATTGTGAACTCCCGCCATCTTCTCTGGTAAGCCAACTCTATACGCCAAATTCCCGACTAGTTCAAGAATAGGGAATGGGCCAACAAATCTTGGTGCCAACTTGCCTCTCCTGCCAAATCGTATCACGCTCTTCAATGGAGAGATCTTGACGAACACCAAGTCACCGACGGAGAATTTCAAGTCTCTTCTCCTCTTATCAACATAACTCTTCTGCCTATCTTGAGCAGCTTTCATTCGTTGTTGAATGATCTTGATCTTATCGGAAGTTTCCCTCACCACATCTGGTCCAAGCACAAATTTCTCGCCAGTCTCTATCCAACATGATGGTGAGTTGCACGGTCTTCCGTACAAAGCTTCATATGGAGCCATACCGATACTGGATTGGTAGCTATTATTATATGCAAACTCTACTAGATGCAAATGGTCATCCCATGATCCACCAAAATCCAATATACAAGCTCTCAAGAGATCTTCCAATATACGATTCACCCTCTCCGTCTGACCGTCGGTCTGAGGATGATATGTGGTACTGAGATGTAATCCTCACCCTAGAGCCTCTTGTAAGCTCTTCCAAAACCCACTAGTGAACAACGGGTCTCGGTCACTCACAATGCTTTTGGATACTCCATGAAATATCACTACCCACTTCATATACAATTCTGCCAACTTGGTCGCCATCCTGGTCGATTTGACTGGTATAAATCTTGCACTCTTAGTCAATCGATCCACAATTACCCAAATGCTGTCATATCCCGATCTAGTCCTTGATAAACCATCGATGAAATCCATCGAGACTTGCTCCCAATTCCATTCGCGAATTTCTAATGGTTGCAACAAACCACTAGGCTTCTTTTGCTCGGCTTTAACTAGCTGGCAATTCATGCATTTGGATATAAACTTCCCAACGTCTCTTTTCATCCCTTCCCAGTAGTAGGTCTGTCTCATGTCTCGATACATCTTATTACCACCGGGATGTATAGTTAGTTTTGAGTGATGACATTCTCTAAGCACTTCATCTCTCAAACCATTCACGTTGGGCACAACTAGTCTTCCATTCTTTCGAAGCCATCCATCTCGACCAAGCCCATACACATTCATCTCCTCATCGATACCCATCTCTAACTTGGAGATGATTTCCAATAGATTAGGATCGTCCCTCTGGATGGAACCATTCCGCTCTATCAAAGTGGGTCTGATCGCCAAACTAGCTAGCATAACTGGATCCAATTCGCACTTTGGTCTGAAATCAAACCCCGCGATATACTCCAGTTGCTTCCATTCAAGAAACATTGCCCCTAAGCTGGCATGTCTCCTACTCAAGGCATCGGCTACCGCATTACCCTTCCTAGGTGTATATGCGATATCAAAATCATACGAATCCAAAAACTCTAACCATCTCTGCTGACGGAGATTCAGATCTTTCTGAGAGAAGAGATATTTCAACGATTTATGATCGGTAAACAACTCAAATCTTTCTCCCAAGAGATAATGTCTCCACATCTTCAATGCGAACACGATCGCTGCTAATTCCAAATCATGGGTAGGATACTTCTTCTCATGCGGCTTTAGCTGTCGACTAGCATAAGCTACTACCCTACCTCCTTGCATCAATACTGCACCCAGTCCGATACCACAAGCATCCGTGTATACCGTCATCTCTTCATTCCCTTTAGGAATGACTAACACTGGCACACGCGTCAACTTCTCTTTTAGACTCTTGAAGGCATCCTCACACACTCCGTCCCAGACGAAGAACTGATTCTTCTTAGTCAACTGAGTCAACGGTGCTGCTATCTTGGAGAAGTCCTAGATAAACTTACGATAATATCCAGCTAATCCCAAGAAACTTCTTACATCTGTTGCATTCTTGGGCGTAGGCCAATCCTGTACCATAGCCACCTTCGCAGGGTCCACGGCAATACCACTCTTGGAAACAACATGACCCAAGAATCTCACTTCCCTTCTCCAAAAATGACACTTAGAGAATTTCGCTTTCAATTGGTGTTTCCTCAACACCTCCATCACTATCCTCAAGTGTCCCTTGTGTTCCTCCTCTGTCCTTGAGTAAACAAGGATATCATCCACGAAACAAGAACAAACTGATTCAACTGATCTCTGAATACTCGATTCATAAGATCCACAAAGTAAGCTGGTGCATTGGTCAACCCAAATGGCATGACCAACCACTCATAAAATCCAGACAGCGTCCTAAATGCCATTTTCGGAACACTCTCATCCGCTACTCGTAGCTGATGAAATCCTGTCACGAGGTCCAGCTGGGAGAACACTCTAGCTCCTTCCAGCTGATCAAACAAATCATCTATCCGCGGTAGAGGATACTTATTCTTCCTCGTCACACCTTATTCAACTCGCGATAGTCCACACACAAACGAAGGGAACCATCTGCCTTAGTGGCAAACACAACTGGTGCTCCCCACTCGGAGACACTCCTTCTAATAAATCCCTTCTTCAAAAGATTGCCGACTTGCACCCCAAGCTCTCGCTGCTCCCTTGGTGCCATACGACGAAGTGACATCACTATAGGTCTGGCATCTTTCACTAAATCAATACGGAACTCAATCTCTTGGTGTGGTGGAAGCCCGGTCACCACCTCGAAGACGTTCGGATATTGGCCAACCACGGGCACATCTGACAACTCATCCTGCAGGATGTCGAGGGAATTTACAAAACTAGCCAAAACCCCATCACTAGGTAGGCTACCAAACACTACCCTCCGCCCATCATCCGCCCTCACTGTCACCAAAAAGCCCTCACAGTCTACCGCCACCCCGTATCTTTGGAGCCAATCGACTCCCAATATAATGCCATACCCAGTAAAGCCCAAAACAAAGCAATCACATACAAACAAACATCTATGAATCAATAAGACCAAATTCCAGCAAATCATACTGAGGCTAGTCGAACCACCAATCGGGTTCGTCACAACCAATGGTCTATCGACTATCTCGGGTTCTAGTCCCAACCTATCTACCAGGTCACTAGATATGAAGGAACGGGAAGCCCCAGTATGAAACAAAACTCGAACTGGTATATCATAAATAGAAAGCATACCTTGAATAACAACATTCTTTCCTTTTTCCGCCGCAGTTGGGGCATTCGACGAAGAAGGAACAACATCAATAGCATATGCTTTCACAATCTGCTTCTCCTTAAGAGGTTGCGGACACTTATCCTTGTGATGTCCCACTTGACCACAGTTGTAGCACTTCCTTTCCGCTGGCTTGGCCCGACATTCTTTAGCATAATGGCCCTTCTTACCACAGCTGAAGCACTCAACATCCTTCTTGATCTTTTTCTGGCCACCCTTAGATTGGTCCTGCTTCCTCTTATTTTGAGAGTTATTCTTGCCTCCACCGCCTGCTTACAGCTTTGGCCCTTCTGCATATGCAGCCTCAGTCTTTGACTTAGGGTAAAGACTCTCTGATCTCAAAGCTTTCCCCATGATCGATTCAAAAGTTTCATCGATGTGGTTGATAAGCCTTTCCCCAAGTATCCGTCCAAACCAGTAATGAACTTCTCATTCTTCTTCTCAGGAGTATCAATGAGAGACAGTCCATACTTCGACAAAGTATCGAACTCAGCAATATAATCAGAAACTGCCCTTCCGTTCTGCTTGAGTTCCAAGAACCTCTTAAACAACACTGACTTCTGGGCAGCTGGAATAAACTTCTCGCTAAAGCGAGCCTTGAACTGATCCCAAGTAACCTGATCTTCTGGAGTAGCTGTTCTAATGGCATTCCACCAATTCATTGCTCGCCCTTGCAGCTGACGAGATGCTAGCCTTCTCTTCATCGCATCCACAAGACCCAAGTCATCGAAGATACGGTCACAGCTATCCATCCAATCTTGAACATCCGTGGCCGACTCCGTTCCGTGGAACGGCTTTCCACCAAGATTAGTGTAATCTTTACACAACTTGGCGAAATCGACCCTAGGCGCCTGCACTATTGGGCCAACACCAACCCCGAGATTGGGAACTGCCCCTTGTACTTCTCTAAGCATGTCTCTCATGAGGTTAGTAAACATAGCCCTCATGTCAGCGGCATTCCCTTGGTTGGTCCCTCTACCAGCACCCCTCGTGTCTCGGCTCATCGTCAATCTGAAAAAGGGAATCGATTAACGACCCCATAGTGGTGCTATTGCAGTGCAACTTCATTCTTATACTACCAATGATATATACATATATAGCTTTTGAAAACCAAAGTAATCACAAATACGCGCTCTCATATACGTACTATCTCTCCCTGGTGTCTTTCCCTAGGTTAACTACGCAACCTAGAGCTTTGATACCAAGTGTGAAGGCCCGCCCCGCACCAACCGACATTTACTCCAAAAGTGCGCTGTACACATGTCCAGTTAGCACGGAACGGGTCGTCAGAAGGAAAAGGAAGAAAGAAATGAATTAACAAAGAACCTGTAGAATGTCTCACAGCGCATAGAATAAAATATAATAATAACATACTTGACATAAAATAGGAGAGACAATGCATAAGCTGAAAACCAGAACTAAACATCATAGCAGCGGAAATCCAAAATACAGCTTATTACAACTTTTCAAACTGTCTCAAAGCAAAAGTAAGATAAAGGAGGTACACTACTAATGCCCAAGTAGCGACCACCAACGACACAGGGAGAATATATCTATATATATATATATATCATACGTGGAAGCCTACTGCCCGCCTCCGAATCAGCTACTCGCGCATCACCAGTTAACCTGTCTCTAGTCTGCTCGTGTGAGCACCTAGAGTAGTAAGAGGAGACATAAAACTCTGTGTCAGACATAAAGCCTGGTGTGAGCGATAAGCATCTAAAGTGAACAATAACAGGTAGACTAAAACATACCGGAACCTGGACCTGCAACCAAAGAGTTAGGACTACATACTGTACAACACTCTAAGGTACCATATCAAACGGCGTAAAGATACGGAGGTGGAGGAGGTGTGCATGTCATAATGATGGCAAACAATCAAACATAGCATCCATCCTCACATCTCTCACACGGTGCGTAAAGCATATGATGTTCACCACTTCGATCACCCAACATACCTTGCTACGATCACTCTGCCCCATGAAGTCATAAATGGCTTCACTGCACTGATAACGTAGCCACTAATTCCTCCCTATGTCCACTTGCCCCATTGAGTTATTTACCCCATCTGCGCTGGCTCATAGCCTCACAAATCCTTACTATGTCCACTTGCCCCATGTGTTGAGTCAATACCTTTATTACTAACGAATGCTATGCAGATTATATATAATTCAGGGGGAGCATATATACAGGGGAGCAATATACAAGGAACAATACCTTTATTAGGCCATGTTGTCATCAATCAAAAAGGGGGAGAATGTTGAGTCAAAGCTTCGATGGTTATTTTGATTTATGACAAGAAGAAGCTTCTACATCGACAAAAAGAAGACGAGATGACTTCATAGGTTAGAAGTTGATTATTTTAGAGTTATATAATGTTAAAATCTATCCTCAAATGATCATACTTCTAATTGCTTAAAAATGTCACTCATGAAAACATTTTTTATGCATATGGTCAAAAACATGTCGACCTACAACTTTTTATAGGACAACAGGATTTTAAAATGTAAATCAAGTAGTTGTGAACCTGTTCCTCCGGGTGAAGCGAGGGTGTTATTTAGTGAAAAGCCGAAGAGGAGCTTCGGGACTGGACGTAGGACTGGAGGTCCCAACCAGTATAAAAATCTTGGTGTCATTACTCTACTTTACTTTACTTTACTGCATTTAAAGTTATCTGTGATATATATATTGTTATCATATCATATTCCGCATAGCCATATTATCGATCCTGCATAAGTCGTGCACACCCGACTTTTCAATTGGTATCAGAGCCTGGTGTTCTATAGATCGTACAACATCTTAGAACAAATGGCGATAAAGAAATCTAGTCAAGGCATTAGAAAGTGGAAGAACAACAAAGCCGAATCAAGAGAGCAAGGAAGCAAATGTCTCATGGCTAAAGTCAGATCACAATCGGTATGTGTAGATTCATTATTTAAAGATCTTTTGTTAGACCATGAAAAATTATTGAAACTCCATACAGTCGTTTTAGCTATGTCAAAAAAGTACAAGGAAGAAAATTCCAAATTAAAAGAAGAAAACAATCGTTTGGTAAAACAAGCCAAATGTTTTGAAGACACCTTAGAAGAGCTTGTTTCTCAAAAAGATTTCCTTCAAAAAGAAAATGAGCAACTAGAAGATAAAAACAATGTTCTTTTAAAGGAAATCGATCTTTTGCAAAATAGAAATATATCATTAGAAGATTCTTTAAATAATTCTAGTTCTTTAATTTCGTCTCTTGAAAAAGAGAATGGAGCTTTAACTGAAAAGAATTTAGAACTATCTAAAGAATGTGAGTTTTTAAAGGTGAATAATAATATTTTGCAAAATGAAATTTCTGACTCAAAAGAAAATTTTGAAAAGTTACAATCTTCTTTAGATAATTCAGAATCTCAAATTTTAGGTCTCAAAACTGAGAATGGTACTTTAAAAAGGAAAAATTCTGAATTAAATAAGGAAATTGATGATTTAAAGAATAACAAAATTTCTTTTGAAAATGTCAATAGCGACTTTGGAAATAAATTTGATAAATGTGCAAATATGTTCGCAAAATTTAATAAAGGTCAAAATGATTTAAATATGATTTTATCTAGATCTCGACCTTTACATGACAAAAGTGGTTTAGGATATAATAAAACTAATCTTAGAAATAGTACTAGATATGCTTTCATGTACAATAAAAATATTACTGCTAGTACTAATGCTCATCCTAGATCCAATTATTATAGAAGTACGAAAAGGAATATCAATAGAGATTAGTTAAGTATTTGGGTTCCTGTAAATTGGAAAAACAGAGAAAAATATATTGATGATTATTTTGATTCAGTTGTTAATAATGAAAATTATGTTTTTAAAGGTTCCATTAGACCCTCTTGGGTATGGTTACCTTTCATCTAACCTCTGGACCCTAATGAAGTAAGTGGGTACCAAAAGTATACATGTCATATAATTTTTACAGGTACACCACAACAAAGAGAAGGCTATTCGGTATCTCTAAATATATTTGAAAACACAATTCAGTTTATCAAATTGCACATGATCTCCCGAAGGTTCTTTAAATTATGTCTTATATTCGATTACTGTTCTATCATGATTTTTATTCTTTTTAATCAATAACAAAGAGGGAGAAATATGCATATATAATAATAAGTGTTGTTGGAGTTTGAAAATTTAAAAGAGAAACCAGAAAAATGAAAGTATTCAGCACCTGTCGATCGCCCGGTTCTATGCTGTCGACCGGTCTAGTCTTTTTTGGTTTTTTTATTTTCAACCAGAGAATTAACCTGTCGACCGCTCCAAAAAACTCTGTCGACCGGTTAGGCTAAAAATTTAATTCAAATTTCTTCCAGAACTCTTACCTGTCGACCGTCCCAAATACTCCCTATCGACCGATCAACATACAAATGGTGGCATATATTCTTCCAGAACTTTAAGCTGTCGACCGCCCTAATTTATCCTATCGGCCGGTCTCTCTGAATTTTTTTATACTTTTTTTTTTAAATTATACTAATCTTGATTATTGAGGTTATCATGATATTTATTCTTTTTAATCGATGACAAAGGGGGAGAAATGTTTTACATATACTATTTAAAATATATGTGCTTAATACGGTAAAAGTATATGTGTGCTAACATTTGTTAATGCAGGAATCAAAAGGTAAGATTATTTACTAACAAATGTTGCAGAAATTCAGGGGGAGCTTTATATTCAAAGGGAGAAAATCCAAGGTGTTGTCATCAATCAAAAAGGGGGAGAAAAATAATGTTGAGACACGAGAATTTCTATTGATAACAACAAAATAAAGATCAATGGAAATCATGACATGGAGCTAAGATTATGGATATGTAGATGTTTAAAGGGAGACAAAGCTTATATACAGGGGGAGATAGCAATAAATATTAAAATATCAAGCTGTATTGTCATCAATCAAAAAGGGGGAGAATGTTGAGTCAATACCTTTATTACTAACGAATGCTATGCAGATTATATACAATTCAGGGGGAGCATATATACAGGGGAGCAATATACAAGGAACAATACCTTTATTAGGCCATGTTGTCATCAATCAAAAAGGGGGAGAATGTTGAGTCAAAGCTTCGATGGTTATTTTGATTTATGACAAGAAGAAGCTTCTACATCGACAAAAAGAAGACGAGATGACTTCATAGGTTAGAAGTTGATTATTTTAGAGTTATATAATGTTAAAATCTATCCTCAAATGATCATACTTCTAATTGCTTAAAAATATCACTCATGAAAACATTTTTTATGCATATGGTCAAAAACATGTCGACCTACAACTTTTTATAGGTCAACAGGATTTTAAAATGTAACGGTCAAAAATAGGTCGACCTACAAAATTTTATAGGTCAACAGGTTTTTGAACTCCAACGGCTAAAAACATGTCGACCTACAAAATTCTATAGGTCAACAGCTTTTTGAATTTTCATGAAAAGTCATCTTCTTCCTTTAAGAGTTGCATCCATTTCTCTTCATGAATAATCACTTATTTTAGATGCAACTTTTCATCAACAATTGCAACCTCTCGATTTCTATAAATACATGAGTTTGCAATCATTAAAACCACCGAATTTTCTCTCCATTCTCTGATCTATATTGCATTATTCTTAGCATTCAAAAGCACTCAAAATCATTATATTATCGTTTGAATCTCCAAGCATATTTTATACACTTGTGATTCAAAACGATAATCCACTTCCTAATCTTTGCAAACATCATATTATATTTGAGGATAAGATTATAGGAAGGGTGTACTCAATCATTGACTAATCAGTGTTGAAGAAAGAACACATTCAAGGTCAAACTCTTGTAATCGTCTTGTGGGTAAGCTTGTAGCCCGTGAAATCAAGTGGGTAAGCTTGTAGCCCGTGAAATCAAGTGGGTAAGCTTGTAGCCCGTGAAATCAAGTGGGTAAGCTTGTAGCCCGTGAAATCAAGTGGGTAAGCTTGTAGCCCGTGAAATCAAGTGGGTAAGCTTGTAGCCCGTGAAATCAAGTGGGTAAACTTGTAGCCCGTAAATCAAGTAGTTGTGAACCTGTTCCTCCGGGTGAAGTGAGGGTGTTGTTTAGTGAAAAGCCGAAGAGGAGCTTCGGGACTGGACGTAGGACTGGAGGTCCGAACCAGTATAAAAATCCTGGTGTCATTACTCTACTTTACATTACTTTACTGCATTTAAAGTTATCTGTGATATATATATTGTTATCATATCATATTCCGCATAGCCATATTATCGATCCTGCATAAGTCGTGCACACCCGACTTTTCAATTGGTATCAGAGCAAGGTTGTTATTATATATCACATACATTCGGTGGTTTTAATGATTGCAAACTCATGTATAAAAACCTGTTGACCTATAAAAATAGTTGCAAACTCTTTATTTCCCGGGCTACAAGTTTACCCACTTGATTTCACGGGCTACAAGCTTACCCACTTGATTTCACGGGCTACAAGCTTACCCACAAGACGATTACAAGAGTTTGACCTTGAATGTGTTCTTTCTTCAACACTGATTAGTCAATGATTGAGTACACCCTTCCTATAATCTTATCCTCAAATATAATATGATGTTTGCAAAGATTAGGAAGTGGATTATCGTTTTGAATCACAAGTGTATAAAATATGCTTGGAGATTCAAACGATAATATAATGATTTTGAGTGCTTTTGAATGCTAAGAATAATGCAATATAGATCAGAGAATGGAGAGAAAATTCGGTGGTTTTAATGATTGCAAACTCATGTATTTATAGAAATCGAGAGGTTGCAATTGTTGATGAAAAGTTGCATCTAAAATAAGTGATTATTCATGAAGAGAAATGGATGCAACTCTTAAAGGAAGAAGATGACTTTTCATGAAAATTCAAAAAGCTGTTGACCTATAGAATTTTGTAGGTCGACATGTTTTTAGCCGTTGGAGTTCAAAAACCTGTTGACCTATAAAATTTTGTAGGTCGACCTATTTTTGACCGTTACATTTTAAAATCCTGTTGACCTATAAAAAGTTGTAGGTCGACATGTTTTTGACCATATGCATAAAAAATGTTTTCATGAGTGATATTTTTAAGCAATTAGAAGTATGATCATTTGAGGATAGATTTTAACATTATATAACTCTAAAATAATCAACTTCTAACCTATGAAGTCATCTCGTCTTCTTTTTGTCGATGTAGAAGCTTCTTCTTGTCATAAATCAAAATAACCATCGAAGCATTGACTCAACATTCTCCCCCTTTTTGATTGATGACAACATGGCCTAATAAAGGTATTGTTCCTTGTATATTGCTCCCCTGTATATATGCTCCCCCTGAATTATATATAATCTGCATAGCATTCGTTAGTAATAAAGGTATTGACTCAACATTCTCCCCCTTTTTGATTGATGACAATACAGCTTGATATTTTAATATTTATTGCTATCTCCCCCTGTATATAAGCTTTGTCTCCCTTTAAACATCTACATATCCATAATCTTAGCTCCATGTCATGATTTCCGTTGATCTTTATTTTGTTGTTATCAATAGAAATTCTCGTGTCTCAACATTATTTTTCTCCCCCTTTTTGATTGATGACAACACCTTGGATTTTCTCCCTTTGAATATAAAGCTCCCCCTGAATTTCTGCAACATTTGTTAGTAAATAATCTTACCTTTTGATTCCTGCATTAACAAATGTTAGCACACATATACTTTTACCATATTAAGCACATATATTTTAAATAGTATATGTAAAACATTTCTCCCCCTTTGTCATCGATTAAAAAGAATAAATATCATGATAACCTCAATAATCAAGATTAGTATAATTTAAAAAAAAAAGTATAAAAAAATTCAGAGAGACCGGTCGACAGGATAAATTAGGGCGGTCGACAGCTTAAAGTTCTGGAAGAATATATGCCACCATTTGTATGTTGATCGGTCGATAGGGAGTATTTGGGACGGTCGACAGGTAAGAGTTCTGGAAGAAATTTGAATTAAATTTTTAGCCTAACCGGTCGACAGAGTTTTTTGGAGCGGTCGACAGGTTAATTCTCTGGTTGAAAATAAAAAAACCAAAAAAGACTAGACCGGTCGACAGCATAGAACCGGGCGATCGACAGGTGCTGAATACTTTCATTTTTCTGGTTTCTCTTTTAAATTTTCAAACTCCAACAACACTTATTATTATATATGCATATTTCTCCCTCTTTGTTATTGATTAAAAAGAATAAAAATCATGATAGAACAGTAATCGAATATAAGACATAATTTAAAGAACCTTCGGGAGATCATGTGCAATTTGATAAACTGAATTGTGTTTTCAAATATATTTAGAGATACCGAATAGCCTTCTCTTTGTTGTGGTGTACCTGTAAAAATTATATGACATGTATACTTTTGGTACCCACTTACTTCATTAGGGTCCAGAGGTTAGATGAAAGGTAACCATACCCAAGAGGGTCTAATGGAACCTTTAAAAACATAATTTTCATTATTAACAACTGAATCAAAATAATCATCAATATATTTTTCTCTGTTTTTCCAATTTACAGGAACCCAAATACTTAACTAATCTCTATTGATATTCCTTTTCGTACTTCTATAATAATTGGATCTAGGATGAGCATTAGTACTAGCAGTAATATTTTTATTGTACATGAAAGCATATCTAGTACTATTTCTAAGATTAGTTTTATTATATCCTAAACCACTTTTGTCATGTAAAGGTCGAGATCTAGATAAAATCATATTTAAATCATTTTGACCTTTATTAAATTTTGCGAACATATTTGCACATTTATCAAATTTATTTCCAAAGTCGCTATTGACATTTTCAAAAGAAATTTTGTTATTCTTTAAATCATCAATTTCCTTATTTAATTCAGAATTTTTCCTTTTTAAAGTACCATTCTCAGTTTTGAGACCTAAAATTTGAGATTCTGAATTATCTAAAGAAGATTGTAACTTTTCAAAATTTTCTTTTGAGTCAGAAATTTCATTTTGCAAAATATTATTATTCACCTTTAAAAACTCACATTCTTTAGATAGTTCTAAATTCTTTTCAGTTAAAGCTCCATTCTCTTTTTCAAGAGACGAAATTAAAGAACTAGAATTATTTAAAGAATCTTCTAATGATATATTTCTATTTTGCAAAAGATCGATTTCCTTTAAAAGAACATTGTTTTTATCTTCTAGTTGCTCATTTTCTTTTTGAAGGAAATCTTTTTGAGAAACAAGCTCTTCTAAGGTGTCTTCAAAACATTTGGCTTGTTTTACCAAACAGTTGTTTTCTTCTTTTAATTTGGAATTTTCTTGCTTGTACTTTTTTGACTTAGCTAAAACGACTATATGGAGTTTCAATAATTTTTCATGGTCTAACAAAAGATCTTTAAATAATGAATCTACACATACCGATTATGATCTGACTTTAGCCATGAGACATTTGCTTCCTTGCTCTCTTGATTCGGCTTTGTTGTTCTTCCACTTTCTAATGCCTTGACTAGATTTCTTTATCGCCATTTGTTCTAAGATGTTGTACGATCTATAGAACACCAGGCTCTGATACCAATTGAAAAGTCGGGTGTGCACGACTTATGCAGGATCGATAATATGGCTATGCGGAATATGATATGATAACAATATATATATCACAGATAACTTTAAATGCAGTAAAGTAAAGTAAAGTAGAGTAATGACACCAGGATTTTTATACTGGTTCGGACCTCCAGTCCTACGTCCAGTCCCGAAGCTCCTCTTCGGCTTTTCACTAAACAACACCCTCGCTTCACCCGGAGGAACAGGTTCACAACTACTTGATTTACGGGCTACAAGTTTACCCACTTGATTTCACGGGCTACAAGCTTACCCACTTGATTTCACGGGCTACAAGCTTACCCACTTGATTTCACGGGCTACAAGCTTACCTAATTGATTTCACGGGCTACAAGCTTACCCACAAGACGATTACAAGAGTTTGACCTTGAATGTGTTCTTTCTTCAACACTGATTAGTCAATGATTGAGTACACCCTTCCTATAATCTTATCCTCAAATATAATATGATGTTTGCAAAGATTAGGAAGTGGATTATCGTTTTGAATCACAAGTGTATAAAATATGCTTGGAGATTCAAACGATAATATAATGATTTTGAGTGCTTTTGAATGCTAAGAATAATGCAATATAGATCAGAGAATGGAGAGAAAATTCGGTGGTTTTAATGATTGCAAACTCATGTATTTATAGAAATCGAGAGGTTGCAATTGTTGATGAAAAGTTGCATCTAAAATAAGTGATTATTCATGAAGAGAAATGGATGCAACTCTTAAAGGAAGAAGATGACTTTTCATGAAAATTCAAAAAGCTGTTGACCTATAGAATTTTGTAGGTCGACATGTTTTTAGCCGTTGGAGTTCAAAAACCTGTTGACCTATAAAATTTTGTAGGTCGACCTATTTTTGACCGTTACATTTTAAAATCCTGTTGACCTATAAAAAGTTGTAGGTCGACATGTTTTTGACCATATGCATAAAAAATGTTTTCATGAGTGATATTTTTAAGCAATTAGAAGTATGATCATTTGAGGATAGATTTTAACATTATATAACTCTAAAATAATCAACTTCTAACCTATGAAGTCATCTCGTCTTCTTTTTGTCGATGTAGAAGCTTCTTCTTGTCATAAATCAAAATTACCATCGAAGCTTTGACTCAACACCATGGAGTTATTCACCCCATCTACGCTGGCTTATAGTCTTACTACGCATCACCTTGCCCCTCAGGTCATAATGAGCCTACTACACTGATAACGTAGTCTTGCAACCATCACCTTGCCCCTCAGGTCATGATGACCCTACTGCACTGATAAGTAGTCTTGCAACCATCACCTTGCCCCTCAGGTCATGATGACCCTACTGCACTGATAAGTAGTCATCCTTCATTTTTAGTGGTGAATCGAAGTTATGAACGTCGGCAACTCCTTAGCACACGTCCCGCAGCAAAGTCCAACCATGAAGTGAACTCATTGGTTCCCAACTCGATCCTGAGCTCTAACTTCCCATATTGGACTACCTTTGCATCTCGGGTTATTGGTCAATACTGGGTCGGGTCGGGTTCCTCTTCAAGCCATCGGTTCGGGTCGGGTGTCCTCCATCTGTTCGGGTCGGGTCTTCTTCTGGTACGGTTCGGGTCGGGTGTTCCTCCTTGGGTCGGGTCGGGTGCCATTCCCCCTCCAGTTCATGCTTCCGCTCCGATCCGCCTCTTCATCCTTTACGTGCTTCGATCCGATCCATCCTCCTCTATCCGCTCCGATCCCTACTCTCTAATCCGATCCTAGTTCAGCTGGCGTGGCCTTCCTTTTTGCCAATTTTCCCAAGTGTCAGGTTCCGATCCGATCGGGTTCCTTACTCAGTTCAACATATCCGATCCGATCTGAAACCTGCACGATTTTCTGAAACTGTTCCAGCAAGTGTTTACACCATTCGACGACGTTTTCGGCCATTCTAACTATTGAAATCATTCACAAAGCATTTCATACCGTCATAGCAACATGCATAATCAACCACAAACATCAAAACATCAACATGATATGTTAAAATGGATCAAACATACCCAAAATCCCATTTTTCCCCTTAAGCATGTTTAGGTGAAACTAATGATAGGATTAGCAAAACTTTACCAAATTAACCCAAATTCATATCAGAGGTCTAAAACATCATTTAAGAATTTATGAACATTTTTCCTGAATTTTATCATGCTTAAATTCGCTAATTAACACTAATTACCCTTAACTAGCCATAATTAGTGTAAAACTAAGCAAATCACTCACCTTAGCCACAAATAAACTAAGATCTGAAAGAAATCTCTGATTTGATGTGAATCTCAATGCTAAACAGCAGCTCCAATGTTGCTTTGGTGTAGATCTCTCTTGATTAGAGGTTGCTAAGCTTAATCCTTGACCAAAAGATGATTTGGAGGTGATTTAGAGGTTGGAGGCCATTTTTAGGGTTCCTTGGTGATAAGTGGAGGCTAGAAAACTGAAATGGAATGATCCTCTATCTCATTTCAGCCTCCCCATAACCCTAATCCCGAAATGGGTTATGGGCCTACTCACTAATCACCCGATTTGGCCCGGTTAAGCAGTTTTTCACCCTCCAAACCTTATTTCAGCCATATCTCCCAAACGGTAAGTTCGTTTGGCTATTGTGACCACTCTACGGAAAGGTAAACCATCAAACAAATCTAATGGAAGTGGTTTCAGGTCAAAATTCCTTTCCAATCAAAAGTTATGGCCAAAACAGTACCAACCAGGGGCAAAATGGTCATTTAAAAATCGACAAAAATCATAAGCATGGGAAATGACTCTAATGGATGTTTCCCAAAGTTACATGACCATATGACTTCAGATGAGAAAGAAATAAATATTCTACGATCCCCCGATGCATAGAATACGGGTCATTACAGAAACCTAGCAATAATTTGACATCCCGGATCCAACAAAAGCGGTTTCGTCGAATTATGAGGTCGTATGCAAAATGTCTATTTTCAAAGTCGATATATTCTCTATAGCGACCTTCCTGAAAATTCATTTGGTCATAACTTTTGATTCCCGCTATGAAACTTCGATTTTTCAGATTCGTTAGAGAGGTATTCACTAACAGATTTAAATATTTTTGGCTTCACTCAAATCCGTTTTGTTTTGCACCTGGTACAGTCAGTCAAAGTTTGAATTCAAATTTCGAAACTACCGCGCCATTTCAGGCCTTGTTTATAATTCAAATTAATTCTATTCATTTTCAACATCGATTCAACCATACATTTCGTTGTTATTATTTAAAATATTTATTTTAAATATTCAAAATTCACTAAAATAGCCAATTTAAAAATTTTAAATTGGTTCAGATTTTACGGGTTGTTACAGTCAGGGTGTTGACTGATAGTTGCTAGAGTCTGTAAAATCTAGGTTACTGCTTATAGGGTCGTAATCAGGGGAAATCTGATTGAGGGGATATCGGTTAGTCTAGGGTTTTGAGCGTTGGGTTAGGACATGAGCAGGAAATGCGATTTTACATGGTCTTGTAAGCGGGATCTATTCTATCACCTAGTAGAAACCTTAGGAATGCAGCAGTAGGCAGGGTTTTGCCAAAGCTGAGTATATCTTGTGTCATTTACTTTCTGCATTTCTGTTTCTGCTATATTCTGTGATCTGTTTATTATTATATATCCCATTAGATTTTTAATTCAGCTTAAAACTGTCTTAAACCCTATTCACCCCCCTCTAGGGTTAATCTAGATCCAACAACTTGTTTTATAAATTCCAACAAGTTCCATTTCAAAATCTAATTATAACCAAAATCTTATTTTGGAATATTCTATTAATTATAACTTATTAATATAAATATAGAATCTATTTTCATATTTAAATTTAACTTCTATTTAATATAATCCTAATATTTTTTCTAAACATATTTTATTTAAATAAATTCGAACTAATTGAATTCAAATCATAAAATCTTACCGATATATTTTAGTTCAATTTATATTCTGAGCATCAGAATAAACTTCATCGTTCACTTCTTTAAAACGATTTCCCATTTCTATTTTTGAATTCACATTTGAATTTAAATATTCAAATTACTAAATGATAATTTTTCCACTTCATTTATAGACACTGTTTATAAATTCATTTCAATTCCCTGATTATCCAATGAAAATCATTCCATTTGATTTATAACACCGTTTATAAATTTACTTCAATTTCCTGCATTATTCAATTTATAACACTGACTTGTTTTATTTATTCAAAACAAGTAAATATCTTTATAGCCCATCTGAAATCAAATTCTATTTTTGAAAAATAGATTTTCCATTTTAAATCTCGAAATATCCTTTTCACGATATTTTTATAATTAATTTTTTTAGATCCAGTGATATTTAAACAATCAAACACCCAATTATCAATCAACACATCTTATGTGATAATATATATATATATATATATGAAAATAAACAATAATAAGTTTTGAGGAATCCAATTCGAACTCTCCAACCTGTTTTCCTGCATCGACAAACGTTAGCCAACATAAATAATACCCATCCTGCTTCGATGCAGGATATCGTGGTATAGAAGGTCATCCATTATCATAGCGTGAGGCATATAGGGTCATCTGCTAATGATAATGCAGGCATCCGCAAATGGTACTGTGGGAATCCGACCACCAATATATACATATATATACACACACACCTAGCCTAAATAACTAATATATATGTATATATAAATAATAGCCACCGTAATATTTTAATGCAACCAAAGAACCATTAATTATTTTTAACGATTAAAAACATCTAAATAATATATTGAGTAAGATTTACTCACCTGATTTCATTTGTGACTTATTCTGATTTAATTCCTTGCTCGTTAACGTTAAAGATGTGATTCTTACTCGACTTGCCTTGCATAATTTAACCTTATAACAATTGATTTTTTTTTCTAAGAACATACCTATACATATATACATACATATATATATATATATATATATATATATATATATATATATATAAATTAATTGATATCACTACGAATTGGTTTTAAATTTTTTACCTTGAAAAAAACTAATCCAATGCAACTGTTAGGGCTGTAAATTTTGTTCGAATGTCCGACGTCCGTTCGTGTCCGTGACCGAAATACGTCCGTCCGAGTCTGTCCGATTTTCATTTAGGACACGAATTAGGACAACAAGATTTGTACGAGAAAAAATCATGTCCGGTCCGGGCTCGTCCGAATTCGTCCGAATTATTTGAAATTCGTCGTATAGTAGAGAGAAAATCTAGTAAAATGTACAAAATGTGATATAAATAGCCATGTCCGACCGAGTCCGACTAGTCCGATCATGTCCGTGTCCGACCGATTTTATTTAGGACACAAATTAGGACAACGAAATTTGTCCGAGAAAAAATTTGGTCCGGTCCGTGTTCGGTCCGATTTTTTTTAGGACAGAAACTGAACATACCTTCGTCCGGTCCGGTCCGACCGATTTACACCCCTAGCAACTGTTACCTTCCTTACGGACTCATCAGAACATCGACACTTCATGAAACTACCACATCCGTTCTTGTCATCTCATCCTCCCCAACATTGTGTAAAACAATTATACTCTTCACTTTGAAACTCAACCAAGCCTCTTAAAACCGTTACAGTAATGATCTTGCATCATTTCCATTTCTACTAATGATATTGTCTTTTTCAGTACTCCCATTACTATATATTGTATGAACAAATTACAGCTTTTATATTCATATAATGTTAATTAATTTTCTATTTATTTAATTAAATAAATAATTTACCTTAATTCTTGATCAATATCTCCATCCGAAAGGAACTGGTAATACACCCTCCCTTGTACGATTCCTTATCATCATCCGATCATCAATAGACTCCACCACAATCACCAATAATCTGTTCCCGCCACCATCACCAATTTCTGAAACTCAATGGCAATTTCAGCAAACGCGAGCTTCAATGTTCAAAATCTGAACTTCCTGTATTGTTGTCATTTGCGCACCCTTGTAAAGGGCCCAGCGCTTCTTCCAATTCTGCCATACCACAAGCCACAAACTCACTGCAGACCCATTTGCTAAGTCCATCCCATTCATCAATGTCTTCCAGCATCGGCCTTCTTCCAATTTCACTCCCTGTCGAATTTCCAACTCCAACCCAATGCCCTGATTTGCGAGCATCTCCAGAGTTATGTCGAGTTTAAGGACCTCACGGTCTTTTCAATCGCGACTGTTGCTTTTACTGTCATGACCTACGACATCATGCTCCAGCTCGATGGTCATAACACTACCCTAGCTTGGTTCGAGCTTCTGTCTTCAATCGCGATCTCCCTTTTTTTTAGTGGATCGATTTTGGTTTTTTTTATTACTGGAAAAATTTAAAATGGATCAAAGGAACTACTTGTGTTAGATTTGAGAAAATGGGCAGACTATGATGTAGGTCGATGCTAATTTATAGATGCCAAGGGAACCAAACGTACTACTGCCATTAAATCATGTTTTACTTAGTTATGAAGGAAGGGAACATATCGTACGTGAAGTGAAAGGAGAGGGAGTAGATTAGTGTAGGTTTATAGTGTATACTTCAGTAGGAAGGAAAGTATTTAAATATATATAGATATATATAAATTATTATTTTTTATTTTATTTAAACCGATATGATGTAATTTAATTTGAAATACCCCAGGATTCTGAACTCCTTTCTAAACCAAACAACTAACATTTTTAGGGTTATACCACTATTTTGAACACAATGGAACAGGTTCCGAAGCTTAATTCGATCATCTGGAGAAGATATAAATTTAAATTGATACAAATTAAATTGAAAACAATTTAATTTCTGGATTAAAAAATTAATATTATTAATCTAATTCAAACAGAATTTTGTGTTGATCATCTAAACTGTTTTCAATTCAGTTTTAACTTTAAACACAAGTAAATTCATTTTCGTATTTCGATAATTATATATATTCAAAATAAATCATATTTCAATTGTTAAATCGATAATTCAACATAAAAATCGATTTATATTATCAGCTCAATAATTAAAATAATATTAAATAATCAAAATAAATTGACCAGAAATCTGGGTCGTTGCATTCTTTCCCCTTTAAAAGAATTTCATCCCCAAAATTACTAAGGTAGGAAAAATGCTATGATATGCTGAAACTCAACTCTTCATACTTCAACAATTTTAATTCTACCAAGACTTTTGGTTTTCACTCCAATTACACATCGTATATACTCACATTCATTTTATTCGAATGATTTACATTCAATATGTTCACATGCAATTCATATTCCATTCATATGCATTCAAATATATTCAATATTGTTTGCCATCAATTTATTTACTTTAATCCCTTTAACTTGCTTAAGTTAAATTTAAATTTCAGAATCCAAATTCCCGGGTTTTAATTTCAAATTCTTTTGAATCACATAAATATATACATATATTTAAAATCTTTTCAAATTCAAAACATTTGAATTTTCCAAATAAACTTGTTTTCTTTCAAACAAATTTCCATCAAAACTTTTCTAAGGTATCAATCCATCACTTACAAACTCGAAAATGAACACTGATGATGTCGTGATCATCATCAGAATTATTTTACTACCACTGAAGTGAGATCAATGCTTTATCACTTCCAAAATCCATTCAAAAAATGATTTTTATTCAAAAATCCTTCAAAAACACAGCCATATTATTTAATATACTTCAGAATATATTTTCAACTTCCCAGGATTCAAATTCTAATTTATGGTTTGAATCTAGTTTCAGTTAATCTCATTTGTATATCTTATTCATATACAAATTATATATGGTTGTATATAACAATTCCAATTTTTATTACCTCATTTGACTATAATGTTAACATCCAAAACGTCCATATATTATAATAATTTCGATAAATTATTCTTTTTCTATTAAAAATAGAATTTTTCGATAAAATTATTTCATTTACCCACTTAAAAATAATATTGTGTCAAATTTCTCTATTCAAATGTTTGAAAATTCTTACCGACTTTGTGGCGTCCCACGATTCGATCAGAATAAATAAACCGCACAATAAACAAGGTAACACAATATAAAACAATTTTTATATCAATTAACAAATGCGCGCTCTCATATATATATATATATATATATATATATATATATATATACACACACACACACACTCAACTCATTCTAGGGTACTACTGACATTATCTTTAATGAGTCCAACCCACCAAAGCCTAGGTGTTCGCTCAACCTAAGCTCTGATACCAACTGCAATGGCCCGCAAATCTATACTATCTGAGTTGACTAAATACACCACACGTCCAACTCAAATATCACAGAAATACGAATCATTATTAATAAAGAATAACAAGGTAGAAGAAGAAAAAAAATAACAATACAAAATCTAACAACGCAACGGAACAAAATAATATATATATATATATATATATCAACTTTTGGAGTACAATTTTTTTCTATATAGACATGTCATCATCAGAGTACAACACTTACAACGCAGTAGAAAAACAATAACTAAATACACTGAAGCCTCCTGCTCCAAGCACCTCCAAGTACATCTGTAAGTACCTGAATTACTTGACCGCCCATACAAATTTAGGCACCCAAGAGTTTATGGAAAACATAGAAAAATAAACTCCGGGCCAGTCATAGGACTGGTATAAGTAAACAATTTAAAATAATTCGAGAAAATAAACGATTTCTCATAAGACCACGCCGTATAACACAAAACGGATTTTTCCCTTTTGAGGATCCAAAACACTTTTAATTTAACTTTCAAATCCTTTTGAAAGAAAACGAAAAATTTTATATCAAAATTCTTTTGATATTATAATAGTGTCTAAATCAAATAAATAGAAATCTAGTGGAACGTTTGCATCTCACGCTCCACATACATAATATACAGTCAAGACCGCGAGTACTTATTGCGTAATGAATTTCCAACTATGACAAGGTATGGAACCACCTTCCGATAGTGTATCTCTAGAGGAGAATACACTGGGTTTAATAAGAACACCCTGTAACCCGGCCGCACATGACCGACCACTCATTTCGCTTGAGTGCATCGAATTCATATCACCAACAATTGGGATCAGCAACCGTTTTCCCAAATGGAACAACATCGAATAGAATAAAGAATGAAATGAATTTCTCTAGATAGGTAATAATACACCCTAATTGGGAGCTACCCACTTAGCCATGCCGCTGGCCCGATTTTTGTCATTTCCCGGTTGTTGAGGCCTGAAGCTACGATTGCTTGCCATTCATTGATAGCACAATCACTTTGAATGCCACATTGTCAGATCCGTTAATCATTAATTGATTTGCATAAATATATTCTGGATATTATGCTAAGAGAATAAATTCTCCACCACCATCTATATTTGTACATAACAACATATGCGATCATTGGAAATACTCTGTCAGGCATTCGTCCATATATGTTCATTCTGGGGTTGAACGAAACCGAAGGCACAATTTCCATTAATTAAAAAAAAGCCCTTGCACTCTAATCCATCTCCGATTATCTTCATATAATCTGATTCATAATGCTACTGCCAATACGGAGTGGTTCTCGGATAATAATCCAACCGGTCTCTCCATATTGACAACGATATTGGCAAACACTTTGATAGTCGATTATTTAACTATCGAAGAAAAACAAACATTCATTAAAAGCATCAAACAAATCACCAGGCCTTTTAATTAATATTTCATTAATTAAAACACTTCTTTATTTCCTTATGCATATTCGTTAACACGATATTTTCAATAATCATCTTGGCCTCTTACGTTATTTGGAAAAAACATTTCCATATATCGCCTTCTTTTATTTTCTATACTTAGAAAATATATTCTATTTATAATTGGAAAACATTCCGATTGCTTATCTCTTTCATGGCCATTCACTTATTTCAATACTTAGGAAATATTTATCTTTATATTTCCAAAATTCCACTTAGTTGGGTTAAATCGACTGTTGTGTAAAACATCGTTACAAACAACCCAAAATACTGCATTCAACTAACTCTTACTCAAAAATTTCTCTTCAAGACTGGATCTTGTTATTTATCGGTTAAAAATGAAATAAATCAAGTTGGGGTATAACTACCTCTCAGACGTTGAATGAAAACATCCTTAACTTCAAACGGACAAGACCGCTTACCTCGAATAATCAACATCATAAAATCCAATTATTCATTTTTAAAACATATACACATTTCTCTTTCTATTATCAGATTATCGACTTCTTTTTTGTTTAAAATATTCTATTTTAAATTCATTTTCTTATCAAATTCAATATATATTGATTTTCGCATTATCCAATTTTCTTAAAAATATTCTAACTCCTTAAATTTCCAGAAAATTTCACCATAACGTCCTTTGTATGAGTCACTCGGTACAACTACAAAATGCCTCTCTAGGCCCTTTCCATTCAAAAAGAAAATCAATAAGCCAAGTGGCTTGCCAATTCGGGGCATAAAACCTCATATGAAATTTAAACATGTACCTTTTTGTCGGGCACACAAATTGTAATATTCATACACTTAATTCCATACCTGTCTAACCCATATACGCCTATTCCCAATTAATTCTAACTCAATCTGGTCATTTTAATTTGATTCGTTAATTAATTCTCTAATTATCTCTTTTTCCAATCCCACTTTTTAATTGAACATATCAGATTTATATACTATTTTTAATTTTGTTATAAACCTATCGAACTCCATTTTTAATTCAAGTTTCATATTCGATTTCGAATATAAATTTACAAACCCAATTTACTTATCCAAGCCCAATTTCAATTCAAACTCCATTAACTAATTATTCTTCAAACTTGTTACATATATTCAATAATTAACAAAATTAGATTTTTGTTTCAAAAATCATTTCATTTCTCCACTTCAGTTCAGATATATTTTATAATTCAAATCTGGATTTTTCTAATGAAGATTCGGATTTTATTTTCTTAAAATCCTCTTATTTATTTAAATAAATCGCTATGGTTTAATAATGGTTATGGCGCTGTTTTTCTGAAAATTTGATTTTGACATAACTCAAGATTTATATGATGAAATCCATATTTTTCTCTTTCATTAGAAAACTATTATCAAATCGATCCTGACGATTCTTGTTTCAAAGAATTCTGACTTAAATTGGGTCTTATATTGAAACAACCCAAACTTCCCCATGCGGGAAAACCCGGATTGAGTTGAGAACACGACGCCTCAGACATTTCATTTCTTATTACAACAATTAGATTATAGTACAAGAATATATCAAAATCTGAATAATTATTACACATTGGAAATACAATATCAGAGATTTAATAAATATCAAAGCAGCGGAAAAATATAATACAATGCGTAGCAGAAAATACATCACAAGCACAACTGAAATAAATACACGGATACAAAGCTTTCCGAATATAGCTCCAATTGTAATCCAGGATCCTGTGAAAAGAAATATCTACGCAAACCAAAACTACTAGCTGCCTGTGTGGAAAATATGGGCACCCAGAGTTTAGGTTATAACAATAAACTCCAGGTCAGTTATGGGACTGGTGTAAAAATTAAAAATAGTTATTAAACTTTACTTTAAAAGTTGGGAAATCATGGGACCATGCCGTAAAACACGAAACGGGTTTACTCCACATGAAGCTTAGTTTAAATTGAAAACAACGCAATGCTTTTTTGGAAAAATGAAGCTATTATAAGACTCAGGTCTCATTACACAATGCAACGCAAGCTGGAGGATAAAATTTTCCCTTATAATAGCCAAACATGCTTGCTACGTTTAAAACAAATTATTTGATATTACTATAAGTGCATAGTGTCAAAAACAACTTCAGTATAAATGTATCAATCATAGACGACATGGGTACCATATATCATGTCGCCATACTAGTTCTACAATAAAACCGAAAAATGTCGTATTGGAAATTGGATTTTCATCTATGAGTCGAGGCAAGGGATGGCCCCTCTCCGATTCGAGACACTCTAGCAAATGCCTCAGGGCTCGGATGCTGGCGAACCTTTGGATCTTTTGGGTCGGTCCACACATACTTTAATGGATTGGTTATTCCTGAACAATACATTTCCCGGTCCTATCGGACCTATCACTTGGTCAGTAGCGACCAATATCCGAGGTGCCTCATTCCATCATCCACATAAGTAAAAAAGTTTGGGCTCTATACCATCACATCACTTCTAGCTAGAAATAAACGCATGCAATCCGTGCAGTCACGATCCCCTTTTTAACACATACTGGGTGTGAGGCTCGCGAATTAACGCTACAACACAAAGCTATGCTAATTAAAGCTGTGCTTCGATCATCAACCACAAGGCTCTGCTTTTCAACAAAAGCCTTGATCATTTGCATCTTGACATGCCACACGGACAATTCACGCCATACAATTGATGTTTATCAATATATAACCTCTAAGCTCGTACGTCTTAGAGAAGAGTGTTAAGCAAGAGAATAAATTCTCCGCCATCAAACAGATATATATTTAATAGAAATCAATTAGCATAGAATGAAATCCAATGTCAGACGCACATCCATTTACAAGTCCATTTTGGGTATGTACGAAACCGGAGGCACATTATTCCTCGTCCCATATGTCCAATACAGAAGAGAGGTCCTAGCATATCCATCGATCTTCAAGTACATCTGAAAGATCACCACTTATTACCTTGTCATGGGTGTACAACCCAATTAAGACATCAGTAATCATCCGAACGATGTGAAGAACTCCGGTCTTCGACCACCGTCTTCGTTGTCAACTTTTGGCCATCGTATCAGTTATTCAGAATGGGATAAACCGGGTCTTTCCGAATAACTTGCGTATTTTATAATCAATAATCAAGTGTTATAAAAACACATCATCCACCTCATTCCAATTCAGAATATTCTTTTAAAAAAAATATTCACATTATAAGGGAAAGGTTCCCACTAATTTTATCAAAGATAAATTATTTTAAATTTATTCTTTAATCTTCCTTTGGATCTCATTTCAAAAGATTTTATTTTATCTTTTCATAATTCTGAACCATATTAAGGTTTATCAACTAGTCAGGATTTGAGAACCTTACCGAAGTAATCATTTATTATTTATTATCCGAATCCCAACCTATTCATCCCATGGAGCAAAACTGGTAGTACACCATATCTAACACCCACTGTGCTATCGGTAAATTTAATTACCACTTCACATTCTAACATAAAGATTTAACTATCCCTTGGAGTAAAACAAGTGGTACTCCATTCTCGATCATTTCATAAATTCGATAAATTTATTCCCCTTATTCACATTTCAATCTAATTAAAAATTTATTAAAACTCCAATTTTATTTTAATATCAAAAATCATTACTTTATGATTATTCAAATTTAAGAAATTAATCTTATCTTATCTTATCCTAACAGGGTTGAAGAACTAATGTCGTTTAAAACACAGTTCACAATAAACCCAAAATCATCTTCCATCAAAAATGGAATCTACACGGAAATCATGACAGTACATAATCGATATAAATTCCCGTGTTAGACTAATAAATGGAATAGCAGCAAAGCCTTTTAAATTCCATATATAGTAATGGTCTTCAGTCACAGAAGCTCATCTTGAGTATTACCGAATCGAATTCCACTCAATTCCAATTTAATATATTAAATTGTAAAACTTTACTTTGGAAATTTTCCATTTAAACATTAATAAAAGATTTATAAATTCCAAATTATATTTTTCACTGTTAATTGGGTTAAAGAACAAATGTCGTTTAAAACACAATTCACGATAAACCCACAATCAACTTTCATTTCAATTCCAATTAAGTATTAATTAATGGATAAACCTCTCTAAATCCTAATTTAAAGATTTATTCTTTTCTCAACTGAGTTTAAGAACAATGTTATTTAAGACGCCATTCACGAGAAACCCAAAAATCCAATTTATTTTATTTGATTCCAATTAAATGTTAATTAATTGGAAAACTTCATTTAATCTTAATTCAAAGATTTATTCTTTTCTCATCGGGGTTTAAGAACAGTGTTGTTGAAGACACCATTCACGACAAACCCAAAATCAAATTTGACATTAAATTAAAGGCTCTGAATAGAAATTATATCGGCTTATATTCAATATCAAATTCTGAAATCAATAAAAATATCGTATTGGGAATAACGATATTTATATCTTCCAAATTCCTCAACAGTATCCGTATAATCACGGAATCCAATTTTTTTTTTGAAAAAATATTGGATTATTATTCTAGTTTATAACTAGTTCATTTTGACTAAAATATATTTTTATTAAAAACATGGAATTTTTCATACCAATTCTTTCCAAATCATTTATTATGATTTTACACAAATTACTAATATTTTTATTAATTTGATTAAGGCCCGTTCAGTCGATTTCCATAAACGGTCATTGAACTGCACTTACAGTGACCAATTTTGAATTTGATTTGGACATAATTCCAAATACAAACGTTAGATTTAAAATATATTATATTCGTTGAAAGCTCTTTTCGATGTGAACCCAATGGTTCCAGTTTTAGGAAAATCCGACGGTCAGATCTCCCGTAATGTCAATTTTAAGACAATGGTTGAAATTCGCGAATGGTCGCGGTGCGGCGCGTTCTATTCAGGCCATTAAATATATATATTATATATTTCATTGACTTCCGTTTAAAACATAATTTATAAATCATTTATAATTTGTTTTAAAACGATTCCAACTTCATTTTCACTTTTAAATCCAAAATGAATTGTAACACCCCGAATTTTTCTGTTAACTGTAACTTAACAAATTAATGTTTAATTAATTTTAAATGATGGAATTAAGGGAAATGGGTTACTCCATCGCGTTTATCTCGGAATTTTGCTTGAGATAGAGTCCGAGATTGCGTAAAACGGATAGCGTATGAAGAAGATATGGACGAACAAAGTTGGGCAGAAAAACCAGAAATGGGTCAGAATGCACTGGCGCACTTGGGAAGTGCGCCAGAACAAAATTGCACTTGCGCACTTGGGAAGTGCGCCATTACAAGTTTGTACTGGCGCACCTTCCAAGTGCGTCTAGGCCAGAAACCTGCTTGGTCAGGCCCTGGCTGGCCTGGCCGGGTTCTGGTCGATTTCTGAGGCTTGGATGTGTCACTAGGGCTTACGTGTCGCTTTCTGATTGGTTTCTCTTGAGATGGATGGTCTGGATTCACTCTAGGTTCATCGACGGTCTAATCAGTTTAAAATTCTATAAATATAACTCAAGTCTAAACCTAAATTCACACAAATAATATAGTACTAGAGCTGCCATGATGCTGGAAAGAAACTAGGAGCGGCCGTCAGTTAGAAAGCTTAGAGACAAGCCAATACTAAAGTAAAACACGAATCTAAACAACGTTAGTCTACCCAAAGGAAAGCATATCAAATTCAGAACTCAGAATCCAGAATTCAAGTTCGTCATTCATTGTAAGTATAGTGATTTTTCCGATGAGAATAAAACTAAGACTTGATTCGATGTAAATTGGAAGTGGAATTGTGTTATTATGTAACGACGATGTTAATTCATATCTATGTATTGAAATGATTGTGTTGGGAATGAAATTGGGATGTTTGTGGTATAATTAAGATTGATGTTGATCCTATTGTACTTTTAGAATGACAACAACATCACAAGCAAGTTGTATAGTTCATGTTTATGTGATTATATAGGTTGTTTGTGATTAGAACCTCATGTATATACTTTATGCTAGAACCTTTATGCCTAAATGGTTATGTTCATATACATGCTCCTATGTTTATACAAAATTTGCAAGTTCCTAATTGGATCCATGTCAAGATCCACTTTAGTACATATTTCATGTTGTAATTAGATATGCAATTGGATCTAGTTCACACCCTTGTTATAAAGTTATACATACTTATGAAAATGTCATATTCTTGTCATATGCTAGTGATGTTCGATGTTATGCCTGGATCCAAAACTTGTTTAGGCTTATGTTGTCTAAATCATATGCTAACTCATGTGACACCTATTTGGTTAGACCCTTATTTCAATGCAAATTCACATATATGTAAGTTGATTTAGGCTATGTTGCAAATTCACATATATGTATATTGACTATTTTGCAAGTTCACACCTATGACATTCATGTTGGCTATTTTGCAAGTTCACACCTATGATGTTCATATTGATTATGCCAAAAATACACCTATGTCATGTTTATGTTAATGAACTTACTTATGCCAATTTTATGTACGCTAAATTAGGCTAAGTTTTTAGCCTAATATTATATGTTGAAAATCATGCGAAAGTAAAATTTGGCTAAGATTGTTAGCTTAATATTTAGACGGGGTAACGTTGGGAAAAAAATGAAATTGGCATGTTCACATGCCAAAATTGGTGGCATTTAAACGGTATAAATTCTTATACCAAAAATGTTAAACTTGGAATGTGGGCCATAACATTTAATTGTTGAGAAATTTACATATAACAAGTAATAAAGAAAAATATGTAAATTTAGAAAATATGAATATTCTTAACACGAGGTTGGATTGAGTTGTGATGTAAACCTGCCCGGACCCGCCCGGCTATCCAGTAGTCACAACAATACCAATCCAATGTGGGTGGTTAAGCATTGAGCCCAATAAGGACCCGAGGTTAGACTGAGTTACGGTGTAAATCTGCCCGGAACTGACCGGAACATCCAGTAACCGTAACAATATCTGTCTAATGTGAGTGGTCGGTGCTTTAAAAAGCTAAGGACAAACAAGTCGAGATGGTAGGGTTAAGTTAACTAAAACACTTAACCAATTCAACATGTTAATTAAACTGACGGGTGGGGTTAGGTAAGAACAAACACTTAACCACTTAACATGTTTGACTAGAAAACCCTAGCGACGGGGACCCATTTTAGCAGTAACCCAATTAGGTATCATGGTACCCTGAAACTAGGTAGGGTGGGGCACGATTACTAGGCTGATTGTAAGCGGTCAAAGCAACGACGGTTGGTGCAACAGTGTGAGTTCTAACGGAGTGCGGGCGTGCACACACTTCGGAGCAGACAAACAGGGCACTGGGGCACCAGTAGTATAACCTATGCATTCTAGTATTGTGTCGGGCAGCCACCATGGGACTTGATATAACCCATGGTGGGACCAGCATAGGTATCTACAATCTTTGGGGGCCATAAGACACGTGTAATTATGCGAGTAGGAGCCGATCTTTAGAAAAAGGGGATCACTTTACCCTCAGTATGGGGTGCCAGTTTAGAACTAATACATATAGGTGCATAGATATAGTGTGGGGTGCGATAGTATATTCGTTTCAAAACTACTTTATCTTAGTTTATGATACTTTCCTGTTTCCAGTTTATACCTATTGTGCCCTTATTCTTATTCTCATACTGAAGAGTCACTAGACTTACTAGGCTTTATGTCCGACCCTATTTTCTTTCGTCTTCTTTTCTTCCGTTCCCCCCAGGTCCACAGGAGGAAACAACCCAACTTAGTCAGACTCTTTGCAAGCTTCGAGATAGTAGATGTACGGTTTGGACTCTCTTGCTTTGGCTATGGAAGTTGGACAAAATCATGGCGATTTATGCAGTCCTAATTATATTTTATGCTTCTTTATTTAATAACCAAGACAGAAATGATGACGTAATGTTTTGGAAGTTATTATGTGACAGTTATGGAAATGTTTTGTATGAACAAGTATTTTATGAAATAAAAGTCTGATGTTTTCCGCTGCTTATATATATGTGTTTATATCTATCTTGTGTTTTATCTGTGACTTTTACTTACAAACCTCCACCAAAGTTAAGGCAGTCCCTTGTGAGTGACCTTAATGGAGGGCGGGGTGTTTCACTTGGTATCAGAGCATAGATTACCCAGAGCCATATGCACTATCCCTCTATCCCTTTATCTTGAATACTTTCCTTTTTGTTCCAGCATGTCTGGGGATCTTAACCTTCCAGAAGGAGTACCGATCCCTGGCTAGTTCCGAAGGTACCTAGAAGCTAGGACCAATGGTGTGGGCCCAGCAGACATTCCTCCTCCTACAGTGGCAGCGGTTCCTCCTCTCCCTCCTCCTCCTCCTCGTGGGAACACTTTCGCTAAGTCGTGTAGAGACTTCAAGGCTATGGGAGGAAAGGAATTTTATGGAACTGAACCATTTTTGGTAGCAAGGAACTGGCTGAAGGAGACTGAAGATTTATTCGTTATCTTCGAAGTTGAAGATAGGCAAAAGATACAGCTAGCAGTGTGGTTGCTCAAAGATGAAGCTTCCTATTGGTGGGAAGTTATGCATGCGGAGAGGCCAATGGAATCATGGGAAGATTTCAGGATGAGGTTTGAGATGAAATTCCTCTCCCAAGCTGAAAGAAGCCTACAGATGGAGAAGTTCCTAACTCTTAAGCAAGGGAGTATGACAATCAGGGAGTACGTCAATCAGTTTAATCAGCTGGCCAGATTTGGGCTGGATTTAGTAAACATCTAACACAAGAAGGCCCTTCGCTACGTCAAAGGCCTGAATGAGCCTCTACACAGCCTTGCTATGACCCATATACCCATGGGGGCGACCTATGAAAGCTTGGTGGACATGGCGCTGCTACACGAGGAAGATAAAGGCAAGAAAGAGGCAAAGGCGGAAGTGCCTCAAGAAAATAAGGAGGGTTTACAGGATAAGAAAACAGACTTCAAGAAAGGAGGGAAGAACAACAAATCCCGTGAAAAGAGAAAGTGCAATTTCTGTGGCATTGTGGGACATATAGCAAAAGACTGCAGAAAGAAGAAGGCAAAGATGAATGGAGTTTGCTTCAATTGTGGCGAGACTGGACACTTGGCTAAGGACCGCCCAAAGAAGCGGGGGCAGGGACAGAGGACTGGATCCACCTCAAGCGGACAAGTTCATGTGCTGGTGGCACCTCTACAGGAACGAGGTAGAAATATTTCTGTAGAAAGCTTAGTTTATCTGTATGATCATCCAGTTCACACTCTCTTTGATTCTGGTGCATCACATTCCTTTATTTCATCTGCTTTAGTAGAATCTCTGCACCTAGACACTAGTATGGTAGAAGATCCCTTGGTTGTTTCAAATCCAATTGGGGGCTCGGCTTATTTGTCGATGGTTTGCTTGGATTTGAAAATCTCTATTCTAAGTGTTGAATTTAGATGTAGTGCCTTTGTTTTGGGCTTCTCAGGATATGGAATGATCTTAGGCATGGACTGGTTATCCAATAACGGTGCCATTCTTGATTATGAGAAAAGAGTGGTTAGGCTCTTGACTCGGCTTGGTAACACTCTAGAAATTTCTTGTAATCCCTTGAATTCTGTTATGCTTAGTTATCTAGAGTCGCTTGACGCTTATTTTGAGAATTTGCATTCGGTTAGAGTAGTCCGGGATTATCCAGATGTCTTTGAAGAGGTGAAAGGCTTACCTCCGAAGCGGAAAATAGACTTCCGCATATATCTTGTGGATAATGCAAAGCCCGTAGCTCTGCCTGTTAGACACATGGCTCCTAAGGAGAGAAAGGAGCCCAGTAAGCAAGTTAAGGAGCTTCTCGAGAAGGGGTTTATAAGAAGGTGTATCTTGGAATGGGGTGCTCCAGTGGTGTTTGCCACCAAAGTAGATGGTTTAATACGTCTTTGCGTGGACTATAGGGAGCTAAACAAGCTGACTAAAAAGAATAGACACCCGCTTCCCCGAATAGGCGATTTGTTTGATCAGCTTGTAGGTGCGTCGGTCTTCTCCCAACTTGATCTGGCTACTGGGTTCCATCAGCTAAGGGTAGCTGAAGATAGCATTAATAAAACGGCGTTTAGAACCCCAAACGGTTTCTTCGAGTGGCTTGTCATGCCTTTCGGCTTGACAAATGCACCTACTTATTTCGTAGACCTAATGAGCAGGGTGTTCAGAGAATTCCTCAATAAGTTCATGGTGGTCTTCATAGACGATATTTTGATCTTCTCAAAGAATGAGGAAGAACATGCTCAGCATCTGAAAGAGATCATGGATACTCTCCGTGCGCATCAGGTAAAAGCCAAATTCTCCAAGTGCCACTTTTGGAGAGAAGAAGTAAGATTTCCTGGACATATAGTGTCCAAAGAGGGGTTAGTTGTGGACCCCGCGAAAGTGGTGGCAGTGCAAGATTGGAAGACACCAAGAAATGCAACCGAAGTTCGAAGCTTCCTTGGGCTAGCCGATTTTACCGAAAGTTCATTAGGGATTTCACGAAAATCTCGGCTCCACTCACAAGGCTAACAAAGAAGAATCTGGCGTTCACTTGGGATTTGGATTGCGAGTTTGCTTTCCAATGATTAAAAAGGGCTCTCACAACAGCCCCAGTTCTGACTTTGCCGGATGGAAGCAAAATGTTCACAGTATATACGGATGCTTGTGGTACGGGGCTAGGCGCCGTTCTGATTCAAGAAGGGAGGGTAGTAGCTTATGGTGGAAGACAATTGAAAGTGCATGAAAAGAACTACCCAACCCACGATCTTGAGTTGGCCGCCATCCTCTTTGCGCTTAAGTCTTGGGCCATTATCTCCTAGGTGAGAAGTTCGAATTATATACTGACCATATATCGTTGAAGTATCTTTTCTCATAGAAAGATCTTAACTTGAGGCAGCAACGGTGGATGGAGTTCCTTGCCTCATATGACTTTGAAATTTCCTATACTCCCGGCAAAGGCAACGTAGTAGCAGACGCGTTGAGAAAAAAGAAACTGACCCTAAGCCCTCTCTTTGTAGAAAGGCAAAGCTTGGAGTATATAGCCAGTTTTGACTTTAGGCCCTCCTCAGATTTTATACCTGGTTTATTGGCATCCCTAGAAGTACAGCCCACTCTTTTAGACTCGATAGAGGCCGCACAACGTGAAGACCCGCAGCTTGTGGATGTGATTGATAAACTAATTAGGGGTGAAACTTCTAGTCACCTCAATAGGTACTCCATCGATGATAAGGGTTAGCTGAGACGGGATGGAAGGCTTTGCGTCCCACAAGCTAGGGATTTAGTGAAGAAGGTTCTCGAGGAGACCCATCATTCCAAGATGACAATACACCCAGGTGGAGACAAGATGTACAAGGACGTAAAGAGAGTTTTCTATTGGAGCGACATGAAGAAGGACGTGGCAGATTTCGTTTCTAAGTGCGTGACATGCCAACAGGTCAAGGCGGAACAAAAGAAGCCTGGAGGACTGCTTCATCCTCTAGAAATCCTGCAATGGAAGTGGAATAGCATTTCGATGGACTTCATTTACGGGTTGCCTAGGTCAAGAAGAGGCAATACTAGCATTTTGGTGATAGTGGACAGGCTTACTAAATGCGCCCACTTTATACCTATCAAGAGTAGGAGAACTGCCTGGTCTCTATCTTCTCTATATCTCAAGGAAATAGTTTGACTCCATGGAATACCCTCCAGCATAGTGAGTGACAAAGACCCCATCTTCACGAGCGAATTTTGGTGGAGTTTGCAAGAAGCTGTCGGCACACAGTTATGCTTGAGCATGACCTATCACCCCCAAACTGATAGTCAGACAGAAAGGGTGAATAGAGTACTAGAAGATCTTCTAATAATGTGCGTTCATGACTTCGAAGGGACTTGGGAGGATCATCTTCCTTTATTGGAATTCGCCTATAACAACAGTTACCAAGCCACCATCGGTATGGCGCCCTTCGAAGCTTTATATGGAAGACCTTGCCGATCACCAACTTGTTGGTGGGTGTTTACCGACAAGATTATACTTGGGCCAAACATGATTAGAGAGACTTCCAAAAAAGTGGACTTGATACAAAGGAGAATGAAGACTGCCCAAGACAGACAGAAATTGTAACGGCTGGAAATTTTCGACTCCTCGAGAGTCGAAAATTCCGAGACGTTAGTGAAAGAAAGTAGAGGGTGAGGAAGAAAAGATAGAACTAATAGAATAGAAGAAGAAGAAGAACTTACATCATCAGAGTAAACACAAATCTCACAGCGGAACGAATAAAATATAACATAACTTTGAAATACAAATCAGTACTCGTATATACATACCATTTCAAAGTACAACACTTAACAACACAGCGGAATAATAATAGCTATAATCCTGAAGCCTCCTGCTCCAAGCTCTCCAAGTGTATCTGAAAAATCCCGACTATTTGACTGCCTGTACAAATTTAGGCACCCAAGAGTTTAGGGAAAACAAAACAAAATAAACTCTGGGTCAGTCATGGGACTGGTGTGAATAAAACTCCAACACTTGGTTAAATAAAGGATATCTTTCTGATATTATAATAATGTCTAAATACAAATAGATATCAATCTAGCAGAACGCTTGCATCTCACGTTCCACATACATAGTATACAAATAAAACCGTGAGCGCTTATTGGAGATTGGATTCCAACAGACAAGGTATGGGAGCACCTTCCGATCAGTGTACTCTAGAGGAGATACACTAGGGTTCAACAAGAACGTCTTGCAACCCAGCCACACATGACCGTCCACTCATTTAGCTTGAGTGTAACGAATATATTATCACCGATGGTTGGGATCAGCAACCATCCTTCCCGATAAGGGACATCATTGAAATAGATTATAAAGAAGTACAATTGAATATTCTCTAGATGGTGATAATACACCCTGCTTGGGTATGGCCCAACTAGCCATGCTGCCTAGCCCAACTTCTGTTATTTCCGGGTTGTGAGGTTTGAGGTCACGTTTATCACTTTGACAGATTATTGCTTCAACTACTTTGAATGCCACATCGTCATACCCGCCAAATCATTATCGATTTCTCAAGGCATCACGAGTATAAAAGCTAAGAGAAACGAATTTCTCCGCCACCAACGTAATACATTTAAAGAGATCAACATATGATTCGTTAAGAATACTTTGTCAGACACTCGTCCATATACGTTGTTCTGGGACTGAATGAACCGAAGGCACTATTCAGTGAATCCATCCTACCTAGGCTTTTCACAATAGCCCTTGCACTTCACTCCGTCTTCAATTATCTTCAGCGTACTTGATTCGCAACGCTTATGCTAATACGGAGTGGTTCTTCGGATAATAATCCAACCGGTCTCTCCATATTTACAACGTAAATATGGTCAAAACTTTGATAGTCTGTGATTCAACTATCAAATGAAAACATGCCGGTGTACAAACAACGATCTTATTTCCAAATGGGAATTCGATCGATCAATCATCATATGTTCATATTTCCTTATTTCATACATTTAGAAAATATCTGTTATTAATCATTGGAAAACATTTCCATAGCTTATTTTCACATCACTATTATTTCGCAACTATCAGTCCCTAACTGTAACTAGTATGAGAACAATTCTCTAAGTATCAATTCGGAAGGTCGAAACCAACATCAGATCGTCACTTAGAAAACCGTTCAACTTACCCTCTCCAGTCAGTTTCTGAATTTGCTTAACTCTATTTCTTAAATTCTTATCATGAAAACATTTCATTTTCTATGTTTAGAAAACATATCTGACTATATTTGGAAAACGTTTCAAAAACTCATTTACGGATTTCCAATGAACGTTGTATAAAACATCGTTTCGCTTAATCCATTTATCGCTTATTCCTTAACTTTATTCCTAATCAACCTTTTAGATCGAACCACAACTATTCCTTTGTCAATTCTGAAGTCAATCAAGTTGGGGTATAATTACCTCGCAGACCTTAATTGAACAACGTCCTTTACTGTGAAATAGATGAAGTTCATCACTCACTTTTTCCAATTATCTGTTTACGCAAACTCTCGGATTCAGGTTACGAATCCACTTCTTATATGACAACGTTTGATTATAACTATAACGTTATAATTCCTACCCCTAAAATATCTAACCTAAACTATAAATTTATTTCCTAAATCAAATAATTTAACAGACACCTAATTTCTAAATCAATAACTAAATCTTGATTTAAACCCTGGAAAGTAAATAGTACTTTCCCAAATTCGCTATAATCGAATTCGACGTATAACTCTCTTTCGAGTAATCTCTATTCGATTAACTCTCCCTTTTTAATAACTTATATTCGATAAAATCTATTTTGATTAACTCCTATCGAATAACTAATATTCGAATAACTCTTCTTTGTTGGCTCTATTTCATTAACTCTTATCGAATAACAAATATTCGATTTTCTTAAATGTGTCAATTCTTATCGAATAACTAACATCCGATTTAACTTAAATGGATTTACTCTTATCGAATAACTTATTCGATTAACTCAACTTGATTTACTTAACTCGATTATCTCAACTCAATTTCTTAACTCGATAAATCTTAACTCGATTACTTAACTCGATAACTTAACTTAACCCAAATCGATTAACTCAACTCTAATCGATTAACTTAATTTGATTTACTCCTTCGAATAACTCATTCGAATAACTTAATTGATTAACTCCTTCGAATAACTAATTCGAATAACTTACCTCCGAATAACTAGTATTCGATTTACTCTAACTCGATTAACTTAATTCTAATCGATTTACTCCATTTCGATTCAACTTAATTCAAATCGATTAACTTAACTCAAATTGATTAACTCCTTTCGAATAACTAAATTCGATTTAACTCTTCTCGAATAACTAAATTCGATTAACTCAAATTGAATAACTAATATTCAATTAACTCTTACGTGTTTAACTCTATTCGAATAAGTAATTCGAATCACTCTAATGTGTTTAACTCTATTCAAATATCTAATTTGAATAACTCATTTCGAATAACTAAATTCGATTAACTCCTTTTTATAACGTTTATTCATTTCAAAATATTTCCTTTTTACAACGTTTATCCATTTATAAAGATTTACTTTTTACAACGTTTATCCATTTATAAAGATTTACTTTTAGTAACGGTTCTTCACTTTATAAATGTCCTTTTAATACGTTTCTACTTCTCTATATAAGTCCAGACTTATATATATTCCATTTATCAATGATAAATAATTTATTTAATTTATAAAACATTATTTATAAATTAATCTACTTCAATTTATCTGTTTAAAACAGATTTCCTATTTAATATCTCATTTAAATCCATATCGTGTTATACCGTGTGCGAAGCACGTGTTTAAATCTATCCTTGTATAATTCTATTTATTTTCCGAACAAGTGTTCCTTTATTTATTCCCTAAATAAATATTCCTTTATTCCATTTATTTATAATCTAAATAAATGTTCCTTTATTTATTTCCTAAAATAAATATTCCTTTATATTCTAATTCATTTATTTTCTAAATAAAATGTTTTTATTTTATTTCATTTATTTTCTAAATAAATGTTTCCTTTTTCATTTATTTATTTTCAAATTAAATAAATGTTTTCCTTTTATAAAATCCTATCGATTTTATAAATAAGATTCATTTTCAATATAAACATTGAAAATCCCCTTATCAACATTTCGGTATGTTATGGTATTCAATCATATCAAATCACAATGTTCAATATCGTCCAAGCACATATAATCGCCCACAGATTTTATATCACATCATATAACAATATATGGAAAACAATAAAATAACTGTTGAGGAATCCAGTCGGATTCCTGCAACCTGTTTCCCTGCATCACAGATGTTAGACAATATAGATAACATCACTTTCAGTTCCATATGATATATTCTGTTAAACAGAATCAATATAGAAATTTAACTAACTGACTAGCAGTTCAATCAACCAATCAACACACAGTCAAACAGACAATTTTAACAGTTCTAACAATACAACATGAAATTATAAACTGTTCAGAGTTAGTGAGATTTACTCACATTGGACAGTTATCGTTAAAAACGATTAACTGTCTTTGATTCAAATTGGACAATTTATTTCACCATAAATTGTAACGAGCTCGGATTCACTCCCGGTCAGCTCCATGGTGTAGCCACCGTCCGTACGATCCCAACGCAACTTGTTTCGTCTGATTTCGATATCGTATGATAAAGATATGATGTAAACAAGTTAATACGAATTTAAATTAATTAAAAACTTAGAGTTTTTAATTTACTTTGGGCCTCACCCTTATATTCCCTCTTGGCCCATCCATACTCATACAAAACCAGCCCGTGACTTTCATCTTCCCCCAAACCGATTTCACAATTTCCAGTATCCAAAATTTCCGTCGTTGACCTTCTATTTGACTGCCGTATCCATCCACCTCGGCCACCAACTTCCACCGCAACCACCACCATAGTACTCCTCATCCAAATCCGTACCCGGTGGTCCCCCTTCCATTCAGTTCGATGCTCCACTCTCCTTCGGGACTCCGACCACGTACTGCCAGTTCCCACCCCAACCATCACCTCGGTCACCGTATAACTGCTCCGACGCCACCAACCTAAACCCTAAGGCGACCTCCTCCTCATCATCACCTCCGTACCCAACCCGATGGCCACAACACTCTCATAAACCCAAACCTGCTCCTCACAACGCCTCACCACCTGTCGCATTTCAATCCAAGCCGCCGGAGCTTCCCTCAACGCCACCACCAGTTTCGCCTCCTCACTCCAAGTCCACCTGCCACCTTAGCCTGGCCGACACCTCACCCCATCGAAGACAACCCGCAACCCTAGTTCGACTATCCTCACAATGAACTCAAATCGCACCATATAAGAATGGTGTAGAAATGAAGCTCTCCTCCCACTGAGTCCTAAGGAATTTAGTTTAGGATTTTAGGATTTTCTTTGTATTTTAATTTGATTTTTGTATTGGGATTTTTAACTTGCTGTGATGATGTTATACGGTTATATATACCTGTTTTGGGTTGGTAAGCTTTGTGGTTGTAGGAGGATGTCGCGTGGCCTCTATTTTGGCCAAGAAATATGTTCGGATATTTTTTTATTGATTTTTATATTTTTATTTCTCGATTTTCTGTTTGTCTCCGGCCTTTAAAAATCTCTACGACTACATACGATACCTAAAAATCACCAAACTGGACATGTAGCTAGAGTTCGACATTACGGTCCCAACGGAACTGGTTTCGTCAAATTCCGACTTCATATGCTCACACAGCGTATTTTTAACCGTCGAAATACTGACTATTTCTCAGTCTAAAAATCCGTACGATCACACAGTGACTCTAAAAATTACCAAACTTGGAATCTGACAACTATTTGACATTGCGGATCCAACAAAACTGGTTTCGTCGAATTCCGACTTCGTATGCAAAAATGGCTGTCTTTAACGCTCTAAATAGCATATTTAAATATATAAACATATTTAAACATAATTAAATTAAATATTTAAAATTAAATATTATCGTATATCTTCACATATGATATCGTACAGCTCCAGAATATCATATCAGAATTTACAGTTTGATATTTCAGATTTTAGATTATCCCGGTATTCAGTTTATACTGAAAATCTCTTTTATAACATATATAAAGCATCGCAAATTATAAAGGAATTCTACAACGACTTTTCTGAAATTTGATTTGGACATAACTCAAAATCTACACGACAAAATCCTGATTTTTCTCTTCGACTAGAAAGATATACTCCACCAGCTCCACATGTTTCTTGTTTCACAGAAATCCGGCTTATAATGAATCATGTACATTCAGTTGAAGTTCAAATCGCCAAATTGTGAACTGCCGCGACGTTTCCGGTTCGTTTTAATTATAATTATAAATTATAAGTTCGAACGTTTTACTTTAAGTTATCGATATCGCCAAATCGATATATAAATAATTAAATAAATTAATTATTCGACAGCTAACAAAACGCGCCATTACAGAAATCCTACGCCGGCAAAAGAAGGACCGACCTTGATTTTGAGGTTGGGGACAGGGTTTTCCTTAAGGTATCCCCTTTAAGGAACGTCGTTCGCTTTGGATCCGCAGGAAAGCTAGCACCAAGATTTGTAGGACCGTTCCCTATCATCGAGAAAACTGGGAAAATGACTTATAGAGTAGAGCTGCATGAAAGATTGGCTGGAATTCACAACGTCTTTCATGTTTCTCATCTCCGGAAATGTCTACATAAATCAGCGGAAGTGGTGGAGCCAAGCATTCTAGAAGAAGCCGAAGTGGAACGCGAAGCAAATGTGAGGAGAGTTCCAACTCGAATCGTAGGAACTGAAGTGAAAAAGCTATGCAATTGCGAAGTCAAGCTCGTTAATGTTCAGTGGAGCGACGCCGAGGAAGACGCGACTTGGGAAACTGAGGACAGAATACGTGCGGCCTACCCTTTTCTTTTTGAGGGTATATCCTTGACCTCTCTTTTTTTCCTTAAGTTGTGCTTGTATCTATCTTTTTAGATATATCTCCTCGATATTATCCTTAGGTAGAAACCCCTTTGGATGTAAACATGTATTTGAAACATGTTATGGTTGATGGCTGCAAGTGGTTGCAAGTGGTTGTTAGTGGTTGCTCGTGGATGCATACACACACACAACCTAGGTTTTAGATCGGCTCAGTCAGTTCATACTGCATATGCATATATGTATTCATATTAGTATGTGGTTGAAACTTGATATTTTGTCATATGGATGTCGCATTTATATTGATGGTTGCGCACTCATGTAGAATTATGAGTAAGGACAAATTTGCATACATAATGGATTCATGACACTTACATGATTTGCATTAAGGAGGTCAGCTGGATCAGTAGACCGCCTGATTTTGCATTAGTTAAGGACATATACACACACTGTGCATATAATCATAAAGCATTAGAAGTATTTTAAAGACAATGGACGCCTGTGTTTGTTGGTTGAGTAGATGGACGATTGGATGTTAGGAATTATGTTCTCCTAGACTTGAAGATTTCGGGGACGAAATCCTTTAAGGAGGGGAGAAGGTAACACCCCGAATTTTTCTATTAACTTTAACTTAACAAATTAAAGTTTATTGAATTTTAAACAATGGAATTAAGGGAAATGGGTTACGCCATTGCATTCGTCTCGGAATTCTACTTGAGATGGAGTCCGAGTTTGCATAAAACGGATACCGTATGAAGAAGATATGGACGAACGAAGTTGGGCAGAAAAACCAGAAACGGGTCAGAATGCACTGGCGCACTTGGGAAGTGCGCCAGAACAAAATTGCACTGGCGCACTTGGGAAGTGCACCAGTACAAATTTGCACTGGCGCACCTGCCAAGTGCGCCCAGGCCAGAAACCTGCTTGGTCAGGCCCTGTCTGGTATGGTCGGGTTCTGGTCGATTTCTGAGGCTTGGCTGTGTCACTAGGGCTTACGTGTCGCTTTCTGATTGGTTTCTCTTGAGATTGATGGTCTGGATTCACTCTAGATTCATCGATGGCTCTAATCAGTTTAAAATTGTATAAATACAACTCAAGTCTAAACCTAAATTCACACAAATAATATAGTACTAGAGCCGCCATGCTGCCGGAAAGAAACTAGGAGTGGTCGTCTGTTAGAAAGCTTAGAGACAAGCCAATATTAAAGTAAAACACGAATCTAAACAACGTTAGTCTACCCAAAGAAAAGCATATCAAATTCAGAACTCAGAATCCAGAATTCAAGTTCGTCGTTCGTTGTAAGTATAGTGATTTTTCCGATGAGAATAAAACTTAGACTTGATTCGATGTAAATTGGAAGTGGAATTGTCCTATTATGTAACGACGATGTTAATTCATATCTATGTATTGAAATGATTGTGTTGTGAATGAAATTGGGATGTTTATGGTATAATTAAGATTGATGTTGATCCTATTGTACTTTTAGAATGACAACAACATCACAAGCAAGTTGTATAGTTCATGTTTATGTGATTTTATAGGTTGTTTGTGAATAGAACCTCATGTATATACTTTATGCTAGAATCTTTATGCCTAAATGGTTGTGTTCATATATATGCTCCTATGTTTATACAAAAGTTGCAAGTTCCTAATTGGATCCATGTCAAGATCCACTTTAGTACATGTTTCATGTTGTAATTAGATATGCGATTGGATCTAGTTCACACCCTTGTCATAAAGTTATACATACTTATGAAAATGTCATATTCTTGTCATATGCTAGTGATGATCGATGTTATGCCTAGATCCAAAACATGTTTTGGCTTATGTTGTCTAAATCATATGCTAATTCATGTGACACCTATTTGATTAAACCCTTATTTCAATGCAAATTCACATATATGTAAGTTGGTTTAGGCTATGTTGCAAATTCACATATATGTATATTGACTATTTTGCAAGTTCACACCTATGACATTCATGTTGGCTATTTTGCAAGTTCACACCTATGATGTTCATATTGATTATGCCAAAAATACACCAATGTTATGTTTATGTTAATGAACTTCCTTATGCCAATTTTGTGTACGCTAAATTAGGCTAAGTTTTTAGCCTAATATTATGTGTTGAAAAACATGCGAACGTAAAATTAAGCTAAGATTGTTAGCCTAATATTTAGACGGGGTAACGTTGGGAAAATTTTAAAAATATATATGAAATTGGCATGTTTGTCACATGCCAAAATGGGTGGCATTTAAACGGTATAAATTCTTATACCAAAAATGTTAAACTTGGAATGTGGGCCATAACATTTAATTGTTGACAAATTTACATATAACAAGTAATAAAGACAAATATGTAAATTTAGAAAATACGAATATGCTTAACACAAGGTTGGATTGAGTTGTGATGAAAACCTGCCCGGACCTGCCCGGCTGTCTAGTAGTCACAACAATACCTATCCAATGTGGGTGGTTAAGCATTGAGCCCAATAAGGACCCGAGGTTAGACTGAGTTACGGTGTAAATCTACCCGGAACCGACCGGCACATCCAGTAACCATAATAATATCCGTCTAATGTGAGTGGTCGGTGCTTGAAAAAGCTAAGGACAGACAAGTCAGGATGGTAGGGTTAATTTAACTAAAACACTTAGCCAATTCAACATGTTAATTAAACTGATGGGTGGGGTTAGGTAAATACAGACTCTTAACCACTTAACATGTTTGACTAGAAAACCCTAGTGACAGGGACCCATTTCAGCAGTAACCCAATTAGGTATCATGGCACCCTAAAACTAGGTGGGGTGGGGCACGATTACTGGGCTGATTGTAAGCGGTCAATGCGACGGCGATGGGTGCAACAGTGTGGGTTCTAACGGAGTCCGGGCGTGCACACACTTCGGAGCAGACAAACAGGGAACTGGGGGCACCAGTAGTATAACCTATGCATTCTAGTATTGTGTCGGGCCGCCACCATGGGACTTGATACAACCCATGGTGGGACCAGCATAGGTATCTACAATCTTTGGGGGCCGTAAGACACACGTAATTATGCGAGTAGGAGCCAATCTTTAGAAAAAGGGGATTACTTCACCCTCAGCATGGGGTGCCAGTTTAGAATTAATACATCTAGGTGCAGAGATATAGTGTGGGGTGCGATAGTATATTCGTTTCAAAACTGTTTTATCTTAGTTTATGATACTTTCCTGTTTCCAGTTTATACCTATTGTGCCCTTATTCTTATTCTCATACTGAAGAGTCACTAGACTTACCAGGCTTTATGTCTGACCCTATTTTCTTTAGTCTTATTTTCTTCCGTTTCCCCCCCAGGTCCACATGGAGAAAACAACCCAGCTTAGTCAGACTCTTTGCAAGCTTCGAGATAGTAGATGTACGGTATGGACTCTCTTGCTTTGGCTATGGCATTTGGACAAAATCATGGGGATTTATGCAGTTTTAATTATGTCTTATTGTAACACCCCACACCCGCTAAGGTCACTCACTAGGGGAATGCCTTAGCTTCGGTGGAGTATTTAAGTGAATATAGAACTGAAAAATTAGAACAAGACAGATATAAGTAATACTTGAAATTTAAAACATCATTTCATTGCAGCAGAAGGTAAACAAGTTTGGTTACATCTCAAAAACCAACAAGTGTCAAGTACAAAATATCCATCTCGTTAAAACATAAGTACATAATCCCACTACATACTAATAGCCATAATAGAAAAGATAACCGAGCTTTTCTTCAAGAGTCCAAGCTCCAAAAGATAGATAAAGTAATCTGATCAAAGCCCACTAGTGCTAGGCCCACTCTGAGAACCTGAGGGTTGGGGAAAAAGATAAAAACAACGGGGTCAGACATAAGTCTGAGTGAGCCCTATAACCTTAACAATACAATCATTAAAGTAATTAGGGTATGATATAAACCTGGTACGGTACGACTGGGGATAAATGACTACACTAAGTAGCCAACTAGACTTAGGATAAACTAAGATAACGGTAAAGACGCGCCTATCCACCCAAGGATAAATACTATTCTGCACCACACCAGATGTACCCACCCAAGGATAATTCCTACACTAATGGTTGATCCCCACTAAGTGTACTTAGTAATTTTTAATAATAGTTTCGTGTACCCCTAGCTGACTACATAGGTGCCGTCTGCCCCTATCTCCACAAGGTGTACCCACAACTTAGTAATTTTTAATAGTAGTCTCTTGTACCCCTAGCTGACTAAATAGGTGCCGTCTGCCCCTATCTCCACTAGGTGTACCTGCTACTCCCAAAGCGATCGGCTCCCTACCGTAGATACCCGTGCTGGCCCCACAGTGGGGCGTATCACTCCCCAAAGTGGCAACCCGAAAATGGTGCACGGCTTATATCTACACGATGCAACAACATCTTACCTACCAACCCGGGTCCACACACGCATATGAAACCCGTTGGACTCGCGTTGCCACCGCTACCCTGTTTTGGCCTCTTATAGTCAAGCCCAGTACGCGTGTCCCGTCCTCGACATGGGTCGAGCCCAATAAGATACATATGGGTTACTGGTTGAAATGGGCCCCCACAAGCTACTACTTAAGCTTGTCATTTTATCTAGTGTATCCCACTTAACCCCTTTTTATAATCATGCCCACTTACATGTTAAGGTTTGGTTAAGTCATCTAATCATATTTCAATTGCCACTCAAGGCCCCCATAAGCTACTACTTAAGCTTGTCATTTAATCTAGTGCATCCCCACAAGCTACTACTTAAGCTTGTCATTTAATCTAGTGCATGCCACTTAACCCCCTTTTTCATAATCATGCCCACCTACATGTTAAGGTTTGGTTAAGTCATCTAATCATATTTCAATTGCCACTCAAGGCACCCACTAGATTTCTACATGCCACCCAAGGCACCCACTTGATTTCCACATGCCACCCAAGGCACCCACTTAACCCTTTAATCATGTTTAGTTACATGTTCCACTTTGGTTAAGTATTCTAGTCGTATTCTCTATTGTCACCCAAAGCAACCCACTAGATTTTTCCACATGCCACCTAAGGCACCCACTTAACCCTTTAATCATGTTTAATTACATGTCCCACTTTGGTTAAGTATTCTAATCTTATCTTCTATTGCCACCCAAGGCAACCACTATATTTTCCCATGCCACCCAAGGCACTTACTTAACCCTTTAATCAGGTTTAATTACATGTTCCACTTCGGTTAAGTATTCTAATCGTATTTTCTATTGCCACCCAAGGCAACTACTAGATTTTTCCACATGCCACCCAAGGCACCCACTTAACCCCTCATGTCCTCTACATGCTAATATGGTTAAGTGTTTCTTAATTGATTAAGAACGTAACCGTTGTAGAGACCTCTCACATTAGACTATCTCTTATGGCAGCTGGATTTGCCGGTCGGGTCCGGGCAGCCTTACGCCATAACCGAGTCTAACCTCGTGTCTTTACACTTTTCACGTATATAGTTTGTGCCTAAGACCTCTCACATTGGGCCAATCATTTGTAGCCGCTGGATTTGCCGGTCGGTTCCGGGCAGTCTTATGCTACAAAAGGATCCAACCTCGTGTCTTAGTCGATTAATTACACCTAATTAATCACCCCCATTTTTCGAATTAATTTTCCCATATTAATTCCAATTTTAACGATGTGCATAATTGACTCAATTATGTCCATCCACTTTGTGGTATGCATAATCATACCAACTTCACACAATTTCATTAGCATGTTTATTAACCCCATCGTTTCCCACGTAATTCGCTAACATGACATAAAAGGGAAGATTCATCACAAATACAATGGGTTCAACTTGCATAACACATTAGCATCAACATGGGTTTAAAGGTGTCAACATGCATATAGCATCAAACCCAATTAGCATAAATAATCAACCCAAACTTGCATGAATCACATATGTCATAAAGAGGTTAACTTGCATAAGTTTCTTATGTCATACAAAGGGATAAACTTGCATATGTATGTATGACATGTAAAGGGGTTAACTTGCATATGTATGCATATCATACTAAGGTGTAAACTTGCACATGTTACTTGCATAAAATCAAACACCATACTTGCATAACATGTCATATATGGACTTGCATATAATCATACACTAAACTTGCATAACATATCATATATGAGCTTGCATATAATCATACACCAAACTTGCATAACATATCATATATGAGCTTGCATATAATCATACACCAAACTTGCATAATCATGTGTCATAGTGGATCAATGTTTATCATAACTACTAGCATCATGAACACTTGCATAACTTGCATAACATCATGATCATATAACATATAGCTTGCATAACTTGCATAACATCATGAACATGTAACATATGACTTGCATAACTTGCATAACATCATGAACATGTAGCATATGACTTGCATAACTTGCATAACATCATGAACATGTAGCATATGGCTTGCATAACTTGCATAACATCTCAAACTCATAGCATATAACTTGCATAACATCTCAAATACATAACATATAACTTGCATAACTTGCACTGATCCACATTCATAGCCATAACCACATTATATCCTATCATAATCATTTCAATAATTGATCATTAAGGCTATAGAAAACTCACAACTTGTTGATTAGCACTCCTAAAAAGAAGATTAAGTTGCTAGAGTTGATTAGAGATTGATTTGAGAAGCCATCTTCCTCTTTAGATTGATGGAGGCTCCTTCAAGTTGCATTTTGACGGCATAACGGTGTTCTAACTATTTTTAGTATGAATTAGGGTAGTCTTAGGGTGTATTTATAGATTAGTTAGGTGTTTTAGGCCCTTAGATTAACCCTAAATTAGATTAGTGCCGTCAGATCACGTCACAAGCCACCAGACTCAACCCAAAAGCCAAACTGATGCACCCAGGTCACCCGGGCTCGACAAGGGAGGTCGACTCCCAGGTCGACCCTATGGTCGACTCCCTAGTCGACCTGGGGGGGAGGTCGACTCCCCAGTCGACCCCCAGGTCGACCCCCTGGGTCTGGCGGGATTTTTCCCGCCACTTCTGAAAATCTGTTTTTAAATTTCTGAAAACTTCTTTGGGCCTTATCGGGGTCATACGGACTCCGATTTTCGAAAACTCAGACTCTATTTTGTGTATTTTTCCGAGACGAACGCAATGGCATAGCCCGTTTCCCCTGATTCAGATTTTTGAATTTAATTCTGCCCTGTTTTATATTATAGCAAGTTATCCAACATACGGGGTGTTACATTCTCCCCTACTTAAAGGATTTCGTCCCCGAAATCTCTAAGTCAAGAAGAACGTATCCTACCAACCAAACAACCATCTACTCAAATCATCAAACACTGGCATCCATTGTCCTTAAAGTTTCTAATGCTGTATGAACATATGCAAAAAGTGTGTGTATATGTTCCCTGTCTAATGCAAAATTAGGCGGTCTATTTATTTAGTTGACCTCCTTAATGCAAACCATGATAGTGCCATGCATCCAATATGTATGCGATAGATCCCTATCGACACATACTATTTCTATATGTGTGCACAACCATACACCAAAATGCATCATCCATATGATAACGCAACCATTATACATCCATTAATATAGCTACCTACACACAATTTTATGCATTATGCAATATGAAGTGATTGAGCCGATCTAGTGCCTAGAGTGTGTGTATATGCATCCACGAGCAACCATTAGCAACCACTTACGTCCACACGCATCCATCAAACATAACATGTCTCAAACACATGTTTCAACCATAGGTTTTACCCTATCTAAAGGTCAAAGGTACTAATGAGAGGACATACTAAAGATAAGATAGTACTAGACAAACGATAAAGGAGAAGTTAAAAGACATACCCTCAAAAAGAAATGGGTACAATGAACGCATCTTCGCTTCTGTCTCCCAAGTAGCATTGCTCTCATCTTCTCCCCTTGGCACTTTGACTAGTCGAACCTCTCTGTTTCTCAACTTCCTAATCTCTGACCCAAGGATGCGGGTAGGAGCTCGTCGAATAATTGCATCATGCTCTACCTCCACTTTTCTCAGCAAGCTCGGCTCTACCACCTCTGCGGTCTCATGTAGGCACTACCTCAAATGTGACACATGGAATACGTCATGCTCCCTATGCAACCAAACTATCTCTCGAAGATAAACCGAAGCTAGCCATGGAGCAGTCCTCTTGCTCCTCACAGGTATGCAATGGGCACTCTTAGTAAGTCTGTCTACCACAACCCAAATTCCCGTATTACCCTTCTTCGACCTAGGTAACCTATCAATAAAATCCCCCGAGACGCTATCCCCCTTCCATTGCGGAACTTCCAATGGGTGAAGCAACCTACTGGGTTTCTTTTGCTCCGTCTTTCACCTGTTGGCACACCAAGCATCTAGCGACATACTCAGCCACATCTTTCTTCATACCGGCCCAAAAGAAAACTCGCTTCATGTCTTGGTACATTTTGTCCCCACCGGGATAAATGGTCATCCTAGAACGGTGTACATCATCAAGAATAGCCTTCCTTAAACCCTCGTCTTGCGGTACACAAAGTCTACCGTCTCTACGCAAGCACCCCCTATCGTCTAGGGTGTACCTACTCAAATGGCTGGACGACTCTCCCTTATGAGCCTCTCTACCAACTCAACCGACTGTGGGTCGTCCTGCTGTGCCTCGCCAATCCGTCTCAAAAGAGTAAGTCTGTCCTCCAAGGATGCTAGCTAACGGGGCATAAAGTCAACGGAAGGTCTGAAACCAAACATCGAGATAACTTCCAAGCTTCGTCGTTCCACGAACAATGGACTCAAGGACAACCTTTTTCCGCTCAAGGCGTTCCCCACCACGTTACCCTTGCCAGGGGTATACGCTATCTCGAAATCATAGGATGCTAAGAACTCCATCCACCTTTTCTGTCTCAAGACTATGCACTCGAAGAGTCTCCAACACTTCCCTAAGATATAGGGCATGCTTTTCTCCTCTTCTGGAGAAAACCAGGATATACTTTCATACAAAATCGTCACAACTATCCATCTCTCACACAGACCATCCTAGTCAAACTCGACATCCCCCAAGTGCAAGCCCCAAAGGCCTAAACCAATATCAGACAACCACCCAAGGGACACCTCCTTCGAATTCAGACGACCAACGTGCGATGATACTAGTAAAAACGGCTAAATGATTAAGCCCTTGTCCTACTTTGGATGTCCTTGCCAATCTCACTCCAAAACCACCGTTGATCAAATGACTGGCTTTGCTTAACCTATTAAGCACACACGAAAACTTATTTCGCTCTTAGAGAAGACCAAGATGTCATCCACAAAGACCACTACGAAGCTATTTAGGTACTCCCTGAACACCCTACTTATCAAATCCACAAAGTATGCGGGGGCGTTCGTCAAACCAAATGGCATCACCAGCTACTTATAGAAACCATCCGGAGTCCTAAAGGCGGTCTTCTCTATACTATCCTCAGTCACTCCAACTGATGAAACCCCGTGGCTAAGTCCAACTGTGAAACACTGAGGCGCCAACCAATCGATCAAAAAGATTATCAATCCTTGGCAATGGGTGTCTATTCTTCTTTGTGAGCTTGTTGAGTTCCCTATAGTCTACACAAAGTCCGAGGGACCCATCCGCCTTCGTAGCAAAAACTACTGGAGCACCCCACTCCGATATACTTCGTCTTATGAACCCCTTCTCAAGCAACTCCCCTACTTGCTTATGGAGTTCCCTCCTCTCACGAGGAGCCATGCGGCGCACTGCCAAAGATACTGGTTTAGCATCGTCTACCAGATATATTCGGAGGTCTATCTCCCGCTTCGGAGGTAAGCCCTTCAGCTCCTCAAACTCATCCGAGTATTCCCGGACCACTCTAACAGATCGCAAACTCTCGACCGAAGCGTCAAGCGATTCAAGATAACTTAGCATAACAAAATCTATGGGATTACAAGAGATCTCTAGAGTGTTACCCAAACGGGTCATGAGCCTAACAACTCTGCTTTCGCAATCAAGAACGGCACCATTACTGGATAACCAGTCTATGCCCAAAATCAACCCATAGCCCGTGAAGCCTAAACAAAAGCATCACCTCTAAACTCAATGCTAATTATGGAAATCTTCAAACCCAAACATATCATGGACAAATAAGTGGAGCCCTCCCAATTGGGTTTAAAACAACCACGGGATCATCTACTCAACTGGTGTCTAGGTGCAGTGACTCAACTACTGATGATGAGATAAACGAATGTGGTGCGCTAGAGTCGAATAAAGTTCGAACAGGATGATCGAGAGAACCAAATTTCAACTTAGACGGTCCTAACCCCATCACGTATACCCGTCGTGAGGGAATACATCTACCCTCCAGAAGATCCTGTACTTCGTCCTTACCTCTTTGGACAACCCCAAGGTGTCCTATTTCTCCAAAACAACTAGCTTTCCCCTTCACATTCTCCTTTCGTGGCCTTCTTACCACGATGAGGTTTCGTCCTTTATTTACCTAATAGCTATTTGAACCTTCCTCTCTCGTCCATCTTAAAGGTACCTATAAGCCCTCCACCTCCTTGGACTAACTTCTTAGCCTAGAAAACGTCTTAGTCCCTTGAAGTGGTTCTTCCGACCTTCATACGGAAGTCCTTATTTATCTTAAAAAGACATCTATACGCGGAGGGGAAATTCAAAAAGAGATAGAGGAAGAGATTCAAAACAGAGAATCGAAGGAAGAAGATATGGCTATTGGGGATTATGTTTTTCTTTCAAAAACTTTTCTCTTAAAAGACGTGTTTTTGAAAATACTCCTTCCGAAAATGTTTTTAGAAAAATAATTTTCTAAAAGTTTTATCTGTTCTGGTAACCTTGAGCTCTGATACCACGTGTAACACCCCACACCCGCTAAGGTCACTCACTAGGGGAATGCCTTAGCTTCGGTGGAGTATTTAAGTGAATATAGAACTGAAAAATTAGAACAAGACAGATATAAGTAATACTTGAAATTTAAAACATCATTTCATTGCAGCAGAAGGTAAACATGTTTGGTTACATCTCAAAAACCAACAAGAGTCAAGTACAAAATATCCATCTCGTTAAAACATAAGTACATAATCCCACTACATACTAATAGCCATAATAGAAAAGATGACCGAGCTTTTCTTCAAGAGTCCAAGCTCCAAAAGATAGATAAAGTAATCTGATCAAAGCCCACTAGTGCTAGGCCCACTCTGAGAACCTGAGGGTTGGGGAAAAAGATAAAAACAACGGGGTCAGACATAAGTCTGAGTGAGCCCTATAACCTTAACAATACAATCATTAAAGTAATTAGGGTATGATATAAACCTGGTACGGTACGACTGGGGATAAATGACTACACTAAGTAGCCAACTAGACTTAGGATAAACTAAGATAACGGTAAAGACGCGCCTATCCACCCAAGGATAAATACTATTTTGCACCACACCAGATCTACCCACCCAAGGATAATTCCTACACTAATGGTTGATCCCCACTAAGTGTACTTAGTAATTTTTAACAATAGTTTCGTGTACCCCTAGCTGACTACATAGGAGTCGTCTGCCCCTATCTCCACTAGGTGTACCCACAACTTAGTAATTTTTAATAGTAGTCTCTTGTACCCCTAGCTGACTACATAGGTGCCGTCTGCCCCTATCTCCACTAGGTGTAACTGCTACTCCCAAATCGATCGGCTCGCTACCGTAGATACTCGTGCTGGCCCCACAGTGGGGTGTATCACTCCCCAAAGTGGCAACCCGAAAATGGTACACGACTTATATCTACACGATGCAACAACGTCTTACCTACCAGCCCGGGTCCACACATGCATATGAAACCCGTTGGACTCGCGTTGCCACCGCTACCCCGTTTTGGCCTCTTATAGTCAAGCCCAGTACGCGTGTCCCGTCCTCGACATGGGTCGAGCCCAATAAGATACATATGGGTTACTGGTTGAAATGGGCCCCCACAAGCTACTACTTAAGCTTGTCATTTTATCTAGTGTATCCCACTTAACCCCTTTTTATAATCATGCCCACTTACATGTTAAGGTTTGGTTAAGTCATCTAATCATATTTCAATTGCCACTCAAGGCACCCACTAGATTTCTACATGCCACCCAAGGCACCCACTTGATTTCCACATGCCACCCAAGGCACCTACTTAACCCTTTAATCATGTTTAGTTACATGTTCCACTTTGGTTAAGTATTCTAGTCGTATTCTCTATTGCCACCCAAAGCAACCCACTAGATTTTTCCACATGCCACCTAAGGCACCCACTTAACCCTTTAATCATGTTTAATTACATGTCCCACTTTGGTTAAGTATTCTAATCTTATCTTCTATTGCCACCCAAGGCAACCACTAGATTTTCCCATGCCACCCAAGGCACTTACTTAACCCTTTAATCATGTTTAATTACATGTTCCACTTCGGTTAAGTATTCTAATCGTATTTTCTATTGCCACCCAAGGCAACTACTAGATTTTTCCACATGCCACCCAAGGCACCCACTTAACCCCTCATGTCCTCTACATGCTAATATGGTTAAGTATTTCTTAATTGATTAAGAACGTAACCGTTGTAGAGACCTCTCACATTAGACTATCTCTTATGGCAGCTGGATTCGCCGGTCGGGTCCGGGCAGCCTTACACCATAACCGAATCTAACCTCGTGTCTTTACACTTTTCACGTATATAGTTTGTGCCTAAGACCTCTCACATTGGGCCAATCATTTGTAGCCGCTGGATTTGCCGGTCGGTTCCGGGCAGTCTTATGCTACAAAAGGGTCCAACCTCGTGTCTTAGTCGATTAATTACACCTAATTAATCACCCCCATATTTCGAATTAATTTTCCCTAATTAATTCCAATTTTAACGATGTGCATAATTGACTCAATTATGTCCATCCACTTTGTGGTATGCATAATCATACCAACTTCACACAATTTCATTAGCATGTTTATTAACCCCATCGTTTCCCACGTAATTCGCTAACATGACATAAAAGGGAAGATTCATCACAAATACAATGGGTTCAACTTGCATAGCACATTAGCATCAACATGGGTTTAAAGGTGTCAACATGCATATAGCATCAAACCCAATTAGCATAAATAATCAACCCAAACTTGCATGAATCACATATGTCATAAAGAGGTTAACTTGCATAAGTTTCTTATGTCATACAAAGGGGTAAACTTGCATATGTATGTATGACATGTAAAGGGGTTAACTTGCATATGTATGCATATCATACTAAGGTGTAAACTTGCACATGTTACTTGCATAAAATCAAACACCATACTTGCATAACATGTCATATATGGACTTGCATATAATCATACACCAAACTTGCATAACATATCATATATGAGCTTGCATATAATCATACACCAAACTTGCATAACATATCATATATGAGCTTGCATATAATCATGCACCAAACTTTCATAATCATGGTGTCATAGTGGATCAATGTTTATCATAGCAACTAGCATCATGAACACTTGCATAACTTGCATAACATCATGATCATATAGCATATAGCTTGCATAACTTGCATAACATCATGAACATGTAACATATGACTTGCATAACTTGCATAACATCATGAACATGTAGCATATGACTTGCATAACTTGCATAACATCATGAACATGTAGCATATGGCTTGCATAACTTGCATAACATCTCAAACTCATAGCATATAACTTGCATAACATGCATAACATCTCAAACACATAACATATAACTTGCATAACTTGCATTGATCCACATTCATAGCCATAACCACATTATATCCTATCATAATCATTTCAATAATTGGTCATTAAGGCTATAGAAAAATCACAACTTGTTGATTAGCACTCCTAAGAAGAAGATTAAGTTGCTAGAGTTGATTAGAGATTGATTTGAGAAGCCATCTTCCTCTTTAGATTGATGGAGGCTCCTTCAAGTTGCATTTTGACGGCATAACGGTGTTCTAACTATTTTTAGTATGAATTAGGGTAGTCTTAGGGTGTATTTATAGACTAGTTAGGTGTTTTAGGCCCTTAGATTAACCCTAAATTAGATTAGAGCCGTCAGATCACGTCACAAGCCACCAGACTCAGCCCAAAAGCCAAACTGATGCACCCAGGTCACCCGGGCTCGACAAGGGAGGTCGACTCCCAGGTCGACCCTAGGGTCGACTCCCCAGTCGACCTGGGGGGGAGGTCGACTCCCCAGTCGACCCCCTGGGTCTGGCGGGATTTTTCCCGCCACTTCTGAAAATCTGTTTTTAAATTTCTGAAAACTTCTTTGGGCCTTATCGGGGTCATACGGACTCCGATTTTCGAAAACTCGGACTCTATTTTGCGTATTTTTCCGAGACGAACGCAATGGCATAGCCCGTTTCCCCTGATTCAGATTTTTGAATTTAATTCTGCCCTGTTTTATATTATAGCAAGTTATCCAACATACGGGGTGTTACACTTGTGCTTCTTTAATTAATAACCAAGACAGAAACGATGATGTAATGTTTTGGAAGTTATTATGTGATAGTTATGGAAATGTTTTGTATGAACAAGTATTTTATGAAATAAAAGTCTGATGTTTTCCGCTGCTTATATATATGTGTTTATATCTGTCTTGTGTTTTATCTGTGAGTTTACTTACAAACCTCCACCAAAGTTAAGGCAGTCCCTTGTGAGTGACCTTAATGGAGGGTGGGGTGTTTCATGAATATTCTATATCATTATAATTTTAAAATGATAATATTTTCAAAATATTATATTTTTAAAATAACTTCTTTTCGATATTTTTAAAATGAATAAAATTGATCGATGAACCCGTTTGGTGTAAAATAGCGTTTACCACATAACTCGGCTTCACATATTTATATTTTTGCATCCATCCAAAATCGGACATCAAAATCATACTTTTATTCTTCACTGAATATTATTTTAAAATATTCTTTATTTTAAAAGATTTTTTATTTTAAAATATTTTTTATTATAAAATGTTCCCTATTTTAAAATATACTTTATTTCTATATATTCTTTAATTCAAATATTTTTTAACTCAGAATATTTTTTAATTCAAAATATTCTTTAATTCAAAATATTTTTTATTTCTGAATCGAAATGTGACTCAATCAATTACCATATAATTTATGTAATAGCCCACACCTTCGTTCGTGCAAGATATTATCCCCAACTTAGCCACCATATAGGTGTGGAGCTTTGTTTCTCAAAAAGCCTCGGCGTTAGTAAGAGATGGACTCTACTATATAAATACCCACTTCACACAGGCTTCCACGATGTGGGACTTAGGGGTGTTACATTCTCCCCCCTACAGAGCTCAACATCCTCGTTGGCTCATAAACACCACACCCAGGCGCTATGGTCCACACAAGAGCCACAATTCCAGCTGGGTATTGGCTCTGATACCACTGTAACAGCCCACACCTCCATTTGTGTATGATATTGTCCCCAACTTAGCCACTATATAGGTGCAGGGTTTTGTTTCTCAAAAGGCCTCGGTGTAAGTAAGAGATGGACTCTACTATATAAGTACCCACTTCACACAGGCTTCCACGATGTGGGACTTAGGGGTGTTACAATTTCAATTATATGGATTTCATACATCGTATGTATTCAACAAGAATGATAATCATTAAACAGGCCATTCACATCTAAAGTGAAATTTACAACTGTGTGAGCATTAAAATAAATAAATAAATAACGCTCATCACAGACTGTCAACCTATCGATTGACATAAAACTAAATATTGGGACTAGTGTATGTCAAATATCATCCCAATACCCGTGTGGAGTTTTCAAACAACAACAATTTATTTAAATAAATCATTGGTTAATAAATTTAACTAATTCTAATTCGGTATGAATTATTTTCTATTTATCCAATTTTCACTGTTTAAATTATAAATAAATATTTATAATTTAATTTCAACTAGCACATTAATGTTAACATTATTTTTAATACGTTAAACATTTCAACATCACAAACAACACACACAATACAGTTAATTTAAATCGTCCATGGTCTGTGGACGAGTAAGGTGATTTAATAGGTATCGTATACAATTTATAATGATTAAACTGAGAAAAATCTACACTGGCAATTCTATAAATTTTTACACACTACTACAAAACAGACCATTTGCGATGGTTGTTTAGCATGATCTGCGACGGTTTTAAAGTCGTAGCAAATGCAGATATCACAAATAGCAAAACTTCTGTTGCGACGGATTTAAAACCATCGCAAAAAGGTGTTATTTGCGACTGATTTTACTTAAAATCCATTGCAAGAAGATGTTTTTTTGCGATAGATTATTATTAAAAACCGTAGCAAATGAATATCGTTTTGGTTTCGAATTTTCATGGTATGCTACGGACTTCTAAAAGCCACCGCAAAAATTTCTTGTTTTGCGACTAATTTTAATAAAAAAACTGTCGCAAATGAACATTACTTTGCTTTTAATTTTCCTATTGTGCTACGGTTTAGTAACAATCGTCGCAAAAATGTCTTATTGTGCGACAGTTTTTCTAAAAAACCGTCGCAGATGATCTATGTTTTGGTTTATTATGCTATGAGTTTTAATATTAACCGTTGCAAATTTACACGATTCTGCACCTACCAAAAATTGCTGATATCATCAAATTTACATCCATATGGATTTAGTGTCTCACATAACTCAGTACAAACTATAAATGAATGAACATCAAACATACTTCCAACAATCAACATTTAACATAAATCAAAATAATATCATTGGTAACATTTACTTTAATTAACATAAATTCATGTTATATAATTTTTCGTTAACTTCATAATACCTGAGATTGCATTATCTAACATTTACAAGACAACAAAAGTCCATATATTCATAGTAATCTCCTTAGCAACCGGTGAGTAATCAACAACAATCCAAAATTACTAGATGTCATATCCAAATCCAGAAACTCTGCCGCTTTCAAGAGATCAAAGTTGTTGCACACCACTTAATCATCATAAAACCACATAAACACAATGAGTTAGAATCAAGGTTCAAAATCCCGGTTTCCGGTTCCGTTCCGCTCACATTAAAACTTAAAAATCTAGTTCTGTTCCAGAGAATCCGGAAATTCCGTTTTAATTCCGGTTTGATGATTCCGGTATGGTTTTTTCTTTTTTTTACAGATACGTAAATAAATATTTATTACTGATTAGAATTTCGTTTTTCGTTTTCGTTTAGATTCGGCTCTATTATGAAAATCTCGGATATTGCATTTCAATTTTAGTACTTTTTCCTTTTTAATTTGTCTTAAATTATACAAAAAAAGTATGCTCTGGTACCAGATAAAGTAACAAAATTCCCGGTCAGTAGATTTCAAAATTTTCATTTAATCTTCACAAGCAATCGGCTGAAGACTGAAGTACTATTAAAAAAAAGAATACTTTAAAATATGCTCAAAAATATTATTAGCCATACACGTGACATTAGAGACAAAGCCCAAAAATCAGGCCTACTCCAAATAACAATTATAAAATGGGAACCCTAACAAATAAAAATCCCCTGCCGCAGTGCCGCTTCTTTCTTCTATGATGTTGTCGTTTCCTTCTTCTTTATTTTCTATTCTTCTTTGCTGCAGCATCCTTCTTCAGCTCGCTTTTTTTCTTCTTCCTCTTATTTGTTTATAGGTCTAGATCTTCTTCTTTCTCTTCCGGTTTGTTATTTTTATTTTTTTAATTGGGGTATTGCCACCAGAATGGGTTTTTTGTCAAATTCTGGCCCGGTCATCGCCGGAACCGGACCGGAATGGCCGGAGAACCGGCGTACCGTGCGGAATTTCAAACCACGGTTAGAATGATAAGACTACAATAGGGTAGAACATAAAAGATTCAATAAACAGGAAAACAAAAGGCTTTATTAACTGCATTATTAATTGTATTATTTCAGTTAAACTAATTAAAGCTGATTTCTCAGGTGTTTACTATATTATTTCAGTTTACTGAGCCATCGGCTCAGTTTACTAAGCCTCATGATCTTAACTTGTTCTATAAATAATTCTTGGGAGCTGAAAAATGAACATGACCAGAAATAACATTTGCTGGAAAGGTAAAACAATGAATGGATGTCATCATTGCTAATTGCATTTGCATGCTATACTTCAGTGAATGACAATTACAGTATTACATAATACCAATAGGAGACTATCTATACTTCTATGTAAAAGATAGTTCTGGATGAGGTGATTTATATTTAGAAATATAACTATATGTCAAATAGGCTAAAATAAACTCACAGCTAGAAGCGTCTGGACATAATGCTCATAAGGCATACAGTTCGGTTCTTCCCATCCTTCCGCAGGCTGCACATATAAAAATAATTCCTCAAGTAGAACTAAAGTGAACTGAATACTGACACTAGCAAAATTCCACTCAATTAGTTTTGCCCGTATAGCTGATTGTTTGAAGTTTGATAGCATCTAAATGAAAAAAGAACTTACTTCGGGGAGGTCTCGCCAAATTTCTGGTAATGACTTCCCCTGCGAATTTAAAAAAGAACATATATTGGAAAACTTAGTTATCTTTAACCATATTCTCAGGTCACTCCAAAAAAAGAACTAGTTCGGAGCATTCTCTACTGACGTGACATAAACCAGTAACAAAATCTAGCTGGTTTTGAAATATGCTTATGAGATGGGACGATTGTGTATTTTGTAACTTAAAAGGGAACTTTACAGAAGTTCCTTTTATGTATACATATTGAAGTTCCAGTGCAACATAAATATTATTGATGTGTTCTTCTCAAAGTGAAATGTATTCATGTTTTGAATTGTATTATGTTACCACATTATGAATACTTAATATGTGGTATGTACAGAGTTACCTGGCATTGCTTTTTATGTGCTTACAAAATAGAAGTCATGTGCCACTGCAGGGAACATGCTCCTTCAATCATCTTTATGGATGAAATTGACAGCATTGTATCTGCTAGAATAGAATCTGGTCCAGGTAACGGTGATAGCGAAGTCAAGATGATGCTTTAAACTCGAAAATGTAGGAATGGAAAGCAAGTCAAGCTTACTCTGTAGTGTTTTTAAAGTTCTAGGAAAACTGTATTGGCATTTACCATTATATCGACATGTTTTGTTGTTAATACAGCTCACTGAATCAACAATTAAATAAAACTGATGTTACTAGTAAAGGTATGAAGACTTATGTTTAGTTTTTTGCAGTAATTCGAATGTGTTTACCTGAGATCCCTTTTGCCAATTACTGGTAAAGGTATGAAGACTTATGTTTACTGGTAAAGGTATGAAGACTTATGTCCTCTACAACATCCGACCAACCATTTGCATCAGATCCATCTCTACAATCTAGGTGGTAACTAGGCAGTGCTCCATCTAAACACATAATGCAAACCAAAAGTAAATTCTGTAAGTACTTGCAACCACTTTTAACGCTAAGTATGACTGTATGAGTTACTAAAAATATAAACTACAGTAATAAAAACACCACTCATAGAATCTCATTAATAATAGCACAAATGATCAAAGATAGGTCTATTATCAGAGTAACTTTAAATTAAGTATTCAATACATCAGGGGATTCTTGATGAACCTTATCGCAGCATAGGAAGATATAAAATATAATATGTTGTATGTGGTACACTAACCAAAAGAGTTCATTAATTAATCTATTCTATCATGCTTTTGCATATGAGTATACCATATGAAGGTGAATGATTAATCTACATCATATGTCTCTTTGGCAGGTCTAACCGGTTGAAGCTGAAACAACAAAAACGGGTCTATTATCAGAAGTATCTGGTAAATTCAAAAGGAGCAAAACCAAAAAGTTATTTTCAAATACAGTAAAAAAATACCTTTCGATATTCATTTATTTTCACGCACACACAAATTTACTTCACAAATTCTGTTCTTGATTGAAAAAAATAATTGCTTTAAATGTCGGTCACAAGGACCCTTAAAGAGATAATAGTACAATATTAATAATTGAATTCAGTGTTGTTAACATGATACCCCATCAATAACTTTTAGCACCATAAATATGACCGATGTTCATTTCTTTTCTATATGTCAACTGTTATAAATTGTCCATGAGTCAGTAGAGTTGAAAAATCCAACGGCCAAGAACTCAGTGTCACAATCGTGAAAAGTTTGGCAAAACAGCCGGCTGAGCAAAGGTCTGTGCCTCATGTAGAACATGTAGTTTAAACAAACAGTTTAAGTGCAACATCAAATTCCCGAAAAGGGACAAACAAGGATACTTAATTAGTTGATTATGCGAATAAGGTTGAAAAAAGTAATAGAACAAATATTACAGCCACAACCAATAGTAGTAGCTACCGAGAACGAAAAAAAAGTTACCCGATAAAGTTAAGAAAACGTTCAGGCAGTTACCTCGAAGAATACTATCGTCGTGTGTCATCCGCCTTTGATATTGGTCTAGTTGGACAATATAGAACGTTAGCAGAGCCCATCACTATCTAGTTGGAAAGTTTGTATAAAGAGTGAAACCAATATTTACAAACATAGACTCCAACTCAATGCACTGGCATACTGAAATATGTATAGAAAATTTCATAAGAAAAAAAAGCACACTTAGAGATGACGATTATCAAAGAATATTATTCACGTATTGCTTAACAATGGAACACACTATTAAGTCATGTCACAAATGGTGAGGGCAGGTTATGAAGACATTGCAATTAAGTTTGTTGAACAGTTTAATGAAACCAGTGGGACTGTAATCCTACATCAATTCCCTTAGAGTTTTAACCACCAACAACAGCAAATTAAGTATTAATCAAAATAATAAGGGATATTGTTCATGTATGATTAAATGGTGGATTACTCTATTCATGGCACAAACAATGATGACAGATTATGAAGTACTACACAATTGTTAACTATGTTGAAATGATAACAAAGACCAATGTGACCATGATCCTCCATGATGTCACATGGACTCATAACCATCAGCAACAACAAATTAAATATGGCTATGATGTCCTCTCACATTGAGTGGAAGCTAGTAATAATGGAATGGGGTTTTAGAAAAAGTTGTTGCAGAAATAGTTAAGATATATAAGCTAATGTAAAACGGATTTCAATTAAACATTTTGTGCTTGACCTTTTATTCCTCTCTAATACACATGGAATCAAGCTTCGTAGAACCAAATATTGAATGAAGATGTGCATTCTTCTATGAATCAATTGTAATATATTAAATTATGTTAGTAATGGATACCATCGTTTCAATGACAGATCCGCGAGTTGATTTAATAATCAGTTGCATGCATTCTTTTTGCCTCTCTATGTGTGTGTGTGTGTGTATATAACTGTAACTAAAGATTAATCAACATATATTATACAGTGTACACATACAAGGTCAATAATACTGTGACTTTAGAGCTAATGGGGTAATAGTAGGATACTTTGAACTTTACCATGGATGAACGTCATCGTAATTATCAATACACACAGTTCAGTGCTACCAGATACTGTCGACCAATTGACTAAAAATTGGTTCTTCGTTGTGTTATTGAATGATCACGAAATAAAAGAATATTCTTATGTATACCAGATAAATTCAATAACAGTTGTATACCTGATCTAATGGTACTTATGTATAAGCAATCGAGTGTTCTCAGCAGATTTTTCCCGTAGCTTCTCCTAGAGGATTCTACTGTCAGCTTTCTTTAACTCTACCTCAAATCACTTTTGGCTGCATCGCGTCGTTAACTTTGAGACAGTCTGTTGCATATCAACTACTGATGCACTTGACATTGATGCCTCTCCACTCTCCAAAATGCATTGCTCTAAAATCTCATATGTCTCCTTTTCTCCTGTATTTCTTTTTCTAAGGTCTGAATTTGAACTTGTGAGCCCACTGGATCATTCACGGATTGCTCTACTAAACGCTTTACAGTGCTTGTACTAAATGCAATTTCTCCAGCATGTAACTTGACCTGCTCAACTAAGAGATCCATTTGATCAGAAATAGTTATTCCTTCCATTAAGTGCTTATAATCATATGTATTTCCACCTTGTATTAAAGAATTTTCTTTGTCCATCTTGCCATCAAGTAAAGATCATCCGTTTTCTAATAGAGGGGCAGAACTTTTTGCCGTTCGAATTTATCTTCTTTGCCTGATGATGTTCCAGGTTGACTTGGTAATTCATTTAAGCAACCAGGTATGGTATTATTTTGTGGAAACAAGTATTTATTTTGTTAATCTCTGTATTCTACTCATTAAAGAAGCTTTTGCTTCCTCTTCTTCCTCCAATCGAGATTGCACTTTCACTTGACCCTCTTCCAGCTGTTGTTTTAAGTTCGTTATTTCTTCGTGAGTAATACCAGGTAATATCCCTGTCTTAACCTGATCAAGCTCCTTCTTTAAAACTGAAATCTCCTTCTGATACTTGTTGATCAATGATTTCTCGTCGCTAATCTTATTACGAGAAGAATAAATCTCAACTCGCTTAGCTCTATTTGCAAATGTCAACGTGTTGTGTGTTTCCTCCATATTGCTTGATGCAGGAGTAATTGTGCAGATGAGAGAAACATGTTCATGACCACTCAATGAAGATTGCAGTAAACGTGTCAATTTAGAATCATGATACGGCATATGAATGGCCTTCCCATCGCCCAATTTTCACATAACCGTCCCAAGAGTTAGAAGGCTTTTATTTATGTATGATCCTTCTTTCCTCCTCAATCCAGTTGTCTTCGTTTTGGAACTCTCCAATTCACGCAATCATATTCATCACCATGAACGCTGCTGTCAATCATCAGTGTAAAGATAGTATGACTCCAACTGCTAAACAAGTTTAAATTATTAGAACCGATGTGACGATGTTCTTTAGCAGCAGCAATAAAAAAAAGTACATGTCCTGGAGACAAAACTACTTCCTCTTTTATTCCTTCAACGTAAGTTCCCTGGGCATCTTCTCTAACACGTAGGTTTTATCCTGTAGGATCAAGCAAATCATAGCCCTAATTTCAATTGCTCTCAAATCAATAAGAGGCAACTACCATGAAATTAACAGTATTCTTTATAGGAATATTCCAATTCAAATAGCTTATGCATCAAACTTGAGTAAAATAAGATGAATTAATCATAGCCTTAATGTCAAAATCTTCTAAAAATTATCAAAGAAGAAAAAATTGCTGGAATAACTCTTAGCAACAAAAACTTCAACTTCAATTGGATTATTAACAAAAATATAATCGCTAGTGTTTAGGGGAATCACTCAATGTTACAATAAAAAAATATTACTAAAAACATACCTGTAGAAGTCATCGAAATTGAAGGGTCCACTTTAGTAATTATTCTTTGGCTTAAGAATCATGTTTAAGCTGCTTTAATGAATCGTGCTTCAGCCCAAAATCAGGGTTAAGCGAAGTGGAGGAACCAAATTTGTTAACGAATTTCATGGAATCGAACTTTGAGAAATTAAATGGGTCACGAAATCGAACCAGGGTGAAGAGGGATTCACGATCAAAGAGGATTCATGAATGTAGATTAGATTCGTGAGCAAAGTATTCGGATTTGGAATTTTGGGAAAGGGGTAATGAATAGAAAGACAGCCGCATAAGAATACGATGGAGGGAGAACTAAAAAGGACGTTGTTTAGATGGATCATGGATGAGGGATAACGAATGTGCGACTGCTAACACTAACCACCATCGCAAACCCGCCTATTAGTATTTTGGACCTATGTAATTGACTACGGTTGTAGGGTAACGGTCACAATATTAAAATATTTGCTATGGCTTTTATAAAAAAACCATCGCAAATTTATCTAACACTGATTTCCATATACAAGCTACTACGGATTTCCAAAAAACCATCTCAAAAAATCATATTTGCTACTAGTTTTTGCTAAGCCGTCGCAAAAAAGGCATCGCAAATAAGCAGTTTTGTACTAGTGATACATGAATATACTGACCTGATAAAATATAATTTTGAGTGAGAAGGAGTTCTCACCTTGATCGGTTTCAGAAATCGATAGAATGATCATTTTTAATAAAATTAAACAGGTGTTTAATTTTATCAAAAATCCGTATGGCCTCTATTTTAGTTCAGATATGCTCCATGTTGAAGTGCTCGTCTAGAGGGTTCCAATGCCTTCAAGTTTGCTGAATTCTGATCACGTATAGTCTAGATATTAATTTTTAAACTTTAACTACATAAATTTATTTATTAATTATAATTAATTAAATATAATTACACAATTAGGAGCCTAAACCCCTTCGTTCTCGTTCCCAGTCCGCTGAAAGACGTATAACCCCAAACCCATGCTCGATCATTAGGGTTCGCCACCGCACCGTCGTCGTCAGATCGGAAGTCCATCACCACCCACCACTGCGAAGCTCATCACGTCGCCTATCACCCTAGGAGTACCGTCCCATTCGAACTCCTTAGTGCCTTTAGAAATTGCTCTGAATCCACCGTCTTTCTAGCCCCTTTACGTTCAACACGAGGTCCCATATCAAATCATCACCATTAGAACGCAAGAGCTCCTCGTCCTCTACAATTTCATTTTTGAGATTTTGAATTTCATTGATTGTACTAGAAGAAAAGTGGGATTAAAATTCTGAAGAGCATGGCCATTGATTTGTAGACTGGCGACAGCTTCAAAAAATAATGTATTAGGGTTTCCTGAATAATAAATACATATATATTATTTAATATAATTTTAATTCACATATTACTTGTTTATCGGTCCGGATTCTAAACAAGGCCCAACGACTATCGCTCCTAGCTAAATACCCCCATTCCGAACACAATGGGATATGTCCCACAAGATAATTCAGTCATTTTGATTAGTTTTTATTAAAATTAATATATATATATATATACGTACATATATATATATATATTGAATTTAAATGTACATTTTAATTTACTAAGGCCACATACTGACTCCAAAAATTCCAGAAAAATAAATCTAGCTATTTTCTGACGATACGGTTCGAACAAAACTAATTTCATCAAATTTGGAGACCTTTTGAAAAATGACCTTTTTCTAGTCGATTAAGTTCAAACTGAAATTGACAAAACACGTTTATTTTTACTGTGCTCACATATTGATTCAAAAAATTATGAAAATTTAAATCAAGCAATAATTTGACATTCCGAATCCAAAAAAAATGGTTTCGTCGAAAATGGAGGTTGTTTGCAAAATGGCTATTTTTAAGGGCTACATATTAGTTAAAATATATATAAATTCCATAGCGACTATTTTAAATTTAAAACCTGCCATAACTTTCAATTTATATTATGAAATATGGATTTTTCACATTTGTTAGAAAGATATAATTGAACAGATTTAAATATTTTTGGTTTTACTGAAATTCGATTTATTTTGAATTTTATAAATTCAATTGGAATTAGAAAGCGAATTTTCAAACTACCACGCCATTTCAAACTCGTTTTACAATTAAAATAAATTTATACGTTCTAACTTCGGTTAAAATAAATTCTTAGTCGTTATTATTTAAAATAAATAATTTTATATATTCTAAATCAATAAAAATTGCTAAAATAAATTTTTTTAATTGGTTCAGAATTTCCGGGTTGTTACATATATACTTAATTGAAGTTCGAAACGCCAGTTTACGATCTGCCACGCTGCGGCGAGTTCGTTTTAATTATGTTTAAATATAAACATTTAAACTTCGTTTAATTTATAAATTTAAATTCTATTATTATATATTTTAATATATATAAGATCGGCTTTTCAAATCTACGTTAAACATTTCAATTTTTCTAAATCGTCAATTTTCATAGCTCGGTCGTAAATCTATTTACAACTCTATTTATTTTTAGATCCCAATTCCTTTAGAAATAATTTATTTTATAAAATTCGATATAATCAAGTTCTGATTATAAATCCTTTGGATTTTACTCACTTAAATTTATATTCTGAATTCTGGAATAAAATTTATCGTTCTCTATTCGAAATGATTTCCAATTTACTTTTAAATTTACATTTGAATTTAAACTTCTAAATTATCTAATGATAATTTATTTTACTATGTTTATAAGCATCGTTTATAAATAAATTTTCTTGGTTTATAAAATAAAACAAGCTTCCCTTTCAGTTATCTATTTGAAACCCAATTTCTTTTTATATTTCTAATTTCGGAATAAAACCCATTGTTCACTTTTTCGAAATGATTTCAAATTATATCTTTAATTCATATTTGAATTTAAAATTACAAAATATCTCCAGATAATTAATTCACTATATTTATAAACATTATTTTATAAATTCCAATAAGTTCCATTTCGAAATCTATTTAAAACCAAAATCTTATTCTGGAATATTCTATTTATTATAACTTATCTATATAAATATAGAATCTATTTTCATATTTAAATTTAACATCTGTTTAATATAATCCTAATATTTTTCTAAACATATTTTATTTAAATAAATTCGAACTAATTGAATTCAAATCATAAATCCTTACGGATATATTTTAGTTCAATTTTTATTCTGGGCATCGGAATAAACTTCATCGTTCACTTCTTTAAAATAATTTCCCATTTTTATTTCAAATTCACATTTGAATTTAAATATTCAAATTACTATATGATAATTTTTCCACTTCATTTATAAACATCGTTTATAAATTCATTTCAATTCCTTGATTATCCAATGAAAATCATTCCATTTTATTTGTAACATTTATAAATTTACTTCAATTTCCTGCATTATTCAATTTATAACACCGTTTATAACTTTAATACTTGTTTTATTTATTCAAAACAAGTAAATATCTTTATAGCCCATCCGAAATTCAAATTCTATTTTTGAAAAATGGATTTTTCATTTTAAATCTCGAAATATCCTTTTCACGATATTTTTATAATCAACATTTTTGGACCTAGTGATATTTAAACAATCAAACACCCAATTATCAATCAACACATCATATGTGATAATATATATATATATATATATGAAAATAAATAATAATAATTTTTGAGGAATCCAGTTGGATCCCTCCAACCTGTTTTACTGCATCCACAGATGTTAGCCAACATAAATAGTACCCATCCTGCTTCAAGGCAGGATATCCCGGTATACAAAATCATCCACTATCATAGCGTGGGGCGTATAGGGTCATCCGCTAATGATACTGCAGGCATCCGCAAATGGTACTGTGGGAATCCAACCACCAATATATATATATATATATATATATATATATATATATATATATATATATAATAACCACAACAACCAAAACTAAATAACTAATATATATAAATAATAACCACAGTAATATTTTAATGGAAACAAACAACCATCAATTATTTTTAATGATTAAAAAAAATTCTAAATAATAAATTGAGTTAGATTTACTCACCTGATTTCATTTATGACTTATTCCAATTTAATTCCCTACTCGTTAACTTTAAAGATCTGATTCCAACTCGACCTATCTTGCATAATTTAACCTTGTAACAATTGAATTTTTCTTTTGTTATTTTCTAAGAACATACCTATATATATTAATCGATATCACTACAAATTGGTTTTAAATTTGTTACCTTGAAAAGAACTAATCTAATGCAACTGCTACCTTCCTTACGGACTCATCAGAACATCAACATTTCATGAAATTACCACATCTGTTCTTGTCATCTCCTCCCCCCCGACGCTGTGTAAAACAATTATACTCTTCACTTTGAAACTGAACCAAGCCTCTCAAAACTGTTATAGTAATGATCTTGCATCATTTCCATTTCCACTAATTTCCTTTTTTAGTACTCCCTTCACTGTATATTGTATGAACAAATTACAAGTTGTATATGCTCATAGAATATTAATTAATTTGCTTATTATTTAATTAAATAAATAATTTACCTTAATTTTTGATTAATATCTCCATCCAAAAGGAACTGGTAATACACCCCCCTGTACGATTCCTTATCATCATCTGATCATCAACAGACTCCACCACGATCACCAATAATCTGTTCCCGCCACCATCACCAATTTCTGAAACTCGACGACAATTTCAACTAACGTGAGCTTCACTGTTCAAAATCTGAACTTCCTGTACCCCTGTCACTTGCGCACCCTTGTAAAGGACCCAACGCTTCTTCCAATTATGCCATACCACAAGCCCCAAACCCACTGCAGACCCATTTTCCAAGTCAATCCCGTTCATCAATGTCTTCCAGCGCCGACCTTCCTCAAATTTCACTCCTTGTCAAATTTCCAACTCCAATCCAGTGCCTTAATTTGCGAGCATCTTCAGTGTTGTGTCGAGATCAAGGAGCTCGCGATATTTTCAATCGCGGCTGGTGCTCCTGTTGTTATGACCTACGACATCGGGCTCCAGCTCAGTGGTCCGAACCCTGCCCTAGCTTTGTAACACCCTGTGTATTCTATAACAGTGAAATTCACAAATTAAAGTATAATTAATTTCAAATCAAAGAATTAAGGGAAACGGGATACGCCATTGTGTTCGTCTCGGAATTCTGCTTGGGATAGAGACCGAGTTTGTGTAAAACGGACTACGTATGAAGAAGATATAGCCTCCGGAAGTTTCAGAATTCAGTTTAAAATTCAAAACAGCTCAGAAAAACCAATTCAAAATTCAAAATCGGGCCGGAATTGCCAGGGAGGGAATTTTCCCGCCCAAGGCACTGAGGTCGACTGGGTAGTCGACCTGGGGCTACCCAGGTCGACTGGGTAGTCGACCTGGGTCACCCGTGTCGACTGCCAAGTCGAAACGGTGTCGACTGGCGTGTCGACCTGGCCCCTGAGCCAGGTCGAACCCAGCCCCCCCGGCTGGCCTGGTCTGTGCTTGGCCGAATTTCTGAGCCTTGCCTTGTCACTAGGTCTAGGTGTCAGCTCCTGATTGGTCTCTCCTTCAAACGAATGGCTAATATTAGTCCAAGCTCCATAGACGGTCCAAATCAATTCACAAACTCTATAAAAAGGACCTAAGACTCCACCTAATTCATACAAACAAAAATAAGAATGAGACCGTCATGCTGTTGAGGAAGGACTAGAAATAGCCGTCAAAATTGAGAGACGATTAGGAGACAATTCAAAATCTTAAAGCAACGACAACTAAATCAAAACAACGCCTACAACAAAGGATAGCATCTCCAAATTCAGAATTCAGAATTCAGATTCCTGAATTGAAGATTCGACATACGTTGTAAGTAGAGTGCTATTCCGATGTGAATAAATAATTGTGTTTTGATTTGTGTAAAATGAGAAATAGAATTGTACTTGATTTGTGGTGATAATAATTCATATTTGTATGTTGCTATGATTCTAAGCGATTTGGGATGTTGTGGTATAACGATTGGATATTTCCAAGTATGTGATTCATGTTGAAAGTTAACAACTACATGTTTGTGGTAGTTTATTACAACACCTATTAGATAATTGCAAGTATATGGATCATGTTGAAAGAAATGACTATATGTTTGTGGTAGTTTATTTGAGATTCATGCAAGTATATGATTCACTATTATGCCAACATAATATATATTATAATCACTTTTAGTGTAGTTGGATCCATTTGGGTATTATGACTTATGTGAATTTATGTTGGAATTGGCATCATGATTCAAGTGTAAAACCATACTTTTGTATTAGAGACAAAAGTAAACATCTTTGTGAACTTGTGTTGACTCTATGAACATGACTAAACTATGTTTGGTGTTATGCCTAATTGAAAAACATGTTTTAGGCCTATGTTGTTATCAAAATCATATGATAATATATGTGACACATAATTGAGTTAGATTTACATTCCAATTTCAAGTTTGCATGAATAGATTAAAAACCATGATTTCATGTTTAGGTATGTTTATGCCATGATTGTATGAATAGATCAAAAGCCATGATTTCATGTTTAGGTATGTTTATGTCATGATTATATGCTATTACAATGCAAGTTCACAAGTGCCAAATTTATGTTAATTAGTTCGCTATGTTGCAAGTTCATGCGTTCACACTCCCCTTTTTATGTTACTTAGAATATATAAACACCATGTTCTAAGTCTCCCATTTTTCATGTGGCTAAGTTGGGTTTAAATGTTAAACCCAACATATGTTATATTGTAGCGAACATATAAAACGGGGGTAATGACGTTTGGGTTAAAATATAAAACATATGTGTTGGCATGTTTGACGCATGCCAACGACCTTGAAAAACAATTAAGTGGTGTAAATTAATTTTACCCAATAAAGATGAATTTGAATAATGGGCTGCAAATATTTACATATAAAAAGAAAAGAGACAAAATATGTAAATTTAGAAAATACGATGTGTTTAACCCGATGTTGGATTGAGGTTTGATGTAAACCTGCCCGGAACCGCCCGGCTATCCAGTAGTCACAACAATACCTATCCAATGTGGGTGGTTAAACATGGAGCCCAATAAGGACCCGAGGTTAGTCTAAGTTGTGGCGTAAGACTGCCCGGACCCAACCGGCAACAGGTAGCCACAACAATATCTGTCTAATGTGAGAGGTCGAGGCTTTAATAAGACAATTAAGGCTGAGTCAGGATTGGTAGGATTAAGTAAATTGAATTAATACTTAATCAAAAATGGAACATGCTAAACTATACAGACTGATTGGGGGTTAGGTTTACAAAACACTTAACCAACTTAGCATGTTGGCTAGAAATAGAAAACCTAGTAGTGGGGGACCCTTTTCAGCAGTAACCCTACAAGGTGTATCAGGATACCCTGAACTATACAGGGTGGGGCACGATTACTGGGCTGACTGTAAGAGGTCAAATCAACGACGGTGGTGTATGAGTGTAGGTTCTAACGGGGTGCGGGCATGCACACACTCCGGCGCAGAAAAATAAGGCACTGGGCACCAGTAGTATACCTGTGCATTCTAGGATTGTGTCGGGCTGCCACCATGGGACTTGATACACCCCATGGTGGGACCAGCATAGGTAACTACAACAACGGGGGCCGTAAGACACATGTAATTATGCGAGTAGGAGCCGATCATCAGAAATGGATCACTTCACCCTGATTATGGGGTGCCTGTTGGGAACTAGTTTATATGGGTGCAGAGATTAATGTGGGGTACGATAGTACATTCGACTCTAGACAACTTAACCAAGTTTATAGTGCTTTCCCATTTCCAGTTTATACTTATCATGCCCAGTTCTTTATTCATAGACTGAATAATCCTAGACTTACTCAGGCTTTATGTCTGACTCTACTTTTCTTTTGTCTTCTTTTCTTTCGTTCCCCCTGGTCCACAGGGAGGGAATACTGCAGCTTGACCAGTTTTCACATCCAACTTGAAGAGAAAGAATGTATTGCTTGGATCTTTTTTCGCTTTGGACTATGGCTTTGGACAACAATTATGGGACTTATACAGTTTACTTATGTTTTTATGCTTCTTTAAATAATGAAATCAAGACAGTTATGAAGATGTAATGATTTTGGAAGTATTATAAGACAATTATGGCATCGTTTGTGTAACACGTATTTTAATGAAATAAAAGTTGTTGTTGTTTTCCGCTATTCAAAAATATGTGTTTTTATATCTGTCTTGTGTATCTGTGACTTATACTTATAAACCTCCACCAAAATTAGGGCATTCCCTTTGAGAGTGACCCTAACGGAGGTGGGGTGTTTCACTTGGTATCAGAGCATAGGTTTACCAGATAAGATAAAAAGTTTTGAAAAATTCATTTCCAAAAAGAAAATTTTAAAGAAGCATTTTTAAAGATAAAATATTATTTTATTTTAAAAAGGCATAGCCCCCCCCCAAAGCCATAGGTACTATCTTTTATCCTTCGTTTTGAATCTACCCTTTTTGTTTTAGCATGTCCGAAGAACTTAACTTGCCAGAGGGTATACCAATACCTGGTTGGTTCAGACGATTCTTAGAAGCGACGGCCACTCAGCCAGGTCCTACCGTTCCTCCTCCCCCAGCTGCGGGAAATCATCCAGCTGCAGCAGCACCTCTTCCTCCACCTCCTCCGCGTGGTAATACTTTTGCTAAGATATGTAAAGATTTTAAAGCTATGGGAGGAAAGGACTTTCATGGAACCGAGTCCTTCGTGGCATCCAGGAATTGGCTGAAGGAAACCGAGGACTTATTCGTCATCTTTGAGGTAGAAGATAGGCAGAAGGTACAACTGGCAGTATGGCTACTTAAAGGCGAGGCTTCCTACTGGTGGGAAGTCACCAATGCAGAAAGACCAGTGGAAACATGGGAGGACTTTAGCGCAAGGTTTGAGGCTAAATTTCTCTCAGAAGCTGAAAGGAGTCTTCAATTGGAAAAATTCTTATTTCTTAAGCAAGGGAATATGACAGTCAAAGAGTATGTTAATAAGTTCGATCAGCTGGCTATGTTCGGACTGGACCTAGTCAACACTCCGCACAAGAAGGCTCTCCACTTTTTCAAAGGATTGAATGAGCCATTACACAGTTTGTCCATGACCCATATACCCATGGGGGCTACGTATGAAAGGTTGGTGTAGATGGCATTGCTGAACGAAGAGGATAAGGGCAAGAAGGAGACAAAGGCAGAAAGCTCTCAAGGGAAGAAAGAGGGTTTACAGCCTAAGAAGACAGACTTTAAGAAGGGCGGGAAAGACAACAAAGAGAAGAGTAAGTGTAATTTTTGTGGAAAAGTGGGGCACTTAGTGAAAGTTTGCCGGAAAAAGAAGGCCAAGATGAATGGTGGGTGCTTTTCTTGCGGTGAGACAGGCCACATGGCTAAGGATTGCCCAAAGAAACGAGGGCAGGGGCAGAGGGCTGGATCCACCTCAGGGGCACAGGTTCATGTGCTAGAAGCGCCACCTCTGCAACAGCGAGGTATAAATACTTCTGTAGAAAGTGTAGTTTATCTTTATGATCACCCAGTTCGCACTTTATTTGATTCTGGCGCATCACTCCTTTATCTCATCTGCTTTAGTGGAATCTTTGCACCTAGAAACTAGTATGGTAGAGGACCCCTTAATTGTTTCAAACCCAATTGGGGGCCCAGCTCATTTGTCTATGATCTGTGTGGGATTGAAAATTTCTATTCTAAGCGTAGAATTTAGATGTAGTGCCTTTGTTTTGGGCTTCTCGGGATATGGTTTGATTTTGGGCATGGATTGGCTATCCAGTAATGGTGCCATCCTGGATTGTGAGAAAAGGGTGGTTAGGCTTCTGACCCAACTCGGTAACACTTTGGAAATTACTTGTAACCCCTCGTATGCGGTTATGCTTAGTTATCTTGAATCGCTAGATGCCTCTGTTGAAAGTTTGCAATCGGTTAGAGTGGTCCGGGAATATCCGGATGTCTTCGAAGAGGTGAAGGGCTTGCCTCTGAAGCAGGAGATAGACTTCTGCATATATCTTGTAGATAATGCAAAGCCCGTTGCGTTGCCCGTTAGACACATGGTTCCACGGGAAAGGAAGGAGCTCAGTAAACAAATTAAAGAGCTTCTAGAGAAGGGGTTCATTAGAAGGAGCATTTCAGAATGGGGCGCAACAGTGGTGTTCGCTACAAAGGCGGATGGTTCACTCCGTTTATGTGTTGACTATAGGGAGCTCAACAAGCTAACGAAAAAGAATAGACACCCTCTCCCCAGAATTGACGATCTGTTTGATCAACTTGTAGGAGCATCTGTTTTCTCCCAACTCGATTTGGCGACCAGTTTTCATCAGCTAAGGTGGCTGAACATAGCATCGATAAAACGGCATTCAGAACCCCAGACGACTTCTTTGAATGGCTTGTCATGCCTTTTGGCTTGACAAACGTACCTGCTTACTTCGTGGACCCGATGAGTAGGTTGTTCAGAGAATTCCTCAACAAGTTCGTAGTGGTTTTCGTAGACGATATCTTGATCTTCTCAAAGAGTGAAGAGGAACATGCTCAGCACCTAAGGGCAATCATGGAAACTATGCGAGTCCATCAGCTAAAAGCCAAATTCTCCAAGTGCTACTTTTGGAGAGAGGAAGTGAGGTTTCTTGGGCACATAGTATCCAAAGAAGGGTTAGCTGTGGACCCTGCTAAGGTAGTAGCGGTACGGGATTGGAAGACACCAAAGAACGCAACAGAAGTCCGAAGCTTTCTCGGGTTAGTAGGCTTCTATCGGAAATTCATCAGAGACTTTGCAAAAATATCGGCTCCGCTCACAAGGCTGACAAAGAAGAATCTAGTGTTCAATTGGGACTTGGATTGCGAGTTTGCTTTCCAACGACTGAAAAGGGCTCTTACAACAGCCCCAGTTCTGACGTTGCCAGATGGAAGCAAGATGTTCACAGTTTATACAGATGCATGTGGGACAGGGCTAGGCGCTGTCTTAACGCAAGAAGGAAGGGTAGTAGCTTATGGCGGGAGACAATTGAAAATTCATGAAAAGAACTACCCAACCAACGATCTTGAGTTAGCTGCCATCGTCTTTGCACTCAAGTCTTGGAGACACAATCTCCTAGGCGAGAAGTTCGAACTTTACACTGACCATAAATCGTTGAAATATCTTTTCTCGCAGAAGGACCTTAACTTGAGGCAACAGAGATGGATGGAGTTTCTTGCCTCGTACGATTTCGAGATCTCCTACACTCCGGGCAAAGGCAACGTAGTGGCAGACGCGTTGAGCTGAAACTAACCCTAATCCCGCTGTTTGTTGAAAGACAAAGCCTAGAGTTTATAGACAGCTTTGACTCTAGGCCCTCCTCCGATTTTGTACCGGGCTTGCTAGCATCTCTCGAAGTATGCCCGACATTAGTGGACTCAATAGGGACAGCACAACGCGAAGACCCTCAGCTTGTGGAGACGATTGATAGGCTAATTAGGGGTGAGACTTCAAGTCACCTCAACAGATACTCCATCGACGATAAGGGTTGGCTAAGGCGAGACGGAAGACTATGCGTCCCACAGACAAGGGATTTAGTAAAGACGGTTCTCGAGGAAGCACATCACTCCAAGATGACAATACATCCAGGCGGAGATAAAATGTACAAGGACATAAAAATAACTTTCTTTTGGAACGGCATGAAGAAGGACGTGGCAGATTTCATTTCTAAGTGTATGACCTGCCAACAGGTTAAGGTGGAACAGAAAAAGCCTGGTGGTCTGCTCCATCCTTTAGAGGTCCCGCAGTGGAAGTGGGATAGCATCTCAATGGACTTCATTGATGGACTGCCTAGGTCTAGAAGAGGCAACACTAGCATTTGGGTAATGGTGGATAGGCTTACTAAAAGAACCCACTTTTTACTTGTCAAGAGTAAAAGAACTGCCTCATCCCTAGCATCTCTTTACCTCAAGGAAATTGTTCGACTCCATGGAATACCCTCCAGCATTGTTAGTGACCGAGACCCTATCTTCCCAAGTGAGTTTTGGCGGAGTCTGCAAGAAGCGGTAGGCACACAGTTATGCTTGAGCATTGCCTATCATCCCCAAACCGACGGCCAGATAGAAAGAGTGAACAGAGTTTTGGAGGACCTTTTAAGACTGTGCGTCCTTGACTTCGGAGGGACGTGGGAAGACCATCTTTCTTTGGTGGAACTTGCCTACAACAACAACTACCAAGCCACCATCGGAATGGCGCCCTTCGAAGCTTTATATGGAAGACCGTGCTGATCGCCCACTTGTTGGTGGGAGTCTACTGACAAGCTCATACTTGGACCAGATATGATCCGAGAGACTTCAGAAAAAAGTAGACTTAATACGGAGAAGAATGAAGACAGCCCAAGACAGACAAAAATCCTACGCCGACAAGAGGAGGACCGACCTTGAATTTGAGGTTGGGCACAGAGTTTTTCTTAAGATATCTCTGCTAAGGAACATTGTTTGTTTTGGAACCACAGGAAATCTAGCACCAAGGTTCGTAGGATCATTTCCTATTATCGAGAAAATTGGGAAAATGGCCTATAGATTAGAGCTACCCGAAGAGCTGGCCGGAGTTCACAACGTCTTTCACGTTTCGCACCTTCGAAAATGTCTACATGAATCTGCTGAAGTGGTAGAGCCAAATATCCTAGAAGAAGCTGAAGTGGAATGCGAAGTAACCGTGAGGAATGTTCCAACCCGCATATTAGGAACGGAAGTGAAAAATCTATGCAACCGCGAAGTCAAGCTCGTCAAAGTTCAGTGGAGAGATGCCGAGGGAGACACAACTTGGGAAACTGAAGCTAGAATACGCGCAGCCTACCCTTTTCTTTTCGAGGGTACATCTTTGATCTTTCTTTTTCCTTAAGTTGCGCTTTTATCTATCTTTTTAGGTATATCTCCTCGACCTTATATTTTAGTAGAATCTCTTTGGATGAAAACATGTAATTGAAACATGTTATGGATGATGGTTGCAAGTGGTTGCAAGTGATTGCTAGTGGTTGCATATACACACACAATTTAGGTTTTAGATCGGCTCAGTCACATCATAATGCATATGCATATATGTATTTATATTCGTATATGGTTGAAGTTTAATGTGTTTTCATATGGATGTTGCATTTATATGAATGATTGTGCACTCATGTAGAATCATGAATAGGAAAATTTGCATACATAATGGATTCATGACACTTACATAATTTGCATTAAGGAGGTCAACTGAATCAGTAGACCGACAGATTTTGCATTAGATAAGTACATGTACACACACTTCGCATATGATCATGAAGCATTAGAAGTCTTTTAAGGACAATGGATGCTCGTGTTTGATGGATGAGTAGATGGATGTTAGGATGTACATTCTTCCTGAACTTGAAGATTTCGGGGACGAAATCCTTTTAAGTGGGGCAGAATGTAACACCCTATGTATTCTATAACAGTGAAATTCAAAATTTAAAGTATAATTAATTTTAAATCAAAGAACTAAGGGGGATACGCCATTGCGTTTGTCTCGGAATTCTGCTTGGGATAGAGACCGAGTTTGCGTAAAACGGACTCCGTATGAAGAAGATATGGCCTCCGGAAGTTTCAGAATTCAGTTTAAAATTCAAAACAGCTCAGAAAAACAAATTCAAAATTCAAAATCGGGCCGGATTGGCCAGGGCGGAAATTTTCCCGCCCAAGGCACCCAGGTCGACTGGGTAGTCGACCTGGGTCACCTGTGTTGACTGCCAAGTCGACACGGTGTCGACCTGGCCCCTGAGCCAGTTCGAACCCAGCCCCCCCTGGCTGGCCTGGTCTATGCTTGGCCGAATTTCTGAGCCTTGCCTTGTCACTAGGGCTAGGTGTCAGCTCCTGATTGGTCTCTCCTTCAAACGAATGGCTAATATTAATCCAAACTCCATTGACGGTCCAAATCAATTCACAAACTCTATAAAAAGGACCTAAGACTCCACCTAATTCATACAAACAAAAATAAGAATGAGATCATCATGCTGCTGAGGAAGGACTAGAAATAGCCATCAAAATTGAGAGACGGTTAGTAGACAATTCAAAAGCTTAAAGCAATGACAACTAAATCAAAACAACGCCTACAACAAAGGATAACACCTCCAAATTCAGAATTCAGATTCCTGAATTGAAGATTCGTCATACGTTGTAAGTAGAGTGCTATTCCGATATGAATAAATAACTGTGTTTTGATTTGTGTAAAATGAGAAATAGAATTGTACTTGATTTGTGGTGATAATAATTCATATTTGTATGTTGCTATGATTCTAAACGATTTGGGATGTTGTGGTATAACGATTGGATATTTGCAAGTATGTGATTCATGTTGAAAGTTAACAACTACATGTTTGTGGTAATTTATTACAACACCTATTGGATAATTGCAAGTATATGGTTCATGTTGAAAGAAATGACAATATGTTTGTGGTAGTTTATTTGAGATTCATGCAAGTATATGATTCACTATTATGCCAACATAATATATATTATAATCAATTTTAGTTTAGTTGGATCCATTTGGGTATTATGACTTATGTGAATTTATGTTGGAATTGGCATCATGATTCAAGTGTAAAACCATACTTTTGTATTAGAGACAAAAGTAAGCATCTTTGTGAACTTGTGTTGACTCTATGAACATGACTAAACTATGTTCGGTGTTATGCCTAATTGAAAAACTTGTTTTAGGCCTATGTTATTATCAAAATCATATGATAATATATGTGACACATAATTGTGTTAGATTTACATTCCAATTTCAAGTTTGCATGAATAGATTAAAAACCATGATTTCATGTTTAGGTATGTTTATTCCATGATTGTATGAATAGATCAAAAGCCATGATTTCATGTTTAGGTATGTTTATGTCATGATTATATGCTATTACAATGCAAGTTCACAAGTGCCAAATTTATGTTAATTAGTTCGCTATGTTGCAAGTTCATGCGTTCACACTCCCCTTTTTATGTTACTTAGAATATATAAACACCATGTTCTAAGTCTCCCCTTTTTCATGTGGCTAAGTTGGGTTTAAATGTTAAACCCAACATATGTTATATTGTAGCGAACGTATAAAACGGGGGTAATGACGTTTGGGTTAAAACATAAAACATATGTGTTGGCACGTTTGACGCATGCCAACGACCTTGAAAAACAATTAAGTGGTGTAAATTAATTTTACCCAATAAAGATGAATTTGAATAATGGGTCGCAAATATTTATATATAAAAAGGAAAGAGACAAAATATGTAAATTTAGAAAATACGATGTGTTTAACCCGAGGTTGGATTGAGTTGTGATGTAAACCTGCCCGGAACCGCCCGGCTATCCAGTAGTCACAACAATACCTATCCAATGTGGGTGGTTAAACATAGAGCCCAATAAGGACCCGAGGTTAGTCTGAGTTGTGGCGTAAGACTGCCCGGACCCAACCGGCAACAGGCAGCCACAACAATATATGTCTACTGTAAGAGGTCGAGGCTTTAATAAGACAATTAAGGCTGAGTCAGGATTGGTAGGATTAAGTAAATTGAATTAATACTTAATCAAAAATGGAACATGCTAAACTATACAGACTGATTGGGTGTTAGGTTTACAAAACACTTAACCAACTTAGCATGTTGGCTAGAAATAGAAAACCTAGTAGCGGGGGATCCTTTTCAGCAGTAACCCTACAAGGTGTATCAGGATACCCTGAACTAGGCAGGGTGGGGCACGATTACTGGGCTGACTGTAAGAGGTCAAATCGACGGCGGTGGTGTAGGAGTGTAGGTTCTAATGGGGTGCGGGCGTGCACACACTCCGGCACAGAAAAATAAGGCACTGGGCACCAGTAGTATACCTGTGCATTCTAGGATTGTGTCGGGCCGCCACCATGGGACTTGATACACCCCATGGTGGGACCAACATAGGTAACTACAACAACGGGGGCCGTAAGACACATGTAATTATGCAAGTAGGAGCCAATCATCAGAAATGGATCACTTCACCCTGATTATGGGGTGCCTGTTGGGAACTAGTTTATATGGGTACAGAGATTAATGTGGGGTACGATAGTACATTCGACTCTAGAAAACTTAACCTAGTTTATAGTGCTTTCCCATTTCCAGTTTATACTTATCATGCCCAGTTCTTTATTCATAGACTGAATAGTCCTAGACTTACTCAGGCTTTATGTCTGACTCTACTTTTCTTTCGTCCCCCCCCCTCCCCCAGGTCCACAGGGAGGGAATACCGCAGCTTGACCAGTTTTCACATCCAGCTTGAAGAGAAAGAATGTATTGCTTGGATCTTTTTTCGCTTTGGACTATGGCTTTGGACAACAATTATGGGACTTATGCAGTCTACTTATGTTTTTATGCTTCTTTAAATAATGAAATCAAGACAGTTATGAAGATGTAATAATTTTGGAAGTATTGTAAGACAATTATGGCATGGTTTGTGTAAAACCTATTTTAATGAAATAAAAGTTGTTGTTGTTTTCCGCTATTCAAAAATATGTGTTCTTATATCTGTCTTGTGTATCTGTGACTTATAGTTATAAACCTCCACCAAAATTAGGGCAATTCCTTTGAGAGTGACCCTAACGGAGGTGGGGTGTTTCAAGCTTGGTTCGAGCTTCCGTCTTCAATCGCGATCTCCCCCTATTTTTAGTGGATCGATTTCAGGTTTTTTAGTGGATCGAAGGAACTGCTTGAGTTAGATCTGATAAAATGGGCAGAATATGATGAAGGTCAATGCTAATTTATGGATGCCAAGGGAACCAAATGTACTACTGCCATTAAATCATGTTTTATTTAGTTATGAAGGAAGGGAACATATCGTATGTGAAATGAAAGGAGAGGGAGTAGCTTAGTGTAGGTTTACAGTGTATACTTCGGTAGAAAGGAAAGTATTTAAATATATAAAAATTATTTTTATTTTATTTAAACCGATACTATTAATTTAATTTAAAATACCCCGTGATTCTGAACTCCTTTCTGAATCGACAACCAACATTTTTATGGTTATACCACTATTCTGAACACACTGGAACAAGTTCCAAAGCTCAATTTGATCATATGGAGAAGATATAAATTTAAATTGATACAAATTAAATTAAAAAAATAATAATTCCTGGATGATAAATTAATATTATTATTCTAATTCAATCAGAATTTTGTATTGATCATCTGAACTGTTTTCAATTCGTTTTTAACTTTGAATTCAAATAAATTCATTTTTGTATTTTGATAATTATATGTATTCGAAATAAATCATATTTCGATTATTAAATCGATAATTTAATATAAAAATCGATTTATATTATCAACTCAATGTTTAAAATAATATTAAATATTCAAAATAAATCGACCAGAAATCTAGGTCGTTACAAATTTAATATTGAATATAAGCTGATATTATTTTTATTCAGAGCCTTGTATTTAATATCAAACTGAATGTTGGGTTTGTCATGAATGGTGTCTTCAATATTATTATTCTTAGACATCGTTGAGGAAAGAATAAATCCTTTAATTATGATTAATGAAGTTTCCCAATTTATAAATATAAATTGGAATTAAATTGTAGTTGATTTTGGGTTCATTGTGAACGATGTTTAAAATAACATTTTTTTAAAACCCAATTAACAGTGAAGATATGATTTGGAATTTAAAAACCCTTTAACTAAGATTTAATGGAAAATTTCCAAAGTTTTCCAATTTAAAACATTAATTGAAATTGAGTGTGGTTTGATTTATTAATACTCGAGATGAGCTTTTGTGAAGGAAGGCCGTTACTACATATGGAATTTAAAAGGCTTTGCTGTTATTCCATTTATATTATTAGTCTGATACGGAAATTTATATTGATTATATATTGTTCTGTTTTCCATGAAGATTCCATAGTTAATGGAAGTTGATTTAGGTTTATTGTGAACTGTGTTTTTAATAACATTGGTTCTTTAACGCAGTTAAAGATAAGATTAATTTCTTAAAGTTGAATAATCATAAAGTAATAATTTTTAAGATTAAAACCAAGTTATAGTTTTAATGAATCTTTAATTAGATTGAAATGAGAATAGGGTAATTTAATTTATTGAATTCAAGAAATGATCAAGAATGAAGTACCGCCATTTTTACTCCATGCGATAGTTAAATCTTTAATTAGATTTGAACATGAAATGATAATTAAATTTACCGATAACACTGTGGGTGTTAGATATGAGGTACCACCAGTTTTTCTCCATGGGATGAATAGGTTGTGATTGGGATTAATAAATAAATGGTTACTTCCGTAAGGCTCGATAATCCCAACTAGTTAATAAACCTTGTTTTGGTTTAGATTGTGAAAAGATATAATAAAATCTTTTGAAAATGATATCCAAAGGAAGATTTAAGTCACCAAAAAAGCAATTTTGCCACGACTTTAGGCCGTGGCTAATGATTTTTGCTACGGCCCAAAGCCGTGGCAAAACAGGGCATGGCAAAAATTTTGCCACTGCTCTTCCACGGGCCAAAGCCGTGGCAAATTGGTATTTTGCCACGGCCCATAACCATGGCAGATTTTTGTTTTACCACGGCTTTTGTCCAAAATATCATTTTGCCACGGCCATGGACCGTGTTAATTTTACAATGTATTTTTTTAACATGATTTACCCACGTCTTTGTACCATGACTAAATTCAATTAGAAAAACTGCATATTTATCAAATACCTCTACCCTAAGCATATAGCTCTGGTATAAACAAAATATGAGCAGGTTATACCCACCAATACAAATTTATAGACATGTCATACGCACCAATACACATTGTATTCTTCATAGTTATAAATTTACAAAGTTCAAATGAACTCATACTTGATTAGTACAAATACAATATATCCAAACTAAAAAGTACAAAGTTCAACTTCAATTCACAATGTCAGTAGATGTCAACAATCCAAATTGCAGACTCTTACTTCAAAGTTCAACACATCTAAGTTCATAACTAAAATATATAGGCATACTTCAAACCTTAGTATATATATATATATATATATATTACATAATACAAATTAGTTGAATATATAGGCATACTTTAAAGTTCATACATATTAAGTATAACTTCAATATTCAGCAAATAGGCCACAACACATCCACAGCAGACCCTTACTTCATGTGACCAACATGCAATGCAAAGTTTGTATTAGGCTATTGAATATGAAACATACGTCTGACCATAAAAGAGGTGAGCGCATAAACATGGTGAATAATAAAGTAACCACATACTACTCCTTTTTTGTCTTACGTCGCGGGTAATTAAAGATAAAGGCAAGCCTTTTAAATATGTGAATAATTAGCATCAAAATGAGGGTATATGCTTTGTAATTAAAATGATTGAAAGAAAATATATAATTAGACAAGTTCATGAAACTAGTTATTATACACTTGTGTTTTACGGAAAAAATTCATAAAGCATATGTCACCATTATAAAAACAAGTTTTTTTTACTCAAACTAGAAATCTGATTCCATTAAAACTAGAATATGAGATAAAGTGCAATCACGTTAGCACCAGTTATATTGCTTTCTCCAAGAAATGCTTTCATCATTTTTTCTTTAGGATTTACAGAAGCATATATTGGGTTTTCACATTTCCAGGAAATATTTATGCATCCAGTTCTACATGGAATCCCTGTTCCACATCTTCTTTCGGGGCTCTATACTGAGTTTTCTTGGATTCAGTCCATGCGTGCTCATTTTTGCAGCAAGAGATTCTTCATCTTCTCTATACATACCATCAGTGCATCCATCATTAGATTCCTATTCTTGATTGAGCTGTAAATTAAAGTGCATTTAACACATAAAAATGATATAATGTGATTAACTGAAACAACATTACATTATGTAGATGAGGATCTCAAAGATATGGTTACGGATTATTGCTCAACTGCAACCTTTTTGTACCAAACGTATGCTTACAAAAGAGAGTTTCTGAGACATATACTGAACTTGAATAGTTGACATGCAGCTATGAAATTTGATTATGTTATTTTTATGTGTAGCTGTAAGCCCATCATAGACCATTTACATTCAAATGTACTGATACTAGAGTTTATAGAAGCTAAAGTGTACCAAAAGCTGTTTTTGTTTTTAACCTTTTTTTTTTCAAATTCATTCTGAAAGAAGTTGCAATAACACAAGCTCTTCAACTTAGTTTGATTCTTCGAACAAGATGCATAAAGAATGTTGTAGGTGCACATGTAAAAGGTACATAATATTACGACAGCCTTTTGTACACAGTATATGTCAGGCAACAAAGATAGAAACGCCATATGCTTTAAGATTTGTTTCGGTTGTTTATACTTTTATCTCATATTCCATCGAAAAAAATGACTGAATGAAAGAAATACTACACCAAAACTAAATAAAAACCGAAAGGCTTAAAGACTGGGAACCGGATTTGCATTGCAATTATCTTGATTGTTCTGACAGGTTTCAAATTATTAGCAAAATATAGAAGTAAAACAATGTGTTCAACATAATGTTTATGCATGAAAATCTGTTTTACAAAAAAATTCAGGAGATGTTTGAAAAAATTAATTAAAGTGAAACTCTATATATTGTTGAACTACCATAGTAGAATAATCTATGTTTTACGAAAACATAATTTGTTTTCTCCATGGTTTAAGTCCAGCTTTAATTTTCTTTAGAGCAGAAATACAATAATTATATAATAGATTACCAAACCTATTGATTTTGAAATTATCTCTAAATATTTCTTAATATCAGTTGACAGATATTGCAATGAAGATTGTGTGAATGAGATTAGCCAGTTTAGATTAACCAATGTTCTATCAAGTTTGCATGTAATATTTATCTTTAAGATTTGATCTCTAGTAGTATAGGTGTATAACTACATCACCATCTTTTAAATTCACATAAATCTGTCTTAATAAGACAATCAATTAATTCTTTTACCTTGCTTAGGAAAATTTATTACCACCAGACTTTTTAGTAGCCCATCTGACATAATTAAAATCCCTGAAAACACATCAAGTCATTGATTCTGTTAAGTTGCTCTTTCCAATTATTGACACAGACTTAACAATTTCCAAGCAAAATTTCAACATACACAAAAGTGCATCTTATTATAATACAAGTCCTATTATTAAGCATAGCAACATGCTAAGAACTATTAGATTCTAAAGGGACATCCCATAAATTTATCCTGCATACCTGATTATCTTACATTTCTGATTCTGCACAGCCTTATATAGGAAAATCCAATCTACTGCCAATTTACCCATAAATTTGTCAACGTATCATAGAGTTTTTTAGTTTTCAAAAGGGCAAGCGCACATAGATTATATTTACTTATGAAATACTGTATATCCAACCATCTATCTAGTCTGTCGAACTCTCTCACATTATAGCATAACATCATAATTTATAATCTATCACTCTTCGAGGTTGAGCAGACCTGTAGCGACCCTAACTTCCATGTGAAGGAAAGAACGATTTGTTTTGAGGACAAGACTAATCAGAACACAAAAAGATGAACCTTTCATTGTTCATTACAACAATTTGCATCAGAGTACAAGAATATACAGAGTATGAATAAATAAAATACATTCGATAAATATCATAGATTACAATACGTTACTGCAACGGAAAATAATACAAAACATAACTGAAAGAGATAAACGGATACAGAGCTTTTCGAATATCATTCCAGCTGTAAACCAGGATCCTGTGGATATAAATCTGCAAAACCAAAACTACTAGCTGCCCGTGTGGAAAATAGGGGCACCCAGAGTTTAGGTTAAAACAATAAACTCCAGATCAGTCATGTGACTGGTCTGAGAACTAAAACAGTTATTTAAAACCTTACTTTTAAGGAGAGTAATTCAAGGGACCACGCCGTATAACACAGAACGGGTCTCCTCCCAAGAATACCAGTGCATAGAATAAACAACGCAATGCTTTTTGAAAAAATGAAGCTATTATAAGACCCAGGTCCCATCACACAATGCAACGCAAGCCGAAGGATAGGGTTTTCCCTTATAATAGTCAAATAATGATTGATACATTTAAAACAAATCATTTGATACTATTATAAGTGTACAGTGTCAAAACAACTTCAAATATAAATGTATCAATCCTAGGCTGGCATGGGTACCATCTATCATGTCGCCAATACTAGGATCTACAAATAAAACTGAAATATCACGTATTGGAAATTGGATTTCCATCATGATTCGAGGTATAGGAGTAAGCTCCTCACCGCTTCGAGACACTATAACAAATGCCCCAGGATTCCCCGCAGAGAACCCTTGGAATCGGCTGGGCTGGTCCACACTTACGTTAGTGGATTAGTTATTCCTGAACACACATTTCCCGGTCCTATCAGACCTATCCATCGGCTCCGAAGAGACCGATATATCCGAGATGCCTCGCATTCCAACATCCACAAAGGTATATAATCAATGATGTCAGGGCTTGTAAAACGCTGACACCACCCATAACCAGAAAGAAACGTCGTGTTCTCCCAGCGGTCCTTATCCCGTTTTTGACTCATACCGAGGTGTGAGGCTAGCGAATTAACGCTATACACAGAGCTACGCTGTATTAAAGCCTTGCTTTGATCATCAACCACAAGACTCTTCTTTTCAAAAAAAGCCTTGATCACAGCATCACAGCATGCCACACAGGCAATTCATGCCACGCGACTGATATCTATCGATATATAACCTCTGGGCTCGTACGTCTCAAAGAAGGGCGTTAAGCAAGAGAATAAATTCTCTGCTGCCAAAAAGATATATGTTTAATAGAAATCAATCAACACAGAATAAAATCCAATGTCAGACACACAATCCATTGATAAGTCCGTTCTGGGTCTGAATGAAACTGAAGGCACCTTATAGCTCACATATCCATTGATCTCCAAATATGTCTGGACGATCACCAACTATTTCCCTCCTCTTGGGTGTACAGCCCAATCAAGATCACCAGTAATCGTTCAAACAATGTGAAGACCACCAGTCTTCAACAACCTTCTTCATCTTCGACTTATCGTCGAATTAGTTATTTAGAATGGGATAGACCTGGTCTTTCCGAATAACTCGCGTATATAATAAACAAGTGCTATAAAAACACAAGCCTCATTCCAATTCTGAATATTCTTTTATTTAAATATTCACATCTTTAGGGATTTGTTCCCATTAATTTTATCAAAGATAAATTCTTTAATATTTATTCTTTAATCTTCCTTTGGATATCATTTTAAACCAAATTATGGTTTTCAAACTAGTCGAGATTAGTGAACCACACCAAAGTAATCGTATATTTTGTTTCCCAATCCCAACCTATTCATCCCATGGAGCAAAACTATTATTACCCCATAACTAACACCACATTGTTATCGGTAAATTTAACTATCATTTTACGTTTAAATCTAATTAAAGATTTAATTATCGCTAGGAGCAAAACTGGCGATACTCCATTGTCGATCATTTCCCAAATTCGATAATTTAAATTATCAATTCACATTTTAATCTAATTAAAGATTCATTAAAACTCTACTTAGTTTTAATCTTCCCAGAAATCAATATTAATGATTATTTAACTTTGGAAAATCAAACATGTCGCATCGGCAATCTACACCGTACTATTGATTTCTGCCGATATATAACCTCTGAGCTCGTACATCTCAAAGAAGGGCGTTTAGCAAGAGAATAAATTCTCCACCACCAAACAGATATATATTAAGCAGAGATCAACCCTACAGTTCGAAATACAATGACAGACATGTAATCCTGTCTTTTACTGTGTTGAATAACTAATGTCATTTAAAACACAGCTCATGATAAGCCCAAATCAGATTCCATTAATTATGGAATCTTCACGGAAAAACAAATCAATATATAATCGATATCAATTTCCGTATCCGACTAATAATATAAATGGAATAATGACAAAGCCTTTTAAATTCCATATGTATTAACAATCTTCCTCCACAGAATTTCATTTCGATTATTATCAAATCGAATTCCATTCAATCCCAATTCAATATATTAAACTGGAAAATGTTACTTTGGAAAATTCCTTTAAATCTTTATAAAATGATTTATAAATTCCAAATCATATTTCACTGTAAATCAGGTTGAAGAACGAATGTCATTAAAAACACAGTTCACAATAAACCCAATTCACATTCTATTCACAATCGGGTTAAAGAACGAATGTCATTAAAAACACAGTTCACAATAAACCCGAAAACAATTCTTAATTCAATTCCAATTAAATATATTAATTAATTGGTATACTTCATTAAATCTAAATAAAAAGATTTAACATTTTCTTCAACTGGGTTTAAGAACAATGTTAATGAAGACATCATTCACGACAAACCAAAATCTCATTTGATATTAAATACAAGGCTCTGAATAGAAAATATATCGGCTTATATTCAATACCAAATTCTGAAATCAACAAATATCGTATTGGAATAACGATATATATATATCTTCCAACTTCCTCCACAATATTCGTTTAATCACGAAATCCAATATCGCAATATTCCGAAGATAATTTTGATTCAAATCCATTCCAATTCGTATATTGGAAATTCTGGTTATTTTTAAAACCATTTTAAATCCAATTTATTTATTTTTAAAAATAATTGCATTATAATTCTAGTTCAAAACTATTTCATTTCGATAAAAATATATTTTTATCTTTTCAAATATGGGATTTTTCGGCCCAATTCTTTCCAAATCATTTATTTTGATTTTACACAAATTATTGATATTTTTAATAATTTTATCAAGGCCCTTACAGTCGATTTCCATAAACGGCCATCGAACTGCACTTACAACGACCTTTTCCAAATTTGATTTGGACATAATTCCAAATCCAACCATTAGATTTCTAATTTCTCATATTCGTTAGAAAGCTCTTTTCGATATAAACCCAACGGTTCCTGTTTTAGGAGAATCCAATGGTTGGATCTCCCGTAATATCCATTCGAAGTCAATGGTCGAAATTCGCGAACTACCGCAGCGCGGCGCGTTCTATTCAGGCCATTATATATAATATATATATTATATATATTTCGTCGATTTCCTTTTAAAACATATTTTATAAGTCGTTTTAAATTCGTTTTCAAAACGATTTCAACTTCATATTCAATTTCAAATCAAAATTGAATATTCCATATCATCGATATATAAATGATAATATTTTCAAAACATAATATTTTCAAATCAATTCCTTTTCGATATTCATTATAAAAATGAATAAAATCGATATAAATATCGTTCACGTCAAAATGGCGTTAATCTAATCAACACGGCTATATATATATTTACATATATTTGTGTCCACCCCAAATCAGACATCAAAATTTGATTTTGATCTTTTACTGAATATTATTTGAAAATATTTGTTATTTTTAAATAATCGTTATTTTAAAATATTCATTCTTTCGGAACTGGAATCAGTCACATTCAATTACCATAAAATTTGATTATATGGATTTCATACAATACATGTATACACCAACAGTGATAAATAATCATCCATCATCCAGAGTGCATTCTACACTGTATAAGCATAAAATATAAATATTTAACGCTTATAATAATCTGTCAATCAATCGATCGACATATAACTAAATATTGGGATTAGTGTATGTCCAATTTCATCCCAATACCCATGTGGGGTTTCGATCAACAAATACATATTTATTTGTGCAGTTGGGCGATGTGTAAAATTTATCGTCCCAATTAGTATCAGTCAAATGTTTGTATATAAACAAATCGTTCGATTTGTTTATAAATATTTATTTTATTTCATATACACGTTAAAAATTATATTTTTAACTATAAAATATTTATTCATTCCACATCACACAACAATATTTCACAACACATCAATCATACAAACAAGTCATCCATGGTCTGTGGACGACGGGTGTCGGGTGCTGCTAAGCACCGTTTGCATCCTAGTATATATCTCAACTAGAAAATAAATTAAAAGTGAGAAGTTCTCACCTTTGGGATCCACTCCGCCATTATCTATTTCTGAACAGTTCGGATATGCCTAAAATTCCAATGCGACCTTTTCCCGCTATTCACATTAAAAATCACACTTTTACAATGGTATTTCATATATAAAAGTCATATATTTTTATCGCATCTTTCTATATAAAAAATTATATTTTTATATTTCTACTTCTTATATAAAGATTGAATTTTTATATCGCTTCATATATAATAAAAATCGATTTTTTACTTAGCTAAAAATTATATATTTTTTTACTTTGCTACCTATACAAAGATCAAATTTTTACTATCTATATAATATAAAAATCATATTTTTACTATCTATATAATATACAAATCATATTTTTATTAACTATATAATATAAAAATCATATTTTTGTATGCTATTCATATAAAAATAGTATTTTTATTTTCATAAATGCATATAAGAATCACGTTTTTATTTTCATAGATAAATAAAATAAAAACAAACATAAAAACTCACCGATTACTCTAATATACCACAACAACCACCGTTCGTCGTTGAACTCAGAGGGGGGGGGGCGACTTTCTTCTGCGCGGTGGTGTGACGGAGGAGCGGTGGCAGGGGTAGAGGCGTTAGAGGCTTGGGCGGCGCGGTAGCGGTTAACTGGGGGTTAGGGATTTCGGGGGAAATCAGATTGGAGGAGAAGGGGAAGGAGGAGACGCGAGAGGGGGGTCACGATCGTAGGTGGTGGTGGCCATCGCCTGGCGGTGGCGGCGCGTTCCGCGCACGGTAGCCCATCGCGGTGGATTTTCCGCCGCATCCCCTTTTTTTCGATTTCTGTTTTGAGAATAATCGGGGGGCCGGGGGGGGGGGGGGGGCTGTTTGATTGAGAGAGAGAGAGAGAGTATACTTTAATATATATTTTATTATTTTTAATTTCAAAAAGTAACTTTTTATGTCAACCTCCAAACAAGACCCACCGCCTGTCGTCCATAACTAATTACCCCCATTCTGAGCACAAGGGGATATGTATTGTAAGCTGATTCGATCGTTTCGATCAATTTCCCTCAAACTCATAATATAAATCAATATATTGTATTTGAATGCACATTTCAATTTATTGGGGCAACATACGTATTCTAAAAATTCCCAAAAAACATTTTCTAGCTTTGTATTGACGACACAGTTCTAACAAAACTAATTTCATCAAATTTGGAGACTGTTTGAAAAATGGCCATTTTCTGGTCGATCGAAATTGACTAAACCGCCCAAGCACGTTTTCCTACACCACACTCACATATTGATTGAGAAAATTATGAATTTTGGAATCTAGAAATAACTTGACATCTCGAATCCAACAAAAGTGGTTTCGTCGAAATCGGAGGTCGTTTGCAAAATTTCCATTTTTAAGGGCCAAAATTCCATAGCGACTACTGTGAATTTTCAATTGGGCATAACTTTTTCTCCCCGCTATGAAATTTTGATTTTTCGGATTCGTTGGAAAGATATTTTCAATTAGATTCTAATATTTTTGGTTTCGTCAAAATCCAATTTATCTTGAATCCTATACATTCATTAAAAATTTGAGGTCGAATTTTCAAACTATCGCGCCATTTCCAATTCCTTTTATACTTAAAATAAATAGTTATATTCTAATGTCGATTCAAATAAATATATACGTTCAAATTCTATTCAAAATAAATTTCTCATCGTTATTATTTAAAATAAATCATTTTAAATATTCAAAATAAATCATTTTAAATATTCAAAATTCATTAAAATTGCCAAAATAAATTTTTTAAACTGGTTAAGATTTCCGGGTTGTTACCAGACCCTAATTATAATTTTGAACGATAACATGTACTTTATGTGTTATTTACTTTTATGACTTAAACTTAATCAGCGGATTGTATTTTGAGTGATAAGTGTGTTTATTGCAGGTGATGAAATATAATAAAGAAGTGAATACCTGGGAAGATACCATGGCTGATAGTAAAGACTCTTCCTCCGTATAGATCAACTCGATTCTGGCAAATATGCTAAAAAAATTAATTTATTAATTGATCAAATTTGGATGAATTGCAATTATGATAATTTCTAATTCAAGACCTCAACATACAATTCATGAAAATTCAGAGATATTTCAGAAATGTTGTAGGATTTATGTTGACTATTTCAGATTAAATGTAAAAGCATATCTATTTCGTATTCCACTAATCAAAAACCGAATAATTATCAACCCACTAAAGCAAGCAGAACTTACTATGGCAGAAGCTAATCCCACTGATTTAAAATAGAATAAAATACAAAATGAGATGCAATGTAAAGTGTAAACCTTCAAATTTGCTCAAATTATGTTCTTTATCTCAACCCTTGCATTTCATCCTCAAAGTTGAGATTTAGATGTAATGAGCACGAAATGTTTTATTGCTTTGTAATTTGTAAACCAGAAATGATTGAATGTAAAGTTGATTGTCTACAAATGTACAACTATACATTATATAAGTGAAATGAAGAGATGGGCCAAGCCCGGGGACGCAGCCCAATATAGTGTAAAACAATGATAGTATATAATATCATATATACTGTAATATCAGAGAAGCCGCTCCTTTATTTGCCCCTTCAAACCCTAGTACAGTTAGGGTTTTCCACAAAACAAAAAAAGTAGCTTCCAGACATGGCGATTTAAGAGAAGATAACAGTTCTGAAGTAAAATCGAGAAACCAGACTCCGATTTGAGCTTATCAGATCACTCTCAAACAATAGTATGGAGTTATTCTGGAATATAGATGAGTTTTCGAGCTCTTCGATTTGGGTCAGCTTCATCCACGTTTAGCTCTTCCTTCAACCTTGTAAAATTCACTTTTCACAAAGGTTTAGTAAGTATATCTGCTTTTGATGCGTTGAAGGTATATAACCAACTTTTATTTTTCCTTTAATCACTTGTTCTCTAATGAAGTATAAATCCAATTCTATATGGTTTGTCTTCGAATGCAAAACTGGATTTGATGTTAATGAAATGGTACTCACATTATCACACCAGATAGTTGCAATTTTATTAGGTCTGATATTAAGTTCAATGAGTAAAGATTCAATCCACATAACTTCTGCAGCTGTACTTGCTACACATCTAAACTCTGCCTCTGTGCTAGATCTTGATACTGTAGTTTGTTTCTTTGCACTCCATGACACTGGATTGTTTCCCAAGTATATACAATAACCTGATGTTGACTTTCTATTCATGATCTAAACCCCAATCTACATCAGCATAACCATTTATATTGGGATTATTGCTTGTCTTTAAAATGAGACCATGACTGATAGTTCCTTTTAAGTATCTAAGAATCCTTTTAGCAGCTTTCCAATGACTGTCCAATGGCTTTTGCATGTATTGACTGGCTTTATTAACACTATACGCAATATCTAGTCTTGTAATTGTTGCATATTGCAAAGCACCAACAATACTTCTGCATAACCTTGCATTATGAATGTCTTCACCATGATGTTTTGATAACTGATTGCTAGTCAAAAGAGTTAGTTTTGTGCATATTAGCCCTGAGCAAGATTTTTGAAATTTATTTACTCTGATTGGGATGCATTTCAGAGGTGCTTTTTTCTTTTTACTTCTATACCCAAAAAGTAATCCAGATTTCCTAAATCTTTAATTGAGAACTCTGAATTGAGAATGTTTGTAATATCATTGATTTCAGCAACACAGTTCCCTGTAATAATAAAATCATCAACATAAACAAGTATATAAGTAGTCGTAGTAACAGTAAACTTAGTGAAAATAGAGTTGTCAGATTTGGTAGAATTGTATCCATGCTTGACAAGTGTTGCTTTAAGTTTTTCATATTAAACTCTGGGAGCCTGTTTAAGCCCATATATAGATTTATTAAGCTTGCACACTAAGTTTTTGTCACCACTTTGAACAAAGTCTTGAGGTTGCTCCATATATACCTCTTCCTGTAAACACCATTAAGAAATGCATTATTCACATCCAATTGTTTGATGCTCCAATTTTTATGTAAAGAAATAGTTAAAATAATGCTAATTGATGAGGGTTTCACAACAGGTGAAAAAGTTTCTGAAAAATCTACTGTTGTGAATACCCTTTAAACCTAGCCTTGCTTTATATTTTGAAATTGAACCATCAGCATTTTTCTTAAGTTTATACACCCATCTACACCTAATAATATTCTTATTATTGGGTTTTTCAACAAGAGTCTAGGTGTCATTTTTAATCAATGCATTGTATCCATCAGTCATAGTTGTTTTCCATTCATCATACTGAGTTGCATCAGTATATGAAATTGGTTCTTCTTGTACACTTACAGTGTTTATGGTTTTGGGTTTGAAGATACCACATTTGGCTCTTGTCATCATAGGATGAACATTGACATTATCTCTATCAGTACACCCTTCATTGTTATTACTAGCAGACCTGCACTTGATTCATGTGAATTTCTTGCACATCCATTATTTTCAGTATCACCTGTATTATCTGTTTGATCTTGATGTTCTGATTATTTTCATTATCTGGCATAGCAGGAAACTCTTGACCTGGTCCATCAGTGATGGGCAATGTGCGTTGAGAGTTGATATTGCTGTCATTTTTCCTTTGATGAGATGGAAGAATTACCTCAATTTCTTCTGGTATGTCAGGTATATACTGCCATGTATTTATTACTTTAGCAGTTGCTTTTATATATGACTGACTGAAGGGATAAGATTCTTCATTAAATCTAACATATCTAGACACATAGATTCTTCCTTTATTATCTAAACACTTATAGCCTTTTTGATTATTACAATACCCTAGAAAAGTACAAAGTGTTGATCTGAAATCTAATTATGGGTATTGTAAGGTCTCAAATTTGGAAAACATTGACAGCCAAAAACGTTTAGGAATTTGTAATCTGGTTTGACTTTATTTAACACTTCATAAGGACATTTGTAATCAAGAACCTTTGTAGGTAGTAGATTAATCAAATGAATATCAGTATTAAATGCCTCTGGCCAAAATTTCAAAGGCATAGAGGCCTGTGCTAGTAGAGTTAAACCTGTTTCCACAATATGTCAATGTTTTCTCTCAATTATTCCATTTTTCTCAGAAGTATATGGACATGTAATTCTATGACATATACCTTTTTTATCAAACAAAGATTTTAAAGGTAAAAATTCCTTTCCACCATCAATTTGAAATATACCTACATGTGTTAAATTTTCAACTCTATTGATAAATTGAATGACAGTGCTACAAGTATCTGATTTGGTTTTTAACATATATATCCAAACATATCTAGAATAGACATCTATAAAGGAGATGTAATATTTATAACCATAATCAGAACTTATAGGTGCTAGACCCCACAAATCAGTAGCAATTAATTGAAGTGGTTTTGTTTAACTAGTTTGAGATTCCGGAAATGCAAGTTTATGACTCTTTCCCATTTGACAAAAGGTACAAAGATATACAGAAGCAATTTTATTCACAGAAAAGTTATTGCTACACATTATATGTTTGACAGTTTTTAAACTAGGATGACCTAGTTTGCAATGCCATAGACTGAAATCCTCATATTCACTAGAATTATCCATAACTGTCAACATACATGTTCTTTTATCTAACATATGTGAACTAGAATTTGTCACATTAAATCTGTATAGATCCTTATACTCATTACCCTGCAAAATAATTTTCCGTGTTAGTATTACTTTAACAATGCAAGCATTAGGGTAAAATTCAAAATAAACATTGTTTTCTTTTGCAAACTGGGAAACACTCATAAGATTTTTCCTTATAGATGGAACTCTTAACAAATTTTTAAGAATTAACTGTTTCATTCCATCAATACTTGCATTTCCAGTATGTGTGATGTGAACAATTTTGCCATTACCCACAAGTAAGTTTTGCATACCTTTGTATTCCTTGTTACCCAGGTTGAGATTGCTTAAATTGCTAGTCACATGATTGGTTGCTCCTGTGTTAGGATACCAGCTATCATCATTAATATAATCAGTAGTTGCTGTAGAATCTGCATTTACACTTTCAGTCTGATTCTTATTATTGTCTTTCTGCACATTCACCATGTTCACACTTGAACTGTTGCCTGATTGAGATGGATTTTAACTAGAATTGTATCTAAAATAACACTTGTTAGAACTATGCCAAAATTTGTCACAAATCTGACATCTAATCCTGCTATTGTTGTTCCTTTCTCTTCCTCTTCCACGATTAGGCTGACCACCTCTTTGAACATTTGGTTGATTTCTTGACACGTTTCCTTGGCCTTTTCCTTTGCCATAAGCAGTGTAGTTAATTGACAAGTCAGAATTGTCACTTTTCTTGTGATCAATTCTGCCTTCATGTGCCAATAAGGTCGAATACACATACTATAGAGATAGTGTAGGATCCATGGATAAGATGATTGCTGATACAGCTTCGTAATCATCATCTAATCCACTAACAATAGACAACACATGTTCGGACTCATGTATCTTTTGACATGCAGAATTCAATTGATCACATATATTCTTTACTTTAAGAAAATACTCATTCATAGTGAAATCTCCCTTTCTAATGTTGTGTAGTTGCCTTCTGTAATACATTATACGAGCAGAGGATTGAGCAGAAAAATTTCTCTCAATAGTGGACCAAACATCTTGTGCAGTTTTGACTCCAATTAACTGTGGCAAGATGGTTGCTCCAATGGATGACATCATCCATGAACAAACAAGACTGTCTTGTCTTTGATATGCTAAGAATTCAGGATTTGGCACAAGCTTTTCCTCATTATCACGAATAAATTTTGATGGTAATATTTTTATTCCAAAAATATAATCTTCAAGACCATACTCTCTAACTGTTGTTTCTCTCTGTAATTTCCATAGCAGGCAATTGGATTCGTTGAGTTGGATAGAAATGAGTTGACTCTGAAGTTTAATGATGGCTTTCATCAAATCATGGATAGGATCATGCTGTTCTTGAGTAACAGATCCTCTTGAAGTGGATAAACTTGGTGTATCATTGCCACCACCACCTTCCCTTAGTCATGACAGATAGCAGATTCGAGATCAGCAATAGGTAATGAACTCTGAATTTAGATTTTCATTGAATTGAGAATTCAAAGAAATTTTGTGGTTGATCACTGCAGCAACCTTATAAACATGGATGATGAGTTTTTTTGAATGAAACTCAATAGAACTGATATAAAAAAAACTGCTGACAAGTTTTCCTGGATGGCTCTCTGATCAACTGCAATCGTTTCTTTAACTTCTTGATCGGAAATCTTGGAAATTTAGATGAATTTACCACAAAAGCTTCACTGTGAAGAATTGACGCAGCCAGAAGCATTTCTCGGCAAGGCACAGTTATTTATAGTGTGGCCAACAACTCTCAAGGGATGAGATCAAATCTTTGATGAGAGGGTTCCAAATGATGAAACCTTTCTAATGGACAACAAAGTCCCAGTAATAAGACGATCTGAGATTTAATGGTATTCAGAAATCGAACTGATGCAGTTAAGCATATGTGGTTGCTCTAATACCAAGTTGAGATTTAGATGTAATGGGCACGAAATGTTTTATTGCTTTGTAATTTGTAAAACAGAAATGATTGAATGTAAAATTGATTGTCTACAAATTTACAACTGAACATTATATAAGCGAAATGAAGAAAGGGGCCAAGCACAGGGATGCATCCCAATATAGCGTAAAAAATTAATAGTATATAATATTATATATACTGTAATATTAAAGAAGCCGCCCCTTTATTTCTCAGTATCTTCTATCATAATCCTAATTTCTCTCAAACAACTCTAAAATTTTGATCTACTAAGTGAAATTCCTGGAATTCGTAATACATAGTCTTATCCGAACACCAGGAGATCAGTGATCTTTTAGTGGCTTTCTTAGGTTTTGAACAGTTCATTGTTCAATGAATTTATTTGTAGTGGCTAGTCCCAAGACCAGCCTTTCCATTCCTGAGGTTGAAGAACATCTTTTCGATGGGCATCCTTTTCCGTCTTTCAACAAAGTGGATGTCCTTGCCTCACAAATCATTTCATTTGATTATTCAATGGCAATTAAACTGAAAGATTTCCATTACATTATAGTAATGTTAGTGTTGTTATTTCTATTCGATGTGCTTCAGTATTGATCAAATGGTTGACCTTGTGATATAAGGATATCTCAAATTTCTTTGATGGCATGGATAACAATGAAGACGTCCGAACCAAATTTGTCTTATCCTTATTTGCCCTAATTAGCACCATTTCTTGTACTAAACTTAAATTTACAAAGAAGGCAAGTCTCCAATGAAAAAACATACTATTAAGAATATTAATATGGAGAAACGACAAATAGGTAAAAAAAACTGAAATCTCAAGTAAACGTCGGCCTGCAATACATTCCTCAAACTGCATGTGTTATGAAAGGTTTACATTTACCAAGAAGAACACCAAAATAGCATGGAGAAAAATGACTGTTAAGGAATCAATACGTACGAAGAAGATTTAGCAATTGTATATCTGAGTAGTTCTTTTGTTTCCTGCAAAATTAGAGTGAAGATTCCTAGGGATTACCAATTGTATATGTGATGGTAGTGGTTCTTCCGTACTCTACTAAAATAATATGAAGATTTTCAAAAGGACATTTCTTCCATTTATTAACGAAAATGCTAAACCGACCCGAAATGGAGATGTGAAAAATGCGGCGGTTAAAAGGAGCCATGGGATGATTTTCTACCCGTTTTCCACCGTTTGATTGCTGTTTCGGTGGTTTTCACCGCAAATTCTGCCGGTCGCTCTAGCATACTCCTTTATTAAACGGTGCTTGTAATGATCACCATAAAGCTACAAGCCAGTATAGCTTTGAAGCATGGCACTGTTAGTATATAGGACATGGATATTAATTAAGACCAACTATAATGACATAAAGGTGGATACCCAGTGCCAAAGGCTCCCGTACTCAAGCGTGAGAGGACTTACCAGGCAGTCTCCCGTCCTAGTACTATTCTCACGGCTTTCCGGGCTCTGGGGTGGTCGATTAGTGCATACAGCCTTTCCCTCACATATATGAAGAGGCCGAGACTCGAATCTGCGCGCTTCAGATTAACAACCGGGTAACCTTACCGTTACGCCAGGCACCACCTAAATATAATGACATAACAACCAAAAAATATTTCCTTTAGGCAAGATCCACATGAATAAAGAGTGCACTATTCAAATGTTAAATAAATAAACGACTACGGAAAAAGCAAGCGCAGGTTATTAAACCTATCTGCTCGAGCTTATAAAATGGCGATCAACAAAGAACACTCCAGGCTAATTAATCCCCAATTCAACAAAATGTGCAGCGATTGATCTTTCCAAAGATCGAAGTTACATGTTAGTTAAATATTTACAGCCATTTCTTTTTTTTGGCATAAACCATAGATTATTTTTTTAAGTCTCATCTCAATTTCTACATGATAAAATAACCCTGAAAGATTCAACATGACATTATTAGTGGAGTTTATATTAAAGCTATAATAAAGGCGGAGTACAGCATGCAGCTACTACAGGTAACCGAGATGCATAGGCTAACACATGCATCCACTATTTTGAAATGCGCATAATTGCTGTCACCTCCCAATACGGATAACAATTATGTTTGTGTTAGCATTTCAAAATAGTGGATGCATGTGTTGTCCCTGATAACAAGGATAATGAAGGAAACCAATTGCATGAAATTACCGTAAACAAAGAATAGGTGGTGGATCTCCAATATGATATTCAAACAGAAAATGGCAACGTAGTTGAACAAGCCGTATTAGATGACTCCTCTGCATTCACAGACTCCGGATTCGAACCTGGTATTTTAAATGTCATGCCAGATTTGGCTGTTACTACGGTCTGTACATTACCTGACAGTTGTGAAGAAGACAAAATTAGACAGAAACTCCAAGAAGAAGTTCGGATGTAAGATGCTTCTACTGCAGATGATAAACGCACCCCAGAATTGAACATTTATATTAATATACCTCTTCCCCCTGGACATAAGGAAATACCTGAATCTCAATTTAATGATCCGGGGACAAGTAGCAAAGGAATGCAAAATGATAACAAAACCAAAGCCAACAAAAGTGCAGTTCTTGACTCTCCATTGGCTGCTAATGTGCTTAATGGAAATGATAAGGGTGCGATCAAGACGAGATCGATGACAAGAAGCGCAGAAAAACACCTCGAGTTTAATTAATGTTACAAAATATATGCATATGGAATATCCGTGGAGCTCACATGGATATTAAACTCGACAGATGCAAACTTCTCATCAGGAAATATAATTTATCCGCAATTGCTCTCTTGGAAACTAAACTCAACGACGACTTATCGGCTAGAGCAGCCAGGTACATTAACTCTAACTGGGTTATGATTAATAACTTAAGTGATGCTAGCTATGGTAGAATCTTACTTATCTATGACCCTTTAATTCATAGATTCTCTAAGATTAGCTCTTCTAGTCAATTTATACATTGTCAAAACGTGCATATTCCAACTGTTGTAACCTATTATTTTACTTTTGTTTATGCTCATAACTCCTACGCCGCTAGAGAATCTCTTTTTTTAACCTTGCCAAAGTTGAAACAAAACTTTCATCCTTGGTTAGTTTGCGGAGACTTCAATTCTCCTCTTAGGCTTGAGGATAGAATTGGAGGCTCGGCGGTCTCGCTTTCTGAAATTAGGAGTATTAACTTGGCTATATCTAACTCTGATCTTGTCGAAATTAATACCTCTGGCTCCGAATTTACTTGGAATAACTCTAGTAGGAATGGTATTAGAACCTTTTCTAAGATAGATCATTCTTTTAGTAACTTAGTTGTGCTCAATACGTGGCCTTGCCTCTCTAATGAGCTCGCAATGCCTATTCTTTCTGATCATACGCCTCAGGTGATTCATTTAAATGAAAAGGTAATTTCTAGACTCCCAAGTTTTAGATTTTTTGATGTTTGGACTAATGAACCTGGCTTTCTAGATTTAATCAAGAAATCATGGGATTTTCCATGCTTTGGAAATCCTATGTATGTCCTATTTAAAAAGCTTAAAGCGCTAAAAAATGCTTTGAAAGATTGGTCGGCCAAAAGCTATGGTAGTGGTAGTTTGAAGTCCAACATACTGCAAAGACAACTCGAACAAGTCCAGACCCAAATGCAATCTGACCCCCTCAACTCTCAACTTTCTAGCATTGAATTTGATATAGCAAGCAGACACAAAGAGGCTTTGCTTCTTGAAGCTATGATGAGGAAACAAAAAGCAAGAATCAAATGGTTTGAAGATGGTGATAGAAACTCGGCTTATTTCCATGCTGTCCTCAAAGCTAAGCAGGTTAAAGAAACCATTCACACAATTATAGACATGGAAGGTCAGGTACACTCTACACAAGTTAGCATTCAAAATGCATTTATTAAGTACTTTGCTGAGTTGTTTGGTAACAAAGATATTTTTGTTCCGACGATTAATGAAATAAATCCGTCTCTTTTACCTAAATTACCGCCTGCGCTTAAAACCTATTTGTGTAATACCGTAACTGACGATGAAATTAAGGAAGCCATGTTCTCTTTAAATAAACATTCTTGTGGCGGTCCCGATGGTTATAACGTTGTTTTTTATACGTTTTGCTGGAATATTGTTCAAAAAGATGTCAGCAATGCCATAAAGCAATTTTTTAAGAAAGGCCAACTGCTTGAATCATTTAATAACACTGTTATTACATTGATCCCGAAAGTCAAGAATGCTAATAACGTGAGTGCATTTAGACCTATTTCATGCTGCAATACGATTTACAAATGCATCACTAAAATTTTAGCTACTCGGCTCAAACATGTTCTACCGACTCTCATATCTGCCAATCAATCCGCCTTTTTACCCAATAGGAACATACTTGATAATGTACTGCTTGCGCATGAACTAATTAAGGGGTATAACACCAAAAACATTTCTGCTAGAGCCATGATAAAACTAGACATTAGGAAAGCTTTTGATTCATTGCAATGGACTTCTGTTATCAGAATTTTAGGCTATATGAATTTTCCGCCTTGCTTTAACGCATGGATCTACGCTTGTATGAGTTCTGCGCACTTTTCTATTAATATCAATGGGTCTCCCGTTGGTTTTTTTTCCTAGCAAGCAAGGTATAAGGCAAGGAGACCCTATTTCTGCTTATTTATTTATTTATTGCCGTTATGGAATTATTAACTAGAATGATTGACGAATTAGTTGATAACAAGCAATTTGAGCTACATCCTAAATGTAGAAACCCACGTGTTACTTCACTTATGTTTGCGGATGACCTTATAATTTTCTGTAAACCTGATAACAAAACCTTGTGCGGTATCATGGCTACTCTTGATAAATTTTACCATCTCACTGGTCTAAAAATAAACTATGAAAAATCAGATATCATGCTTGCTGGGATTAGTCAATCTCGCAGGGACTTTATTCAGAACCTCACTGGTCTTAATTGTAGTAACACTAATTTAACTTACCTTGGTTTGCCTATGACTACATCTAGAATCACCACACTTCAATGTCTATCCTTGTTTGACAAAATCACTAAACGTATGGAATGTTGGTCTACTAATTTTCTTAGTCAGGCTGGTAGATTAACGCTTATTAGAACTATCATAATTGCCATGCAAACATATTGGTCGCGTACTTACGCTCTTCCGATCAAACTCCATAATATGCTACGGTCTGCCTTTATGAAATTCCTCTAGAAAGGCAGTATGCATGCTAGATATATAGCTCCCATATCATTTGCTAAACTTGAGAAGCCCAAAAAATTTGGTGGGCTTGGAATTGTAAACACTGCGATATGGAATACTGCTGCTCTTAGCAGACATGCTGATGACATTCTCAACAAAAAGCAAAGTTTGTGGGTGCTATGGTCTTTGAAGCATATCATCAAGAATCAAAGCTTCTGGACTTTGAAGACCTCTCAAGGCCTTAGCTCAACATGGAAAAGCATAATTAAGATCAAACCAAAAATTCTTCCTTACTTTAAATACAGGCACGCCGCATATGATCGTATTAAATTCTGGGAAGACCCTTGGTTAGACTATGGCTGTATCGTAGACCGGGAAATTCCTTACTTGGTGAAAGAAACATCTGGAGTTCATTATGAATGTAAAGTTGGCGACCTGCTTGTGCGAGATCAAATATGTATGCCACCGACCACCAACAGCACCTTGCAAGCACTATGGCGCAGAATACATGACAATAACTCGACCCCTATCTCTGATCTTAGCACAAGTTGGAGGTGGCAAGGTGAGAAGTTCACAATTAAACATTTATACAATGCATTGCTTGGTACCTCAAACCTTGTTTTTTGTTGATGGCACAAAATTGTGTGGAAGAGAGACAACAGCGAGAAGGAGAATTTGACTATGTGGAAGGTCTTGAAGCATGCCATTTTAACTAAGGACAAGCTCAACACTATTGGGATGCAAACTGATAGCTTATGCAGTCTATGTGGCTTGGTGAATGAAAGTCAGCCACATCTCTTCTTTGAGTGCTCAGCTGTCTCTCTGATTTGGAATGAAGTACTATCACACATTGGCTATTACTACCTCCCTTCAGACAGCGTTGAGCAATGGAAGTACCTGCGCAAAAGACTGGGCACAAAAGGAGCTAGGCCACGACTGCTAAATTATGTTCTGAAGAAGGTTATCAACAAGGTATGGAAGGAGAGAAATGCTTGCATCTTCGAGCAACAACATGTCTTCAACTATACGCAATGGAAGCAACGAATATGGCATGACATCAGAAATGGGCTCAAGTACCTCAAATTTACCTTTGATCCCGGTATTTTTGGCCCTTAACTACTTCTGCATTTGCCATTTCGCTTGTTCATATTTGTGACTTTTTGTTTCTCTTAGTTAGTCGTTGATATACCTTGTTTCCACCGTTTTTCTTTTGTTGTTTCTCTAGCTATGTTTCTATGTAATCGTCCTGGTATATCAATAAAAGTGGTAGGGGTCCACTTAACCCCGTCGGCTCTGCCAAAAAAAAAAAAAAATTCAGTATGAGGCCTTGTTAACATATTAGATCAAAGATTATCAATAATATGGGATTGCAAAATAACCTACACAGGTAAAAGCTATTGGTAGACAAATGGGAAGTTGAAAAACAGAACATCGAGAATTAATACCTGATAATTTCAGATTCCGGACAAGATCGCCACAAAGTAATCCAGATTCTGGACTAATTTCGAATAAACCATTTCGACAAAATTGCTAATAGGAAACACGATTTTAATAACATCAACAAAGTAATCCACTAGTTAAAATACAAGGGTTTCGATTTTAATAACTTTAACAATCAGACCTTGATTGCCTGGGTAGACGAAAGAAAATGGGTAGAAAAAGATGCAGGAATGGTGAATATGGGTGACCCCAGCTCCAGTTCGTCAGAGGGAGGCCAAAGATCATCGGAGACCATGCTGCAAGATGAAGTGGAGATGGAAAAGGCATTGCGTGAAGTTCCCATGATGTGAGAAGATTGGAGCTGTATCAGTGTATATCCGTGTGTGCACAAATTTCATGCACACACATGATACACTTATACACAGTTAGAAATTATGTTTGGATTTGTGCAATGGTATACAGTCATGTAGTGTGATGTGTGTGAGGAACAGTAGCAATGTAATAATACTGTTTTGGGCTTAATTGTGTGAGTTGTTTCTCGACCTGTTAAGGTTGGATACCAGTATAAATACTTGTGTAAGGGATCATTTTAAAGTGTGAATAAAGGTGACCAGTTTGTGCAATTCTCAATTCTAGCTGTAGCTCATATCTGTTAATCTTTCAGTAGTTACAATTTACAATTTCCAGTCGCATAGAATAGCATTTAGATAGTTTAATGATAGTTAGTTTAGATAGAATTAGTGTAATCTTTTTCTAAGTATAGAATTTACATTGTTCAGTTCTTGATCACTTTTATTACTGAATTTAGATTGAATTGTCATGTTGATTCTACAGTTTTTAATTCCCTAATGTTCGATTTACTAGTTCAATTTCCATTTCATTGATTTTAGCCATTCCTCTGTTCTTCAAATTAGGGTTTATCCCTTTTGAATAACATCAAACACTTCCACAAATTCCAAATTCATCTCATATTCTTGATAATTCCGCATCAATTCACCACCAAATCACCAAGTACCCTCAATTGGATTCCCCAAAGTACTTCCAAACCAAACCCTAGTGTGCACTCTGATATCCCCAAAGGTGTTTGATTAAATTCCTCAGCACAAATTCAATCATAAATCCATGGCCAATCAGCAAAACCAAAATGATCCTGCCAAAGTGGTATCAGAGCGGTTGTTAGAGGTAGGGTCCACTGACGGTCAGCAACTCGATAATGCCCCTCCAAACCCAAATGGACCTCCTCGACATGAGGATCCTCAAATTAAAAGATGGAAGAGACAAAAAGAAATTAATCAAAATTTGGAAAGCAGGTTCGATGAAGCTGAACGAAGAATGAATCGAAGATTTGATCAGATCACCACTTTGATCGAAAACAGGAATCAAGAAAGGCCTCCTCCTCCTCAAATTCCCCTTCCTCAACCTCCTGTATACAATGCTCCACCTCCTCCACCACAACTAGTATCACCGTATGTACCTCCACGAAGAAATGCACTCCCACCACTACCACCTCGGCCTACACCCAGAAATTTTAATCATCCCCCACATTACCAAGAAAATTACTACCCACCACCTTACCCAGAACTCTACAATCCACCACCTCCTCATTATCAAGATCCAAGAAACTTCACTCCATATTAAAATTCCCCTTATTACCCATATCCACCTCCTCACCATAATCAAAACCCCCATTATACTGTAAAGTTGGAGTTCCCTGTGTTTTCTGGAGAGGAAGACATCACTAGTTGGCTAAGACAAGTGGAACAGTACTTCAAGTTCCATAGAATAGATGAAGTACTATGGGTTGAGATGTGTGCATTTGCCTTAAGGGGAGAGGTATTACAATGGTACTACTGGTACATTAGCACGGTTGAACATGGTGGTGCATGGCCAGTGTTCAGGGAAGAAATTCTTATTAGGTTTAATCCAGAGGAAATGGAAAGGTCATATGAAACATTGTGTAAACTCAGACAAAACACCACCGTTAGAGCCCACCTCAGCAAATTTGAACAGTTAAAGTCTGTTCTTGAAACCCTACCATCCAAATTTCTGTTAGATCGATTCATAGGTGGATTAAAGAAGGAAATCAGGTATGATGTTATGACATCCCGACCCCATGACTTCAGAGAGGCAGTGTCTCAAGCTAAAATGTATGAAACTAAGTATCTTTTAACCAAAAAGCACAACAAAAATCTCTCATTTCTTAATTCCTCCTCCAAAAATACCACACATTCTCAAACCACCAATAACAACCATACACCTCAAGCCAGTAAAGGCTAAACAAACAATATTCCACTAGAGACAAAAGAAAATCCTTTAGAGACACAGACCAAAAGGAGAGGATTAACTCCACGCCAGATTGTAGAAATGAGGAAACAAGGTTTATGCTACCGATGCAAAGAAAACTGGGCCCTAGAACATAAATGCAGAGGCCCATAGGTGTATGTTTTAGAAGGAGTGATGCCTCTGAATGAAGAAGAGGAAGATGAAAGTGCAACCGAACTGGAAACACAACAAAACTTTACCCATGAAACTCTATCCATCACCCTCCAAGCACTATGTGCTATACATGCACTGTCAACTATCATGGTCCAAGGACACATTAAAGGCAAGAAAGTGTAAGTGTTGATAGATTCTGGATCTACCCATAGCTTTATCAATGAAGGGCTAGCCAGAAAATTGGGACTGAGGATTGATGAAACCAGGGTATTTGAAGTAACTGTGGCCAATGGTAAGAAACTAAAAAATTCACGCATCTGCAAGAAAGTTGTACTTAGATGTCAGGGGTGTGAGATGCCACTAGATCTATTGCTCTTCCCATTAGAAGGTTGTCAAGTTGTTTTAGGTGCTCAATGGATGAAGGGACTGCGTGAAGTCACACTCAATTTAGAAAAACTTCAAGTTAAATTCAAATACCATGAGAAGGAATATACCTGGCAAGGGATGAAGCAGGATGACCTGAAAATTGTAGATAAAAAGAAGTTTGATAAAGAAAGCAATGCTGGGCAAGTAACAATGATGGTATGCCTACAACCAATCTCCGTGGAGATTAATGTAGAAAGCATTACCTCTTATCCCTCTTGAAATTCAAAACACCCTAAAATCCTTTCCATCCATTACTAAACCCGTATTAGCCTTTCCACTACCTAGAATTCATTACCACAAAATACCCCTCACACCTCATTCCAAACTAGTTTGTTTGAAACCCTATAGACACTCATATCATATTAAAAATGAATTGGGAAAAATCGTCAGAAACATGCTTGAAATCGGGATAATTCGACCCAGTAATAGTCCTTATTCATCACTAGTTGTAATGGTAAGAAAAAGAGATGGTACATGGAGATTGTGCATCGATTGTAGAGCCCTTAACTCCCAAACTATCAAAGATAAATTCCCTATACCATTGATTGAGAACCTTTTTGACGAGTTACATAGTTCACAATTTTTCTCCAAGCTTGATTTAACCTCTAGATATCATCAAATCAGGATGCATGAACTTGATATTTTTAAAACTTCTTTTAAAACTCATGAAGGCCATTATGAGTTTGTTGTGATGTCGTTTGGACTTGTAAATGCTCCTTCCACTTTTCAATCTCTCATGAATGAGATCTTCAAACCCTACTTAAGAAAATTCATTCTTGTTTTCTTTGATGACAACTTGGTCTATAGTCGGTCATGGAGTGATCATCTTGAACAATTAAGGATTACATTTCAAATTCTAGATAAACATCAACTAAAAATTAAACTTTCTAAATGTCATTTTTCTAAAACCTCTTTGCAATATTTAGGTCACATCATTTCTAGGGATGGCGTTGCTACAGACCCTAGCAAAATTGAAGCAGTCTTGAATTGGCTTATTCCTAAAGATTTGAAGGCCTTAAGAGGGTTTTTATGCCTCACTGGATATTACATGAGGTTCGTCAAGAGCTATGGAGTCATTGCTAAGCCCCTTACTAATTTACTGAAGAAGAACTCTTTTAAATGGTATGAAGCAGTAGCTCAATCCTTCAAACAATTGAAACAGTGCCTCACTAATCCTCCAGTTCTTACTCTACCTGATTTTACCATACCTTTTACTCTTGAGTGTGATGCATGTGGGAATGGTGTTGGTGCAGTACTTACCCAAAATGGAAGACCAATAGCTTATCTAAGTAAGGCATTGCATGGAAAAAATTTGGGGTTGTCTACTTATGAAAAGGAGTTACTAGCAATCATTATTGCAACCAAAAGATGAAGTCAATACTTAATGGGAAGAAGGTTTATCATCAAGACTGATCACCGGAGCCTCAAGCACTTGCTTACTCAAAGACTGACCACTGGTTTACAACACAAGTGGATGGCTAAGTTGGTTGGCTTTGACTACATTGTTGAATACAAGGGTGGCAAGGACAATATAGTGGAAGATTCTTTGTCAAGAAGGGATAATGAGGAGATAGAAGAGGCACAAATACAAGAAATCACTTCAGTGAAGACTCCTTGGTTTGATGAACTGAAGAAGGCTTTACATGATTCTGTATTGTATAAAGATAAATTATAGAAGGTTAAGGAGAATAAAATGCCAAAAAAATATAAAGCAGTAGAGGACCTAATATATTACAAGGGAAAGATTTTTATAGATCATCATCTCTCTTCACTAATTCAAATTTTGATAAAGGAGCACCACCCAACTCCCCTGGGTGGCCATGCAGGAGTTCGAGCCACTATCAAAAAGTTGAAGCAGGTATTTTATTGGAAGAGGATAAAGCATCATGTTGAGCAGTTTGTGAAAGCATGTGAGGAATGTCAAAGAAATAAACATGAAAATGTGAAGTATCCTGGCTTACTTCAACCTTTTCCAATACCGGAAAGAATATGGACAGATTTGTCAATGGATTATATAACATTCCTTTCAAAAAGTCAGAAATATATAGTGATTTTTGTAGTTGTTGATCGATTGAGTAAATATGCACATTTTTTCCCCTCTTTCTCATCCGTATATAGCAAAGGATGTGGCACTTGTATTTTCTAGCGTGTTTTCAAATTACATGGCTTGCCTAAAACTATTGTAAGTGATAGGTATTCTATCTTCATGAGTAGCTTTTGGCAAGAAATGTTCAGACTACAAGGGAGCACACTCATGTTTATTACAGCCTATCACCCTCAAAGTGATGGCCAAACTGAAGTGGCGAACAAAATAATGGAATGCTATCTTAGGTGTTTTGTTTGTCATAAGCCAAGTGAATGGTCTAAATGGTTGGCAGTAGCAGAATATTGGTATAATACTAATTGGAAAACTCCTACCAATACCACCCCATATCAAGTTGTATATGATATTGACCCACCTACCCTACTCTCGTATGTACCCAACACAGCAAAGGTGGAGCAGGTAGATCACATTTGTACACCAGAGATATCATGATACAGTTTTTTAAAGATAGTTCGAAGAAAACAGAGGAAAGAATGAAGAGATTTGCTGATCAGAGCAAAACCGAAAGAACTTTTGAGATAAGTGATTGGGTGTTCTTAAAGCTCCAGCCGTATAGAAAAATCACTGCTTGAGATCAGAGAATTCACAAGCTTTCCCCCAAATTTTATGGACCTTATAAGGTAATTGAGAAAATTGGTGAAGTAGCTTATAAATTGCAGTTTCCCTTATATGCAAAGATACACCCAGTTTTCCATGTGTCTCAATTAAAGAAAAATGTTGGTGATAGAGTGATAATACAACATGATGATCCAAGTTTTGTAGAGGAAATTGTTGATTAGCCCGAGAAAATACTGGATAGAAGGATTATGCCTAGAAACAATGAGCCAGTGGTAAAATCCTTATAAAATGGAAGGATAAATCAATCGAAGAAGCAACTTGGGAGGATTACTGGCCGATAATCAGAAGATTCCATACTCTGGATCTTGGGGCAAGAACCATCTTTGAAAGAGAGAGAAGTTGTAACAGTCAGACCTTGATTGCCTGGGTAGAAGAAAGAAAATGGGTAGAAAAAGATGCAGGAATGGTGAATATGGGTGACCCTAGCTCCAGTTCGTCAGAGGGAGGCCAAAGATCATCGGAGACCATGCTGCAAGATGAAGTGGAGATGGTGAAGGCATTGCATGAAGTTGCCATGATGCGAGGAAGAAGATTGGAGCTGGTATCAGTATATATCCGTGTGTGCACCAATTTCATGCACATACATGATACACTGATACACAGTTAGAAATTAAGTTTGGATTTGTGCAACGGTACACGTTCATGTAGTGTGATATGTGTGAGGAACAATAGCAATGTAATAATGCTGTTTTGGGCTTACTTGTGTGAGTTGTTTCTCGGCCTGTTAAGGTTGGATACCAGTATAAATACTTATGTAAGGGATCCTTTTAAAGTGTGAATAAAGGTGATCAGTTTGTGAAATTCTCAATTCTAGCTGTAGTTCGTATCAGCTAATCTTTTTGTAGTTACAAGTTACAATTTCCAGTAGCATAGAATAGCACATTTAGATAGTTTAATGGTAGTTAGTTTAGATAGAATTAGTGTAATCTTTCTTTAAGTATAGAATTTACATTGTTCAGTTCTTGATCACTTTTATTATTGAATTTAGATTAAATTGTCATGTTGATTCTGCAGTTTTAATTTCCTAATGTTCGATTTACTAGTCCAATTTCAATTTCATTGATTTTAGCCATTCCTCTATTCTTCAAATTAGGGTTTATCCCTTTTGAATAACATCAAATACTTCCACAAATTCCAAATTCATCTCATATTCTTGATAATTCCGCATCAATTCACCACCAAATCACCAAGAACCCTCAATTGAATTCCCCAAATTACTTCCAAACCAAACCCTAGCGGGCACTATGATATCCCTAAAGGTGTTTGATTAAATTCCTCAGCACAAATTCAATCATAAATCTATGGCCAATCAACAAAACCAGAATGATCCTGCCAATAACCTGATTGGAAAATGCGATTTCAATAATTGCTCAATTGAAAGGAAAATGGAATTTTGATGGAGCTGGATGAAAACGGCGGTGGATTGGGATGAAGGAAAATAGATCTGATAGGAGCGTACCTTTTGGGACGTACAGGGCTTTCTTTTCTTTTGGTGAGTGCATGAAATAATTAGGAGATAAGGAATTAGCACCGTGAATTTTTTTTCCTGCAAATTAGAATAGTCCAAAATCATTATAAAACTACCATGGCCCAAAACCATGCTAACCAATTTTGCCACAGGCTTAAACCATTCCAAAATTGCCATGGTTTGGCTTGAACCGTTCCAAAATTGCCGCAGCTTTAAACCGTGGCAATTCTTCCGCATTTGGGTGTGTGGCAAAACTGACAATATGGTGTTGTGTAAGTTTAAAAGAACTTATGTTTGATGAAACTAATGGGAATCTTCCTCTAAGATGTGAATATTTGAATAGAAGAATATTCTAAATTGGAATGGGACTTATGATGCGTTTTTCTAGCAATAGATTATTGATTATAAAATACGTGAGTTACTCGGAAAGACCGGGTTTATCCCATTCTGAATAACTAATACGGCGAATAAAAGCCGACGATGAAGACGGTGGTTGAAGATCAGAGATCTTCACATCGTTTGGATGATTACTGATGTCTTGATTGGGCTGTACACCCAAGACTAGGCAATAAGTGGTGATCGTCCAGACATACTTGGAGATCGACCGGATATGCGAGGGCCTCTCTCCTGTATTGGACATATGGGACGAGGATGCCTCCGGTTTCGTTTAGACCCAGAACAGACTTGTAAATGGATGTGTATCTCACATTGTATTTCATTTGGTGTTGATTGATTTCTATTAAATATATATCTGTTTGGTGGAAGATAATTTATTCTCTTGCTTAACACCCTTCTCTGAGATGTATTAGCTTTGAGGTTATATATTGATAGACATCAGTTGTATGCTAACATGCAAATGATCAAGCCTTTTGTTGAAAAGCAAAGTCTTGTGGATGATGATCAAAGCACGGATTTAATTAGCATAGCTTTGTGTATAGCGTTAATTCGTGAGCCTCACACCTCGGTATGAGTCAAAAACGGATTAAGGGACGCAATGAGTGCATACGTTTCTTTCTAGCTAGAAGTGGTGTCATGGTATAGAGCCCAGACATTTTTATTTATGTGGATGATGGATCGAGGCGCCTCAGATATGATTGATTGACATACTGACCATTTTGTAGGTCCGATAGGACCGGGAAATGTATTTTTCAGGAATAACCAATCCACTAAAGTAACTATGGACCGGCAATGCAGGATCCAAAGGTTGCCCGTAAGTGTGATCCTGGGTCATCTTGCTAGATGTGATCTTAATCGGTAAGGAGACCATCCCTTGCCTTGACTCATGATGGAAATCAAATTTTCAATATGACATTTTTCGGTTTTAGTTGTAAACCTATATGGCGACTAGTAGGATGGGGTACTATGTCATCTATAATTGATACATTTATATTTGAAGTTGAATTCTTCACTTAGAGTAATAATAAAAGATAAATTTCACATGTCAAGCACATTTGGCCATTATAAGGTAAAATTCTATCCTCCGATTTGCGTTGCATTATGTGATGGGACCTGAGGCTTATAATGGCTTTATTTTTCCTTTTTAGTATTGTGTTGTTTATTTATGGTATTCTTGGGAGTAATCCCATTCCGTGTTATACGGCGCGGTCCCTTAATTTACCCAACTTTAAAAAATAGTAATAATTGTTTTAGTTCTCACACCAGTCCTATGACTGACTCGGAGTTTATTGTTTCTACCTAAACTCTGGGAGCCCATATTTTCCACATAGGCAGTCAGTTATTTTTCTTTTGCAGATTTCTATTTAATAGGATCCTAGTTTACAGCTGGAGCTATATTCGGAAATCTTTGTATCTCTTTCAATTGTGGTAGTTGATATATTTCTGCTATACATTATGCTTATGTATTTAATGATAATTTAAATCTCGGATAATTTCTGATGTATATTATTTATTCGTACTCTGATTCTTGTACTCTGATGTAAATTGTTGTAATAGCAATGGAAATCTCTATTGTTTGTGTTTTGATGTGTTGTGTTCTGAAAATAATCCGGGGTCCTCCATCTCTTAGGGGATCGGTGTGACGACCCCAAAACTTCCACAAGTGAAAGCAAGGAGAAATCATATGGAATACAACATAAATATAGAACAACAAATCACAGAAAACAACATAGCACAGGAAATCCATATAACAACAACATTATAGCAGCGGATATATAATGTCATCAGCAATAGAAAATCCACAGTCACAGAATCAAAATTATTACAGCAGGTTTTCAGAGAATTGCATAAGTTCCAACTCCAAATAAAACAACGTGGAATGGAAATAAGTCTGAAAATAAAAGGAAAGAAAAATGCGATAAACGAAAAGATAGGTCTTCAAAGCTCCATCACCTTATCTTCACCAAAAGCAACTCCAAGCGAAAAGGTAAAAGTAGCTCCAAAGAAACTCCCAGCAGAAAAAGAACCTGTCTACTTGGCTGCCCGTGTAGAAGAGAGGGCACCCAAGTTTGCAAAAAGGTGAAACAAACAATGGGTCAGTCGTGGGACTGGTGTGAGAGTTCTTAACTAAAATTACTCATACTAATAAGGCAAATCCAAGAACCACGCCGCTAACGCGGAACGGGTTGTACCAATGGATTGCCGTGCATAACTACAGTGTCAGTACAAATAAATAAAGCGTAACACAGCGCAATGTCTTTTGAAAAATGAAACCACCATAAGACTCAGGTCCCACCACACAATGCAACGCACACCAAGAGGATAGAGTTTTACCTTATGGTGGTTAAACATGCTAAATACGCCAAATACGAAACTAATATTATTATTAGGGTGTATATGTTTTAAAACAATTCAAAGCAATGTATTAATCCTAGGAAGCATAGGTACCATATATTATGCCTCCAATACTAGTAATACAAATCAAATCCGTCGGGGTCGTATTGGAAATTTGGGTTTCCATCATGAGTCCAGGCTAGGGAGGACTCCTTACCGATTCGAGACACTCTAGTTAATGCCCCAGGATTACCCGCAGTTAACCCTTGGAAATGGCAGGGCCGGTCCTCACATACAGCTTAGAGGATTAGTTATTCCTAAGCACACGTTTCCCGGTCCTATAGGACCTATCCGAGGCGCCTCATTTCATCATCCTCCAAAAAGTAAAATGACTACTAACTAGAAAGAAACGTGCTACTTTCCCTGCGTTCCCTTCCCCCTTTTTAGACTCTACCGGTTTGTGAGGCTCGTGAGGTCGTGTATACCATACCACAGGATTTTGCTTTTCAACAAGAAACCCTGATCATTTCATCTTAGCACGCCACACCGTCATTCCATACCGTACCATCGACCGTCTGCCAACCTATAAACGGGTGTTAAGTAGAGAATGAATTCTCTACCACCAACATTTTTACATTAGCAGAAAATCGACAACATGATATTTAATGGAATACGGTGTCAGACATACTCTCCATTTACACCCATGCTCTAGGTCTGAACTAGGGTCAAACCCGTGAAATCAACGCGTACGTTTGGCCAATTACCCCGACTCGTAAATCGGGAGCTACCCAATTTAGAGTCTTGGTCGTTGTCCATTCGAGGGAAGATTTACGGTCTTCATACGCCGTCTTCATATTTAGATTCTTGAAATCGTAAAACCGTTTGAAATGGGATGAACCCGGACTTCCCAAACAATCTCGCATTCATAATTTAGAGAAAAACACATTTCATGTCGTTATGTTGTCTTATAACAATAAGTCCTTGCCTTACTTATTTAATATAATTAATTTCTTTAATTAACGACGCTTCAGGTCAGAGGCGACTTTGTCGCCGTTTTTCATCCATTTTGATTTTTACTTTTCCCCTTTACATTTTGAACAATGGACATTTTCTATGGTGTAACCCTTATACGTCATAAATAATGTAAATCTTCTCCTATGTTTCATTTCCCCTTTTTTTTTCTATTTTGACAAAATATCATTTTATGCAATGCAACCTCCTATTTTTCTATTTTGACAAAATGTCGTTTTATGCAATGCAAGTTTCTACTTTTCTATTTTGACAAAATGTCGTTTTATGCAATGCAAGTTTCTACTTTTCTATTTTGACAAAATGTCGTTTTATGCAATGCAAGTTTCTACTTTTCTATTTTGACAAAATGTCGTTTTATGCAATGCAAGTTTCTACTTTTCTATTTTGACAAAATGTCGTTTTATGCAATGCAAGTTTCTACTTTTCTATTTTGACAAAATGTCGTTTTATGCAATGCAAGTTTCTACTTTTCTATTTTGACAAAATGTCGTTTTATGCAATGCAAGTTTCTACTTTTCTATTTTGACAAAATGTCGTTTTATGCAATGCAAGTTTCTACTTTTCTATTTTGACAAAATGTCGTTTTATGCAATGCAAGTTTCTACTTTTCTATTTTGACAAAATGTCGTTTTATGCAATGCAAGTTTCTACTTTTCTATTTTGACAAAATGGTGTTGATTTTCTAGTTTTTATATTGACAAAAATGTCAATAACATACGGTGCTCATGTTCTAATTTTAATATTGACAAAAATGTCAATTAAAATTACATTGCCAATTTGTTCCCAAAACTTACTGTCAAAACACTACGCTACATACAACGTCAATTTTCACATGTCATAACATCGCAAAATAAATGGTATCAATTTCTTGTGTCATAACATCCAACAATTTATGGTGACAATTTCTACCACGTCATAACATCACAAATATAATGGTGTCAATTCATCGTTATAGCATGGCAAATAAAATGGTATCAATTTCTTGTGTCATAACATCCAACAATTTATGGTGACAATTTCTACCACGTCATAACATCACAAATATAATGGTGTCAATTCATCGTTATAGCATGGCAAATAAAATGGTATCAATTTCTTGTGTCATAACATCCAACAATTTATGGTGACAATTTCTACCACGTCATAACATCACAAATATAATGGTGTCAAATCCATCGTTATAGCATGGCAAATAAAATGGTATCAAATCCATCGTTATAGCATGGCAAATAATGTGATGTCAAAGTTCTAACCACATATACACTTAACAATTTGTTTATTCAAAAATAAATTTTTGTGGTTTAGATCTCTCACCTTGATTGGATAATAAATATAATAAATCCAATTAAATTTTCAGAATGCTCCAATTGATTTCAGCAGCATCCACTCGTAGTCACGGTCCTATTGGTTCTGAAAATTTCAGAATCCGAATTCATACGAATAAGTTATCAACGTTTTTATAGAACTGACTTTTCACAACTGTTTCTGTCACGACCAGAAGCGTTACAAAATCTGAAATTAAACTTACCGTTGAAACTCAGTTTTTGGTTCAAAACTTAAATTCGAATTTGCAGGAGTTGTAGTTGATGGTTCTCGGATCCGATTGGTGGAGGTCGAAGGGGGTGGAGGGGCGGACGCTCGCCGGTCGGAGGCGGCGACTTCGGTCGACCCAGGCGGGCCCGGCGGAGCTCGCAACGGCGGCGGTTCGGGGGGATGCAGGCGGCGGCACAGGCGACGGTTCGGGTTGAGGGTGGTACCAAATCGAAGATCTCGGATTCCTCTTCGAAACGGTATATGGTACGATAAATATCGTTGAGTATTGGAGGAGAAATCGATGGTCAAAGTTTTGATGGTAAATGGGTTCGGCGGCGGTAAAAAGAACGAAGAGGAAGAAGACTGTAGCAACATACGGTCCGTATTTATACATGTATTTTAGGGTTTTCTAATTATTAATTAATAAATAAATTAATTAATTTATCCGAGAAATTACCATTCTCTCATATGGACTCTGATTCGCGCTCAACGACTGTCGATCTTAACATTTTCATGCCTTCTGAACGCGATGGTGCTATCCCCATGGTCCAATTCTGAAGTTACAGACTGGTTTTATTTTATTTTCAAATTAAATTGTTTAATTTAAATTCGAACGTACATAATTTCCTGAGGCCACATACGGACTCAGAAAAATCCGGAAAAATTATTTTTGGCTTTCTTATGACGATACGATCACAACAAAATTCGTTTCGTTCAATTCTGAGCACTTTTGAAAAATGGCTATTTTCACGTCGTTCAATTTCAACTGTATTTGACCAAACACAGTTTCTTACGCCACGCTCACATATTAAATCGAAAAATTCTAAAAATTGAAACTTAGCCATATTATGACATTCCGGATCCAATGAAAGTGGTTTCGTCGGATTCCGAGATCGTTTGCAAAATGGTCATTTTCAACTGCTTCAAAGTTATTTAAAATTTGAAATTTTAAATTTTGACTCAAAAACCCAACAAAATTTCTTAAAATAAAATTTTCAAACTGGTTCAGATTTTCGGGTCATTACAATCTCCCCTCCTTAAGAACTTTTCGTCCTCGAAAAGGAAAAAGGAAAACAGAAGAGTAGGATTCAGCACAGAAAATACTGAAATGGTTAAGCGTACCTCAAAATAAAATCTAATCTGAGATATCCACTCTGCATTTGGGATAAGCCTTTTTGAAACTCTCCTCAGTCTCCCAAGTGCAGTCCCTAGGATCGCCACTCCACTGCACTTTGACTAGGTTGATTCTTTTATTCCTCAGAGCTCGGGTTTCTTTGCCAATAATCTTTATCGGCTCTTTCCTCACTGTTAGGCTTGGAGTAATATCCATGACTTGCTGATTTAGCTCATCCTCAATCAAATCTGGGTCATGCACATGCTGGCGGAGTTGGGACACATGAAACACATCATGCACTCCTGGCAGCCAGTCGGGCAGTTGCACTCGATAAGCCAGAGTACCAATCCTTTCGAGGATAGGGAATGGACCAATGAATCTTGGCGCCAATTTCCCAAACTTCCCAAATCGAATCACACCCCTTAGAGGAGAAACTTTCAAGTACACATGGTCACCAACAGAGAATTGCAAATCTCTTCTACGCTTGTCTGCATAGCTTTTCTGTCGGCTTTGGGCAGCCAGCAACCGCTTCTTAATTTTATCAACTTTGTCTGAAGCTTCTCGGACCATGTCTGGACCTAAAACAAGGCGATCTCCTTTTTCAATCCAACAGGCTGGCGATCTACATGGCTTATCATATAAGGCTTCGAACGGAGCCATCTTCAAACTTGCCTGATAGCTATTGTTATATGAGAATTCAACTAAATGCAAGTGATCCTCCCAAGAACCTCCATAATCGAGTATGCAAGCTCGCAACAAATCTTCAAGAATGCGATTCACCCTCTCAGTTTGGCCGTCTGTCTGAGGGTGGTATGCGGTGCTGAGATTTAATTTTGTTCCCAATTCATTTTGGAGTGCCTCCCAAAACTTGCTAGTGAAGATAGGGTCACGGTCACTAACAATGCTGCTAGGAACACTATTTAAAACAAAAGGTTTTCTTTGGTTAGACATGAAAAGTTTCATTTAGAAAATGATGGAAAAAGGAAAGATTTAGTCTTATTACCCATATAGCCTGACTATTTCCTTGAGATAAATTTGTGCCAGACTTTGAGCAGTTCTGGTGGACTTGACAGGTATGAAATGAGCGACCTTGGTGAAGCGGTCCACGATCACCCAAATGCTGTCATTCCCTTTCTTAGAACGGGGCAAACCATCTATAAAATCCATGGAGACTTGGTCCCACTTCCCTTCGGGTACTGGCAATGGCTGCAACAATCCTGCAGGCTTTTGTTGATCGCTCTTCACTCGTTGACATGTAGGACATCTACTCACGTAAATGGATATATCCCTCTTCATATCTTTCCACCAAAACGTGCGCTTTAGATCGTGATACATCTTGCTAACGCCTGGGTGGATGGAAAGCTTTGATTTGTGCCCTTCATTTAAAACTTCCCTGATGAGCTCCGGGATTTTTGGAACACAGATCCTCCCTTGCAACCTAAGGGCTCCCCTTTGATCTATTTGAAAGCTCGTGCTCTCTCCTTCTTGAATACTCTTAATCATTCTTTGAATAAACTTATCTTCCTTTTGAAGGGTAGAAATTTTATCAATCAAAGAAGGGGTAACTATAAAGTTTGCGACCATGGCAGCTTTTCTACTGAGTGCGTCTGCCACAACATTGGCTTTCCCTGGCGTATACAAGATGTCGAGGTCATACGCCGCAAGAAATTCCAGCCACCTTAGCTGCCTTAAATTCAAGTCCTTTTGATCGAAGAGATATTTCAAAGATTGATGGTCTGTGAATAAGTCGAATTTTTCGCCCAAGAGGTAATGCCTCCAAATTTTTAAAGCAAAAACTATGGCTAAAAGTTCTAGGTCATGGACGCGATAATTTTTCTCATGCGGCTTTAATTGACGGCTTGCATATGCAACCACTTTGCCCCTTTGCATCAATACAGCACCAAGACCCCCACTTTGAGAAGCATCGGTATAGACAGCTAAATCTTGGTTGCCATCGATGATGGTTAACACGGGGGCAGTGGTCAAACTCTCCTTTAGCTTTTGGAAGGACTCCTCACACTCTGCTGTCCAAATGAACTTGGTGTTTTTCTTAGTGAGTTGCGTTAAAGGGCCAGATAGCTTGGCAAAGTTTTGGACGAACTTTCTGTAATATCCAGCCAGCCCTAGGAAACTTCTTACTTCAGTGGGTGTAGTGGGCTGCTTCCAATCTTGAATGGCGGAAATTTTGCTTGGGTCCACAGCAATTCCTTCTTTTGACACAACATGGCCCAAGAATTTTACCTCCTCTTGCCAAAATGTGCATTTTGAAAATTTTGCTTTTAGAACATTTCTTTGCAGAATCTCTAGCACTTCTTTTAGATGCTCTTCATGCTCCTCCTTGGTTTTAGAAAAGATCAAGATATCATCAATGAAGACTAGTACGAATTTATTCAAGACCTCTCTGAAGACCCTATTCATCAAGTCAACAAAATAGGCTGGAGCATTGCACAGACCGAACGGCATTACCAACCATTCGTAGAATAAGTCAGGCCCTCTGAAAGCGGTCAAAGGGATGCATTCTTCCGCTATGCGAAGTTGGTGGAAACCTGTGGCTAGGTCCATCTTCGAAAACACCTTGGCTCCATTTAAATTGTCCATCAAATCATCTATACGAGGCAAGGGGTATTTGTTCTTTAAGGTTTGCTTATTGAGATCGCGGTAATCCACACAGAGCCTCAAAGTGCCGTCTGATTTGGGGACAAACACCACAGCTGCACCCCAATTGGAAAAGCTAGGCCGTATTAATCCCTTCTTTAGGAGCTGTTTGGTTTGGGCACTCAACTCTTCTTTTTCTTTAGGAGTCATTCTTCGAACAGCATGAACTACCGGCCTTGCATTAGGGACCAGATCGATTCTGAAATCGATTTCCCTTCGCGGTGGTAAACTATCTACTTCTTCAAATACGTCCGTATAATCCTTGACAATGGGAATATTCTCTGAAGATATGGGCGTGACTTCTAAGGAAGACCAAAAAGCTTTCCTGTCTGGCTTTAAGCCCTGGCAAGGTATAGCAACGGTGCTTCCGAAACCTGGTTTTGCCTTCACTACTCTTTCAGAACATAGCACTTCAGCGTCATATTTTGTCAGCCAATCAAGACCGAGGATGATATCAAATTCGGAAAAATCCATGATGATCAAGTTAAATGGAAATTTGAAACGAGAGTAGGATACTGGCACTTTACAGAATAGGCCTAGAGAGATGGAATCTCCTACAGGATTATGAACATTAATTGGCTCTTTAAGGCTTCGTTGTTTTATTCTCAACTTTTTAACTGCGTTGCTAGAAATAAAACTCCTTGACGCACCCGTGTCAAATAAAGCAGTAACAGGAATATTTTTAATAGAAACAGTACCATCCAGAACATCAGACTTACCTCCCTCCGTAGGTGCAGAGGAAGATGGTGTACCCGCTCCCTCATAAACATGTGCAATCTGAGCTCCTTTCAACAGTGGGCAATTGGCCTTAATATGGCCCTTTTTATGGCAGTTGTAGCAATCTTTGCTATCATCACCCCTGGCCCTCTTCGGACCTCTGCAGTCTTTGCTATAATGCCCGAACTTCTGACAGTTGTAACACTGGACCTTGGATTTGTCAAATGTCTTAGCAGCTCCAGAATTACTGCCTTCAGCTTTCTTTTCTAGTTGTTTCCTTTTGTTGCTGTTGGCTAAGCTCCTCTCTCTGTCCTGCTGAGAAACCTTCTTGTCATTCTCTTCATAACGGCAAGCGAACTCCACCATCTTATTGAAGGAAAGGTCGATGTGGGCAGTGACTCTGTCAATATATTTTCTTGCAAGGCCATTTATGAATCTCTTATTCTTCTGAAAGTCATCACGAATCAGTTCAGGTGCGTAACGGGAAAGGTCCTCAAACCTACGAACATACTCTGAAATGGACTTGTCGCCTTGCCTCAGATTGGAGAATTCGTCGTGTAGCCTTTCTACTTCCTGCCTCGGAATGTATTTGTCGTTGAAGAGCTCTTTAAATCTGTCCCAAGACATATTATCTTCGTCGCCTCCAATGTTGACTACCTCCCACCAGTTTTGCGCTTCACCTTGAAGATGCCATGCTGCAGTGAACCTCTTTCTTTGATCATCAAGTCCCAGTCCTCCAAATATCTTTTCACAATTTTTCAGCCACGCCTGAGCTTGTACCACGGTCTCAGAACCGGTGAATGGAACTCCACCCAAATTCTTGAACTTCTTTGCCACCTTGTCCAAGTCAAAGGGTGGCGGCGGCGGCGGTGGTTGTTGTTGGACAGTGGGCTCCTCGGTTTCAGTGGTATTCTGCCTCCTCCTAGCGGCTCTAGCAGCTCTTGCAGCAGCGGTACTCATTTTAAGTTAGTTCTGTACAATCAAGGGAAGAGTCAGAACAACCTTAATGACGACGATTTTTAAGAAGTGATAAGGAAAAGGGATAGATGAAAGATGATGATAAAGTGACCGACTACTATGTATTCTTATGAAATGTTCGCCGTAGAATAATGTGATTCTACGTAAACGAGTTACTATAAATATGTTACATTCCGCTTTGTAAACCAAAGCTCTGATACCAACTGTGACGACCCCAAAACTTCCACAAGTGAAAGCAAGGAGAAATCATATGGAATACAACATAAATATAGAACAACAAATCACAGAAAACAACATAGCACAGGAAATCCATATAACAACAACATTATAGCAGCGGATATATAATGTCATCAGCAATAGAAAATCCACAGTCACAGAATCAAAATTATTACAGCAGGTTTTCAGAGAATTGCATAAGTTCCAACTCCAAATAAAACAATGTGGAATGGAAATAAGTCTGAAAATAAAAGGAAAGAAAAATGCGATAAACGAAAAGATAGGTCTTCAAAGCTCCATCACCTTATCTTCACCAAAAGCAACTCCAAGCGAAAAGGTAAAAGTAGCTCCAAAGAAACTCCCAGCAGAAAAAGAACCTGTCTACTTGGCTGCCCGTGTAGAAGAGAGGGCACCCAAGTTTGCAAAAAGGTGAAACAAACAATGGGTCAGTCGTGGGACTGGTGTGAGAGTTCTTAACTAAAATTACTCATACTAATAAGGCAAATCCAAGAACCACGCCGCTAACGCGGAACGGGTTGTACCAATGGATTGCCGTGCATAACTACAGTGTCAGTACAAATAAATAAAGCGTAACACAGCGCAATGTCTTTTGAAAAATGAAACCACCATAAGACTCAGGTCCCACCACACAATGCAACGCACACCAAGAGGATAGAGTTTTACCTTATGGTGGTTAAACATGCTAAATACGCCAAATACGAAACTAATATTATTATTAGGGTGTATATGTTTTAAAACAATTCAAAGCAATGTATTAATCCTAGGAAGCATAGGTACCATATATTATGCCTCCAATAATAGTAATACAAATCAAATCCGTCGGGGTCGTATTGGAAATTTGGGTTTCCATCATGAGTCCAGGCTAGGGAGGACTCCTTACCGATTCGAGACACTCTAGTTAATGCCCCAGGATTACCCGCAGTTAACCCTTGGAAATGGCAGGGCCGGTCCTCACATACAGCTTAGAGGATTAGTTATTCCTAAGCACACGTTTCCCGGTCCTATAGGACCTATCCGAGGCGCCTCATTTCATCATCCTCCAAAAAGTAAAATGACTACTAACTAGAAAGAAACGTGCTACTTTCCCTGCGTTCCCTTCCCCCTTTTTAGACTCTACCGGTTTGTGAGGCTCGTGTGGTCGTGTATACCATACCACAGGATTTTGCTTTTCAACAAGAAACCCTGATCATTTCATCTTAGCACGCCACACCGTCATTCCATACCGTACCATCGACCGTCTGCCAACCTATAAACGGGTGTTAAGTAGAGAATGAATTCTCTACCACCAACATTTTTACATTAGCAGAAAATCGACAACATGATATTTAATGGAATACGGTGTCAGACATACTCTCCATTTACACCCATGCTCTAGGTCTGAACTAGGGTCAAACCCGTGAAATCAACGCGTACGTTTGGCCAATTACCCCGACTCGTAAATCGGGAGCTACCCAATTTAGAGTCTTGGTCGTTGTCCATTCGAGGGAAGATTTACGGTCTTCATACGCCGTCTTCATATTTAGATTCTTGAAATCGTAAAACCGTTTGAAATGGGATGAACCCGGACTTCCCAAACAATCTCGCATTCATAATTTAGAGAAAAACACATTTCATGTCGTTATGTTGTCTTATAACAATAAGTCCTTGCCTTACTTATTTAATATAATTAATTTCTTTAATTAACGACGCTTCAGGTCAGAGGCGACTTTGTCGCCGTTTTTCATCCATTTTGATTTTTACTTTTCCCCTTTACATTTTGAACAATGGACATTTTCTATGGTGTAACCCTTATACGTCATAAATAATGTAAATCTTCTCCTATGTTTCATTTCCCCTTTTTTTTTCTATTTTGACAAAATATCATTTTATGCAATGCAACCTCCTATTTTTCTATTTTGACAAAATGTCGTTTTATGCAATGCAAGTTTCTACTTTTCTATTTTGACAAAATGTCGTTTTATGCAATGCAAGTTTCTACTTTTCTATTTTGACAAAATGTCGTTTTATGCAATGCAAGTTTCTACTTTTCTATTTTGACAAAATGTCGTTTTATGCAATGCAAGTTTCTACTTTTCTATTTTGACAAAATGTCGTTTTATGCAATGCAAGTTTCTACTTTTCTATTTTGACAAAATGTCGTTTTATGCAATGCAAGTTTCTACTTTTCTATTTTGACAAAATGTCGTTTTATGCAATGCAAGTTTCTACTTTTCTATTTTGACAAAATGTCGTTTTATGCAATGCAAGTTTCTACTTTTCTATTTTGACAAAATGTCGTTTTATGCAATGCAAGTTTCTACTTTTCTATTTTGACAAAATGGTGTTGATTTTCTAGTTTTTATATTGACAAAAATGTCAATAACATACGGTGCTCATGTTCTAATTTTAATATTGACAAAAATGTCAATTAAAATTACATTGCCAATTTGTTCCCAAAACTTACTGTCAAAACACTACGCTACATACAACGTCAATTTTCACATGTCATAACATCGCAAAATAAATGGTATCAATTTCTTGTGTCATAACATCCAACAATTTATGGTGACAATTTCTACCACGTCATAACATCACAAATATAATGGTGTCAATTCATCGTTATAGCATGGCAAATAAAATGGTATCAATTTCTTGTGTCATAACATCCAACAATTTATGGTGACAATTTCTACCACGTCATAACATCACAAATATAATGGTGTCAATTCATCGTTATAGCATGGCAAATAAAATGGTATCAATTTCTTGTGTCATAACATCCAACAATTTATGGTGACAATTTCTACCACGTCATAACATCACAAATATAATGGTGTCAAATCCATCGTTATAGCATGGCAAATAAAATGGTATCAAATCCATCGTTATAGCATGGCAAATAATGTGATGTCAAAGTTCTAACCACATATACACTTAACAATTTGTTTATTCAAAAATAAATTTTTGTGGTTTAGATCTCTCACCTTGATTGGATAATAAATATAATAAATCCAATTAAATTTTCAGAATGCTCCAATTGATTTCAGCAGCATCCACTCGTAGCCACGGTCCTATTGGTTCTGAAAATTTCAGAATCCGAATTCATACGAATAAGTTATCAACGTTTTTATAGAACTGACTTTTCACAACTGTTTCTGTCACGACCAGAAGCGTTACAAAATCTGAAATTAAACTTACCGTTGAAACTCAGTTTTTGGTTCAAAACTTAAATTCGAATTTGCAGGAGTTGTAGTTGATGGTTCTCGGATCCGATTGGTGGAGGTCGAAGGGGGTGGAGGGGCGGACGCTCGCCGGTCGGAGGCGGCGACTTCGGTCGACCCAGGCGGGCCCGGCGGAGCTCGCAACGGCGGCGGTTCGGGGGGATGCAGGCGGCGGCACAGGCGACGGTTCGGGTTGAGGGTGGTACCAAATCGAAGATCTCGGATTCCTCTTCGAAACGGTATATGGTACGATAAATATCGTTGAGTATTGGAGGAGAAATCGATGGTCAAAGTTTTGATGGTAAATGGGTTCGGCGGCGGTAAAAAGAACGAAGAGGAAGAAGACTGTAGCAACATACGGTCCGTATTTATACATGTATTTTAGGGTTTTCTAATTATTAATTAATAAATTAATTAATTAATTTATCCGAGAAATTACCATTCTCTCATATGGACTCTGATTCGCGCTCAACGACTGTCGATCTTAACATTTTCATGCCTTCTGAACGCGATGGTGCTATCCCCATGGTCCAATTCTGAAGTTACAGACTGGTTTTATTTTATTTTCAAATTAAATTGTTTAATTTAAATTCGAACGTACATAATTTCCTGAGGCCACATACGGACTCAGAAAAATCCGGAAAAATTATTTTTGGCTTTCTTATGACGATACGATCACAACAAAATTCGTTTCGTTCAATTCTGAGCACTTTTGAAAAATGGCTATTTTCACGTCGTTCAATTTCAACTGTATTTGACCAAACACAGTTTCTTACGCCACGCTCACATATTAAATCGAAAAATTCTAAAAATTGAAACTTAGCCATATTATGACATTCCGGATCCAATGAAAGTGGTTTCGTCGGATTCCGAGATCGTTTGCAAAATGGTCATTTTCAACTGCTTCAAAGTTATTTAAAATTTCAAATTTTAAATTTTGACTCAAAAACCCAACAAAATTTCTTAAAATAAAATTTTCAAACTGGTTCAGATTTTCGGGTCATTACAATCGGGGAAGTCTAGGTCGTCTTAGTTGGTATAATAGCTTTGGTTTACAAAGCTCGATAATAAGACACATTAGAACCAAACAAAAGAATTCATTAGAGATAGGATTAGCAATACCCTATAAGAGTAACTCGTTAGAGATAGGGCTAGTAATACCCTAGAATGAGTTCAAAGAGAGTTATTTCTAAAAACAAATTTGGTTTTGAAGTTATATCTATTATTCGTATTTTATTTTATATTGAATATAAATTATCGGGTACAGGTAGATTTTGAATATACGCATAATTAACGTGTATCTGAAGTCTCAAATATACTGAATAGATATGAAATCACACTCTAATCTCCCGGAGATGATCCTGATGATTACTACAGTATCATCAGTATTTATGTTCGAGTTTCGAAAGTGGATATCTATATATTTCCAATTGATTGGTGTGAGAACCAAAACTTAGGTAGAGCTTATTGTTTGTGATTTGGCCTTGAAATTGGATTTTTGAATATATAAAAGTTATATATTTCAAAAGTCAATCAACTAACTGATTGCTGGTTGTGATGTGTGATTACTAATTTAACTAATAAAATATTGGAATGATAAAGTAAATAAGAGAATGAAAGGTAAATTTAGCCAAATCGAGTCAAATATTGAATTAAATTGAAAAATGATTGCAGTTGCATATATGTACATGTATATATGTGTGAAAAGGTCATAGCATGGAAGCTAAGAAGAGGAATAAAATTGTATGCCCGACAAATAGGTACATGTTTATAATATTCATTGGGTTTGATGATTTTATGAGCCAATTGGCAAGTTGCTTAGCTTTTTCTTTTTCTTTTTGGTTGATGAGAGCCCTGTGAGGCAAGTTGTGGTTTCACCGATCAACCCATACAAAGGAAATTATGGCGAAATTTTTCGAAAATTTAGGGTGTTAGCCAATTTTTTGAGAAATTAGAAAGTTCTTAGAAACTAAAAAGTTGAAGAACTTGAGTCAAGCGAAGGCAGAGTTGATTGAACAACCTTTGATTCAATCTTCCTGTTCGGGGATGAAATTTTTTATGTAGGGGAGATTGTAATAAACCAGATTTTGGAACCAATTTAAATTTTATTTTTAATTGATTTAATGGATTTTAAGAATTTAAAATAATATATTATGAGAGTTAATGATTTAAAATTTATTTTAAACGAAGTTAGAACGTAAAAATTTAAAATTTAATTCAAATGAACTCGAAATGGCGCGGTAGTTTGAAAATTCAATTTTAAACTTTGAATGAATATACAGAATCCAATATAAATTGGATTTCAGTAAAACAAGAAACGTTGGAATATTTTGAACTGTAATTTTCTAACGAATGTAAGAAACCGAGATTTCACTTTATAAATTGTAAGTTACGTCCAGTTTAAAATTTAGAATAGTCACTATGGAATTTGTACATTTTTTAATAATATACAACCCTCAAAAATGACAATTTTGCAAACAACCTCCGTTTTTGACGAAACAACTTTTATTGGATCCGAAATGTCAAATTATAATCAGGTTTACAATTTCATAATTTTTGAAATTAATATGTGAGCGTAGTAAATTTAAGCGAGTTTCCAATTTCAGTTTGAATTTAAACAAGCTAATAAAAGGCCATTTTTCAAACGGTCTCCAAATTTGATGAAATTAATTTTGTTAGTACCGTATCGTCAAAATATAGCTAGATTTCAATTTCCATAATTTTTGGAGTCAGTATGTAGGCCCGATAAATTAAAATGTACGTTCAAATTTAATATGTAATGCTATATTAATTTATATTTTAATTTTGATAAAAACTGATCGAAACAGTCGAGTTGGTTAACGAAACATATCCTATTGTGTCTGGAATGGGGGTATTTGGTTAGGGACGACAGTCGCTGGGTTTGATTTGGTGTTCGAATGCAAAAACTAACTTTTACGAATTAAATAATAATAATAATAATAATAATATATATATATATATATATATATATATTCATTAAAATCGAGCAAACCCTAATTCGTTCTTATGGCTGCCATTGTTTTCATTTCGATGGCCAATACTGTGCGATTTTAAATCCCCTAAATCTCTCAATCCACTACGAATTAGAGTAAGGTTCCAATGCAAAAATGGAAGAGAAAACCGAGATCTTCATTTTGATATGGGTATGATCGTCTCTCGTGAAGTAATTTAGGGGAAATCAGCGTTCGAAGTCACCGTGTCTGGAGCAGATTTCAAGGTGCTGGAGGAAGCTAGGGTCGACGCAGTCACTGGCAGTGGCGGGCAAGGGATGGAGCTTTCGTGGGGGAGGTCCTGATCAGGTTCAAATGACCTAAGGAGCGCGCGCGGTCAATGTTGAAGGAGCGTGGGTTAACGAAGAGGAAGGGGATTTATTTCCTTAATGATGTAATTAATTAATTATTATTTGATTAGTTTCATTATGTAATGAAATGTATAAGTTATCGTATCTTTTTCATACGAGATCAGAATCCAACGATTTCAGTTGCATTGCGATCGTATCAGCGAGCACTACAGCATAGAACTGATCAGAACGGAAATAGAGCAAGTTGCATTTCTAAGCTAAATTAAATGCCTGTTTAATTTAGTTTAAAAATAAAATCTTTAAATAATGACTGATGGAGTGGAAACCAAATGTGAGAATTCTCTCACTCAATTCTTTTGTACAATTTTTTTTATAACTGAATATATATTGATAATCTGTGATTGTACTACTTGTTTGATGGATGATGGATGTGTACAGTTTATTGCCATTATTATTAAACTCTAAACAAATTCACATGGATTGTGATGTAAACCCCACACGGTTATTGGGACTATAATTTTACACATCGCCCAAGGGACAAATAATAATATATGTTTGATGGTTGAAAACCCCACAAGGGTTTGGGGATGATAATTAATTCACATCTCCCTTGGATTTAATTATTTGCCAACCAATTGATTGATAGACTATTATAAGCATTATTTAATTATTTAATACTTATATAGTTGTAAATTGCACTCTGGATGTGAATTGAATGTTTAATAGTTGATTATCATTATTTTTGAATACATGCGATGTATGGAATCCGAATAAATAAAATTATATAGCAATTGATTGAGTCTGATTCCAATTCATAAATAACGAATATTTTAAAATAATATTCAGTGAAGAATCAAAATGTGATTTTGATGTCCGATTTCGGATGGACACAAAATGTTGAAATATATGAAGCCGAGTTAAGAAGATATAAGCCATTTTTACTCGAATGGAATTTTCTTTCAATTTTATTCATTTTGTAATGAATATCGAAAAGAATTGATTTCAAAATCTGATATTTTGAAAATTTTATCATTTTAATATTATAATGATATGGAATATTAAGTTTTGGTTTAAAATTGAAAATGAAGTTGAAATCATTTTAAAATAAATTTATAAACAATTTATAAAATACGTTTTAAAAAGGAAATCGACAAAATAATATATATATATATATCTTCTTTATAATAATAGGAATACTTTTGTGTGGTGAAGCTTTTATTTATTTCCACAAATACCCACTATCCTCCCCCACATATATTAAAAAATATTACGGTTTCAAGGCAAAATCGTCATTGAACGTTCCACTATTTTTTCTTTTCTTCCACGTTCTGCGGGTAGTCAGCCGTTTCTACCCATCTCTTTTGCTTTTTTTCCACTTCCCACCGTTCTCTCCGCATTCCTTTTTCCACCTATGTCTTCGTCATTCTGAAACCCTAAAGGACTGAATCTTAAACCTACAGTCCACCAATTTCCCTCCACCTGCTCACCTCTTACACTCTTATCCTCTCCAACTCCACCCAGAGCTGAGCTTGCTTCGACCTTTGTTATTTTTATCTAACCTTCTGCTTCAGTTCAGATCCGGTCCTTCAAGTTCAGGTATGTTTCTTTACTTCTTACTACTTCCACCTATTTCTTACTGCTTCCTTTCAATTTTCCAGATCTGCCTCTATGCATAGTGAATTAAAGGTTGCTCCCTTTAGATCTACTCAGGTATATATTTTTTCATGATTAATCTTACTTATATATCTTTTAACTTTACAAAAGTAAAATGATATTTACCCAAATTTTATCTTCTTTAACATCTAATTAATACAGTGGTTATGTTGCGGTCTCCACATGTTCAGATCTGTAACACAAACGGTGAAACCGGTTGTGTCCTACGAATCTACTCCAGTTTACATTTTCCACGATTATTCCGTTTTATACTTATATTTGTCTTTCAACTACCCAAACTTTTTCTTCTTCTACATCTAATTATTACATTGGTTACCCTGCGGTTTGCATGTTTTCAGATCTGACAATAATTGAACTCTCTACTGGGCCTAACCTTCAATTACGTTTCAAAACTATTATTAGTTAACTGTTGTCCAGATTTGACAATAGCTAAACTATATAATGTCATTGACCTTCAATTAACTGCTGTTCACATCTGCTAAGTACTTTGTTTTGGTTGAGATTTAAATGTCCTCTAGATGCATGACAAGTTCTTTCTTTTGACTCTATCCAACATTATTTATCACTAAGAACTTCAATGCTTGCTTGGTTTTCCTCAACATTGAATTGATGTAAATGTATGTATTTTGAGCAATATACATGTATATTGAACTTTCATTTATGCTGTTAAAAACTTTTTCCATACTTGAAATAACACGCACTTATGTTTGTGCACATAATTATTTGATTACTGTTCGTGTTATATATGGTTGTTAGTTACCACTTAACAAACCCATGTATGTATGTCTATATTTGTGTGCATGTTTTTTCATCATTGACATCAATAACAAGATCTTTCTTTTAGATCTATCAACGATATGCACAAGTTGTTCATAATTATTCTGCTGTTACCAAATTACAGGACTAATTCGCAATTTTCCTTCCTATATTAGGCCAAATATTGGTGATAGGAAAACCTGCCAATACAGAGTTCGAATTGGCAGGAGAGAAGAAGATGAAAAAAGTTGAAAATGAATATACTGCATCAGAAGGAAAATGTTCAAATAATGTTTGTAACAAAGGTATTGATTTTGTTACTTTTAATTTTGTTCATAATAACCAGTTATACTTGACTAAAAAGGTTAAATTGCAAAAATCTTAATCATTTGGTTGTATTTACAAATCACGGAGAATGGATTTGTCAACCATTTTAAATAGCAAGTTTCATTACCAGAAGGCTTTGCTACATAAGCTTTTATTTATACTGCTACACAACACATGACTGCTAACATTTTTTGGACATTATGCACACACAATTTAGTTTTCCATGAAATTATCCATGCTGATATAGTGCGTTGGGTACTTAGATAATAATGTATTGGAATGATATCAGCATAATAATGGGATTGGAGATTCAACTTTAAAGATAAATTTGCTTCAAACACAAAAATTATTATTTTTGTGTACTTATTAAGCTATATCGTTTATTGTACATAGGTGTAACTGGAAACGGCTCATTGAAGCATGAATTATATCACGTTAACTCATGATAAGATAAAATAACTTCGACGCATGTGTAATGTTGCCTTTTTAACGCATATATATGGACAAATCAACCGCTTATCAAAATATGATTGAGATTGAGTTATTTTAGGAATCATCAATCATGTAAAGAAAGAAACAGTCATATAGGTACACATTTATTAGTACTAAGGATTTTTTGTATCTAATTAGAGAACATAAATTGTTTTCTATCATTAATTGTGGCCAAAGGCAATTTTGTATTTAATTTGGAATCTCATGATTATTTCCTTGATAAAGAATTAAATGTATATATATTCATAGAAAAAGAACATCTCCTTTACATGAGCGATTATGCTAACGAAATGAGAAATTAAAAACAGTGTAGTACTTACTGAGAGTTAAATAGGAAAATAAGCATTCAATTATGGAAATTACTTTATTTGTGCCATTTATTTATGTCAAAGGTTATTTATATTTAAGTAGAGAAATTTATTTTAATGCTATCATTAATTGTTGTCCAGGTTAATTGTATTTAGTCATAGAATATAATCACATAGTTATTTTCTTGATGTGATAGGAAAGCATGTAAGTTTAAACATCTGCATAATCATAGAAAAAACACATTTATGCCTTATATGAGTGACTATGCCATGTTTATGAGAATAGTGAGAAATCAAAAGCAACATAGTACAATAATTCATTGGTTAATGGGAGTTAAAATAGGGAATTAATTAATGGTAAAATATAAATATAAAACTGGCAAGATACGTTCATGTTGTTGTACGACAAAAATGGAAGCATGACAGTATGAAAACAGCCTATACCCTTGGAATTACAGCAAATAGATAGACATACAAGATAGAACCAATATTTTTATGTAAAGGTCTATCTTTGTGCATATCTCTCTCATGTTTCGTAAATTCGTTTACAACTTACACCAATCATGGTTATATATGATACAATTCAAAGCTTAAAAAGAGCAGTTGCTACCAACAGTGTAGGCTATGCCTATAACTTAGCTGGATTTCTTCTTGTTGCGGGAGAGAAGGTTTTACTACTATTGTTTCCTCCAAATAACTAATACACTGTTGGAAATGTTTTATAACATTAAGTGAATTATTAAAAATCTTGAATAAGTGTATGAATGACTCCTATATGGGAATAGTCCCACATCATTGGATTATATGAAAGAAGCAAGTATTTATACTTGTTTCTAAGAAATCATGTTTGGGCCTTGGTCTCCCAATACATGCACTGTTGTGAGGAGGGAGACCATGCATCATGACCACCACACACGTGCGCGCGACCGACTGACTCGACTCGACCCGACCCGGTCCGGTTCGGGCTTGGGCTTGGGCTTTTTGGTGTAGACACTTATATTTTTGGACCATAAAACATAGCCTTATTTCTGAAACAGTAAAAAACTCTTATCCCTCAATTTTAGCGGCCCACTAATCAGCAACCCTAACCCTAATTCTCGTCCTATATATTGTCATTAGCTTCAGACGAGAATAACCACCAAATCACAATTCTCTTTTCTCTCAACCGCCATTAAAATTTTTCTCTCAGAAATTCTCGAACAGTATTTTAATTCAGAAAGTGAAAATCTGCACTGGTTTGTTGTGCAAGCAAATCAATTATTGTTTTAGAGGCTGTTTTATCCTAGAGGCGGCGGCGAAGGAACGAACTGGTTTGCACCTCCGACCAGATCGTCGAATCGTCTTCAAGAAAGCGACCTAGTCCGCGACTCAGCCATTGTTTCCCTACAATTTGAAGACGAACTGAAACAATGGCTTCCAACTCAACCCTAGATGATTCTGCTCCACCCTCTGCTTTCCAGAACCCTCTCATGACTGCTGCTCCATTCAGATTTGAAGGCTTGCATTTCAAACGATGGCGTCAGAAGATGGAGTTCTTCCTCACCATCAGAAAGGTTGTGGCTGCGCCGACTACTGACAAACCGCAGCTTCCAGATAAACCTGACGAGGATGATGCAGCGAAAATGGCATCATGGACTGAATAGTCAAAGCATCTGCAGACCTGGACTGAACAGGATTACCTATGCAAGAACTTTATTCTGAACGGACTGAGCGATGATATCTATGATTACTATAATTCAGATGAAAAGACAGTAAAGGAAATCTGGGAAGCACTAAAGAAGAAATATGATACAGAGGAGGCAAGGGCAAAGAAATATGGTGTGAGCCGCTACCTAAAGTACCAGATGACTGATGATAGATCGGTAGAGATGTGGTCTCATGAGCTGCAGAAAATAGCTCATGAGATCATCTCCGAAGGTATGGTCTTGGACGAACAATTTCAAATTGCTGTTATCATTGACAAATTACCCCCAAGCTGGAAATATTTTAAGAATGTCTTGCGACATAAGACTAAGGAATTTTCCTTAGAGAGCTTGATTACACGCCTCCGTATTGAGGAGGAGGCACGCAAGCAGGACCAGAAAGAAGAGGTGCTGATTGTGAATAACAACAATACTAAAAAGACCACTCCCGCTGTTCTTAAACCAAATCAGAAATCTTTTAAGAATCAGAACAGGCGCAACAAACAGAATGGGAATCCGCAAGGAAACCCTAAAGACAACAGAAACCAGCCCAAAAGAATGACTCTGGATAGTTGTTTCTATGTTACAACTGTGGAAAACCAGGTCATATGGCACGTAAGTGTCGGAACAGGCCAAGCTCTGCATCGCAGGCTGACCTGACTGAGGAGCCTCTTACGGCTATGATTACTGAGATTCACCTTGTTGGTGGATCATAGGGTTGGTGGGTAGACACTGGTGCTTCTCGTCATGTCTGCTATGATCGTGGCATGTTCTCGATATACACGACTGCTGAAAATCAGAAAGTGTCGTTGGGTGATTCTCACACCACTAGAGTTGCGGGGATTGGCAATGTGGAACTCAAGTTAACCTCTGGAAAAACTGTAATTCTGAAAGATGTTATGCATACTCCAGAAATAAGGAAGAATCTGGTCTCTGGCTTCCTCCTTAATAAGGCTGGTTTCACTCAAGTAATTGGGGCTGATTTGTACACCCTAACTTATAAGGGAATTTTTGTGGGAAAGGGTTGTGCTTGTGAGGGTATGTTTAAACTGAATGTTGAATCTAATAAAGTGACTACTTCTGCTTACATTTTGTGTGATTTTAATATTTGGCTTTCTAGATTATGTCATGATAATAATCGAATAATCTGTAACATGAGCACCCTAGATATGATACCTAAAATGACAAAATCTGAACTTGACAAATGTGAATTTTGTACACAAGCTAAAATCACAAAGAAACCTCACAAATCTGTTGATAGAGTTTCTGAACCCTTAGAGTTGATTCATTCTGACATATGTGAACTAGATGGTTGACTAGGCAGGGACATCGTTATTTTATCACTTTTATTGATGACTTCTCTGATTTCACATATGTATACCTTATGAAAAATAAAAGTGATGCTTTTGATATGTTTAAAACATTCAAAACTGAGATTGAGAATCAAGCAAATAGAAAAATTAAGAGACTTCGTAGTGATTGAGGAATAGAATACGAATCTAATTCAATTCTGGACTTCTATAAACAACATGGTATAGTACATGAGAGAACTGCACCCTATTCTCCTGAAATGAACGGTAAAGCAGAAAGGAAAAATAGAACCTTTACCGAACTAGTAGTTGCCATATTATTAAATTCTGGTGCAGCAAAACATTGGTGGGGGGATATTTTATTAACTGTATGCTATGTTCTGAATAGAATCCCAAAATCTAAGAATAAAATTTCTCCTTATGAAATTTTAAAGAATCATAAACCCAATGTCTCATACTTTAGAACTTGGGGTTGTTTAGCTTATGTTCGCATTTCAGACCCTAAGAGAATAAAATTGGCAAGTAGAGCATATGAATGTGCATTTATAGGCTATGCTATTAATAGCAAAGCATATAGATTTTATGACCTTAATGCACATAATATAATTGAATCAAATGATGCTGATTTTTATGAAACTAAATTTCCTTTTAAATTAAGGAATAGTGGGGGCACCTCAAATATGCCAATTAGAACATAACTTAATGAAAATTCTGAAGCTGAACCTAGAAGAAGTAAAAGATCAAGAACCATAAAAGACTTCGGTTCGGATTTTTGTGCTTTTACTATTGAGGAGGATCCCATAAACCTCCAAGAGGCCTTATCTTTTTTAGATGCCGATTTTTGGCAAGAGGCTATAAATGATGAGATGGATTCTTTAGAATCCAACAAGACTTGGCACTTGGTAGATTTACCCCCTGGTTGTAAATCTATAGGCTGTAAATGGGTACTTAAAAAGAAATTAAAACCTGATGGCACTATAGATAAGTATAAAGCACGACTAGTAGCTAAAGGTTTTAAACAAAAAGAAAATACATATTTCTTTGACACCTTTTCACCTGTAACTAGAATAACATCCATTCGGGTTTTAATCTCACTTGCTTCCATCCATAATTTACTTATACACCAAATGGATGTTAAAACTGCCTTTTTGAACGGTGAATTAGATGAATTTTTTTTATGGACCAGCCTGAAGGATTTGTAGTACATGGTCAAGAACATAAAGTATGTAAATTAGATAAATCGTATATGGTTTAAAACAAGCACATAAACAATGGCATGAAAAATTTGATAACTTAATCATTTCAAATGGTTTTAAAGTTAATGAAAGTGACAAATGCATTTATTACAAATCTGAAAATGACATTTACACTATTATATGCCTTTATGTAGATGACCTACTCATTTTTGAGTCAAATATTCATGCCATAAACTCAGTCAAATCCTTATTAAGTGTCAATTTTTATATGAAAGATCTAGGTGAGGTGAGTGTAATACTTGGTATTAAGATTACTAGGTCAGAAAAGGGATTTTCTTTGGATCAATCTCATTACATTGAGAAGATACTAAAGAAATATAATTACTTTGACTGTAAACCTGCAAGTACACCATATGATCACAGTGTAAAGTTATTTAAGAACACTTGTGAATGTGTAAGACAGTCTGATTATGCGAGCATCATTGGCAGCCTTCGGTATGCCACTGATTGTACTAGACCTGACATTGCCTATGTCGTGGGATTATTGTGCAGGTTTACCAGTAGACCTAGTATAGAGCACTGGCAAGCTATTGAAAGGGTAATGAGATACCTTAAACGGACCGTGAACCTTGGATTACATTATGAAAGGTTTCCAGCTGTACTTGAAGGATATTCTGATGCAGACTGGAATACCCTATCTGATGATTCTAAAGCTACCAGTGGCTATATATTTAACATCGCTGGAGCAGCTGTTTCTTGGAAATCCAAGAAACAGACTATTTTGGCTCAGTCTACTATGGAATCTGAGATGATAGCACTAGCTACAGCTAGTGAAGAGGCAAAGTATTTGAGAAATCTGCTAGCTGAGATTCCCTTATGGGAAAAACCGATACCGGCTGTGTTGATACATTGCGATAGTACCGCGGCTATTGCAAAAGTTCAGAACCGTTATTATAACGGTAAGAGACGACAAATACGTCGTAAGCACAGTACGGTTAGAGAACTACTTTCCATAGGTACCGTTAGAGTGGATTACGCACGTAGTGAGGAAAACTTGGCAGATCCTTTGACGAAAGGACTGTCCAGAGAGAAAGTCCATAACTCTTCTAAAAGAATGGGACTATTGCCCTTAGATTGTTGAGTCATGCACAATGGTAACCCGACCTAAATGACTGGAGATCCCAAGAACTAGGTTCATAACAAGTTGTGTAGTGATATGAGTTGAACATGCTATTTAATAAACCAAGAAGCATGAATTCCTGAAGTGATTAGAGGATGAGTTAATAGAAACTCTTAATGAGATCTGTACTCTATGTCGAGTGGAGTACCTACCTTCAGGAGTGCTCTTGATAGACTCACCTTTGTGAATGTGGAAATGTGGTCGTTTCCTATGGAGTTGCGGGCAAAACTTCTAGAGCATTCACTAATCTAGGATAGACGTGCATAGCCATAAATGCACGGGCTTATTCAATTGCACTATAGAAAAGGTTGTGTGTGGTTTGATGTCAGGAATAGAGTTCAAGACTACGTGTCACTCTAGTAAAAATTGAATCTTATTCACTATGCAAAGGTTCAAGTCGAAAGACACCTTTGTTTATGCACAATCTTATGCTTTTTAAGAAACTGCTCAAAAATATTTTTAAAAATTCAAGTGGGGGATTGTTGGAAATGTTTTATAACATTAAGTGAATTATTAAAAATCTTGAATAAGTGTATGAATGGCTCCTATATGGGAATAGTCCCACATCATGGGATTATATGAAAGAAGCAAGTATTTATACTTGTATCTAAGAAATCATGTTGGGGCCTTGGGCTCCCAATACATGCATTGTTGTGAGGAGGGAGACCATGCATCATGACCACCACACACGCGCGCACGACCGACCGACTCGACTCGACCCGACCCGGCCCAGTCCAGTTCGGTTCGGGCTTGGGCTTGGGCTTTGTGGTGTAGACACTTATATTTTTAGACCATAAAACTTAGCCTTATTTATGCAACGGTAAAAAACTCTTATCCCTCAATTTTAGTGGCCCACTAATCAGCACCCCTAACCCTAATTCTCTTCCTATATATTGTCATTAGCTTCAGACGAGAATAACCACAGAATCACAATTCTCTTTTCTCTCAGCCGCCATTAAAAATTTTCTCTCAGAAATTCTCGAGCAGTATTTTAATTCTGAAAGTGCAAATCTACACTGATTTGTTGTGCAAGAAATCAGTTATTGTTTTAGAGGCTGTTTTATCCTAGAGGCGGCGGTGAAGGACGAACTGGTTTGCACCTCCGACCAGATCGCCGAATCGTCTTCAAGAAAGCAACCTAGTCCGCGACTCAGCCATTGTTTCCCAACATACACCACTAGAAAGATTTCTCATGTGAACTTCTATAACTTGCAACACCATCCCAATGTGATAGCGGTCCTATTTTGCTTGGTTATTTATCGTCTGAATGATGTTGTTATCTCCTATTGTACTTCAACTTAAACCTAAGGTTTTAAGTTTTAACAATTTAAAGGGGATAATTTCGGAAAGGCAGTATTAAATTTTAGTTGTGAATTTTTCCGGTACTAATTTTTCTTACATCTATCATATGATGGGTTAGTATAATAAAGGGTAATCGTGTAGCAATGCCTCTCTATCGAATTGCACTATATTCTCCCGCAGGGTTTGCACGTGGCCAGGTTATAATTTAGATGTTCAATTAAATATATGTTTATTTCATGTAGTATAACTGTTTATTAATAAACACTTGAATAGGCTGATGGTATCCAAAATTAAGCAAATGAGCTTCTTCGAATCAGACTTTATGGGGAGTTGGTCCAGAAGACAGGCCAACCTATTGACAAGGTACACACCTTTTTCCAGCAAAAAATTATTATTTTAGAAACTAACTTGCGGAAACCTTTCTTACAACATGCATTTTTCATCTTTACACAAGCACAAAAAACATGCATCCTTCATCAAACATTCAATATACTGTAAGTAAATATATAATTATTGAATGCACACAATAAGCAAATTATTACATATGGCCGTATGTTACATGTTTATGCTTTATCTGGAAAATGATATGCTGCAAATTAATAGGCATCATCAACGTGAATTTGTTAACAGAGTTATAAAGAGTTATTCCTGAAGCATTAAAAAAACTATATGCGAACAGTGAGGATAAAGAGGGGAGTGTGATTTGCATTACTCGATAGTTAGCATACATGGGTTTGCTACAATATTTGTCACTGTTTTTAGATGTTAGCCAAAGTATTTGGTAAATTAACAGTCATTTCATTATATCTAATTATATATGCTGTAAAAAAAAATTGCATTTCCAATGCCTTCATTTGCTAAATCATATTTTGTCACTTTATTTGATGGTTGATACTCTCCAAATATTTGAATAATTTTTTCCATTCTTTTTTTGCTATGGTTACCAGTTAATTGTTGTATTATATATTTAGCTATATTTCATGATAACTTCATTTCTAATGATTGACACTTAACGATTATTTTAGGGGATTCCATTGAATTTTTTTTACCTAATCTGTCTCAGACTTCTACATGACAATGCATAATTGTACAACTATTAATCCTTCTATGGGTATGCTACCAAAAGGGTTTGACTGCTCGATTTTCTTCTTAGGTTTACAAAGGTATGCAAAAATATGGTTACAATTTTAATACTCATATTGGCCTTTTTAGCAGTTTTATTGTACACTTACCAAATATTTATAAATTTATTACCGAACAACTCCCAAGAGTATTATAAACATGGCTTAATCATCTAATTTTGATTACTAGTTATTATATGATCAAATAACTTACGTTATGTTAATGAATGTTTCTATTAACCGTCTTTTGTATCCTTCTGTATAGATTTTCAACTATTCATGCCTAATACATATCCATAAATTCACTTACATAGATTATGTTTTTCAATCACATGCGGTTTATTTCTATTTTTAAACAATATCATCGTTTTTTTTCAAATATAATAACATATTAATTGAATTTAATTCATTTTTTGCTAATTCTCCTGTATACTAATTTGACGACCTTTTTTATTTGATGCTCATTGAAATATCTATCATTAAAGAAAGTGAGTATTTACTATATTTTCCAAAATTAACAAAATGCTCATTGCCCATACTTCCATTTAAACCTATCATATACTAATCTTCTAACAATCTGTGGAATACCCATTTGTAATCATTTATTTTGTTCTCCAAACTCACTTATCTTTATCATTCATTTTGTTCCCTTTACAATTTATTTAACCTATACAAATCAACTTGACAATGTAACTGAAAGGGGGGGGGGGGTCAAGCATCCAACATGTTACACCGTATATCAATTGTTTGTTACTTTTGCAAGATTTTTATGGACCATGTCCTAAATAATCTTCCTATTAAATTTTTTTATTCAGTATAATTTGAGTTATTCAAAAAAAATTAAGGCTACAAGATTCTTTCCCTTTTACCAATTCATCTATAAAATTAACAGTAGCAACACTACTAAAACTATGATTTCTCTTTACATGCTTTCATTACCGCGTTAATATTTTACTGTGTACATGTATACATTTCACTCCATTTTTCTCCCATGGCTAATGCATGCTTAGGTTATGCATAATGCAAATTTTTATACATCATTACACTATTTACTCTTTAAAGTACCTTATGCATGTTTATAGATTTTAAATTATTATTCAGTTACAATTAGCTGATGCATTATAGTATCGGTTCCCAATTGAATTATGATGACATTTTTATTAATCATTTTTACATATTCTACCATAACAATGATATTTTTTCAACACAGTAGTTATATTTTTATTTATTACCATGTACTTGAACACCATTAAATAAATTAAATGTATTTACCTCTTTCTCTAATAAACAGATGGATGTTAAGCATCGAGAACAATGTTGGTTGGCACAATGAGCATGTGTAACACCCCACCTCCGCTAGGGTCACTCACAAAGGGAATGCACTAGTTTTGGAGGAGCGTTATCGAGGTAAACAAACACAGAAATATTACAACACAGAACATAAATAAAACAGCGGAAGAATCAAAAGCTAAATTTCGTTTCTTTCAAAGAGAGTCAAAACCTTTTACATCCAAAGTACCAAATAGCCAAAGTTATTATTTTCCATTATAATAAATTCTATCTTGGATAAGTAAAGAAGCATAAACTTAAAACAACAAAAGCAGCTTAATTCCCCAAAGGTAGAAGAAATGCAGCCATAGCATAGCTCAAGATCTAACCGTACATGAGCTGAACCGAAAGCAAGCGAAATCTAAGCTAAGTGCTAGAGTTTCCTCCCTGAGAACCCGGGGGGAGGGGTTGGGGGGGGGGAGGAACGAAAGAAAACGAGGAAAAAGAAAACGGGTCAGTCATAAAGACTGGTAAGTCCTAGTGACTTTCAGCATAAAAACAGGTAAAGGTAACATGACATGTATAAACTGAAAGTAAACATAAGGGTGATGACAAGATGGGCAAGATATACTAAGATAGAATGATAATTCAAGTATAAATCCATTATAACATCGCATGTTCAAGGTTCACTGCAACAACTGTACTAGTATCCCAAACCCATGTCATATATTAACCATGAAATGATCCCTTGGCCCAATATCATGAATAACCCATTACTAGGTCCAATGGAACGATCCATTAATCGATCGACTCCCTACAAGTTCTAACTCGTCATGTGTCTATGTCATACGACCCTATCACGAATGTAGTTACCTGTGCTAGGTCCACCATAGGGTGTATCAAGCCCTAGGGTGCAAACCATCGAAACAAATCTAGCATGCACAGTGTAAACCTACTGATGCCCAATGCCCGCTTTTTCAACTCCGGACTACGTGCACGACCATAGTCCGCCTGAACCTACATTGGAGCACCAACTCAGCCGTCATTTTGGTCGCTTACAATTCAGCCCAGTAATCGTGCCCCACCCTGCCTAGTTCCAGGGTACCATGATACATCTAAGTGGGTTACTACTGAAATGGACCGCGTGACTAGGGTTTCGTTCAGCAGGTTATGTGTTGTCATTTAAATTCGTGACTTAACCCTTATCAGTCCAGCATGTCAAGTTGGTTAAGTGTTGTCTTTCATGTTCATGACTTAACCCTATCATGTGGCATTAATGCACCCCAACCTCACATATCAGACCTGTTGTTGTGGTCACTGGATATGCCGGGTGGTTCCGGGCAGAATTACACCACAACTCAATCTGACCTCAGGTTTTCAAGTGCGACATGACCAACTACCCCCATTGGATCCTATTGTTTACAGTCACTAGATTTGCCAGGCAGTTCCGGGCAGAATTACACTTCGAACTCAACCCAACCTCGAGTTGGCCATTTTCAAGTTCATTCTAGTGTCATGTCCATGTTCAGTTTCATGTCAAGTTCGTGTCAAGTTTCATGGCAAGTTTCATGTAAAATTTCAACGTATGCCTATTATCAAGTTCATGATTCATGTTCATAACCAATTCATGTTTTGCGTAACCTACCCAAATCGTATTCCCATCACACGTAAACGTGAATCGATCTAAATTACAAGTGAATCCAAATCTTGAAATAAAGGGAATAACATCAAAACTATGATAGGCAGAAAGGACGAGCATAAAGTGATAAAAGGGATTACAAGACTAGCATGACATAACTTGAGATAATTGGTTACAACATCACTGGCATATAGAAAATAATAGGATTCCAAATCTAGCATAATAAGGTGATAGTCATGACATAAGGTGATAGTCCCAAACTTGTATAAAATAGACTGATTCAACGTCACAAGCATGATAATGTTATGGACATGATTTACAACATGAATAGGTCCAAACTGGTTTCATAGCTATATTCCCAAAAGTCAAGATCCAAGATGGAAACTAGAATAGATGTGAATCGACTATCATACTTAAGTCCAATTTCACTTTATCTCATGTACAAATTACAATTCACAAGTTTAAATCTCAAAGTAACTAGAACTTACAGATTGTGGTCTAAGTAACTGAGATGCAGAAGTTGAATCTATAAACTAGTCATCGAATTGTTGAATCGTTGAATCTCGATTTGATTGTAGAAGAAAATCCCCAATATGCAATTCCTAGCCGCAGTCTTCAAGAAATAGTCTTCATGTTTTAATTTACTTTTAATTTAATTTAGAAGAAGCCATGCCCATCAAGAATTTGTGCAGCATCAGGTTAGAGAAGAATGGTGTAAAGAGTATGAGGCTAGGAGGCTGTTTATATAGGATTAGGCAGACAAATCTAGACTGAAAACGAGACCAGATACATCAGAATGAACCCAGGCTCAGAACTGGGCTTCAGCACCAGGTCGACCCCCAGGTCGACCATAGGGTCGACCTGGTCCCTAGGAGGTCGACCATAGTGTCGACCCCCAGGTCGACCTGGTCCTGGGCAGGAAAATTCCCGCCCAGCCTGCACTGGGGTTTGAATTTGAATTTCAAATTCGAGCAGTTTTTCTGTTCTGAAAATCCTTGAAACTTCGGAGGGTCATATCTCCCTCACACGGACTCCGTTTCTCGAAAACTCGGACTCGTTTCCCAGCAGAATTTTGAGACAAATGCAATGGCGCAACCTGTTTCACTTGGTTCTTATTTTAAAATTTAATCCTGCCTTGATTTATGGTTTTAACAAGTTATAAAAGTACAGGTTGTTACATTCTCCCCTCCTTAAAGGATTTCGTCCCTGAAATCTTCAAGTTAAGAAGAATGCATCCTATCAACCAATCATCCATCTACTCAACCATCATCCACAAGCAACCATTGTCCTTAAAAGATTTCTAATGTTGTATGAACTTATACAAGAGTGTGTGTATATGTACTTATCTAATGCAAAAAGATCAGGCGGTTAATGATTCAGTAGACCTCCTTAATGCAAAATATGATAGTGTAATGAGTCCAACATGTATGCAAATTCCTAACATACTTTATAATCTCTGCATGAGTGCACAAACATTCATTCATATGCAACATACAAATGATAGCATATCAAGTTTCCATCCATATACAAGTATGAGCACCCATGCATATGCAATATGAGATATGTGACTAAGCCGATCTAGTGCCTAATGTGTGTTATGCAACCACGAGCAACCACTAACAACCACTTGCAACCGCTTGCAATCATCAGCCATAACATGTTTCAATTACATGTTTACATCCAAAAGGGTTCTACCTAAGGTTCTCAAGATAGAATCGAGAAGATAACAAGACAAACATGGATAGCAAAAGCATGTACAAGATACGAAGGTATAAAAACTTATAGGAAAAAGAGATCGAGAAAGTAACCTAAAAAAGAAATGGGTATAGCGAGCGTATCTTCTCTTTAGTTTCCCAAGTTGCGTCTTCTTGGCTTCACTCCACTGTACTTTAACTAGCTTGACTTCTCGATTCTTTAGCTTCTTGATCTCCGTTCCTAAGATACGAATCGGAACTCGCCTCAATGTTGCTTCCTTCTCCACTTCTACGCCTTCAAAGATAATTGGCTCAACCACTTCGGCAGACTCATGTAAGCACTTTCGGAGATGCGAAACATGGAAGACATTGTGTACTCCGGCCAACCTCTCGGGCAACTCTACCTTATAGGCCATCTGTCCAATCCTCTCGATGATAGGGAACGGTCCTACAAACCTCAGTGCTAACTTTCCAACCGCTCCAAATAGAATCACATTGCATAAAGTAAAAACTTTTATAAAGACCATATCTCTGACTTCGAACTTTAGGTATGTCCTTCTCTTGTCCGCGTAGGATTTCTGTCTATCTTGGGTCATTTTCATCCGTCTTCGTATCAACTCAACCTTCTCGGAAGTGTCCCTTATCATGTCGGGTCCAAGTATGAGCTTGTCTGTCGACTCACACCAACAAGTTGGTGACTTGCATGGTCTTCCGTATAAAGCTTCGAATGGTGCCATTCCAATGCTAGCTTGGTAACTATTATTATACGCGAACTCAAAGAGAGGTAGGTGATCTTCCCAAGTACCGCCAAAGTCAAGAATGCATAGTCACAAGAGATCCTCTAGTACCTTATTTACCCTTTCGGTTTGTCCATCCGTTTGTGGGTGATATGCTGTGTTTAAACTTAGTCGTGTACCCATTTCTTCTTGCAAACTTTTCCAAAATTCTCTAGTGAAAATTGGGTCACGATCGCTAACTATAATAGAAGGAACTCCGTGCAATCATACTATTTTTCGAAGGTATATAGACGCTAGCCATGATGCGGTCCTCTTGCTCTTCACATGAGTGAAGTGAGCGCTCTTCGTGAGTCTATCTACTATAATCCATATGCTAGTATTGCCCTTCCTTGACCTAGGCAATCCATCCATGAAATCCATCGAGACACTCTCCCATTTCCACAGTGGAACCTCCAAAGGATGCAATAGCCCACCGGGTTTTTTCGACTCCGCCTTTACTTGTTGGCACACCATGCACTTAGAAACGAATTCCGCCATGTCCTTTTTCATCCCGTTCCAAAAGAAAATGCGCTTCATATCCTTGTACATTTTATCCCCTCTGGGATGTATAGTCATCTTCGAGTGATGCGCCTCTTCGAGAAATCTCTTTACTAAGTCTCCCACTTGTGGGATACATAGTCTACCATCACGCCTTAGCCATCCCTTGTCATCTATGGTATACCTACTTAGGTGACTTGACATCTCACCTCTAATCAACTTGTCCATGATCTCGACTATCTGTGGGTCTTCCTTCTGTGAAGTCCCTACTTGGTCTAGAAGCGTAGGCCTTAACTCGAGATATGCTAACGTGCTAGCCAACGACTCAACAACAGGTGTGAAATCAAAGGTTGCTATAAACTCTAGACTTTTCCTTTCAACAAACAAAGGACTCAAAGTCAACCTTTTCCTACTTAGCGCATCCGCCACCATGTTACCCTTGCCAGGGGTATAGGCTATATCGAAGTCATATGATGCCAAGAATTCCATCCACCTCTGTTGCCTTAGATTCAAATCTTTTTGCGAAAAGAGGTACTTAAGCGACTTGTGATCGGTGTATAACTCGAACTTCTCACCTAGAAGATAGTGGCGCAAAGACTTAAGTGCAAAAACAATCATGGCCAATTCCAAGTCATGTGTGGGATACTTTTTCTCATGAACTTTAAGTTATCTACCCCCGTAGCATATCACTTTCCCTTCTTGCATTAGGACAGCGCCTAATCCCGTGCTGCACGCATCTGTGTACACCGTAAACATCTTACTTCCGTCGGGTAATGCCAAAACGGGAGATGTGGTAAGGGCTCTCTTAAGCCTTTGAAAAGCAACGTCACACTCTATGTCCCATGCAAAAGCTAGGTTCTTATTCATTAACCTAGTAAGAGGGGCTGAAATTTTAGCGAAGTCCTTAATGAACTTCCTAAAGTAGCCCGCCAAACCGAGAAAGCTTCTAACTTCCGTTGCATTCTTAGGAACTTTCCAGTCTTGCACCGCAACTACCTTGGCAGGGTCCATGGCTATACCTTGCTTAGAAACTACATGTGCAAGAAACCGAACTTGTTTTCTCCAAAAATAACACTTGGAGAACTTAGCCTTTAACTCGTGTGCTCTAAGCGTATCCATGACTTCCTTAAGATGTCTAGCGTGTTCTTCCTCATCCTTTGAGAAGACCAAAAGATCGTCCATGAAGACCACCTCAAACTTGTTAAGGAACTCTCAGAATACCCTGCTCATTAAATCAACGAAGTACGAGGGTGCATTTGTCAAAACAAACGGCATGACGAGCCATTCAAAGAATCCATCCGGAGTCCTAAACGCGGTCTTGTCAATGTTATCCTCAGCTACTCTAAGCTGATGGAATCCTGTAGCTAGATCGAGGTGAGAGAAAAAAGACGCTCCTACAAGCTGGTCGAACAAGTCGTCGATTCTCGGCAGTGGGTGCCTATTCTTCTTAGTCAGCTTGTTTAACTCACGATAATCTACGCATAGACGAAGCGAACCATCTGCCTTAGTAGCGAATACCAATGGAGCACCCCATTTAGAAATGCTTCGCCTAATGAAATTTTTCTCAAGAAACTCCTTAACTTCTTGCTAAGCTCTTTTCTCTCTAGCGGGGCCATGTGTCTAACGGGCAATGCAACTGGCTTAGCATTATCAACAATATATATACGGAAATCTATCTTGCATTTAGGGGGTAACCGCTTAACCTCATCAAAGACATCGGGATATTCTCGGACTATCTTTACTGATTGCAAATCATCGATAGACGAGTCAAGAGTTTCTAGATAACATAACATGACAGGACCTATAGGATTACAAGAAATTTCAAGGGTATTACCAAGGCAAGTCACGAGCCTAACTACCCTTCGTTCACAATCGAGAATGGCTCCATTATTGGACAGCCAATCCATGCCTAGAATCAAACCGTATCCCATAAATTCGAGAACATAAGCATTACATGTGAATTCTACGGTTAAGATAGAAATCCTCAAATCCACACAAATCATAGATAAATTAGCGGAGCCACCAATTGGATTTGAAACAATAAGGGGATCCTCAACTAGACTAGTACTTAGGTGTAGAGTTTCAACAATATCGGAAGAAATGAAAGTATGCGATGTGCCAGAATCGAACAAGGTTTGAATAGGATGATCAAAAAGATAGACTAAACTTTCAACAGAAATATTTCTACCTCGTTCTTGCGGAGGTACCGTGAGAGCGTGGACTTGTCCTCCAGAAGAAGGTCCAGCTCCCTGCCCTTGCTTCCTTAGGCAGACCTTAGCCACGTGTCCTATCTCACCACAGTGGAAACAGCCACCCATCTTCCTTTTCTTCTTCCTGCAGTCTTTGACCAGATGTCCAGGTGCGCCACAGAAATTACACTTTCTCTTTTCATGGGGTTTGTTGATCTTCCCTCCCTTCTTTGGATCAGCCTTCTTGTTCTGTGACCCTTCCCCTTCTTATCTTGTGGCCCTTCTGCTTTTGCCTCATTCTTGTCCTTGTCTTCCTCATTTAAGAGTGCCATGTCTACTAACCTTTCGTAAGTAGCCCCCATAGGTATGTGGGTCATAGCCAAGCTGTGAAGTTGCTCATTCAATCCCTTGACAAAACGGAGAGCTTTCTTGTGAGGAGTATTCACTAAGTGCAGTCCAAACCGAGTCAGCTGATTGAATTGATTGACGTACTCCTTGACCGTCATACTTCCTTGCTTAAGAGATAAGAACTTTTCCAACTATAGACTTCGTTCAGCTTGTGAGAGGAATTTCATCTCAAACCTTATCCTGAAATCCATCCATGTGTCTATAGGTCTATCAGCGTTATGACTTCCCACCAATAGGAAGCTTCGTCTTTGAGCAACCATATTGCCAACTGTACCTTTTGCCTATCGTCCTCCTCGAAGATAACGAACAGATCCTCAGTTTCATTGAGCCAGTTCCTCGCTTCTACGAATGATTCAGTTCCTTTGAAATACTTTCCACCCATGGCCCTAAAATCTCTACAGATCTTTGAGAAAGCATTTGCACGAGGAGGGGGCGGAGGAGGAGGAAACGCTGCAGCTGGAGGAGGAATATCTGCTGAGCCTGCATCGTTGGCTCTAGCCTCTAAGTACCTCCTGAACCAGCCAGTTATTGGCATGCCCTCTGGAAGGTTAAGATTCCCAGACATGCTGAAATGAAAAATAAGAGATTCAAAATGAGGAAACAAAGGATAGTTCTAATGGATTTTGGGGAATAGCCTTTAAATAAAACAAGACTTTTCTTGAAAAATGCTTCTTTGTAAACGGTTTTGAAATTAGTTTTAGAAGATTTTTCTAAAAACTTTTGCATAGTCTGGTAACCTTCTGCTCTGATACCAAGTGTAACACCCCACCTCCGCTTGGGTCACTCACAAAGGGAATGCACTAGTTTTGGAGGAGCATTATCGTGGTAAACAAACACAGAAATATTGCAAGACAAAACATAAATAAAACAGCGGAAGAATCAAAAGCTAAATTTCGTTTCTTTCAAAGAGACTGAAAACCTTTTACATCCAAAGTTCCAAATAGCCAAAGTTATTATTTTCCATTACAACAAATTCTGTCTTGCATAAGTGAAGAAGCATAAAATTAAAACAACAAAAGTAGCTTAATTCCCCAATGGTAGCAGAAATGCAGCCATACCATAGCTCAAGATCAAACCGTACATGAGCTGAACCGAAAGAAAGTGAAATCCAAGCTAAGTGCTAGAGTTTCCTCCTTGAGAACCTGGAGGGGGGGGGGATGAAAGAAAAAGAGGCAAAAGAAAATGGGTCAGTCATAAAGACTGGTAAGTCCTAGTGACTTTCAGCATAAAAACAGGTAAAGGTGACATGACATGTATAAACTGAAAATAAACATAAGGATGATGACAAGATGGGCAAGATAGACTAAGATAGCATGATAATTCAAGTATAAATCAAGTATAACATCGCATGTTCAAGGTTCGCTGCACCAACTGTACTAGTATCCCAAACCGTGTCATATATTAACCATGAAATGATCCCTTGGCCCAATATCATGAATGACCTATTACTAGGTCTAATGGAATGATCCATTAATCGATCGGCTCCCTACAAGTTCTAACTCATCATGTGTCTGTGTCATACGGCCCTATCACGAATGTAGTTACCTATGCTAGGTCCACCATAGGGTGTATCAAACCCTAGGTTGCCAACCATCGACACGAATCTAGCATGCACAGTGTAAACCTACTGATGCCCGATGCCTGTTTTTCAAGTCCGGACTGCGTGCACGACCGTAGTCTGCCTGAACCTACACTGGCGCACCAACTCAGCCGTCGTTTTGGTCGCTTACAATTCAGCCTAGTTATCGTGCCCCACCCTGCCTAGTTCCAGGGTACCATGATACATCTAAGTGGGTTACTGCTGAAATGGACCGCGTAACTAGGGTTTCGTTCAAGAGGTTAAGTGTTGTCATTTAAATTCGTGACTTAACCCTTATCAGTCTAGCATGTCAAGTTGGTTAAGTGTTGTCTTTCATGTTCATGACTTAACCCTATCATGTGGCATTAATTCATTAATGCACCCCAACCTCTCACATCAGACCTGTTGTTGTGGTTACTTGATATGCCATGTGATTCCATGCAGAATTACACCACAACTCAGTCTGACCTCGGGTTTTCAAGCGTGATATGATCAACTTCCCACGTTGGATCCTATTGTTTGCAGTCACTGGATTTGCCGGGCGGTTCTTGGCAGAATTACACTACAAACTCAACCCAACCTCGAGTTGGCCATTTTCAAGTTCATTCTAGTGTCATGTCCATGTTCAGTTTCATGTCAAGTTTGTGTCAAGTTTCATGGCAAGTTTCATGTCAAGTTTCAACTTATGCCTATTATCAAGTTCATGATTCATGTTCATAACCAATTCATGTTTTGCGTAACCTACCCAAATCGTATTCCCATCACACGTAAACGTGAATCGATCTAAATTACAAGTGAATCCAAATCTTGAAATAAAGGGAATAACATCAAAACTATGATAGGCAGAAAGGACGAGCATAAAGTGATAAAAGGGATTACAAGACTAGCATGACATAACTTGAGATAATTGGTTACAACATCACTACCATATAGAAAATAATAGGATTCCAAATCTAGCATAATAAGGTGATAGTCATGGCATAAGGTGATAGTCCCAAACTTGTATATAATAGACTGATTCAACATCACAGGCATGATAATGTTATGGACATGATTTACAACATGAATAGGTCCAAACTGATTTCATTGCAATATTCCCAAAAGTCAAGATCCAAGATGGAAGTTAGAATAGATGTGAATCAATTATCATACTTAAGTCCAATTTCACTTTATCTCATGTCGAAATTACAATTAACAAGTTTAAATCTCAAAGTAACTAGAACTTACAGATCGTAGTCTAAGAAATTGAGATGCAGAAGTTGAATCTATAAACTAGTCATCGAATTGTTGAATCATTGAATCTCGATTTGATTGTAGAAGCAATCCCCAATATGCAATTCCTAGCCGTAGTCTTCAAGAAACAGTCTTCGTGTTTTAATTTACTTTTAATTTAATTTAGAAGAAGCCATGCCCATCAAGAATTTGTGCAGCATATGGTTAGAGAAGAATGGTGTAAAGAGAATGAGGCTAGGAGGCTGTTTATATGGGATTAGGCGGACGAATCTAGACTGAAAACGAGACCAGATACATCAGAATGAATCCATGCTCAGAACTGGCCTTCAGCACCAGGACGACTTTCAGGTCGACCTGGTCCCTAGGAGGTCGATCATAGTGTCGACCCCCATGTCGACCTAGTCCTGGGCGGGAAAATTCCCGCCTAGCCTGCACTGGGGTTTGAATTTGAATTTCGAATTCAAATTCGAGCTGTTTTTCTGTTCTGAAAATCCTTGAAACTTCAGAGGGTCATATCTCCCTTATACGGACTCATTTCCAAGCAGAATTTCGAGATGAACGCAATGGCGCAACCCTTTCCCTTGATTCTTATTTTAAAATTTAATTCTGCCTTGATTTATGGTTTTAACAAGTTATAAAAGTACGTGTTGTTACAGCATGGTATTCTAGGATGACCAATGATGCAAGACACATCCAGATATTGCAAATTTTAGCCACAGTCCAACATAGGCTGTATATGTAGTCAGGACTGTATGCAGTCCAGCGTACGATGTTTGCTTCAATTATGATAGTACCGTTTTTATTTCACTATATTCATCAGATAACACATCATTAAATGTACGCTCCAACTATTGCAATAGTTGGCTGCAGTTTTTTTTTTGTAGTACATAGTTTTCCGTCCTATGTAATCCTCCTGTTATATACTGATTTTATGCCACAATTGTGATTAATTTTCATTGCATGTTTCCCTTATGTAATTCAAGCACTTGACAGACCTTACTGGAATTTCATATATTAATTTATTCTTATTTAAACGTTATCTGTAATGTTATATCTTTGCATTCTGATTTCTAACACATCATGTATAACATTTTGAATCATCAGTGGAAATATTGTTGCTTTGTTTGGTCTTAAAATTTCCTCAACCACCACTAATATTAATATTTCAATTTTGTTTTGTTCATATTGCGAACTCTAGAATTTTTGCATATAAACAGTGTAACGGCGGGAATTTTCGACCTAGAAAATCAACATAAAAACACACTGTTGACTATTCAAGCATCGAAAAATACCGGGACATTAATAGAAGAATTTAGAGGGTGAGAAAGAAAAGATAGAACTAATAGAATAGAAGAAAAAGAAGATCACAATTGAACAGAATCAGAGTAACACGAAACTCACAGCGGACCAAAATAAGATGTATTATATAACATAACTTTGAATACAAAACTGTATTGTATATACATACCATTATCAGAGTACAATACATCATATCACAGCGGAAATAACTCTACATAACTAATGGTGAAGCTTCCTGCTTTTGAGCTCCTCCAAGTGAATCTGCAAAGCCTGAAACACTTGACTGCCCGTACAAATTTGGGCACCCAAGAGTTTAGGGAAAACAAACAAAATAAACTCTGGGTCAGTCATGGGACTGGTGTGAGTAAATTCCAACCATACTGTTTTACTTTGAAAATCCTTTTCAAAACAAGAAGATAATAGTAAGACCAGCCCACACATAAACATGGACGGTTTTTACCTTACTATAACCCGAAATATTCTTGATATCAAAACCCAGTGATATTATGATAATGTCTAACCAAATAATTATACAAGTAGTAGAACGCTTGCATCTCACGTTCCAAATATATATAGTATAAAATCATAAACCGCAGGGCGCTTATTGGAGATTGGATTTCAACAGACAAGGTATGGGAGCACCTTCTGAATAATGTACTCTAGAGGGGATACACTCGGGGTTCAACAAGAACGTCTTGCAACCCGGCCACACATGACCGCTCACTCATTTAGCTTGAGTGTCGCGAATATATTGCCACCACGGTTGTAGGCCATCCAACCGTTATCCGAAGATACAGAATCGAAAAGAGGCTACGTAGCCATGCTGCCTAGCCCAACTATAGGCCATCCAATCGTTACCCAACTAGCCATGCTGCCTAGCCCAACTTCTGTCACTTCCTGGTTGTGAGGCTAGAGGCTACGTCTATCTTCAGAACATCTGATCACCATTCACTTTGAATGTCACATCGTCAAATCCGTAATCACACATTGATTACAAAAATGCACACTGGGTCTAGAATAAAGAGAAGTCACCTTCTCCCCACCAACTTGGTATATTCATAAAATCAACGGCGTGACCGTTGGAAATACTCTGTCAGACACTCGTCCATACAAGTTGCCCTGGGACTGGACAAACAAATAAACATCATTCTAGAACTGGACGACCCTTGCATTTAACTCCGTCTTCAATTATCTTCAGCATATCTAATTCACAGCGCTTATGCCTATACGGAGTGGTTTTCGGATAACGTATCCAACCAGTCTCTCCATATTGACAACGATGGTCAAAACACTTCGATAGTCGGTTATTTAACTATCAAAGTAAAAACAACATTCATTCAATGTACAACTAACATCATACAACCACGGGCACTTTTATTTACCATTCGTTTTATTATTCGAATTCCCATATCTTACCAGATATTTCTCAAATCCCGTTTAAGGCTTTTCATACTTCGTGGAAAACATTTCCAGTTATTTTAAACTCTTATTCTTTCATGTTTCAGAAACATACGTTATTAACGTTCGACTATTTCCATTAATTTCCCATTCTTTATTTCTATACTTGGATAATCACCCTATTTATATTGGAAAATATTCCCAATTTCCTTTTAACCCTTTTAATCAGCCCCACGCTTACTTTTAAAACATTATTCACTTTAAAAGGTGAATATCATACTATTATAGAAATCTGAACACCTTTATCAAATAACTTCTTTATTTAGAAAATCAATATCATTATCTCGTTTACCGAAATCTCTTTCACATTTATATTTACAATCCACTTTATAAACTCTGTTTCTAAGTCGATTTCTTACCAAATAAATATCGAGTTTATAACTAAATACTGAATCCTATCCTATTAACATTTATTTGTTTACACTAAATGTTAATTATTCTATCAGATTATAATCCCTAAATTAGTTTACTTTTAATACATTCGACGTCGTTGAATTCTAGTTCCAAATCCTAACGGTTTAATTCTAATCACATTTCGAACATCGAAATGCTGTCATCGTTTTCTAACACGATTCTCCAATTTCTCTTTCTAAACAGATTCTTATATTTTCTTACGACATCGTTATTTCTCACTTTCGAATAAGTGGATTTCAACTAAACTGCTTCATTTCCTAGGAAGTGCTGTTATATATAAAAGTCACGCTTAAGTCTAATCAACAGCAGTTAATTTGTTGCTATAGTTCTAAACTTGTCATACGCTGTAATATTCCCTTTATAACTAATCTCAACATTACAGTCACCCTTACCTTATCAACAGCGTTATTTTATCGCTATAGTTCAAACTTGTCATACGCTGTAATATTCTATGTTATAACTAGTCTCGACATAATAGTTACGCTTAAGCCCAATCAACAGCGTTTATTTTATTGCTATAGTTCTAAACTTGCATATGCTGCCATATTCCTTTTCTACTAATCTTAACATCTATCTCCGTCACAAACTGATATCGTTCCTCAATAATAGTGAAGCTGTTCAAGTTGGGGTATTCTATTTACCTCTCAAACCTTGACCGACAACGTTCTTACCTTAGAACAAATATAAGTCTGTATTCTAATCCCTTATACCACAAATCGTATTTTCTTGTTAAATTTTAACTATGGTTTTATAACATCATATTCTTACTTTGAAATCTCTATTGTTTATGATTATTTATATTAAACATAAGCTCTTCGCTTTCTCTGTCCCCCAGTTCTATTTATAACTTCTTAACCAAAAGGTAATTAAATCTCATTACTTTGGATTAATTTATTTCTAAACTGTTTCATTAGATTAATTAAAGACCAATTAATCTAATAACCATTTTCCCAAATAACAGTTGATTAAATCAACTCCATTCCATCAGTAAATTCGTTAACTGATTTTAATTACTTCTCAACATTAGATTAATATAATTAATCTAATAATATTTCTAAATTGTTTATCTTAAATCTAATTATCCAAATATTTAATCATCGGATAATTTCGGCTTTATAAACTCATTTAAATGTCAACAATCGTTTTTATTTATTTTATAAAAGCGAACTCTAAAATACTGGTTTATAATAGAGCTTCTATTATAAATTTAAATCTCCTTTTTAATTATAAAAATATAATTTTTATAATTATTTTAGTCGACTTGCCTGACGGCCAATCAACTCCTTAACAAAACGATAGGTTTTCGGTCGACTGTCGCCACTTTCTAAATCGATATCGTTTATTGATTTATCGAAACAGATGTTGAATTTCCGTTCAACATCAATATTCACATGGGGTTTTAAATATAATTCGGGTTCAAACAAAACAAACAGTACATATAATTATCAAGGAATCCGGTCGGACTCCTCCAACCGATTTCCGCATCCACAGATGTTGTTGTATATAACGGTGTTGTATACACAATTATATGTTTTTAGTTTGATGATAACAACCAAATATATTTTATAAATGTGTTTGTTACTGTACTGTTCTATATTTACATCACAGACAGGAATGTAATATTTATATTTAAATAAAATACATCTGTACAGAAATTCAAATATTTACTGTATTTTATTTAAAATATAAATATTATATTCCTAACATTCAAACAGTACATCTATATTAACTCCACTATTTAATCACTTCATATTTTTGTACTTATAAATAAACAGAATAGAATAGACAAGTCTGTTTGACAACAATGAAATAATATTTTATTTCAAACAGATTTTGTTTATTACAAATAATCAGTACAATCATTTTTTTCATATAAATTAGCTCCACACTATATCACTAACACTCAGTATTTTTTTTTCACTTATACATTCACAGTCTCAATATACATATTTTTTTTACTGACACTGCTTCATTCACTGGCTTTCATCTTCAGTCTTCACTGCTCTCTGTCCTGTCCAGTCATCACAGTCAGTCCAGACATCCCTGCTTACCTGTCACATATGAAACACACACACAATACACTGCAATAGAAATGAAACAGAATATATGCAAATATAAATTTTATTTTTAAAATTTATCTGCCTCAGTTGTCTGGTGTGTTTCTCATCATTTTTCATGACTTGATCTGATATATAAATATAGCACGCACACGATACATGTATACACATACATATGTATGTATATACACATATTACAGTGCAGGGACAGGAAAACTCGTCTGATGGCTGCATGTACACACTGCATGAATATACACGTGTGCACTGCCTCGCCAATCAGATTGCAACTGAGGAGTAGCCACATGGACCTTCTCGACTCAGTGCAATACACAAAGTCAACTCAAGATAAAATGGTCAAGGAAACTCAACAATCAAAACAGCAAATTCATTGTGCAACAAGAATGCCAAGTGTACACAGCAAGTGTACAAAACTTTGTTCAAAATCATATAGTGCAAGTGAGGCAAGCAGCTCAGGTGTCGAGCCATGCAAATTCAAGTCAACTCAGCATGGATAATAAAGAAACATGGAGCATAGTTCAGGTTCATGTATGCAGAGACAAGAACACAACAAATCAAGTGGTGGCGCTTCAGCATATTTCAGTCCATGTAGTATGTGTATACTAAAGATGAATGATCATAGTCAAGTGAGAATAGTGTTCAAGTGAACTTAACAGCAAATGGTCATCAACATCCAACTACATGTTCTAGTATGAACACATCAACTGGACATGGCAAGGGTTTCGAGCAGCATGTTTATATGGCAGCAGAAATTGGAACACAATAGGGATATGATGCAACAGCATTATATATATGCAAGTTACATTGATACATATATGCTCAAGTATGGTGAAGCAGGGTAGTGAATAGCACACTCAACAATGGTCGAGACTGTTTTTGACACAAAGTATTGGAGCCAACATTACAAGTGACATGGCCGAGCACAGAGACATGCACACAAAAGTGGCCAGTGACAAATAGTCGTGTACACAACAAGACAGGATACAAACTCAAGTGTGGCTCAGCATGGACAACTAACCCAAGAAATATAAAGAAGTCAATGTAGGAAACAATGGGCAGAAAGCATGCTCAAGGAACATGTTGCAAATGGATTCAAATCAGTATGGAAAAGTTTTTATATGACAAGTATTAAACTGGTTTCCAGAAAATCTGTCTCTAGCAAGAATCAAGTGTGGCCATGCAAGAGAAACAATTTACTTTGTTTCCAGATTTACAAATAAAATCAGTAAACAATATTTTGGCAAGTGCATAAAAACTTTCCAGTTTTGAAATCCTTTAAATCGAGGAAACAGAATTTATCAAAGCCAAGAATATCAATTAGGGAAAGCAATAAATCAACACAAAATCATCTCAAAGCCGATTCAACACAAAAGGCAACAGTTTTTTTTATTGGCAAGGTATTTTCAGAATTCAATAAGGAAATCATGCAAAGGGAAATGAATTCGAATGTCATGAACATGTCCAAGTTCATTCAAGAATCAATCACGCAAGTAAATAAAAGGAGCAAAAATCGCACCACAAATCAGACCAGTCATACGTGTGAAATCAGAGAAGTTTAAGGGATTTTTAATCCTATATTTACACCAATTTACATCACTGGCAATTTATGATCGAATCCACACACAACAACAAGTTTGTACGAGATCAAAGAAATAAAAATCAGAAAAACTCACATTTTCCTCAAGCGTTTCGATCGACAGAAGTCTCCAAATCAAAGCACCAAAGCTATTCAAGGATTCGAGCTTCAGGGAGGAGCAAGCTCATAGGCATCGCGATTTGATTTGGGGATTCAAAGAAACCCTAGCCGCCGCCATTTTTGTTTCCCAGGGCAAAATAGAGATTGGACCAACAAAATGAATTATGGGTGCACTGCTTTGAAATGTGGTCGGCCAAGTCTAGCCAAATCCAAGATTAATAAAGGGGATAACCCTCTACTTTAATCTCATTTGTGTTATTTTGTTTAGGGTTTTTTTCTCTTAACTTGTTTTTGCTTTTATTGTTTTGTTTTAAATTTCTTTTGTAACCGAACTGAGACAGTACTAGAATCTATAAAATCTAGGAATACAGGTTACGGGTTTGTAATCTGGGAAAAATCCGATTCAGGGGTTTGAATCAGTCTAGGATTTTGAGCGTAGGGCTAGAATAGGAGCAGGGTTTGCGAGTGTACATGGTCTTGTATGCGGGATCTGTTCTATCACCTAGTAGAAACCTTAGAAATGCAGCAATAGGCAGGTTTTTGCCGAAGCTGGGTATATCTGTGTGTGATTTATTTTCTGCATTTCTGTTTCTGCTATATTCTGTGATCTGTTTATTATTATTTATCTCGTTAGATTTTTAATTCTTGTTAAAAACTGTGAAAAACCCTATTCACCCCCCCCTCTAGGGTTATTCTAGATCCAACAAGTGGTATCAGAGCGGGTTATTTCATTAACTCTAGAGTGATGGTGATCCCTAGTTGTCAACTGATAGAGAGTCAGTCCAGTTCATCTCCAAATATTTTTGATGGAACAGATTTTTTAAACTGGAAATCCAAAATGGAATTTTATTTAAAATCTGTTAATATTAAATGTTGGGATGTTATTATCAATGGGTTTGATAGTGTAGATATTAATTTCAATGCTCGTGCTATGAAAATCATATTTGATTATCTTAATACTGAACAGTTTAATCTTATCTGTCATTGTTTATCTGCACAGGAAATCTGGGATACTCTCAATACGAAGTATGGAAGATCTGACAACCACAGCTCAAAACCCGATAAAGTCAACTCAGATTCAGAGTTCTGCTTAACAGGATTTACAAATGAAAATTCAGATGAATCAGATGATGGAGAATCAACAGATGCTGAAACAGAAAATTTCTCATACGAAGATTTAGTTTATATATGCATTGATTTGACTAAATCTGTTGATAAACTCAAATCTAAAAACAAGTCTTTGAAATCTAAGAACTCTGAGTTGACCAGCAAAATTGATAATTTGGAATCACAACTTGAATATTTTAAAAACCTTTCAAATTCAGATTGTAAAAATTGTTTGAAATTGAAAATCAATCTTGTTCATCTCAATAAAAATATTCAAAAATTTGAAAATGAAATTCTGATCTTAAAAGAGAACAAGATTGAGTTATCAAATTTGAACAATCTTCAACAAAAGGAATTTGAAGTTTTTAAGACTGACATTAATTCCAAACTTGAAATTGCTGAAAATGAAAATTTGGTGAAAAGTGATTTGATTTTGAAAGAACTTGAAAATGAGATTGAAAAGTCCAGGAATTTTGAGTCTGAAAAACAAAAACGATTTGAGTTTGAAATCTCAGAATCCCAAGCCAAAATTAAATTTCTTAAAGATGAAAACTTGGTTTTGAAAACGGATTATGAAAGGAATAAGATCACAAAAAGCCATTGTTCAGATTTAACAAAAGAAAATGGTGATCTTAAATTTAAAATTCAACAACTTGAAACAACTTTGAAAAAATTTTCTAATGGTGAAAAATCTTTGAATATGTTGTTGAAAAATCAATTTTCTTCTAAAAACAAATATGGTCTTGGCTTTGGGAAGAATAATGTTTTTGAAAAACTGAATTCAAATGATTTGAAAAGTTCTTCAAACTGCTTTGGAAAGAATCAACTTGAAAATTCAAACTTTGATAATCTTGGAGGTTTTTTGAATCATAAACGTGATGAAAACTTGTTTTATAATAATCCATCTAAACTATCTTGGATCCAAAAAGGAAATAAAACAAACTTCGTTAAATTCAAACAGATTTGGGTTCCAAAGGGTACAAAGGTTAATTCTGATGGTTTGTTATACAAACAGGTTTGGGTACCAAAAGTGGTAAACATATTTCAGAGTGGTTTTACAAATTTTGTTAGACCACTTAATTCACTCAACTGCTAGGTACCAGTGAAGGCTGAGGAACTGCTGTGCTGAAAAGAAATTTGAAATCAAGATTGTCTATAATTCTGTGTCATTTACAGTTCCTTAGGCCAAGTTTTGTTGAGTTAGAGATTCTGCTTTACATTGGATTCTGGTATGATCTCTAAGCTCACCTTTGTATATTCTCTTTGTTTGTTTTTATTTTCTGTTTTTATTCCTTTCTCTATCTCATTCTGTTTTTTTTACTTTTTGATTTGACACTGCCATATTCTTGTTTGTCTGTACTTATTAATCTTCCAGTTGCAGAATTCATGATTTTTTTTGAAATATGCTCTATTTGTTTAAAATCATCGTGTGTTAATCATTTCCATATCCTGAATTTAATCTTGTAAATATCTGCAATTGTTTTGAAGTATATTTTTATTTCTGAATTCATAACAGTGTTGATGTATCCTTGTCATATCTTGAACACTATTAATTTGAATTCTAAATTTTTGAAGATCTGAAAGTTTAATGGAAATTCACACATCTTTGCTGTTTTGAGATTCTTCTAATTCATTTTAGAAAAGCTTGAAATTTTACACTCATTACAGCACTCTACTATTTTTCAGTTGTGATATTTTCATTATTTTTCAGATTGGCTTGGAAATTTTAAATTGTCCATAATCTCAGTGATACATCTTGAAAATCATTGTTATTCATGATTATCATGGTTAGAATTTGTTTGTTTGAAATCATCTGAAATTATTAATATTTTGAATAATCACACACCTCCTAAATTTGAAATTATCAACCTTGTGTGACTGATTCATTATATTTCAAAACTTGACATTGATTCAAGTGATTTCAAATAAATTATTTTGGATCATGAATATCTATCAAACCTGATGTAAATGATCTGATTTTTTTTTTGGGTTTGTCAGAAATACTTGTGAAAATTTCTTTGAAAATATGGTCTTAAAATTCTCTATTATTTCATGGTTATTTGATTTTAATATATGTTTGTTTAAAATCATTTGAAATTTATTGAATCACACACATATCTTGAATCTGAAATATATTATTGTGTGATTGATTCATTAAATCCTGATATATTCACATTTCTTCAAATGATTTAAAATAAACTAAATTTTTATAATCATGGATCATGGAATATATTGTTTTTTGTGACCTTCAGAAACATCGTCTGACAAGTCTGTTGTGATACTGATTTCTCTGTGCTGCTCTGATACTATTTTTTGAAAAATGTTTGTTTTGGAATCATGCTGCTCTGATTATAAGAAATTGATTTGTAAATATTTTTTGAGGATGCTTGATTTGGTATCAAAGGTTCATTGTGCTCTGATGAATGAAATTTGTGTGCTTGAGTTGCTTGCTTTGTAATTAAGTCTTTTCAGTTGACTGAGGTACCATTGTTAGCCACCGGGGTGTGATTAAAATTCTTGAGAGCGAGATAACAAGTGGTATCAGAAGCGCCTTATATTTGTCTCATCCATCTGTACTGAGATTCAAATTTTCACCTTGTATAGATCCACACATATTCTTTTTGCCTAATACAAATAAATGTGCTAAATTTTTCTGGCTGGGTTTGTGTTTAAATTTCTTTGGTCTGAGATGTCCATGATAGTCCATCAGGGTGTAATTAAATTCCTCGATAAGGGAGACTACAATTGGTATCAGCTTTTTCATCCATCTGTTCTGAATTTTCACTTTGTAGAGACACCATGTGGTATCAGTTTAAAAGTGCTGCATATTTTTTGCTGTATATATATATATATTTCCCCTCTTGTCATGTATAGATCAGTATATTACTCTTGTAATTGATTTTCAACTTTAAAATTATTTATTGATTATTCATTCAGAAATTGAAATCAATATCCAAATTGAACTGCATTTAGAATTCATCAAAATTATTATCAGATTTTGAAATTGTGATGAATTGTGACTGTAATATATTTCACAACAAGAGGAAATTTTATTTGGATTTTCATGATGGTTGAATATTTATTATAATATCTTTGAACTGGCAATTATTTCACGACCATTTCCTTTATCTATCATCATTCTTCCATCCATCATGATTTTATATTGATGTGGAAAGTTTACTATTATTTTTTAAAAATCATTTTTAAAACAGTGGAAATCTGTGATAGAAATGGGACTATATTATTTATTCAGAATTAGTGATATTTGAAAATTTTCAATAATCCCGGTACAGTTGGTCATATTTCATAATATAATTAATTTAGAAATTTATTTCACAGTCCATTTCTGTACTTACCACATTTCTGTCATTCATATTGGTTGTATATGCCGAGGAGTTTTTCTATATAAAGCTAAAAAAATGATAGAATATATAATTAATATATAAGTGTGTCACTAACCTCATTTAAAAATCCAAGTTCTGGTCATGCATGGTTAAGAGACAACTTATAATATAAGCTGCGACTGACCTCATTTAAAAATCCAGCTCTGGTTATGCGTGGTCAGTGTGCTCTTAAATAATAATAATAAAAAAAATGCTATAAATTGAAATTAATACGAAATTCTCCTTGGTGTATAAAAACCAGCCTATCGATCCATCTTTCTAATCTGTGAAATGTGTTGAAATCTTATGACGTATTATGATTTGTTGATTGATAGGTATTGGGATTTGAGATTGTACGATATTGTCACTTAAATTGAATTATTAATTATAGTCCAAATCCATCACTGTTTTTTTTGGCTAAATTTTATAAAATTCTTTCGGAAGTAATTGGAAAATATTCATATTTTTAAACTCTCTCCATTTTTATAAAATCCATCGTAAATCCGTCATTCTCTACAATGTGAAATATGCCACCAGTTCTTAGTTTATTATGATTTTTGTTTGACTGATTGAGATTTATGATGACTGTTCTTCCTCTTAAACTGAAATTATATTTTTAGTCGTGTTTCATCTGTATTTTAAACTCTGTATCCTTTTGATGATAACAAAAGGGGGAGAATGGATTAGATTTTGATTTATGAGTGAATAGTTTATAAATATTTTAATTTTGAAATTTTATTATTATTCATAACATGTTTCTTCACTCATGCACAGTTATAGGGGGAGTTTCTGTTATAGGGGGAGCTGAAAAATAGGGGGAGTTCATTTTCACTGACAAACACATTTATTGTATACAAAATCTTTTATTTGTTTGTCATCATCAAAAGGGGGAGATTGCTGTATATAACGGTGTTGTATACACAATTATATGTTTTTAGTTTGATGATAACAACCAAATATATTTTATAAATGTGTTTGTTACTGTACTGTTCTATATTTACATCACAGACAGGAATGTAATATTTATATTTAAATAAAATACATCTGTACAGAAATTCAAATATTTACTGTATTTTATTTAAAATATAAATATTATATTCCTAACATTCAAACAGTACATCTATATTAACTCCACTATTTAATCACTTCATATTTTTGTACTTATAAATAAACAGAATAGAATAGACAAGTCTGTTTGACAACAATGAAATAATATTTTATTTCAAACAGATTTTGTTTATTACAAATAATCAGTACAATCATTTTTTTCATATAAATTAGCTCCTCACTATATCACTAACACTCAGTTTTTTTTTCACTTATACATTCACAGTCTCAATATACATATTTTTTTTACTGACACTGCTTCATTCACTGGCTTTCATCTTCAGTCTTCACTGCTCTCTGTCCTGTCCAGTCATCATAGTCAGTCCAGACATCCCTGCTTACCTGTCACATATGAAACACACACACAATACACTGCAATAGAAATGAAACAGAATATGTGCAAATATATTTTTTATTTTTAAAATTTATCTGCCTCAGTTGTCTGGTGTGTTTCTCATCATTTTTCATGACTTGATCTGATATATAAATATAGCACGCACACGATACATGTATACACATACATATGTATGTATATACACATATTACAGTGCAGGGACAGGAAAACTCGTCTGATGGCTGCATGTACACACTGCATGAATATACACGTGTGCACTGCCTCGCCAATCAGATTGCAACTGAGGAGTAGCCACATGGACCTGCTCGACTCAGTGCAATACACAAAGTCAACTCAAGATAAAATGGTCAAGGAAACTCAACAATCAAAACAGCAAATTCATTGTGCAACAAGAATGCCAAGTGTACACAGCAAGTGTACAAAACTTTGTTCAAAATCATATAGTGCAAGTGAGGCAAGCAGCTCAGGTGTCGAGCCATGCAAATTCAAGTCAACTCAGCATGGATAATAAAGAAAACATGGAGCATAGTTCAGGTTCATGTATGCAGAGACAAGAACACAGCAAATCAAGTGGTGGCGCTTCAGCATATTTCAGTCCATGTAGTATGTGTATACTAAAGATGAATGATCATAGTCAAGTGAGAATAGTGTTCAAGTGAACTTAACAGCAAATGGTCATCAACATCCAACTACATGTTCTAGTATGAACACATCAACTGGACATGGCAAAGGTTTCGAGCATCATGTTTATATGGCAGCAGAAATTGGAACACAATGGGGATATAATGCAACAACATTGTATATATGCAAGTTACATTGATACATATATGCTCAAGTATGGTGAAGCAGGGTAGTGAATAGCACACTCAACAATGGTCGAGACTGTTTTTGACACAAAGTATTGGAGCCAACATTACAAGTGACATGGCCGAGCACAGAGACATGCACACAAAAGTGGCCAGTGACAAATAGTCATGTACACAACAAGACAGGATACAAACTCAAGTGTGGCTCAGCATGGACAACTAACCCAAGAAATATAAAGAAGTCAATGCAGGAAACAATGGGCAGAAAGCATGCTCAAGGAACATGTTGCAAATGGATTCAAATCAGTATGGAAAAGTTTTTATATGACAAGTATTAAACTGGTTTCCAGAAAATCTGTCTCTAGCAAGAATCGAGTGTGGGCATGCAAGAGAAACAATTTACTTTGTTTCCAGATTTACAAATAAAATCAGTAAACAATATTTTGGCAAGTGCATAAAAACTTTCCAGTTTTGAAATCCTTTAAATCGAGGAAACAGAATTTATCAAAGCCAAGAATATCAATTAGGGAAAGCAATAAATCAACACAAAATCATCTCAAAGCCGATTCAACACAAAAGGCAACAGTTTTTTTTATTGGCAAGGTATTTTCAGAATTCAATAAGGAAATCATGCAAAGGGAAATGAATTCGAATGTCATGAACATGTCCAAGTTCATTCAAGAATCAATCACGCAAGTAAATAAAAGGAGCAAAAATCGCACCACAAATCAGACCAGTCATACGTGTGAAATCAGAGAAGTTTAAGGGATTTTTAATCCTATATTTACACCAATTTACATCATTAGCAATTTATGATCGAATCCACACACAACAACAAGTTTGTATGAGATCAAAGAAATAAAAATCAGAAAAACTCACATTTTCCTCAAGCGTTTCGATCGACAGAAGTCTCCAAATCAAAGCACCAAAGCTATTCAAAGATTCGAGCTTCAGGGAGGAGCAAGCTCATAGGCATCGCGATTTGATTTGGGGATTCAAAGAAACCCTAGCCGTCGCCATTTTTGTTTCCCAGGGCAAAAGAGAGATTGGACCAACAAAATGAATTATGGGTGCACTGCTTTGAAATGTGGTCGGCCAAGTCTAGCCAAATCCAAGATTAACAAAGGGGATAACCCTCTACTTTAATCTCCTTTGTGTTATTTTGTTTAGGGTTTTTTTTCTCTTAACTTGTTTTTGCTTTTATTGTTTTGTTTTAAATTTCTTTTGTAACCGAACTGAGACAGTACTAGAATCTGTAAAATCTAGGAATACAGGTTACGGGTTTGTAATCTGGGAAAAATCTGATTCAGGGGTTTGAATCAGTCTAGGATTTTGAGCGTAGGGCTAGAATAGGAGCAGGGTTTGCGAGTGTACATGGTCTTGTATGCGGGATCTGTTCTATCACCTAGTAGAAACCTTAGAAATGCAGCAGTAGGCAGGTTTTTGCCGAAGCTGGGTATATCTGTGTGTGATTTATTTTCTGCATTTCTGTTTCTGCTATATTCTGTGATCTGTTTATTATTATTTATCTCGTTAGATTTTTAATTCTTGTTAAAAACTGTGAAAAACCCTATTCACCCCCCCTCTAGGGTTATTCTAGATCCAACAGATGTCAGTCAACACAATTTACACTAACTCTATACTAGGGGTATTCTAATCGGTGGAATCAGTGTCCAACTGATGATGTGTACATATATATAACGGTATATAATATTCAACCAAATTAATTGTAATCAACCTAATCAACCATCACACATCATTCAAACAACATTAAAATATAATTGCAATATTTTAAAATAGATCAGAGTTAGTGATTTTACTCACCTTGGCGCGTTAACCGTTAAATAACGATTTGCGTCGGTTGATCCTGATTTGGTGTTTAAACTCTGTCTGAAATCGCAACGATCAGTAGATCACTCCACCCCGGCTCTGTCGTTCATCACACTACACTGCAACCATTCCTGAACATTGCCATTTTGTTCTCACCTTTTCTTCACTCCTCTGGCCTTATTCATTCGTTCAATCTTATCAGTAAGCTTAGCGCATACTCTTCCAGTCACTAAGTTATACAACATTTCTGCCAATTGAAGCTCGACCCTGCCGATAAAACTGGTGACCTCGCTGATCATCTCGCGCCCAAGCCTTCACGCAAGTCTTAACAATCCCATGCAATAAGAAACTCCACCTAGCCATATTCAAACCGCATACTTGTTGTCCCCGCTCCGCCTTTCTTCATACTTTTCCCCATCACAAATAAGACCACGTGTACCATATCCTGATAATTATACCACACTCCATCTTCCATAACAATTCAAACAAAGTATTCCCAGAAACTCTTCTCTTGTCATTCTCTTCCTTTGTGTTCCTCGTTTACACTCGGCCCATGCAAATCTCTCCAACTCTTGAAGAACCGTCCTTCTTCTTGTTGCCATGCTTGGCTTCCATTTCCAAGCTGTCACTCCGCGGTTCCCCCTAGCTTGCGTTAAAATGCCATGCCCCATTCGAGCATAGTACCCAAAGATGAAGAGAGGCCTCCAGTTTCCACGTCCCACAAAACACCCATGCACTTACGTGAGCATCTTCTTTGAAACCCCCCCTTCACTGCATAATTCCTCACGAAATTGTGAGTCCACACCACTGCTCTTTCTATTTTCTGCATCCTCATGCCGTCACTTACATACTTCTCTTCCTCGTTTTCAACAGATATTTCTTTTGGAACTTTTCGAAACGTCCTCCTACTGTTTTCGGTCCACGTGCCATAATGTCCCTCTCTCTCCTCGCATTCATAGCTCCCTTCCGTGCCGTATACTCACACAATACCCGAAACCGAACGCTACACTCCCTTTCCATCATCTTTTCTTCACTACCCAAACAAAACAACCTCATCTCGTACCCTCTGTTCTCCACTATAAGACAAGCACCCTTTCATCAATCCTTTTAACTCCAGTACTTGTTAACATGGCCACCGCCTTGATGTATAACTTCCGCCTCCATCCTTGTTCACACGCACTTCACAGTACACACGTAACACACCCCTTCATCCTTTCCACAGAACACATCCATCTACCATAAAGCAATGCTCCCACTTACGGTTCCAGCTCCTCCGCTCCATCTACATCTACTTGCTCACGCAAGCTGCTGTCAAGGCTCACGTTCTTGCCTTCTCCTTCTCCCGTACATGCAGCAAGTCTTCTTCGTTTGCAAAGAATTTACCCCACACATCAGGTGCAAAAGCCAAGCTCGGCTTCACCTCTGCGTGATCTTCTTACTCCCGTCCCTCGTTTATTCACTCACCCCGCGGAAAAAGAGGAAAGAGCTTTTTGGGAAAGATAAAAGGAAACAGTTCGTATATTTATAAGGGTAGAAAACTTCGGGGTTAAGGGATAGGTGCATGGTCCGTTTATAGAGCAGGTAGGTTAGGGTATGGGTTCCCTTAAATTAGCTTAGGACCCTAGCATGCTTCGTTGTTAAGCTATAGGATTACTGTGGGTGGGTTATGGCTACTGGCTACCTCAAAGGAGGCATGTGCGTACGATGGAATAAGGTAGGTTAGTTTTTATACTCACAATAGGGTGATGGTTTCAAACGTGGTCGTCGTGTTTGCCTTGCTTCATTAATTCTGATAAAGACTTGAAAATGACAGGGTATGCTATGCGTCAACTTCAGCATGGCTTTAGTACTGATTTCCCCACGTTCTAGCTCCTAGACCAGGCATGTGCGATCAATGAAGGATGGGTGATTGAATACAATACATGATTTTCTTCGGCGTGAAGAGCTCATATCCACTAACCCTATCTCATGAACTCCGAGCTATTACGGACTGAAGTAAGAATACGATCGTGTCTAGCGAGGTGTCACGATCCCAAAAATATAATAATATTGGTAGGTTAACTCATATTGTGAAATCCCGAAATAGCGATACAGGGTGCACAATACTCCAAATAAAAAGTTGTTTATTTAATTAATTAAAAATTACAGTAAAATTCTAAAAATTAAATTATTGCTGCGCCTCAAAAGAACCTTGTCCAGATTTGCAACCGATATCTAGTTATTTTAAATAAACTGTTACGGTCGATAAACAGTTTTACAGCGAATTTCTGAATATTTGATTTGGACATATCTTGCAATCTATACCACGAAATCTTGGTTTTTCACTTCTGTTAGAAAGATACCGTTCAACAGATTCCAACGTTTCTCGTTTCGAAGAAATCTGATTTAAAATGAGTCCGGTACACTCAGTTGAAGTTTTGAACGTTAATTTACGAACTGCAACGTCGTTATGGGCTCGATTATAATTAATATATATCTTTATACGTTCAACTTCGTTTTAATTAATATATAAATCCACTTATATTACAAATTCAATATTTAAACTGATTTAAATATTCAAATACAAACCGACGAAAATGCGGGACGTTACAAACAGCCGCAAAGATAGCACTCAACACTTCATTTCTAGCTTTAGTCAAATTCATCTCTGTGTACTGGTATACATATACATGTATATATATATATATTATATATATAAATGGCTTGAATAGAACGTTTCGCGCAGCGATCGTTCGCGAGTTTCAACCATTAACTTCGAATTAACGTAACAGGAGATCCGATTGTCGGATTTTCCTAAAACTGGAACCGTTGGATTTGTATTGAAAAGATCTTTCCAAGAATACATGAGATTTAAATTTGAACGGTTGGATTTCAAATTATGTACAAATCAATTTCAGAAAAGGTTGCTATGGATGTAATTCGGTGGCCGCTATTGGAAAACGAGTGTAAGGGCCTTAATAAAATTATTAAAAATATGAAAATTTTATGTAAAATTATAAATAATGATTTAGAAAGATTTTGGATGAAAAATTCCGAGTTTGAAAGGATGAAAGATATTTTCATCTAAATGTACTGGTTAATAACTAGAATAAAAATCCATTAATTTTAAAAAAATAATAAATTGGATTTGCGAATGGGTTTTTAAATAATCAGGAATTCCATATAAATTGGAATGGATTTGAATGGAAATAATCTTCGGAATATTTTGACATTGGATTTCATGATTATACGGATATTGTTGAGAATTTGAAAGATATAGGTATCGCTATTCCCAATACGATATCCGTCGGTTTCAGAATTTGATGTTGAATATAAGGCAATATTATTTTTATTCAGAGCCTTGTATTTAATATCAAATTGGATTTTGGGTTTGTCGTGAAAGGTGTCTTCAATAACAATGTTCTTAAACCCCGTCGAGGGAAGAATAAATCCTTTAATTAAGACGAATGAAGTTTCCCAATTTATGAATATAATTTGGAATTAAATGGAAGTTGATTTTGGGTTCACTGTGAATGATGTTTAAAATAACATTTGTTCTTAAAACCTAATTAACAACAAAGTTTTGATTTGGATTTTAAAAACCCTTTAATTAAGATTTAATGGAAATTTCCAAAGTAAAGTTTTCCAATTTAATACATTGAATTGGAATTAAGTGGAGTTTGATTTATTAATAATCGAGATGAGCTTCTGTGAAGGAAGGTCGTTACTATAGATGGAATTTAAAAGGCTTTGTCGTTGTTTCATTTATATTATTAGTCTGATACGGAAATTTATATCGATTATATATTGATCTATTTTCCGTGAAGATTCCATAGTTAATGGAAGTTGATTCAGGTTATTGCGAACTGTGTTTTTAGTAACATTGGTTCTTTAACCCAGTTAAAGATAAGATTAATTTCTTAAAGTTGAATAATCATAAAGTAATGATTTTTAAGATTAAAACCAAGTTAGAGTTTTAATGAATCTTTAATTAGATTAAAACAAGAAAAGGGTAATTAAATTTATCGAATTCAAGAAATGATCGAGAATGGAGTACCATCAGTTTTACTCCATGCGATAGTTAAATCTTTAATTAGATTTGAACGTGAAATGGTAATTAAATTTACTAATAACACTGTGGGTGTTAGATATGGGGTACTACCAATTTTGCTCCATGGGACGAATAGGTTGGGATTGAGATTAATAAATAAATGGTTACATCTGTAAGGTTCGATAATCCCAACTAGTTAATAAACCCTGTTTTGGTTTAGATTGTGAAATGATATAATAAATTCTTTTGAAAATGATATCCAAAGGAAGATTTAAGTATAGTTTAAAAGAATTTATCTTTGATGAAATTAATGGGAACCTTTCCCCTACGATGCAAATTTTTGAATAAAAGAATATTCTGAATTGGAATGAGGCTTATGATGTGTTTTTCTAGCACTAGATTATTGATTATAAAATGCGTGAATTATTCGGAAAGACCGGGTTTATCCCATTTTGAATAACTGATATGGCGACTAAAAGTCAACGATGAAGATGGTGGTTGAAGACCGGAGATCTTCACATTGTTTAGATGATTACTGATGTCTTGATTGGGTTGTACACATAAGACTAGGCAATAAGTGGTGATCGTCCAGACGTACTTGAAGATCGACCGGATATGCGAGGGCCTCTCTCCTGTATTGGACATATAGGACGAGGAATAAGGTGCCTCCGGTTTCGTTCAGACCCAGAACAGAGTTGTAAACTGATGTGTGCTTGGCATTGTATTTCATTCCGTATTGATTGATTTCTATTAAATATATATCTGTTTGGTGGCAGATACTTTATTCTCTTGCTTAACACCTTTCTATGAGACGTACTAGCTTAGAGGTTATATATCGATAGACATCAGTTATATGGCATGAACTGTCAGTGTGACATGCTAAGATGCAAATGATCAAGGATTTTGTTGAAAAGAAAAGACTTGTGGATGATGATCAAAGCACGGCTTTAATAAGCATATCTTTGTGTATAGCGTTAATTTGTGAGCCTCACACGTCGGTATGAGTCAAAAATAGGATAAGGGACGCAGTAAGTGCATACATTTCTTTCTAGCTAGAAGTGTTGTCTTGGTATGGAGCCCAGACATTTCTACTTATGTGGATGATGGATGCAAGGCGCCTCGAGTATGATTGGTCGACATACTAACCATTTTGGAGGTCCGATAGTACCAGGAAACGTACTGTTCAGGAATAACCAATCCACTAAAGTAACCATGGACCGGCATTGCAGGATCCAAGGGTTGCCCGTAGGTGTGATCCTGGGTCATCTTGCTAGAGGTGATCCGAATCAGTAAGGAGACCATCCCTTGCCTTGACTCATGATGGAAATCTAATTTTCGATATAACATTTTTCGGTTTTAGTTGTAAACCTATATGGCGACATAGTAGGATGGGGTACATGCCGTCTATGATTGATACATTTATATTTGAAGTTGATTTCTTCACTTATAGTAATAATAAAAGATAAATTTCACGTGCCAAGCATATTTGGCCATTATAAGGTAAAACTCTATACTCCGGTTTGTGTTGCATTATGTGATGGGACCTGAGTCTTATAATGGCTTCATTTTTCCTTTTTATTATTGCATTGTTTTTATGGTATTCTTGGGAGTAAACCCGTTATGTGCTATATGGCGTGGTCCCTCGATTTACCCAAATTTAAAATAAAGTTAATAACTGTTTTAGTTCTCACACCAGTCCCATGACTAACTCGGAGTTTATTGTTTCTACTTAACCTCTAGGTGCCCATAATTTCCATACGGGCAGTCAATAGTTTTGGTTTTGCAGATTTCTATTTAACTGGATCCTGGTTTACAGCTGCAGCTATATTCGGAAGGCTTTGTATCCGTGTATCTCTTTCAATTGTAGTAGTTGATGTATTTCCGTTATACATTATGCTTATGTATTTAAATGTAATTTAAATCTCTGATAATTTCTGCTGTATATTATTTATTTGTACTCTGATGTAAATTGTTGTAATAACAATGAAATGTTCTATTTTTTGTGTTCTGGTGCGTTGTGTTCTCAAAAATATCCTGGCTATTCTGTCTCTTCGGGGATCGGGGAAGCCTAGGTCGTCTCAGACGTAATGATGCTAATGCAATGACCAAATTCTGAAAAAATTTCATATACTTATTTTATTATTTAATTAAAAATTCAGGGTGTTACACCTTCCCATATGATCCGAATTGGTGCAGGTGACATGCCCAGATTGGTATGATCCAAGTCGGTACTTCTTTGATCGGCACCAATCTGAATGTGGCGAGGATTAGTTTCAAGCCTGCCTTGTTTTGTCCTTCGGTGCTGGTTCCTAAAGCTTTGTTTTGATGATAAGGACCACTCTAATCTATAATATTACAGTATAGGAGACCGTTTTCACAACTCATTCCACTTTTCATTCATCTGATTGACTTGATTCCTTAAGTCAATATTGTCTCTGATTTGCTAGTTCAGTTCCTTAGGTATTTGCTCAAGTTTTTTCATCATATTCATGAAGTCAGTATAAGTAACCAAACTAGTATCTATTGGAGTAACTGTAGTGATTACAGGAGTGTTGGTCATATCAACTGCAACTTTTTGACTTCTCCATTGAATCATGCCTCCTCTTCAGCCTAGATGTTTGCACGGGACGTGGAAGCTTTCTTCTTGGCCGTAATAGTTGTTCTTTAAGGTTCTGACAAATCTAAGTAGAAAAATGACCAAAGATTGGAATCTTACCTCAATGGAATCGTTATCCACTAGGAGATAAGAAGATCAAGCAATCGAAAATCATAATTTCTTTGTGAAAGCAACAAAATGTTAGTGCTAAAAGTGGCACTAACACCCAGAAATGAAATCTAAAAGAGAGTAATGAAGAAAAAAGTGGGAAACGAGTAAGGATCAGTAAGTCACAACATGAGTTTATAGTGGTTTGATGTTAAGGAGCCAATGCCCACTTTTCGAATTTCACACTTTTTCCTTGATTTTTATGATTACAAAAGATCGAGTCGACGTTCATCTGGATCGTTTAAAAAAAAATAAAGTTCTCCAACAGTTTCAAAAGTCCTTTTTTCCTTCCATAGAAACTGCTACTTATAGATGAAGACCATCTCAGATCAGTTGGAGGAGTAATGAAGGTAGTGGAGTTAGCGGGATGCCCACTATTAGCGCCAAAATGTGATCACTAACACCCTAGTTGATTAGATGCGAAAACAATCGTAAACAATATCATAGATTTAGAACACAGAGTGCATAAAAGGAAAATCAAGAACAAATTTATAGTGGTTTGGCAATGTGCCTATGTCCACTATGAGGTAATATATTATTTATACTGTTAGATCACAATACTGTCCTGATTTGATTACAAAATTGAAGAGATAAGAAGATTGGAGGTTGGCAATGGTAGAGAAAAAAATTTATAATGGTTTAGCAATGTGCCTACGTCAACTATGAGGTCATGTATTTATAGTTGTATAAAAGCTCGATTTGGTTAAAATCTAGGAGGAAAAATAGGATCCAGATGTAAGCCAAGTCGACATGCTAGAAGTCGGATCTCCCACTAGATACTTTCAGATTAGTATCAATTCGGGGTTCGTATTAGTACAGATTCGATTCGACTGACCCGAAATCATGCCAAGTCCTGACATTTGAATTTGAGTAAATCTAAAATTGAATCCATGTTTTATCCAAATTAGTTAAATTCCAGTTATGTATTTGCACCAAACCAAGGTGCTACAGGTTTTTCTATGTAAAAATAAGTGCAGATCCGAGGTTATAAACCATAGCTGACCCGAAGTAAATGACAAGGCCAATTCGACCTTAGGAATGTGAATGTCGATCCGATCTGGTGAAGAATGGTCTGATCGATCCAAGCCAAGACATAAGGCGCACACCAATTTGAAACTTTCATGACCAAAAGTTCAAGTTTGTTTCCAGGTCCTTCATTCAATCCAAGCGAGTCTAAGTTCATGTAAGTCCATGAGTCCATCCATGCTTAAGTCCCGAGCGATCTAGCAATCTGAAACCAAAGCTTAACAGCCTTATAAAAAACTGGGTCCACACTTGCCCCTTAAGACATGTTTTTCGGTGGAAGAATATTTTCTATAATCCACAAGTCCAAAAACCATTCGAGAGAAGTCCAATAGGGATCCATAATAAATCCAAACTAATAGTCGAAAACGAGAAATCTAGAAAACCACGATCGTGTTGAATCATATTGTAAGCCAAATCCACATCTGAAAGGGAATAGAATCCCACGATCTCATCGAATAGGCCGACTTAGCCCTTTTTATTACAAATTCATTAACTAAAGATGTTGGATGGTTCATTATTGGGTAAAGAGAATGCCTACGGATTAATTTCTAATCGTATACGCAGATATGCCAGCTTAGCTATTTAAAATCCAGAAAAACTGATTACTATCCCATGTGATCTAGGCTTTGGCTTGCTCCGAGTCCGGGTAGTAAGCGAACGCTCTTATTCCACTACCGCATTCCTGTTCTTGATGTGTTGTGCCAATTATCTATGTCTGATACGTTCCTGAATCATATCCCCAAGATGCTGACGCTAGTTTGTATTGTGACTATCCATGCTTGAATCAAAAATGGTTCAAACACTAAAGGTGTGAAATCACACTTCACCAAACGGTATGCAAAATGAAAATGGGCCCATAAATTTAAACACAAGTAAAGAAGTAGAAAACACAAGGATTTTTATAGTGGTTCGATCTAGGAAAGATCCACATCCACTTTTGAAATAATTTTCACTATCATGAATAAATTTACATGGAGCACCATCTCATACACCTCATTTATTACACTTATTCATCTCTTTATGATGATTTCCCATTTTCTACTCTACTTTAGCTTTAGATATCACTTGGATTAGAGAAGGAACAGATTAGGTCTCGTGATTAGATAATCTTCCTTAATTCCATCATGAAATTTGGGTTAGATCCGTGCTTTAAAAAGGAGTAGTGGAAATTGGTGATCACTCGATTAAATTGGAGTGAGAAATAATGGTGTTTGGAGAAGATGAGATCCACTTAATGTTGGTGGAAGATAGAGTGCGCTTAGGAAGCCATTAATGGAGCTTGGATTGCTTAAGAATGGTGGAGAAATGATTTGGGCAGCCTTTCGGGGTCCAAAAATCGATCCCTTGAAGTGTGGTGAAATAGGGTATTTATAGGAAAAGTTTGGACCAGGTGGAAAAGTCGTAATTATGGTGTTCAGGTTTTGGGTCGCACGCCGGTGTATTTACAGAACTGCCACTAGGCAGTTGGAGCTAGCTGGCAACAGCTGTATTGAATTGTTGAATGACCGACCAAAAAATGGATTGAACGAGCGGCCCTGAATTTGCTGGAATGAGTGAATCTACTGTTAGCAACGCATGCGCGATTTCTAGTTTTCGTGTGCTTTGTCTTTTAGTGAAAAATGGGATCAATATTCACACTTTTTCCATCGTTCTTTTCATATTTCTACTATACCATTTGGGGTACAAATATTGCATAATTGCCATTCATTACTTTCATATATTATCCTGCTCGTTCAGTTCAAAGCTGCTCGTTCTCATTCCCAATCAGTACTCGATCACCAACGCCGCTCGACCCCTTAGATGAAGATGCTCCGCTCGACTTCTTTACATAAGGTGAATGAGCGAGCCCTTCTCCGAGTATGTGCGGGCAACCCCTGTCCAATAGGATATCCGTTAATTTCAGAATTTGATGTTGAATATAAGCTGATATAATTTCTATTCTGAGCTTTGTATTTAATATCAAATTTGGATTTTGGGTTTAACATGAGCAGTGTCTTAAATAACACTGTTCTTAAACCCAGTTGTGAGAAGATTAAATCTTTTAATTAAGAATATTAGAGTTATCCAATTAATTAATATTTAATTGGAATTGCATTAAAATTGGATTTTTAGGTTTATCGTGAACTTTGTTTTAAATAACACTTGTTCTTTAATCCGATTAATAGTGAAATGTTATTTGGAATTTATAAATCTAATTATTAAGATTTGACGGGAATTTTCCAAAGTCAAGTTTTCCAATTTAATATATTAAATTGGAATTGAATGGAATTCGATTTGGTAATAATCGAAGTGAGCTTCTGTGGAGGAAGACTTTTAATATATATGGAATTTAAAAGGCTTTATCATTATTCCATTTATATTATCAGTCGGATACGGAAATTAATATCGATTATATATTGATCTGTTTTCCGTGAAGATTCCATAACTAGTGGAATGGGATCTTGGGTTTATCGCGAACTTTGTTTTAAATGACATTAGTTCTTTATCCCAGTTAAAGACAGGATTACATGTCCAACATTTTATTTCGAATTGTATTTGTTGATCTCTGCTAAATATATAACTGTTTGGTGGCGGAGAATTTATTCTCTTCGTTAACACCCTTCTCCGAGACGTACGAGCTCAGAGGTTATATATCGGTAAGGATCAATGTTACGGTGTAGACTGTCGATGCAGCATGTTTGATTTTCCAAAGTTAAATAATCATTGATATTGATTTTTAGGAAGATTAAAACTAAGTGGAGTTTTAATGAATCTTTAATCAGATTGAAATGTGAATGTGATAGTTTAAATTATCAAATTTGGGAAATGATCGAGAATGGAGTATCACCAGTTATTCTCCAAGCAATAGTTAAATCTTTAATTAGATTTGAATGGGAAATGGTAATTAATTTTTACTGATAATACAGTGGTGTTAGATATGGAGTATCACCAGTTCTGCTCCATGGGATGAATTGGTTGGGATTGGGAAATTAAACAAATGATTACTTCGGTATGGTGCGCTAATCCCAACTTATTTGGATAAACCTTAATTTGGTTTGAATTGATATCCAAAGGAAGATTAAAGAATAAATTCAAAGAATTTATCTTTGATAAAATTAATGGGAACCTTTCCCTAATGATGTGAATATTTGAATAAAACAATATTCAGAATTGGAATGAGGCGTATGTTGTGTTTGTGTAGCACTTGTTTATTATATACGCAGGTTATTCCAATAGGCCGGGTTTATACCGATTCTGAACAACTGATTCGATGATAAGTCGACGATGAAAACGGTGGTTGAAGACCGGAGGTTTTCACATCATTTGCATGATTAATGATCTCTTGATTGGGCTATACAACCATGACAAGGTAATAAGTGGTGATCGTTCAGACGTACTTGGTGATCGACCGTATAGGCGAGGACCTCTCTCCTGTACTAGATATATTGGATGAGGAATAGGGTGCCTCCGGTTTCGTTAAGACCCAGAACGAATTAGTAAATGGATATGTGTCTGATATTGGATTTTATTCTATGTTGATTGATCTCTATTAAATATATATCTCTTTGGTGGCGGAGAATTTATTCCCTTGCTTAACACCCTTCTCTAATGTTGGATCTAGATTAACCCTAGAGGGGGGGTGGTGAATAGAGTTTACCACAGTTTTTTCTGATGAATTAAAAATCTAACGGGATATATAAAATAATAAACAGATCACAGAATATAGCAAAAACAGAAATGCAGAAAGTAAATGACACAAGATATACCCAGCTTCGGAAAAACCCTGCCTACTGCTGCATTCCTAAGGTTTCTACTAGGTGATAGAACAGTTCCCGCATACAAGACCATGTACACTCGCGACTCTCGCTCCTATTCTAACCCTACGCTCAAAACCCTAGTCTGATCTAAACCCCTAGATCAGATTTCCCCTAGTTTTACACACACTAGTAAACTTCCGGTTAAACCCCTAACGGGTTCCCCTTAGATTTTACAGAATCTAGAACTGATCAGACGGTTTTTACAACTCAAAATAAAAACGATTAAAACAAATAAATAAAAACCCTAGGAAATAGAAATAAGGGTCATCCCCTTTAACATGACTTGGCCAGCCATCTTTAACTCGGTGCGCCCTTGTTTTTATTTGTCCCGATCTCTCTTTGCTCTAGGAAGAAAAATAATGGTGGTGGCATCTAGGGTTTCTTCAATCTTCCCTATATCAATCTCGACTTCAAATTGAATTGCTTTGGGTAAACTCTGAAGCTCGAATTCACTATTTTTCTTGTTGATTGATTTTGCTTGGGCTTCTGATCGAAACACGTGAGTTTTCTGAAATTTCTTTCTTTGAATTGCTTGAAATGATTTTGTTGGTTTCAATTTATAAAGCCTGTGATGAGTGGTTTATATATAGGGATTATAGAACCCTAATCGACTCTCTGATTTCATGTATGGCTTGCTGATTTGTTGGCTCAATTTCCTCGATGAATCTGGACTCGATTGCGGTCTTAAAAAAAAAAAACAGATTTTCCCTTTTTGCTTCGAATTTTTTTGGATAAATCTGAAAATGAATGATTCACTTGAAATAATTTTTTGGCCTCTGCGTGATTAAGAAAACTTGCCAAAACTGATTCTTGCATCCTTAATTAAATCTGCAGCGAATGCTAATTTGATTTCTTCTGAAAATTTCCTAGATTTTCAATTGAATCATTTCTGGAAAGATTTCTTCTAATTGATTTATGAACTGTATTTTGACAAATCCCAGTAAAATAAAACATTCCCCTTTCAAAGACTTTGTCATTTCTGAAAACATTATGAGATTTTTCTGCAAATTTAAGCATTTGCCTAAAATTACTTTTCTGTGATTTCTGCAAGTCATTTAAACTTTGATATCTGTATATGATGAAACTTGTACATACTTGGCTATAAAGAAGTACCTGATTGATTCAAAAAAAAAAAAAAAAAACAGGAAATAAATTAAATTTATTTTTCCATACTCTGTTTGATTTTTCTGGAATTGTAACATGCCATTTATGCCTCGAATTTTAGACATGCTATTTTGATCATGATGTTTCATTTTTGCACCATGTACAGTCGAACCAATATATGATATACTATGTTCTTTCCTTCCCCACTGCATGTTGCATTTGAACTATATTTTCATTGTTGGGCTGCACCATTGCTTGTTGACATGTTCATTTTGAAACTTGTTCTGAGTAGTCATTTCTGACATGAATCAATGCACCATATTTGTGTGGCTCGGCCACTTGTGAGCCATTTCATAATGTATGCTGTATGCTCGACCAAGTTTGAATTTCTTCTATCTTTGACATTGCCAAAGTTTGCAACTATTGTTCACCTATCATGCCCATTAGTATATGTTCCACAAGATTCATTGCTGCATTATGACTTGAAATATTCTAGCTGCACCTTCATGTTTGCTTGGCTATCGTACTGCCAGTTGGATTTGTGTCTTTCACCATCCTGGACTGGTTTGTACTAACATGCTTCATGTTTTGCTGCACTACCTATATGCAGTCTTGATTCTTGCATTTGACTTTCTCTTTTGTGAGCCTATGAATTTTGCCTTGTTTCACCCATGCTTTTTAGCTGCTGCACTTGAGTTGCCTATGTATTTGCCCATTTCTCATGTCACCATGCTGAAGTTTGCATGTATACATCCTTGGACCATCCTGCTTATACATGTTTGCTACTCCAATGATTGTTGCACCTTGGCTTTTACCTTGACCATTTTGAATGTTTGACATTTACACTTTGTACATGGATTTTCACTTTGAATTTCTTTGCTCGACACATGGGCTGCTACATATATTTGCTGTGCAATTGTGCTCGTCCGTTAAACTCCTATTTGCATTGATATTTGAGTGATGCACTGAGTTGAGATGGTCCTTGTGGCTGCTCCTCAGTTGCTCGCTGATTGGCGAGGCAGTGCACAAGTGTATATTTATACATGTGTGTATATGCAGCCATCAGTGAAGTTTTCCTATCCCTGCATTGAGATACATATATGTTGTCTGCCTTGTGGTATTTACAGCGAATCATTGTGAATATCACAAGCTGTCTAGACACAGTCGTATAAATCAGATCGAGTCAGAAAAATGATGAGAAACACACCAGAAAACTGAGGCAAATAAAATTTTAAAAATAAAATTTATATTTACATGTATTCAGTTTTACTCTTGTTGCAGTGTAATGTGTGTTTCTGTTTTACGTGAAAGGTATGAAGATGATGGCTAGATTAATAGTGAAGATGCCGGAATGACTGAAGCAGAAGACAAGTATATTGCAGTGTCAGTGTGTATAACAGTAGCGAACGACTGTATATATGAATATGAAAAGTAAAATGAGTGATTGTATATATGTATGAGATATATAGACAAAGTGTTATAGTGAGGAGCTGTGTAACAACAGAATTGTACTGATGTTTGTATTAAACAAATTTGTCTGAAATAAAATATTATTTTTATTGTGTTCAAACAAATTTGTCTAACGTATTCAGTTTATATACAATTACGAATATTTATATTTAAATAAAATACTGTGTTAATATATGAAATTCTGTACAGTCGTATTCCATTTAAATAAATATATATATATTATATTCATGTCTGTGATGTTATATAACAGTACAATAACAAACACATTTACAATAAAATATATTTGTTTGTTATCATCAAAGAAAAATCATATAATTGTGTATACAACACCGTTATATACAGCAATCTCCCCCTTTTGATGATGACAAACAAATATGAAGTTTTGAATATAATAAATGTGTTTGAGAGTGAAGAACTGAACTCCCCCTATTTGAAAGCTCCCCCTACAGCAAAGACTTCCCCTATAACTGTGCATGAGTGAGATGAATGTAAATTTTCAAAATTAAATTTTTTTATGCAATATTCACTCATAAATCAAAATCTTATCTATTCTCCCCCTTTTGTTATCATCAAAAAGATTCATAATTTAAAATATAGATGAAAAATGACTAAAAAAAATATAATTTCAGCTTAAGAGGAAGAACGATCATCATAAATTTCAATCAGTCAAACAAAAATCATAATAAACTGAGAACTAGTGGCATATTTCACATTTTGGAGAATGAGGGATTTACGTTGAATTTCATACATAATGGAGAGAGTTTTAAAAAAAATCATTACCAATTATTTTCAAAAAGATTTTTTATAAAAATAAAGCACAAAAACAGTGATGTATTTGGACTATAACTAATAATTCAATTTAAGTGACAAAATTGAACGATCTTCAATCCCAGTATCTATTAATCAACAAATCACAATATGTCATAAGATTTCAACACATTTCACATATTAGAATGATGGATTGATATGCTGGTTTTTAAACACCAAGGAGAATTTCATATTAATTTTAATTTATAGTTCATTATTTCCTTTTTCTTTTTATTTTATTTAAGAGCACACTGACCACGCATAACCAGAGTTTGGATTTTTAAATGAGGTCAGTCGTAGCTTAAATTATAAGTTGTCTCATAACCATACATAACCAGAGGTTGGATTTTTAAATGAGACTAGAGACACACTTATGCATTAATTTTATATTTTTTCATTTTCAAATTTAAATAGAAAAACTCCTCGGTATATACAATCAATATGAATGATAGAAGATAGGTAGGTACAGAAATGGACTGTGAAATAAATTTCTAAATTAATTATATTATGAAATATGCTCGACTGTACCAGGATCATTGAAAATATTCAATTGTCACTAATTCTAAAAAATAAAATAGTCCTATTTCTATCACAAATATTTCCACTGTTTAATTTTTTTTGTAAAAACATATTAACTCTCCACATTAATATAAAACTATCATGGATGGCAGAAAGATAATAGATAAAGGAGATGGTAATGAAATAATTGCCAATTCATAGATATTATAATAAATATTCAACCATCATGAAAATCTAAAAAAATCTCCTCTTGTTGTGAAATATATTGTAGTCGCAATTCATCAAAATTTCAAAATCTGATAATAATTTTGATGAATTATAAATACATTTCAATTTGGATATTGATTTCAATTTCTGAATGAATAATCAATAAATAATCTTAAAATTGAAAATCAATTACAAGAGGAAAAATCAAAAGATCGATACAAAGCAAGATGGAAAAAATATATACAAAGATTCAACACTTCTGATACCAATTGGTGTCTCTATTAATGAGAATTGGAACAAGACACAAGAGACAAACAAGAGTATCATAGATAAAAGAAATTTAATCACAAGGCCCTAACACACAAGATGAGAAATTAGGCATATTTCTCAGAGCAGTAGACGGATCAAAGCAGGAAGTTACTTGACAACAGTATCAGGGCAGCAAACAGATCACAAACGAGCAGTTTCCAACATATTTTCAAAACAATATCCTAGCAGCACAACAAACGGTTTCAATTCAGACTTGACAGGATGATGGTCACAACAGATGGTTCATGATCCAAGATAAAAATTACCATTTATTTTAAATCATTTGATGGAATATGAAGATATCAGGATTCAATGAATCGATCACACCAGATTGTAAATTTTTGATTTGAGATATGCATGAGATTCAATAAATCAATAAATTCAAATGATTTTAAATAAACAAGTATTTAAATCAGAAAATCATGAAATAACACAGAGTTTAAAGATCGAATTTTCAAAGAATTTTTCCAAATTATTTCTGACAAACCCAAAGAATTTTTTAGAATATTTACATCGAAGTTTAATGATGTATTTCATGATGTATCACTGATTCATGACATTCAAAATTTCCAAGCCAATCTGAAAATCAATGAAATTATCACAGCTGATAAATAGTAGAGTTCTGTAATGAGTATAATATTTCAAGCTTTTCTGAAATGAATTAGAAGAAACACAAAGCAACAGAAGTGTGTGAAATTTCATTAATTTTTCAGATCTTCAAAAATTTAGAATTTTAATTAACAATGTTCAAGATATGACAAGAATACATTAACACTGTTATGGATTCAACAATCAGAAAATAAACTTCAAAACAATTGCAGATATTTACAAGTTTAAATTCAAGATCTGGAAATGATTAAAAACACCAGAGTTTTATACAAATAAAGCGAATTTCCAGAAAAAATATGAATTCTGCAATTGGAAATTAACGAAGCCCAAAAAGAGGTTACAATGATATGACAGTGACGGATCAAACAAAACAAAAAAAATAAAAAATAAACAGAAGGGACAGTAGGAGAGGAAAAAATAGAACAAAGAATATTTACAAAGGTGAGTTTAGAGATCATACCAAAATTGAATGTAAATCAGAATCTCCAACTCAACAAATCTTGGCTAAGGAACCGTGGATGATACAGAAATATAGACCAGTTTGATTTAAATTCTCTTTTTGCTCAGTATTTCCTCTGCCTCCTCTGGTACCTAACAGTTTGAATGATCGAGTGGTCTGACAAAGTTTGTAAAACCACTCTCAGTTATGTTTGTACGTTTTGGTACCCAAACCTGTTTGTATAACAAACCATTAGAATTTACAAAAATGCCTTTAGGGACCCAAATCTGTTTGAATTTAGACGAATACATTTTATTTCTTTTTGGGGTCCAAGAATGATTAAATGATTTGTTATAAAATAAATTAATATTTCGTTTATAATTCAAAAAAATCTTTTGAATTGCCAGAGTTTAAAATTTCAAAACAATCTTTTCCAAAACAATTTGAAGATGATTGATATTCCCAAAGGCAAGTCCACTTTTTTTTCTCGATGAAAATTGATTTTTCAACAACATATTTAAAGAGTTTTCACCGTTTGAAAATTTAGCCAATTTTGTTTCAAGTTGTTGAATTTTAGATTTAAGATCACAGTTTTATTTCATTAAATCTGAACAATGGTTTCAAGTGATCTTACTCTTTTCAAAATCAGTTTTCAAAATCAAATTTTCATCATTAAGAGATTTAATTTTGGCTTGGGACTCAGCAATCTCAGATTCATAATGTTTTTGTTTTTCAAACTCAATTTTCTTGGATTTTTCAATCTCGTTTTCAAGTTCTTTCAAAATCAAATCAGATTTCAACAAATTTTCCTTTTCAGCAATTTCAAATTTGGAATTTATATCAATCTTAAAAATTTCAAATTCCTTTTGTAGGAAATTGTTTAGACTTGATAAATCAATCTTGTTTTATTTGAAAATCAGAATTTCCTTTTCAAACTTCTGAACGTGTTTATTGAGATGAACAAGACTGGTTTCCAATTTCAAACAATTTTTGTAATCTGAATTTGATGAATTTTTAAAATATTCAAGTTGTGATTCCAAATCATCAATTTTGCTGGTCAACTCAGAATTCCTAGATTTCAGAATTTTGTTTTTAGATTTGAGTTTATCAACAGATTCAGTTAAATCAACACAAATATAAACCAAATATTCATATGAGAAATTTTCAGCTTCAACATCTGTTATTTCTCCATCGTTTGATCTATCTGTTTCACCTTTTAAGCATAGTTCTGAACCTAAGTTAACATTTCGGCGTTTTGAGCAACTGCTGTCAATTTGTCCATACTTTGTACTGAGAGTATTCTAGATTTCCTGTGTAGTTAAAAAATGAGAGATAAGTTTAAATTGATCAATACTGAGACAAGAATAAATAATGTCCATAGCACGAGTATTGATTACAATATTCCTTTTATCTGACAACTCTACTCCATTAATAATAATATTCCAATATTTAATATGAACAGATTTTATATAAATTTTCATCTTTATTTTCCAATTTAAAAAATCTGTTCCATTGAAAATTGTTTGAATATTACTGGACTGACTCTCACTAGGCTGACAACTAGGATGACCCATGACTCTAGAGTTAAAGAAAGTACCTGCTCTGGTACCACTTGTTGGATCTAGATTAACCCTAGAGGGGGAGGGGGGTGAATAGGGTTTACCACAGTTTTTCTGATGAATTAAAAATCTAACGGAATATATAATAATAAACAGATCACATAATATAGCAGAAACAGAAATGCAGAAAGTAAATGACACAGGATATACCCAGCTTCGGCAAAACCCTGCCTACTGCTGCAATCCTGAGGTTTCTACTAGGTGATAGAATAGAACCCGCATATAAGACCATGCACACTAGCGACTCTCGCTCCTATTCTAACCCTATGCTCAGAACCCTAGACTGATCTAAATCCCTAGATCAGAATTCCCCTAGTTTTATGGACACTAGTAAACTTCCAGTTAAACCCCTAACTGGTTCCCCCTAGATTTTATAGAATCTAGAACTGATCAGATGGTTTTTACAACTCAAAATAAAAACAATTAAAACAAATAAAAACACTAGGAAATAGAAATAAGGGTCATCCCCTTTAACATGACTTGGCCAGCCATCTTTAACTTGGTGCGCCCTTGTTTTTATTTGTCCCGATCTCTCTTTGCTCTGGGAAGAAAAATAATGGCGGTGGCATCTTGGGTTTCCTCAATCTTCCCTAAATCAATCTCGACTTCAAATTGAATTGCTTTGGGTAAACTCTGAAGCTCGAATTCACTAGTTTTCTTGCTTATTGATTTTGCTTGGGCTTCTGATCGAAACATGTGAGTTTTCTGAAATTTCTTTCTTTGAATTGCTTGAAATGATTTTATTGGTTTCAATTTATAAAGCCTTTGATGAGTGGTGTATATATAGGGATTATAGAACCCTAATCGACTCTCCGATTTCGTGTATGGCTTGCTGATTTGTTGGCTCAATTTCCTCGATGAATCTGGACTCGATTGCAGTCTTAAAAAAACAGATTTTCCCTTTTTGCTTTGAATTTTTTTGGATAAATCTGAAAATGAATGATTCACTGGAAATAATTTTTTGGCCTCTGCGTGATTGAGAAAACTTGCCAAAACTGATTCTTGCATCCTTAATTAAATCTGCAGTGAATGCTAATTTGATTTCTTCTGAAAATTTCCTTGATTTTCAATTGAATCATTTCTGGAAAGATTTCTTCTAATTGATTTATGAACTGTATTTATGCCAACATTGACAAATCCCAGTAAAATAAAACATTACCCTTTCAAAGACTTTGTCATTTCTGAAAACATTGTGAGATTTTTCTGCAGATTTAAGCACTTGCCTAAAATTACTTTTCTGTGATTTTTGCAATTCATTAAAACTTTGATAACTGTATATGCTAAAACTTGTACATAATTGGCTATAAAGAAACACCTGATTGATTCAAAAAAAAAAAAAGGAAATAATTGAAATTTATTTTGCCATACTCTATTTGATTTTTCTGGAATTGTAACATGCCATTTATGCCTCGAATTTTAGACATGCTGTTTTGATCATGATGTTTCATTTTTGCACCAGGTATAGTCGAACCAATATATGCTATACTATGTTCTTTCCTTCACCACTGTAAACATGTTGCATTTGAACTTTATATTCATTGCTGGGCTGCACCATTGCTTTTTGACATGTTCATTCTGAAACTTGTTCTGAGTAGTCATTTCTAAAATGAATCAATGCACCATATTTGTGTGGCTCGGCCACTTGTGAGCCATTTCATAATGTATGCTGTATTCTCGACTGAAACACCCTACCTCCGTTAGGGTCACTCTCAAAGGGAATGCCCTAGTTTTGGTGGAGGTTTATAAGTACAAGTCACAGATATACAAGACAGATATAAGAACACATATTGGTAAAACAGCGGAAGAACAACAAACTTTATTTCATTAAGTCAAATACGTGTTACAACAACATCCTTTCCAAAAACATAACATAACACTTTCATAATCTGTCTTGAGTACATTATTTAAAGAAGCATAAATAAAACATAGATAAACTGCAAAAGCCCCTTAGTGGATTGTCCAAAGCCATAGTTCAAAACAGGAAAGTCCAAGCAATACATTTCTCTTCTTCAAGCTGGATGTTGAGGCTGGTCAAGCTGCTGTGTTCCCTCCTTGAGGACCTGGGGGGGGGGGGGGGGGAAACGGAAGAAAGAAGACGAAAGAAAAATAGAGTCAGACATAAAGCCTGAGTAAGTCTAGTACTACTTTGTCTATGAATAAAGAACTGGGTATGATAAGTAAAACAGGAGGTGGGAAAACACTATGAACTTGGTTAAGTTATCTAGGGTCGAATATACTATCGTACCCCATGTTAATCTCTGAACCCATATAAACTAGTTTCCAATTTGCACCCCATAATCAGGGTGATGTGATCCATTCAATGATGATCGGCTCCTACTCGCATAGTTACATGTGTCTTACGGCCCCCGATGTCTGTAGTTACCTATGCTGGTCCCGCCATGGGGTGTATCAAGTCCCATAGTGGCAACCCGACACAACCTTAGAGTGCACAGGTATGCTACTGGTGTCCAGTGCCTTATTTTTCTGCGCCGGAGTGTGTGCACGCCCGCACTCCGTTAGAACCTACACTGCTACACCACCGCCGTCGCTTTGACCTCTTACAATCAGCCCATTAATCGTGCCCCACCCTGCCTAGTTTCAGGGTATCCTGATACACCTTTTAGGGTTACTGCTGAAAAGGGTCCCTCGTTACTAGGTTTTCTATCTCTAGCCAACATGCTAAGTTGGTTAAGTGTTCCCTACCTAACCCCACCAGTCTGTTTAGTTTAGCATGTTCCATTTTGATTAAGTCTTTAGTTCACTTAATACTAACAATCCTGACTCAGCCTTAATTGTCTTATTAAGGCCCTGACCTCTCACATTAGACAGGTATTGTTGTGGCTGCCTGTTGCCGGTTGGTTCCGGGCAGTCTTACGCCACAACTCAGTCTAACCTCGGGTCCTTGCTGGGCTCCATGTTTAACCTCCCACATTGGATAGGTATTGTTGTGACTACTGGACAGCCGGGCGGTTCCGGGCAGGTTTACATCACAACTCAATCCAACCTCGGGTTAAACACATCGTATTTTCTACATTTACATATCTTGTCATTCTTCTTTATTTCTTATATGTAAATATTTGCGGCCCATTATTAAGTTAATGGTGTAAAGATTACACCAATCACGGGCCCAACCCATACTTGAATTTGGGCCCTTCTATTTTATATTTTCATTCATTAATAAATTTTAACCTAACGTTATTTTCCCCCGTTTTACACGTCCGTTTATATATATTGGGCTTAGCCTTTTAAAGCCCAATTTAGCCATGCGAAAGGGGAGGCTTATGGCGTATACACAAAGAGGGGAAGGTGAGCGCATGAACTTGCAATACGACGTTGGAAATACAAAATAGAAATTGGTGTACTTGCATAGTGGTAACATAGGTGACATGAATAAAAGCATGTGAACTTGCATAGGTTTAACTACAACATGAACCTATATTCTCATTTAGGCATAATGTCAAACATAAGTATGTCATAAATATTCCTAGCATAAGCATAGCATAATGTCAAACATAAGCATGGCATAAATACTTCTAGCATAAACATGGCATAAGTAAAGTTAACTTTGTTCATGGCATAAACATAAACAAGTCATGTTCATAAGGTTTCTACATGTTTACAAAGGGGATACTTTGTTACTAACACAAAAGCATAGTTCAACTTAAATCATGGTTTAAGTCTAATCATATAACGATGGTATAAATATACTTATGCATAAATATTCCTAACCATGGTGTTTGCTTTAAACTTGCAAAAAGAGGATTTTTGAGTCTAACCTAACCATGTCTCACATATGTCACCATATAATTCTTTTAAACAAGATAGACTTAATCATAGATTTCAATTATGCCAAATATAATTCATAGCCTAGCCATATTCATAAGTTTTGCAAAAGCATGACTTAATACATGGATTATAGTGTCAAAATTTCAACATAGTTTCATATGAACTATAACAACCAAACTTGTCTCAATTACTTGCAAAATGATTTTATGCACAAAAATATACATCATGATGGCATAATACCAAAGCCCAAACTTGCATAAATTTCACTCAACTATATACATGTAGCTTCAACATAGACTACATAATTTGCGCAATATTCCAAACGTATATTTGCATAGAACTACCACATGTAGTTCTTTATAACATGAATAACATAATTCAAGAATATCCAAACATATACAAATTGATAAGAACGTACAAATATGAATTACTTCCATTGCCACAATTCAAGCATACACATCAACACAGTTGTTTATTTATACCAAAGTAATACTCTACTTACAATGGTTGCGGCGAATTCTCTAATTAAGAGACACGATTCCTTTGTTGAATTGATTAGCTTTAGGTTGCTTGAATTGCTTTAGGCTTTAGAACTTTCTTCCTAACTCTCTCTAGTCGGCGGCTACTCTTTGTCGTTCCTCAGCAACATGGCGGCTATAATCTTATTTTGAATGAATAGATTAGGGTTTAGTCTAGGGTTGTTTATATAGAGGTTAGGAATTGATTAGGACCATTGATGTTGCTAGGTTAGATCGTAGCCATTCATTAGGAAGAGAGACCAATAAAAACTCGCCACCTAGCCCTAATGACAAAGCAAGCTTCTGAAAATCGGCCAAACACAGACCTGGCCAGCCAGGGCTAGACCAGACCTGGCCAGCAGGTCATTTTTGACCTGGGCGCACTTGGCAGGTGAGCCAGGTCAAAAATGTACTGGCGCACTTCACAGGTGCGCCAGTTCATTTTTGTTCTGGCGCACTTCCCAAGTGCGCCAGTGCATTCTGGCCCTTTTTCGGTTTTTCGCCCAACTTCGTTCGTCCATAACTTCTTCATACGATATCCGTTTTTCGAAAACTCGGACTCTATTTCGCGTATTTTTCCGAGACGAACGCAATGGCGTATCCCGTTTCCCTTAGTTATTTGATTTGAAATTAATTATACTTTAATTTGTGAGTTTCACAGTTATAGAATTCACGGGGTGTTACATTCTCCCCCACTTAAAAGTATTTCGTCCCCGAAATCTTCAAGTTAGGAGGAATGTATATCCTAACATCCAATCATCCATCTACTCATCCATCAAACACGAGCATCCATTGTCCTTAAAAGACTTCTAATGCTTCATGATCATATGCGAAGTGTGTGTGTACATGTACTTATCTAATGCAAAATCAGGCGGTCTACTGATTCAGTTGACCTCCTTAATGCGAATTATGTAAGTGCCATGAATCCATTATGTATGAAAATTTTCCTATTCTTGATTCTACATGAGTGCACAACCATTCAATACAAATGCAACATCCATATGACAACACATTAAAGTTCAATCATATACAAATGCAAACATATATGCATATGCAATATGAAGTGACTGAGCCGATCTAAAACCTAGATTGTGTGTGTATATGCAACCACGAGCAACCACTAGCAATCACTTGCAACCACTTGCAACCATCATACATAACATGTTTCAATTACATGTTTCCATCCAAAAAGATTCTACCTAAAAGATACGGTCGAGGAAATATACCTAAAAGATAGATAAAAGCGCAACTTAAGGAGAAAGAAAGATCAAGGATGTACCCTTGAACAGAAAAGGGTAGGCTGTACGGATTCTAGCTTCAGTTTCCCAAGTCGCGTCTCCCTCGGCGTCGCTCCACTGGACTTTGACGAGCTTGACTTCACGGTTGCGTAGCTTCTTCACTTCCGTTCCTAAGATGAGGGTTGGAACTTTTCGTATGGTTGCTTCGCACTCCACTTCGGCCTCTTCGAGTATATTTGGCTCTACCACTTCAGCAAACTCATGCAGACATTTTCGGAGATGTGAAACGTAAAAAAAAACGTTGTGGACTCCGGCCAATTTTTCGGGTAGCTCTAATCTATAGGACATTTTCCCAATTGTTCCTATCTAAAGGTATAGTCGAATGAAGCAAGTAAAAACTTTGTTCCCATTAGGCAATGTCAAAACTGGAAAACCTATGCCACATATATATTGATTAGGAGAAGAACTCTCTAAGCATCAGCCCCGAAGACCGAAATCAACATCAGACTGACACCCAAAGAGTTACTCAACCCAACCACCATATATGATTCTAGGCAACTAAGCATGATGGACTCCTTTTAGGTCATAAGGGAGTCCCTTCCTAAGACCAATCTGTATCCTATAAAGCCCAAAAACTTTAGTCAAACCAATGAACACCCTCGAGCCCCCAACATGTGTTACTAACAGATGAGTCATACTCCCTATGTGGTTTGCAACAGAAATTGGATTGAGAATGGGACCGAGAGGATATACTCTTAAGAAGAGATATGATGCACGAATCTAGCCTTCAATCTTCTAAGCCGCATTTCTTGAGCTTAACTCCATTATGCTTTGTCCGTCTTTAACTTCACAATTTCGTAGCTTCTTAATTCTTGTTTCCAAAATATGAGTTGGGACCTATTTCCCGTTCCTCTTTCACTTATTCTCCTTCTAGCATACTTGGCTCAAGCCTAACTGCGTACTCATGGTTCCATGCAAGCTCTCGAAAATTCATTAGTAAATCTTGGATCTTGTTCACTTACTAGAAGGTATTCCACATAGATGAATTATCTTTTGAAAATAAACAAATGTCAACTATGTTGCCAAATGTACGTACTAAGGTGATTCTTTACAACTCATGCATTAGCGAAATGAACCTTCAGCCTTAGTGGCGAACACTACTGGAGCGCCCTATTCTGAAATGCTCCTCCTAATGAACCCCTTTTCTAGAAGCTCTTTAATCTGTTTACTGAGCTCTTTCCTTTCTCGTGGAGCCATGTGTCTAACGGGCAACGCAACGGGCTTTGCATTATCTACAAGATATATGCGGAAGTCTATTTCCCGCTTCGGAGGCAAGCCCCTTCACCTCTTCGAAGACATCCGGATATTCCCGGACCACTCTAACTGATTGCAAGTTTTCAACAGAGGCATCTAGCGATTCAAGATAACTAAGCATAACCGCATACGAGGGATTACAAGAAATTTCCAAAGTATTACCGAGCTGGGTTAGGAGCCTAACAACCCTTTTCTCACAATCAAGGATGGCCCCATTACGGGATAGCCAATCCATACCCAAAATCAAACCATAACCCGAAAAGCCCAAAACAAAGGCACTACATAGAAATTCTACACTTAGAATAGAAATTTTCAATCCCACACAGATCATAGACAAATGAGCTGGGCCCCCAATTGGGTTTGAAACAATTAAGGGGTCCTCTACCATACTAGTTTTTAGGTGCAGAGATTCTACTAAAGCAGACGAGATAAAGGAGTGTGATGCGCCAGAATCAAATAAAGTGCGAACGGGGTGATCGTAAAGATAAACTACACTTTCTACAGAAGTGTTCGTACCTCGCTGTTGCAAAGGTGGCGCTTCTAGCACATGAACCTGTGCCCCTGGGGTGGATCCAGCGCCCTGCCCCTGTCCCCGTTTCTTTGGGCAGTCCTTAGCCCTATGGCCCGTCTCACCGCAAGAAAAGCACCCACCATTCTCCTTGGCCTTCTTTTTCCGGCAGTCCTTTACTAAGTGCCCCACTTTGCCACAGAAATTACACGTCCTCTTCTCTTTGTTGCCTTCCCCGCCTTTTTTAAAGTCTGTCTTCTTAGGCTGCAAACCCTCTTTCTTCCCTTGAGAGCTTTCTGCCTTCGTCTCCTTCTTGCTCTTATCCTCTTCATTCAGCAATGCCATTTGCACCAATCTTTCATACGTGGCTCCCATGGGTATATGGGTCATGGCCAAACTGTGTAATGGCTCATTTAACCCCTTGACGAAACGGAGAGCCTTCTTGTGCGGGGTGTTGACTAGGTCAAGTCCAAACCTAGCCAGCTCATCGAACTGATTCACGTATTCTCTAACTGTCTTGTCCCCTTGTTTAAGAATTAAGAATTTTTCGAACTGCAAACTTCTTTCTGCATCTGAGAGAAATTTGGTCTCAAACCTTGCTTTCTTTTCCTCTTTCTACAATCCTTGGCTATGTGCCCTTCCGTACCACAAAAATTGCATTTCCTTTTTTTCTCGTTTCTTATTATTATTGTTATGATCCTTTCTTGTTTGACTATTATTCGTCTTCCTACTCTGGGACTCTTCCGTTTGCTGGTTCACGTGGAGGAGGAGGAGTGAAAGCGTCAGCAGCTGGGGAGTAAGGTCCCCAGACATGCTAAAACAGAAAGGATAGATTCAAAACGAAGGGTAAGAGATAGTTCCTATGGCTTTGGGGAGTGGACTTTGCCTTTTAAAAATAAAATAATATTTTTCTTTTAAAAATGCTTCTTTAAATTTCCTTTTTGAAAATAATTTTTCAAAACTTTTTATCTTATCTGGTAAACCTATGCTCTGATACCAAGTGAAACACCCCACCTCCGTTAGGGTCACTCTCAAAGGGAATGCCCTAATTTTGGTGGAGGTTTATAAGTACAAGTCACAGATATACAAGACAGATATAAGAACACATATTTGTAAAACAGCGGAAGAACAACAAACTTTATTTCATTAAGTCAAATACGTGTTACAACAACATCCTTTCCAAAAACATAACATAACACTTTCATAATCTGTCTTGAGTACATTATTTAAAGAAGCATAAATAAAACATAGATAAACTGCAAAAGCCCCTTAGTGGATTGTCCAAAGCCATAGTTCAAAACAGGAAAGTCCAAGCAATACATTTCTCTTCTTCAAGCTGGATGTTGAGGCTGGTCAAGCTGCTGTGTTCCCTCCCTGAGGACCTGGGGGGGGGGGGAACGGAAGAAAGAAGACGAAAGAAAAATAGAGTCAGACATAAAGCCTGAGTAAGTCTAGTACTACTTTGTCTATGAATAAAGAACTGGGTATGATAAGTAAAACAGGAGGTGGGCAAACACTATGAACTTGGTTAAGTTATCTAGGGTCGAATATACTATCGTACCCCATGTTAATCTCTGAACCCATATAAACTAGTTTCCAATTTGCACCCCATAATCAGGGTGATGTGATCCATTCAATGATGATCGGCTCCTACTCGCATAGTTACATGTGTCTTACGGCCCCCGATGTCTGTAGTTACCTATGCTGGTCCCGTCATGGGGTGTATCAAGTCCCATAGTGGCAACCCGACACAACCTTAGAGTGCACAGGTATGCTACTGGTGTCCAGTGCCTTATTTTTCTGCGCCGGAGTGTGTGCACGCCCGCAGTCCGTTAGAACCTACACTGCTACACCACCGCCATCGCTTTGACCTCTTACAATCAGCCCAGTAATCGTGCCCCACCCTGCCTAGTTTCAGGGTATCCTGATACACCTTTTAGGGTTACTGCTGAAAAGGGTCCCTCGTTACTAGGTTTTCTATCTCTAGCCAACATGCTAAGTTGGTTAAGTGTTCCCTACCTAACCCCACCAGTCTGTTTAGTTTAGCATGTTCCATTTTGATTAAGTCTTTAGTTCACTTAATACTAACAATCCTGACTCAGCCTTAATTGTCTTATTAAGGCCCTGACCTCTCACATTAGACATGTATTGTTGTGGCTGCCTGTTGTCGGTTGGTTCCGGGCAGTCTTACGCCACAACTCAGTCTAACCTCGGGTCCTTGCTGGGCTCCATGTTTAACCTCCCACATTGGATAGGTATTGTTGTGACTACTGGACAGCCGGGCGGTTCCGGGAAGGTTTACATCACAACTCAATCCAACCTCGGGTTAAACACATCGTATTTTCTACATTTACATATCTTGTCATTCTTCTTTATTTCTTATATGTAAATATTTGCGGCCCATTATTAAGTTAATGGTGTAAAGATTACACCAATCACGGGCCCAACCCATACTTGAATTTGGGCCCTTCTATTTTATATTTTCATTCATTAATAAATTTTAACCCAACGTTATTTTCCCCCGTTTTACACGTCCGTTTATATATATTGGGCTTAGCCTTTTAAAGCCCAATTTAGCCATGCGAAAGGGGAGGCTTATGGCGTATACACAAAGAGGGGAAGGTGAGCGCATGAACTTGCAATACGACGTTGGAAATACAAAATAGAAATTGGTGTACTTGCATAGTGGTAACATAGGTGACATGAATAAAAGCATGTGAACTTGCATAGGTTTAACTACAACATGAACCTATATTCTCATTTAGGCATAATGTCAAACATAAGTATGTCATAAATATTCCTAGCATAAGCATAGCATAATGTCAAACATAAGCATGGCATAAATACTTCTAGCATAAACATGGCATAAGTAAAGTTAACTTTGTTCATGGCATAAACATAAACAAATCATGTTCATAAGGTTTCTACATGTTTACAAAGGGGATACTTTGTTACTAACACAAAAGCATAGTTCAACTTAAATCATGGTTTAAGTCTAATCATATAACGATGGTATAAATATACTTATGCATAAATATTCCTAACCATGGTGTTTGCTTTAAACTTGCAAAAAGAGGATTTTTGAGTCTAACCTAACCATGTCTCACATATGTCACCATATAATTCTTTTAAACAAGATAGACTTAATCATAGATTTCAATTATGCCAAATATAATTCATAGCCTAGCCATATTCATAAGTTTTGCAAAAGCATGACTTAATACATGGATTATAGTGTCAAAATTTCAACATAGTTTCATATGAACTATAACAACCAAACTTGTCTCAATTACTTGCAAAATGATTTTATGCACAAAAATATACATCATGATGGCATAATACCAAAGCCCAAACTTGCATAAATTTCACTCAACTATATACATGTAGCTTCAACATAGACTACATAATTTGCGCAATATTCCAAACGTATATTTGCATAGAACTACCACATGTAGTTCTTTATAACATGAATAACATAATTCAAGAATATCCAAACATATACAAATTGATAAGAACGTACAAATATGAATTACTTCCATTGCCACAATTCAAGCATACACATCAACACAGTTGTTTATTTATACCAAAGTAATACTCTACTTACAATGGTTGCGGCGAATTCTCTAATTAAGAGACACGATTCCTTTGTTGAATTGATTAGCTTTAGGTTGCTTGAATTGCTTTAGGCTTTAGAACTTTCTTCCTAACTCTCTCTCTAGTCGGCGGCTACTCTTTGTCGTTCCTCAGCAACATGGCGGCTATAATCTTATTTTGAATGAATAGATTAGGGTTTAGTCTAGGGTTGTTTATATAGAGGTTAGGAATTGATTAGGACCATTGATGTTGCTAGGTTAGATCGTAGCCATTCATTAGGAAGAGAGACCAATAAAAACTCGCCACCTAGCCCTAATGACAAAGCAAGCTTCTGAAAATCGGCCAAACACAGACCTGGCCAGCCAGGGCTAGACCAGACCTGGCCAGCAGGTCATTTTTGACCTGGGCGCACTTGGCAGGTGCGCCAGGTCAAAAATGTACTGGCGCACTTCACAGGTGCGCCAGTTCATTTTTGTTCTGGCGCACTTCCCAAGTGCGCCAGTGCATTCTGGCCCTTTTTCGCTTTTTCGCCCAACTTCGTTCGTCCATAACTTCTTCATACGATATCCGTTTTTCGAAAACTCGGACTCTATTTCGCGTATTTTTCCGAGACGAACGCAATGGCGTATCCCGTTTCCCTTAGTTCTTTGATTTGAAATTAATTATACTTTAATTTGTGAGTTTCACAGTTATAGAATTCACGGGGTGTTACATCGACCAAGTTTAATTTTCCTCTATCTTTGACATTGCCAAAGTTTGCAACTATTGTTCACCTATCATGCCCATGAGTATATGTTCCACTAGATTCATTGCTGCATTATGACTTGAAATATTCTAGCTGCGCCTTCATGTTTGCTTGGCTGTCATACTACCAGCTGGATCTGTGTCTTTCACCATCCTGGACCGGTTTGTACTAACCTGCTTCATGTTTTGCTACACTACTTATATGCAGTCTTGATTCTTGCATTTGGCTTGCTCCTTTGTGAGCCTATGAATTTTGCCTTGTTTCACCCATGCTTTTTAGCTGTTGCGCTTGAGTTGGCTATGTATTTGCCTATTCTTCATGTCACCATGCTGAAGTTTGCATGTATACATCCTTGCACCATCCTGCTTAGACTTGTTTGCTACTCCAATAATTGCTGCACCTTGGCTTTTACCTTGACCATATTGAATGTTTGACATTTACACTTTTTGCATGGCTTTTCACTTTGAATTTCTTTGCTCGACACATGGGCTTCTACATATATTTGTTGTGCCATTGTGCTCATCCATTAAACTCCTACTGGCATTGATATTTGAGTGATGCACTTAGTTGAGATGGTCCTTGTGGCTACTCCTCAGTTGCTTGCTGGTTGGCGAGGCAGTGCATACGTGTATATTTATACACTTGTGTATATGCAGCCATCAGTGAAGTTTTCCTGTCCTGCATTGAGATACATATATGTTTTCTGCCTTGTGGTATTTACAGTGAATCATTGTGAATATCACAAGCTGTCTAGACACTGTCGTATAAATCAGATCGAGTCAGAAAAATGATGAGAAACACACCAGAAAAATGAGAAAAATAATATTTTAAAAATAAAATTTATATTTACATGTATTCAGTTTTACTCTTGTTGCACTGTACTGTGTGTTTATGTTTTATGTGACAGGTATGAAGATGATGGCTAGACTAATAGTGAAGATGCTGGACTGATTGAAGCAGAAGACATAAGACAAGTATATTGCAGTGTTAGTGTGTATAACAGTAGTGAACGACTATATATATGAATATGAAAAAGTAAAATGAGTGATTGTATATATGTATGAGATATATAGACAGAGTGTTATAGCGAGGAGCTGTGTAACAACAGAATTGTACCGATGTTTGTATTAAGCAAATTTGTCTGAAATAAAATATTATTTTTATTATGTTCAAACAAATTTGTCTAACGTATTTAGTTTATATACAAGTACAAATATTTATATTTAAATAAAATACTGTGTGAATATATGAAATTCTTTACACTCGTATTCTATTTGAATATAAATATTATATTCCTGTCTATGATGTTATATAACAGTACAATAACAAACACATTTACAATAAATTATATTTGCTTGTTATCATTAAACAAAAATCATATAATTGTGTATACAACACCGTTATATACAACATCTAAGACGTACGAGCTTAGAGGTTATATAACGATAGATATCAGACATATGGCGTGAATTGTCAGTGTGGCATGCTGAGATGCAAATGATCAAGGATTATGTTGAAAAGCAAAGTCTTGTGGTTGATGATCAAAGCACGACCATAAAGGGCATAGCTTTGTGTATAGCGTTAATTCGCGAGCCTCACACCTCGGTATGAGTCAAAAATTGGATAAGGGACCAAAGGAGTGCATGACATTTCCTTCTAGCTATTAGTGGTGTCATGGTATAGAGCCCAGACATTTATTATATTTTTACCTATGCAGATGATGGATTGCGAGGCGCGTCGGATATATTGGTTACTACGGAGTCGATAAATATGTCCTATAGGACTGGGAAACGTGTGTTCAGGAATACTTATCCACTAACGTAAGTGTGGACCGGGCTTGGAGGATCCAAGGATCTACTGCGGGAGATCCTAAGGCATTTGCTAGAGTGTCTCGAAGCCAGCGAGGAGTACATCCCTTGCCTCGAATCATGACGGAAATCCAATTTCCAATATATGATATTTCGGTTTTAGTTGTAAACCCATATGGTGACATAGTAGCATGGGATACTATGTCGTCTATGATTGATACCTTTATATTTGAAGCTGTTTTTGACACTATACACTTATTATAGTATCATATGATTTGTTTTAAATGTACCAAGTATGTTTGGATATTATAAGGGAAAACCCTATCCTCCGGCTTGCATTGCGTTGTGTGATGGGACCTGGGTCTTGTAATAGCTCCATTTTTCCAAAAAAGCATTGCGTTGTTTGTTCTATTCACTGGTATTCTTGGGGGGAAACTCGTTCCGTGTTATACGGCGTGGTCCCTTGATTTACCTTATTTCAAAAGTAAAGTTTTAAATAACTGTTTTAGTTCTCACACCAGTCACCTTATTGACCTGGAGTTTATTGTTTTAAACTAAACTCTGGGTGCCCTGATTTTCCACATGGGCAGCTAGTAGTTTGGTTTTGCAGATATTATATTTACAGGATCCTAGATTTACAGCTGGAACCATATTCGGAAAGCTCTGTTTCCGTGTATTTCTTTCAGTTGTGTTATGTATTATTTTTCTGTTGCATTGTAATTTTAAATCTCTGATATTTTCCGGTGTGTGATATTTATTCATACTCTGTTATATTCTTGTACTCTGATGTAAATTGTTTGTAATAAGCAATGAAATGTTCCTCTATTTGTGTTCTGATTTGTCGTGTTCTCAACTCAATCCGAGCTTTCCCGTAAGGGTGAGTTTGAGTCGTTATACCGGGGTTTAAAAAAGCCATGAACGGTGCAACCTTTGGGCACAAATTCCGGCGAGCTTAGGCCACTATCAACGATCATGGTCGTTGATTATCTCCTCATCGCCGAGCTCTTCAATTTCCATTTGGAGTTTTCGAAAATGGTTGAATGGATTTGGAGATCGGAAGGGAAGAAGATTGGAGGATAAATCAGCTGTTCGCTTTTCCTAAGGTCAGCGGAAGCGATGTGTAACGACCCGGATTTTCGAACAATTTATTTTTAATTTTCAATATGGTTTTAAATATTGAGTTGATAGTATAAATGAATTTTTATATTATGGTATCGATTTAATAATCTATTTCGATTTAATATCAAATATATTAATTATTGTAATATGAAATATAATTAAAATCAAAGTTAAAAACCGAGTCAAAAACAATTCATCTGAGTAATATAAATTCTGTTTGAATATAAACGATAATAATAATAATTTATTATCGAGAAAATGATCAGTTTTGAATTTAAATTATATTATAATAATTTAATATGGTATATACATTCAAATTAAATTTCAGAATATATGCCGTCCAATTCAGAATAGCGTTATAACATTTAAACGCCAGTCATTAGGTTAAAATAGCGGTTCGTGAATTCATGTATTGGACCCCAAGATATTTGTAATGAATAAAATCGAAATCGAATCAAAATTCAAATCAATATCGATTTAAAAAGAGTAAAAATCTCTTTATTTGAAGTCAATTAAAATTCGAAATCAAATCACATTAAAAACTGGTATTTAAGCTACCCTACCATATGTACCTTCGCAGACCTAAATTACTTCGTGCTTAAGTATTTTCTTCTATAAATCACTATATGTTTTCCCTTTTCTTTTCCTATCAAAATTCGTTCATCTGAATCTTTCAAAGCTTCAATAGAAATGAATAATTAAAAGGCCGTCCCTTTCATCAATACCTGAATCGAAAACTGGTTCTCATCTACAAACCGCAAAGTCAAAATTAATCCAAACGAAATCCAAAATCCCTATAAAAAACCAGTTAGGAGTTCTTGGTTGATTTGGTTTTACTTTCCGTAGTGGAAGCACATGCAATTCAAGTACTGGGCTCGACACTTTTATTTGCATAAGGCTAGGTCAACGCGATTGAGTGATAACAAAGTTCAAGAGAGTGGTCCAGACGACAATGAAAGGATCTAGGCAAGGCACACAAGCTGAATTGCTCGAAGGTCTCGGTCATTGTGGAGTTAGGGTTTCATACAACTCAACGTCGTAAGTTGTTAAAGCAGTTCCCAGTTTTCTATAGGGGATGACGAACGGAAATCAAGGGAAGGAGGAAGCAAAGTCGTGGGCTTTCCCCTCTCCTGTGTAACGCGTTGATAAAAGGAGGCACTGTGATGATACCGTATGGAGCAAGGTGTGACAGTTATGTTTGGGAGGATGTTGCGAAGGAACTGATGTGGAAGATGAAGCTGGCAACAAGCAAGGTAATAAAGTTGGGAACGTTGGCAGTTAATTAAATGGGATGTTTGAGTTGTGTTGATCTGGGATGGGTGAACGAGAAAGTTGCGTTGAGGGTTTTGGTTCGAGATAAATGGAGTTGGAGCGAGTGCGCTACTGAAGTTGAGAACATGGAAATTACCTGGAGCGTGGATTGGTACAAGGTGAAAGAAGGCGACTTCCTGATTTAGGGAAAATGATAAACATGGTATTTTCGATTTTTTCTTTTTAGTTTAAAATTTAAATGCATAGAGTAATCAATTTCTTTATGCTAAAATTAATTTAAATAAATAGTCGTTTAATCATTAAATAAAAATCAAATGATCGTAGGAACAAATAAATTCCTGTAAGACAATTCGAGCAGATTCATGGCGCGATGATATGGAATTTAATGAGATATTCGACAATGGAAAATCACAGTGAGTAAATATCACTCAAATTTTATTTAGAATCATTTTTATTAGTAAAAAATAATTGTTTATTGGTTGTTTTCATGCATTGGAATCATATAGTGGCTATATTATAAATATGTTAGTTATTCAGGCTTGGTTGTTGTGGTTATTATATATATTGGTGGTTGGATTCCCACAGTACCATTAGCGAATGCCCATAGTATCATTAGCGGATGACTGTATACACCCCCACGCTATGACAGTGGATGACCTTCTATACCGCAATATCCTACCTCGAAGCAGGATGGGTATTATTAATGTTGGCTAATGTCTGTGGATGCAGGAAAAACAAGTTGGAGGGATCCGATTGGATTCGTCAAAAATATTATTAACTGTTTGTTTTCATATATATTATCATATATGATGTGTTAGAAAATCTATGGTTGATAACTGGTTTTTTGATTGACTGAATATCACTGAGCCCAAAATATTTATATATAAAAATACCATTAAAAGGATATTTTAGATTTAAAAGGGGAAATCTATTTTCAAAAATAGAATTTGAAATTTTAATGAGTATAGAAATATTAACTTGTTTCGAACAAGTGTTAATTTATAAACGACATATATAAATTGAATAAATGCAGGAAATTGAAGTAAATTTATAAACGGTGTTTATAAATAAAATGAAATGATTTTCATTGGATAATCAGAGAATTTAAATAAATTTATAAACAATGTTTATAAATGAAGTGGAAAAAACTACAATTTGATAATTTTAATATTTAAATTCAATTGTGAGCTTAAAAATAGAAATAGGGAATCGTTTTAAAGAAGTAAACGATGAAATATGTTCTGATGTTCAAAATGTAAATTGAACTAAAAATAAATTCGTAAGGATTTATGATTTGAATTCGATTAGATCAAATTTTTTTAAATAAAGTATTTTCGTAAAAGATATTAGGATTAATTGTATTAAATAGAAGTTTAAATTTAAATATGTAAATAGATTCTATATTTATATATGTAAGTTATAATAAATAGAAATTTCCAAAATAAGATTTTGGTTTTAAATAGATTTCGAAACGGACTTATTTAAGTATAACACAAATAAATTTATAAACGATGTTTAAAAATATGGTGAATAAATTAGCAAGAGATAATTGGTAACTTTAAATTCAAGTACGAATTTAAAATATAATTTGAAATCATTTCAAAAAGGGAATGACAGTTTAATTACGGAATTCGGAATATAAAACGAATTGAGTTTAAATAGATTTGAAACGAAACTTGTTTTTAATATATAAACAAGGAAGTTGGATTTTTGAACGATGTTTATAAATCAAGTAAAAATAATTATCATTTGATAATTTAGACATTTAAATTCAAGTATGAATTTAAAAGGGAATCGGAAAACGGTTTGAAATAGAACGATAAATTTTATTCTGGAATTGGAAATATAAAAGGAACTGAGATAAATCTAAGGATTTAAAATTATAATTCGATTATATCGAATTTTATAAATAATTTATTTATAAAGGATTTGGAATTTAGTAAAGAAGATTTAATTACAACTGAATTATAAAATAATCAATGGTTCTGGAAAATCAGAATATTAAGTTGAATTAGGAAAATTTGTTTAATATATATTAAAATATATTAGAATGGAGTTGAAATTTATTATAAATGAAAGTTTAACATTTATATATACAAATATGATTAAAACGAACTTGTCATAGCGCGGTAGTTCGTAATTTGACATTTCGAACTTCAATTGAGTATATAGAACACAATTTAAGTCGGAATTCTTTGAAATGGGAATCTTCATGACCGATTGGATAACATTTTTCTAATGGAAGAGAAAAATCTAGATTTTGTCGAGTATATTTTGAGTTATGTCAAAATCAAATTTCCAGAAAAACATCGCCATGACCATTATAAAACCATAACGGTTTATTTAAATAAATAAATCTGAAAGTTCATTAGAAAAATCCATATTTGAGTTATAAAATAAATATGAAATCAAGTGGAGTAATAAACCGATTTTTGATACAAAAATCAGATTTTTAAATTATGGAATGAAGTTAACTAATTATAAAAATAACTAGTTAACGGAGTTGGAATCAAATTTAATTTGGTTAAGTAAAGTGGGTTGGCAAATTAAAAATTGAGAATTTAATATGGAAACTTGAATTACATTTGGAATCGAATATGGAAAGTGAATTCGATTTGTTTATCAGTTAATAACAAATGTGTTTAAAACACGGTTGATTCCAAGTAAAAGTGGAATATGCAAAAGAGCTAATGAAAGTATAAATTAACGAATTGAGTTAAAATGACCAGATTGAGTTGGAATAAATTAGAAATGGACGCATATGTGATAAACAGGTATGGAATGAAGACAATGAAGTTTATAAATTTAGTGCCCGACAAAAAGGTACATGTTTAAATTCCGTATGAGGTTTTGTGCGCCGAATTGGCAAGTCGCTTGGGTTTTTGATTTTCTTTTTGAATGGAAAGGGCCTAGAGAGGCGTTTTGTAGTTGTACAGAGTGACCCGTACAAAGGAGGTTATATAAAATTTTCCGAAAATTTAAGGAGTTAGAATATTTTTAAGAAAATTTGATAGTTAGAAATCAATGTATCGATATATGTAGAATTCGATAAGGAAACAAACTTAAAATAGAATATTATAAACAAAAAGGAAATCTCTAATTAAATCTGGTAAAATTAGAAAGAGAAACGTATATGGGTTTAGAAATGAATAATTGATTTTTATGGTGTTGATTATTCGAGGCAAGTGGTCTTGTCTTTTTTGAAGTTAATGATGATTTCAGTCAAGGTTTGTGAGGTAATTATACCCTGACTTGATTGATTTAATTATTAACCGATAAATAGGAGGATTCAGTCTCGGAGATAAATGTTTAAAGAAATTTAATTGAATGAAATATTTTGGGTTGTTGTAACGATGTTTTACACAACGTTCGTTTTAACCCAAGTAAGTGGAATTTTGGAAATATATCATAAATATTTCCTAAGTGTAAAAATAACCGAGTTCGGGAAAGAGATAAGTAATTGGAATGTTTTGCAATTATTAATAGAAGATATTTTCTAAATATAGATGATAAAAGATGGCGATATATGGAAATGTTTTCCAAATAGTGTAAGAGGCCAAGATAATTATTGAAAATATTGGGTTAACCAAAATTCTTAAAGAAACGGATAAGTGATTTAATTAATGAAATATTAATTAAGGGGCCCAGTGATTGTTTTACGTTTTGAATGGATGTTTGATTTTCTTCGATAGTTAAATAACCGACTATCGAAGTGTTTGCCAATATCATTGTCAATATGGAGAGATCAGTTGGATTATTATCCGAGAACCACTCCGTATTGGCAGTAGCGTTGCGAATCTAACTACAAGAAGATAATCGAAGATGGAGTAAAGTGCAAGGACTTTTTCTATTAATGGAAATTGTGCTTTCGGTTTCATTCAATCCCAGAACGATCGTATATGGATGAATGTCTGACATATTATTTCCAGTGATCCCATATGTTGGTCTGTATAGATATATATGGTGGCGGAGAATTTATTCTCTTAGCATAATATCCAGAATATATTTGTACAATCAATTAGGGATTAACAGATCTGAAACGTGGCATTCAAAGTGATTGTGCTATCAATGAAATGTAAGTAATCGTAGCCTCAGGCCTCAACAACCGGTAAATGACAAAAATCGTGCAGGCAGCATGGCTAAGTGGGTAGCTCCCTGTTAGGGTGTATTATCACATATCTAGAGAAATTTATTTCATTCTTTATTCTATTCGATGCTATACCATTCGGGAAAACGGTTGTTGATCCCAACCGTTGGTGATATACATTCGATAAACTCAAGCGAAATAAGTGGTCGATCATATGTGGCCAGGTTACAAGACGTTCTTGTTGAACCCAGTGCATTATCCTCTAGAGATACACTATCGGAAGGTGGTTCCATACCTTGTCATAGTTGGAAATTCATTACCAAATAAGTGCTTGGGGTTTTGATTATGTATTATGTATGTGGAGCGTGAGATGAAAGCGTTCCACTAGATTTCTATTTATTTGATTTAGACACTATTATAATATCAAAAGAGTTTTGATATAAGGATTATCGTTTCTTTCAAAAGGATTTTGAAAGTTAAATCAAGTATTTTGGATTGTCATAAGGGAAAAACCCGTTCAGTGTCATACGGCGTGGTCTTATGAGATATCATTTATTTTCTCAAACTGTTTTAAATTGTTTACTCATTCCAATCCAATGACTGACCCAGAGTTTTTTTTTGTTTTACTTATACACTTGGGTGCCCAACTTTGTATGGGAAGTCAAGTAGTTCAGGATTTTACAGATTTATGTAAAGGAGCTTGGAGGAGGAGGCTTCATTGTTAGATATATAGCATTTTTATTTCCGTTGTGTTGTAAGTGTTGTACTCTGATAAGTGTATGTTATATAGTTAAAATTTTGTATTTCAAAGATATGTTATATTATATTTTGTTCCACTGCGATGTGAGATTCGATGTTGTTATTTCTGTTCTTCTTCTACCTTTTTCTTCAAAAAAAATGATTCATATTTCTGTGATATTTGGGTTGGATGGGTGATGTATGTAGTCAACTCAGATAGTACGGATTTGCGGGCCGTTACACGGTGGAATGAGGGAACAAATATTCCAATTTATATATATATATATATTTAATATTATTTTATTTCCAAAAATAGAGATTTTGCCCTCGAACTCCAAATCAAACCTAACAAGTGTCGTCCACAACTAAATACCCCCATTCCGGACACGATGGAATATGTTTCGTAAGCCAATTCAACTGTTTCGATATGTTTTTCTATAAATTAAAATATAAATCAACATATATTGAATTTAAATGTACATTTTAATTTACCGGGGCCTTATATTAGCTCCAAAATTTCCAAAAAAATAAATTGAGCTATGTTTTGATGATACAGTCCTACCAAAACTAATTTTGTCGAATTTGGAGATCTTTTGTAAAATCGAACTTTTCTAGTCAATTAAGTTTGAACTAAATTGACAAAACACATTTAAATTCACCACGCTCACATATTAATTCCAAAAATTATGAAATTTGAAATCTAACAATAATTTGACATTCCGGATCCAAAAAAAGTGGTTTCGTAAAAAATGGAAGTCGTTTGCAAAATGGCTATTTTTAAGCGCTATATATTATATTAAAATATATATAAATGCATAGTGAATATTTTAAATTTTAAACTGATCATAACTTTCAATTTATATTATGAAATCTGAATTTTTCACATTTGTTTGAAAGATATGATTAAACAGATTCAAATGTTTCTGGTTTTACTGAAATCCGATTTATTTTGAATTTTGTACATTCATTTGAAATTAAAAATCGAATTTTCAAACTACTACACCATTTCAGGCTCGTTTTATAGTTAAATTAAATATATTTTTTCTACTTTGATTTAAATAATTTTTTTATTGTTATTATTTAAAATAAATCATTTTAAATATTCAAAATCCATTAAAATAGCTAAAATAAAATTTTTAAATTGGTTCAAAAATTCCGGGTTGTTACATTATATCTAAATAGATGCCCTTGTATATGCTTAGATAGATATAATTTTTCAATGTTTTGACGTTAGAACCATTTTCTTTGCTCCATGTCGATTCTACGGGTTAAACCTTAAATCATTCCGAGTTTTTTAGATCATCTATACTCATAATCATTCTAATCTATTCAATTCCGAGTAAGAGTCATCCATAACTTGTTCAATGCTAAACTAGATCACATAAAATTTCACAGATGTTATGTAGATGAGTAAAGTGTCTAACCTATGAGTCACAACTTTATTACTTAAGCCAACATGAGTTGGTATCGACACATAGGGTACGTTTGGTGGTAACTCATGCCCATGAGTTCAACCTTCCTAAGTTTTGCTTTCATGTCTTTTAAGTATTCAAGCCAAGTTTGGTTCCAGTGCGATTTTGTTTGAATCTTATGGGTCTAGCTAAAGTTGTATTGGTACAGGAAAGAGTAAACATTAATGCTTTTTAAAAGAATTCATGAATTGACCAAATTCAAAGTAGAATAACCTGGATGAAACGATTTTTTGTGAAACATAGATAAGTCACTATTAGTCATCACTAAGACAAAAAGAAACTAGTAAGTGGTCATATTTACATGCTAAATGCAACACATCTCATAAAGCATTGGCATTTTGTCTGGGTGTCATGAATATTAACAATATTAGCGACATCTAGAAATATGACTATTTGCAACATAAGTATATGGTTTTAATAAAAAAATATTTTGCAGTGAAACTACTTTTCATAATTGTATCTGTATGTTGATGCTTAAACAAGTTTGTAACTAATGCTGAGGAAAATGAAGAACTTATAACGCAAATCATTTGCAGAATTTTCTAGACTTTCATGACATCCCCTGTGTCGTAAAAGTTTACCTTTTTCTTGCGTATATCCTTGACAAAAATTAATTTCTATGTCTACCCAACAAAAATATTCACACAGTTGAAAATCATTTACGATGCATGCTTATATTGTAGGATATTATTTTATGTATATAAAGAGAAATTTTGTGGTTGTGGCTGCGTTCTAAAGTAGGTTGTTCTATTAACTCTAAAACAACTTTTATTGGAGTTATATCTATGGTCGTGACTATGTTGTCTACCTTGACCACAATCTCATTTAAAGTGAGTAAAATTAGCATTAACTTTAGATTATGGAGCTAAACCAGTTGTTTCGATTAGTGACTTTAATAAGAAATTCATTATTTTGTTTAATAATTAACAATTATGACAAGATTTCATAATATTTTACATAATAGTGTTCTCCATATAGTTGTTGCATGATTATATTTAAGGCAAGTAATGCCAAAAATGCTTTTTTAAATTGGTACTTTTTTACATTAAAAAGTAAATAATATATTTTAATAATATGTCCCATTAAAACCTTACAACCCTAACATAACAAGAAAAAATTGTACAAATTATATTCATACATTACAATTTAGCCATTGAATTAAAATAACAAACAATCTCCAAAAAAAATGTGTTAATAAGCCCATGAACGTATGTACTCGAAAAAAGTGTTAATTTATACATTGTTGATTAAACATAACTATATTTCGAGGTATTTAAGCATTATCAGTCTTTTCTTATAGATTTTAAGTCATGAACTCGAGTTTAAAAATATTCCTTTATTCATCTAATTAAGATGAATAACTCGTCGCTTGAGAGATTCGAACTCTCGCGGAGAAACCCAATATACTTAGCAGGCACACGCCTTAACCACTCGGCCAAAGCCACTTTGTTGTTAAAATTCCTTGTTTATTTTTATAATTTCAAAAAAAACTTGTGTTCAACAATTCTTGCCTAGTGTTTAGATGTATTAATGTATAATTATGATCTCAACACTTAAGTTCATAATTAGAGAGACCTTTCAATTCTATTTTTTTTAAGATTTCCATGGATATGATATCTTAAAAGTGTCAAAGCTTTTGCATTATCGCGTTGGAACATATCACTACAATTTATAATGGCATTCTCTTAGAACTGAGGTTGAAGGTGGATCTCAACATTAAATATCCATGATAAACAATTATCTCAATAATAAGTGGAAAATGTATGAACATCAAAATTTTGTTTATATGTACGTAATTAAAGCATTTCATTGAATACGATAAGAACATGAATCTAATAATTCTTAGACTGGAGAAAATGAACATCACTACAAAATAGTAAAAGGCAGTTAAATATAATTTGATTTTGAAAAGTGAATATCTCTATACTAAAATAGAAAGAGTGAGAAAAATTAAATAATGAAACACAAGATAGCAGGTTATTGATTTCTGCCTAAGTACATGAGGAAAAAATATATCTTGTATGTGGAAGTGATAAAAAAGGTAAATTATAAAGTATGATTCTAATGGAAAATGATGATGTAGAGTACTTTAAAGGCAGTGATGTACATGGACACATGCACACATACCCATATATTTGAGAGAAAAGATTAATATATGAAAATGAATATCATTACAAATAATTGATAGTAATTTACATTCTTTTGACAACCGTAGATCCAATGCCATTATTTGGATTCATTATTCAAGAGTAACATGGTTATGTTGGAATTTTTGAAAGAGGTGAGATGTAAAACTGCTCAACATGGAAATACCTTGTGTATGTATATAGTAGTGGTGGTAATAAGAATATAATCAACATTTGTGATATAATGAAATAGAGCTACTTTGACCAATGGATTATTTGATCCATATTGATGCAATGCGGCCAGATGAAGAAGAATGGCGCCTACTAAAATAAGGGGGAGTAAATGATGGAGACTAAAAAAACGATTTAAGGTGGCCGCGTTTTACTTATTCCGCATGGAATTATAATACGATATAATTAGTGAATGTATCGGTACTAACACCAAGAAGAATCAAGCATACAAAAATACTTATTTGAAGTGCTAGGGGAGAAAACGTGATATATATATATTTAAGTAAAGTCTGATTAAAAAATGTAGACACAGACAATGATATATTGAATCTCTACCATTAGATTACCCCTTTGTTTTCTCCCTTCACATAGACAGGCTAATCCAACGTCTCAGATTTTGACCCTTCCAATTTATATCTAAATAGATGCCCTTATATATATGTCTAGATAGATATATTTTTTCAACATTTTGACTTTCAAACCATTTTCTTTGCTCCATTTTGATTCTACGGGCTTAACCTTAAGTCACTTTGAGTTTTTTTTATCATCTATACTCATGAGTCATCCTAAATCTATTCAATTTCGAGTAAGAGTCATCCATAACTTGTTCAATACTAAACTAAATCACATAAAACTTCACAGATGAAACAACCCAAACTCGCCCTTACGAGAAAGCCCGGATTGAGTTGAGAATACGACAAATCAGAACACAAACAATAGAACATATCATTGCTGTTACAATAATTACATCAGAGTACAAGAAAATAACAGAGTACGAATAAATAATATACATCAGAAAAATATCAGATATTAAAATACGTTACATAGCAGCGGAACAATAATACATAATACAACCGAAAGAAATATACGGATATAAAGCTTTCCGAATATAGCTCTAGCTGTAAATCTAGGATCCTATGGAAGGAAATATCTACAAACCAAAACTATTAGCTGCCCATGTGGAAAATTTGGGCACCCAGAGTTTAGGTTAAAATAATAAACTCCAGGCCAGTCATGGGACTAGTGTGAGAACTAAAACAGTTATTTAAAACTTTACTTTAGAAATAAAGTAAATCAAGGGACCATGCCATATAACATGGAACGAGTTTTCTCCCAAGAATACCAGTGCATAAAACAGTTTATAAACAGCGCAATGCTTTTCGAAAAATGAAGCTATTATAAGACTCAGGTCCCATCACACAATGCAATGCAAGTCGGGGGATAGAGTTTTTCCTTATAATAGCCAAACATACTTGGTACGTTTAAACAAATCATTTTGATATTACCATAATTATATAGTGTCAAAATTAACTTCAAATATAAATGTATCAATCATAGACGGCATAGCTGCCATATACTATGTCACCATACTAGGCTCTACAAGCAAAACCGAAATGTCACATATTGGAAATTGGATTCCATATATGAGTCGAGGCAAGGGATGTACTCCTCACCGGCTTCGAGACATTCTAGCAAATGCCTCAGGGCTCAGATGCTAGCGAGACCTTGGATCCTCTAAGGTCGGTCCTCCCTTACTTTTGAGGATTGAAAATTCCTGAACAACGTTTCTCGGTCCTATCGACCTATCCATCGGCCCTGTAGTGATCGATATATCCGAGGTACCTCACAATCCATCATCCACACAGGTAAAAATAAATAAATGTCTGGGCTCCATACCATGACGCCACCCATAGCTAGAAGGAAACATCATGCACTCCTTGGGTCCCTTATCACGTTTTTGACACATACCGAGGTGTGAGGCTCGAAGATTAACGCTATACAAAAAGTTATGCTATTTAAAGCCATACTTTGATCATCAACCATAAAACTCTTCTTTTCAACAAAAGCCTTGATCATTTGCATCTCAGCATGCCACACTGATAATTCACGCCATGCGAGTCTATCGATATAAAATCTCTAAGCTAGTACGTCTCAGAGATGGGTGTTAAGCAAGAGAATAAATTTTGCACCACCAAACAGATATATGTTTAATAGAGAGCAATCAACATAGAATAAAATCCAATGTCAGACACACATCCATTTACTAGTTCATTCCTGGTCCAAACGAAACTAGAGGCAACTTATTCCTCGTCCCATATGTCCAATACAAGAGAGAGGTCCTCGCATATCCGGTCGATCTCCATGTACGCCTGGACGATCACCACTTATTACCTTGTCTTGGGTGTATATCCCAAGCATGACATCAATAATCATCCAAACGATGTGATGAACTCCGGTCTTCAACCACCATTTCATCGTTGACTTATCGTCAAATCAGTTATTCAGAATGTGTATAAACTCGAACTTTCCGAATAACTCGCATATCTCATAAACAAGTGCAATAAAAACCCAACATATGCCTCATTCCAATTCAGAATATTCTTTTATTCAAATATTCATATCCTTTGGGAAAGATTCCCATTAATTTTATCAAATATGAATTCCTTTAAATTTATACTTTAATCTTCCTTTGGATATCAATTCTAAACCAAATTATGGTTTATCAACTAGTCGGGATTATCGAGCCTTACAAGAGTAATCATTTATTTATTAATCCCAATCCCAACCTATTCATCCCATGGAGTAAAACTGGTAATACTCCATATCTAACACTAAGGTGTTATCAGTAAATTTAATTATCATTTCACGTTCAAATCCAATTAAAGATTTAACTATCGCCTGGAGTAAAACTGGTGGTACTCCATTCTCGATCATTTCCCAAATTTGATAATTTAAGTTATCACATTCTCATTTCAATCTAATTAAAGATTCATTAAAACACTACATAGTTTTAACTTTCCAATAATCATTATTAATGATTATTTAACTTTGGGAAATCAAACATGCCACATCGACAATCTACACTGTACCATTTATTTCCGCCAATATTATCCTCTAAGCTCATACGTCTCAGAGAAGGGTGTTAAGCAAGAGAGTAAATTCCCCGCCACCAAACAGATATATATTTAGCAGAGATCAACAATACAGTTTGAAATACAATGTTAGACACATAATCCTGTGTTTAATTGGGTTAAAGAACTAATGTCATTTAAAACACAGTTCACGATAAACCCAAACTCACATTCCATTAACCATGGAATCTTCACGAAAAGCAGGTTAGTATATAATCGATATCAATTTCCGTATCCGACTAATAATATAAATGGAATAACGACAAAGCCTGTTAAATTCCATATACATTAACAGTCTTCCTCCACAGAAGCTCACTACGATTATTACCAAATCGAATTCCATTCCATTCCAATTTATTTTCTTAAATTGGAAAACTTTACTTTTGAAAATTTCCATTAATCTTAATTAAAAGATTTATATATTCCAAATTACATTTCACTGTTAATCGGGTAGAAGAATGAATGTCGTTAAAAACACATTTCATAATAAACCCAATTCACATTCCATATTATTCCACTTATTAAATATAACTGGAAATTCTAATAATCTTAATTAAAAGATTTATTCTTTTCACATGAGGTTTAAGAACAGTGTAATTTAAGACACCATTCATGAAAAACCCAAAATCCAATTTGATATTAAATATAAGGCTCTAGACAGAAATTATATCGGCTTACATTCAATATCAAATTCTGAAACCAACACATATCGTATGGGGAATAACGATATATATCTATCTTCCAAATTTCTCCACAATATCCGTACAGTCAAGGAATCCAATATCGAAATATTCCGTAGATGATTTCTATTCAAATCCATTCCAATTCATTAATTGGAAAATTCTGGTTATTTTAAAACCATTCACAAATCCAATTTATTTAAAAATTATTAGATTTCAAATCTAGTTAATAACTAGTTCATTTAGATAAAAAATATATTTTTATCTTTACAAACATGGATTTTTTCATCCAAATTCTTTCCAAATCATTTATTATTATTTTACACAAATTATCAGTATTTTAAATATTTTTATCCAGGTCTGTACAGTTGGTTTTGAATAACGGCCACTGAACTGCATCCAAAGCAACCTTTTCCAAATTTGATTTGGACATAATTCCAGATCCAACCATTAGATTTCAAATCTCTTATATTTGTTGGAAAGCGCTTTTAGATACGAACTTAACGATTTTGGTCTTAGTAGAATCCGACGGTTGGATCTCCCGTAATGTTAATTCGAAGTCAATGGTCGAAATTCGCGAACGATCACGGCGCAGTGCGTTCTATTCAAGCCATTAATATATATATATATATATATATATATATATATATATATATATATATATATTTCGTTCAAAACATATTTTATAAATTCTTTTTAAAAACGATTCCCACTTTCATTTCAATTTTAAATCAAAATTGAATACTCCTTATCATTATAATATTTAAATGATAATATTTTCAAAATATCAGATTTTGATATAACTTCATTTTCTATATTCATTATAAAAATAAATAAAATCGATATAAACATCGTTCACTCAAAATGGCGCATAACTAATCAACACGGCTTCAAATATTTCAATATTTTTGTGCCCATCCAAAATCGGACATCGAATTTACATTTTAATCCTTGACTGAATATTATTTTAAAATATCCGTTATTTTAAAATATTCGTTATTTTAAAATATTCTTTATTTTAAAATATTCTTTATTTTAAAATATTCGCTATTTTAAAATATTCGTTCATTCTGAATTGGAATCAGACACAGTCAATTACCTTATAATGTTATTTATATGGATTTCATACGACACATGTATGCAACAACAATGATAAATAATCAACCATCACCCAGAGTGCACTACACAACTGCAAATGCATTAAATATAAATAATTAATGCTTACAACAGTCTGTCAACCGATCCATTGACATACAACTAAATAATTGGGATTAGTGTACGTCAAATATCATCCCAATACATGTGTGGGGTTTCAACCAACAAATACTGAATATTATTTATGCAGTTGGGCGACGTATAAAATATTATCGTCCCAATCAGTGTGTAACGACCCGTATTTTTGGCAATCAAATATTTAATTCAATTTATTTAATTTAAATATTAGATTTGGAATATAGATGAAATTTAATATTTAATTCGTTATTTAAAACGAAGTTCGATCGTTATATATTTATATAATTATAAATCGAGCTTGAAAATGACATGCAGTTCGTAAATTCAAGTTTTGAACTTCAACTGAGAATACAGGGTTCGATATAAGTCGGATTTCTGTGAAACAAGAAACGTTGGGACCGTATTGACGATAATTTTCATATGAAAGAGAAAAATCCATATTTTGTGTTATAGTTTGTAAGATATGGCCAAAATAAAATTTGAAATAATCGCTGTGGAAATCGTTATTAAAATATCGACCTTTAAAATGGCCATTTTGCAAACGATCTCGGATTTCGACGAAATCAGTTTCATTGGGACCGTAACGTTAAATTATTGTACGATGGTGAATGGCGTGGAAAACCGATGTCGTATGTGACCACGTTAGCCATAAACGCCCGTTCATTTTCTATAGCGAGTATTTAAATAAATAAAGAGATATTTGAGTGTAACTTGAATAGACGATCGAATTAGACCACGAAACTAGTCCCGTTGAGTTCGTATCGTCGATTAGAGTCAGGATAGGTATATGGTTTGTTATTGTTAGAGACCGGATAATTTGGTGTTAAAAAGGGTATTGCGGTACGCGGTAAAAATAGCCTACCGGGGAAACAGTCTCAGAATGCGAAAAAACTGATGTTGTTGAGTTCGTATCAACAAATTATTATAGGATCTGAAGGTTTCAAGTTGATTTGATTTATCTAGTGATCGTGGAAAAATTAAATGCGTGTTTATTTCTGGTTTTATAAGGGAATTTTTTTCAAACGATGTCGGAATTCTACGAAACTTATCCCATTGGATCTGGAACATCTTTTTACATTAAGATTAGCATTTTTATCAGTAGATAGAGATCATTTGTAGTGGTTTTAATCAACTACTTTACCCATAAGTTTCGTAAATAATATTTTATTAAATCGGCCAACCTATATGTACTCGTTATAACAGCCAAACCCTAAAGTATTTCTGCCGCCACCCTTAAAGGAGTCAACGATCTAAAAACTCTGGTTTTTCCTCCCAATTTCCATTTGATCTAAACCTTATTCTACAAACTTTCGACAGTAAAAAACTTTTGAGCCAACGTGATTTATGATGTGAACGGGTGTGATCACTTTTCCGGTCTCGAGGTGGCCAGAATCTGGCTTGCTAGTCGCGCCACTCGAAGTCGTTTTGGGGGGCCATAGGGTGACCAGTCTCGACGTGGTGCAGGGAGGAAGGTGATGGTGCTCCGGTGGTCGAACCAGCATGTTCAGATGAGGCCCCGGTGATACCTACTGGTCTCGGCGACCAACTGATAGAGGAGAAAGATGGGTTCTGAAATGGGATAAGTCTTGAACTGGAAGGAAGCAAGAGGATCAGCCTCTTTTCTTTGCAATACAAATTGGTTGGCGTGTTTTGGGTCATAACGCAAATGGTTGGGAAAGGGAAGAGCTTGGTCTTTGTAGCATTGAAGGCAATACGAGAATGAATTAAGAAACAGTAGTATATCGACCTTGAGAAAACGAAAATCAGAAATGAAGGCATGCAGAAGAATAAGGGACCGGGTTAATACTGGAACTTTAAGTATACGAGCAGAAGGAAGCATCAGCCGAGAGTCTCTATTTAACCGTAACTAAGTTTTTATTAAATTTAATTAAGTAATTATTTAAAGTCAAAGTCAAATTAAAACATGGATTTTCCTTGTGGCAGCGTGCACTTGCGAGAAGACAATGGAAGCAGGACATACAAAGAGAGGAAACAGGATTGGGTGTTAACTAATGGATATCCTGGTTGAATACTGAGTGAGCAAATGGGAAGACATCTGATCAATTATTCCCTTCGCAAAGTAATTAGTTCAACGGTGCAATTCATTTCAATCTACTGTTAAATTAAGAAAATATTTAACTTGAGTTATATCACTTATGTTGGTGCAGGTTGTTTCGAACAAAAAGGGAACAGAAATTTGGCTATATTATTTCATAACCAAAATGTAATTAGTCATTTAACCATGATTAAGAAATTAATAAATTCTCTTATATATCGCTAACTTTAAATATTGATAACAAATCCATATGTGATCAGAACTGGACGATTCTGGGGACATTGGACTCGTCTCAACTATCACTGCATTATGGAACGGATCTGAACAATTGGAATCAACCAAGATTTTTAATTAAATTAAACACTCGTTTAATTTAATTAAAACTGATTGTTCAAACAACGGTATCAACTCAAGGTGAGTTAAACTCACTCAGTTTTTTTCCATTTATATTTTATATAAATTGGGTTTTTATTTTGTGTGCTCTGCTTGCTGATGGTTGCCTTTGCTAGTTATACATTTGTTTGTTGGTTTAACTGATGAAATTAAACCGTGTTTAATTTCAGTGAAATAACAGATCGTTACTTTTAACGATTGGTTCCAATAAAGGTAACTTACCTTATTGGTCACGTTTATTTATAAACGTGTTTATAAATTGTTGAACTACTTGAATTGTTTGTGGTTGATGTTGAATGGTTGCTATTTAGTGTTATGAGTTAAACAAAGCTGAATGATCTGGTTTGTGATAACCGCTTTGAATACAGGGAAGAACAGGTTGGAGGGATCCAACCGGATTCCTCAAAAATAATATTTGTTTCCATATCATCATATATAAACTGTCATGTTTGGTGTGATTGGATTGATTGTTGATTTTTGAATATTCAACATCTGTTTGTTTAAACCAGTGGGCGGTATTGGTTGGGTATTTGGCAGCATGTGGCCTATAAAATCAATCGTTTTATAAATATTGATTCACCGTCAGGTGAGTCGATAGAGATGAAGTTATAAAATTTATTTTATAACTGGAGTTAGATTTTGAAGTATATTATTTTGAATAAAAGTTATTAAAGAGAAATAAATATCTTATTTATTTAAGACTTTGATTTGTTATTAATTTATTTCATAAAGTAAATGCTGATGTAAATTAGATTTTACAAGTAGGAGAATATGGAATGAAACAAATGGTTAAACTTTGGAAATTGTGTGGTAAAGAAACAGTTAATGGCATTTTATTTAAACCAATTATATTTTTAATTAATTTAAAGTGAGAATTAGTTGGAATCGGTTAGGAGAATAACCGCGTTGAAGTAAATTTAATCGACCGTTTTGAAATGGAAGTGATTTTCAATTAATGTATTTTGATGAATATTTCTTAATTTAAATAAGGATTTAAAGGGGTTTACTATTTATTTTAGTTAATAAAGACTTAACTACTGAAGTAGTTAATAATCGAATTAAATTATATTTTTGATAATTTAGAGAACTCCTTTTCAAAAGGAATCAAAGTGAAATCGAAATCAAGTGAAAAGGGAAATTTGAAATAAGATTTCAAAAGTGGGGAATGGTCGAACAGATTTGAAAGAAGATTGAAAATAAGTGAATCTGGTTAAAGAAGTGGGTTATAGGATTGTATAACCAAATTCAAGTTATGGTGGAAATTGTTTTGAGACTGAAATGAGATATTGGGTTTTGGTTACAACTTCTATTTATCTGAGGATAAGAACGTTGTTTGATCAAGGTCTGAGAGGTAATTAAAATACCCCAACTTGGACAACATCAGGATTATCTGAAGATGATATTAGTTGATAATCGTAAAGGAGTTCGTGATAACATAACAAATGTTTTGAAAGGAGAATTGAGTGGGGATTATATATGGTTATAACTTATTTTACTAAGTACTATAGCGTAATGGTTCTGAGGACATCAGTATATAAGAACATAGTTATTCGGGATGAATGCCATTTCGTACGACTGCTAGCGTAATTCGCAGGGCTGCTGATAGCCTACGACGGTCGGATGTTTCCTGAGGGAATCAGGCGTAACCATTGTGATCGCTGCGATTTAGAGTCAAGCGAATGGAGATAAGTCGAATATTAGTTAATTGATAGGAGTTAAATAAGTCGAGTTATTCAGTTAGAATAAACAAGTTAGAGTTAATCAATTAGAGTTAATCAATTAGAGTTAAATCGAATTAGAATTATTCAAGTATCGTATTTTTGAATATTAAAAGAAGTAGAAGTTTAAATTTAACAAAAGTAAATCAGTTTGTTAAAGGCCAAGTGATGCTGAATACTGAACCAGTGAACTCATTGGAGTGTCATGATTGAAACACTGTATATTTTGATAGTTAAAACACCGACTATCAAACCTGTCCAATACGATTGTTGGTATGGAAAGACCGGGATCGAATTTATAGTCGAAAACCATTCCGACCAACAAATACGTGAAGATATCAGAAGATGATCGAGATGGTGCTGTGAAGACCATGGACTTTCACAAATGGAAGAACCACTAATATTCTGTACCTGGCAAGTGGAGATAAGCTGTGATTCTGTCGTGGTTGGAATCTACGGGTTGCAAGGACTTCTCGCTACTGATCCATGGGGTGATTCCTATATCGGATGTGGTAGGAGAGTAGCTTCGGTTCATCCTGTTCCTGGATGACTTGTATGGACGAATGTCTGACAGAGTATTTCCAAAGGGTCACGTACGTTGATTTCTCCAAACGTGCTATAGTTGTTGGCGGAGAATTGCCGTTCTCTTAGCTTTTAACTAGAGTATTTTTGTGGACGTCAATTAGTGATATCTGGTGGATCTGACGATGTGACATTCAAAGTAAATGGTGACCAGATATTCAAAGATAAAATTCTGGCCTCAAGCCTCATCAACCGGGAAATGAAAAAAATCGGGCAGGCAGCATGGCTATGTGGGTCGCTCCCATTAGGGTGTATAGTCATCTATCTAGAGGAAATCCTATTTGCTTCTTTAATCTATGTTTCGATGCTGTCCCTTTTCGGGAGACGGTTGCTGATCCCAACCGTCGGTGATATACATTCGATACACTCAAGCGAAATGAGTGGTCAGTCATGTGAGGGCCGGGTTGCAAGATGTTCTTGTTGAACCCAGTGTATTCGTCTCTAGAGATATACTATCGGCAGGTGGTCCCATACCTTGTCATAGTTGGAATCCAATCTACAATAAGCGCCCGCGGTTTTGATTTGTATACTATATACATGGAGCGTGAGATGCAAGCGTTCCACTAGATTGATAATTACTTGTATTTAGACATTATCATAATATCAGATAAGTATTGTTTTCAAAAATGTTTTGGGTTATCGTAAGGTAAAAACCGTCCGTGTTTATGTCTGGATTTGGTCTTACGATTACCCTTTGTTTTTGAAAAGATTTTAAACTTTAAAATCATGGTTGGATGATTTACCCTAAATACTGTGCGAGTTTATCTCACTCTGGTTCACCAGACTGAGCCGGTGTTTTGTATATGCTCGGGTTAGCCCGGAGTGTACACGTTCAGGTTATCGAATGCTGTGAAGTCCAGAGATGAGCTGGAGATGTTCAGGCGTATGATATTATATAACTACTATTCCGCTGTGTGATGTAAATGGGAACAGATCATTATAACTGTCCCATTGTGTGATGTACTCTGATACTGTAAGTATTTTAAAACTTTCAATAAAGATTTATTTCTGTATTATATTTTGTTCCGCTGCGATGTAAGACTCTGTGTTGTTGTGTTACTTCTTCTTCTTCTTCTATTCTAATATTTCTATCTTATCTATTCTCACCCCCTAACATCTTTCTATTAATGATCTGGAATTTCGATGTCTGAATGGTCAACATGGTAGTTTGATGTTGATTTTCGGAGTCGAAAATCCCAGTTCGTTACACAGTGTCAGTTATATGAGTGTACATAAACAAATCTTTCGATTTGCAAATGAATATTTATTTTCATTTAAGGAGAATTTCATGTCGTTCATATGTACATTAAAAATGTTACTTTTTAACGATAAAATATTTATTTCAACACTTCACTATTTTATATAGTTCATATATTCAATAAAAATTATATTTTTGTTATTCAAACAATTTATTCAACAAACGAATATTTTATACAGTTCATATACACATTAAAAATGAGTTTTTTAATGAACAATATTTATTTCAGAAAATTTCGGCATTATAATGGCGCAATATTAGAACCGGAGTAATGTCTAGCACTACCCCTCTCCTCATACTGGCTCACGCCATACACAACCACTTCAATCAATCACAAAACCACAGTATAACTTATAACCACAATACAGTCAATTTTCCATAATATAATCCAAACAACAACCATGGTTTGTACAAATATATAGTGTCCGGGACTAATAAGCCCCGTCTGCATCCTAGTATATATTTAACTATAAAATAATTAGTGAGAAGGAGTTCTCACATTGGGATCCACTCTGCCGTGCTTTTCTATCGCTTTGATTTGCTATTCTGGTTCCAGAATTTGCAAACAAGCTCCAATCTTCACACGGTCTATCTACCTAGCATAAACGTGCTATTCCGGACAACTTCTACCTTGTGGGCTTCCTTCAAAAAATGTGCCATTTCGCCAGAAATCACGAAATGACATAATTAGGATTGTTGACTTTGGACGCGTTTTCTGAATAGCTCCGGATTCAAAAATATGACTTCCATATACTCAAATCGAAGAGGAGATCGTGCTCTTCGATTTTGGCACTATGGAGTTTTAGCCATAGGGGTTCGATTTGGAAGATATGGGCTGTAGAAACTCAGGGTGTTATTTGCAAACATTGAAATCATTAAAAATTGGATTTTTAGGGTTTGTGGGGTCCGTGATCGGGGCTGGGTGGTCTGTGGGGGCAGCGTTGGGCTGGTGGTGGTGGTGGGGTGTTGCTCTGGCCGGTGGGTGGCATGGTGGTGGCAGGTTTGGGGGATTAGGGGCGGTGGGTCTTCAAATGGGAGGAGGAGAGAGGAGAGAGAGGGGAGGAGGGTGGCCGGGGGAGCCTCACCGGAGTTGGCGGCGGACGACGCTCGGTGCTCGGCGCAGCGTGGTGCTAGGAGCGGCAGCATTGAAGAGATAGGGGGGGCATTGAGGGAGAATGACGGGTTGTTTTATTTTCTTTTTTCTTTTTTTTCTTCTATGAAATCTAGGGTTATGAAATTCTATATATAACATTTTCGATTCGACGTCCAGATTGGACCCTCCGACTGTCGTCCCTAGCTAATCACCCCCATTCCGAACATAATGGGATATGTCCTAAAAGCCAATTCTATCGTTTTAATCAGTTTTGATTAAAATTAAAATATAAATTAATATTACGTTCAAAATTGATTTCAACGTACATTTTAATTTACCAGGGCTACATATTGACTCCAAAAATTCCAAAAAAATAAATCTAGCTATGTTTTGACGATACGGTCCAAACAAAACTAATTTCGTCGAATTTGGAGACCATCTGAAAAATAGTCATTTTCCAATCGATTAAATTCAAACCGAACTGACCAAACACGTTTAAATTCACCACACTCACATATCAATTCCAAATATTATGAAAATTTGAATCTAATAGTAATTTTACATTCCGGATCCAAAAAAAGTGGTATCATCGAAAACGGAGGTCGTTTGCAAAATGGCTATTTTTAAGGGCCATATATATAATAATATATATATAAATTCCATAGCAACTATTTTAAATTTTAAACTGGTCATAAATTTCAATTTATATTATAAAATATGATTTTTTTTTACATTCGTTAGAAAGATATTATTAAATAAAGTCCAACATTTCTTGTTTTACTTAAATCCGATTTATTTTGAATTCTGCACATTCATTTGAAATTTAAAACCGAATTTTCAAACTATCATGCCATTTCTAATTCATTTTATAATTAAAATAATTTTATACACTCTAAATTCGATTAAAATAAAATTTAAATCGTTATTATTTAAAGTAAATCATTTTAAATATTCAAAATACATTAAAATTGCTAAAATGAAAATTTTAAGTTGGTTCAGAATTTCCTGGTTGTTATAATCTCCCCCACTTAAAATATTTTTGTCCTCGAAAAGGAACAGAGCTGAAAGTTGTTTAACTGACCAACTCAAATTTCATTCTAGTTTTCATTCTTCAACTTTTCAGTTTCTAAGAATTTTCTAATTTCTCAAAAATTTGGCTAACACCCTAAATTTTCGAAAAATTTCGCCATAGCCTCCTTCGTACGTGTTGATATTTAAAACCGCAACTTGCCTCACAGAGCCCTCATCAATCCAAAAGAAAACGAAATAGCCAAAAGGCTCACAAAATCATCAAAACCCAAGAAATACAGCAAATATGTACCTACTTGTTGGGCATACAATTTTATTTCTCTTCTTAGCTTCCATGTTATGACCTGTTCAATGTATACACATGTACATATATGCAATTCAATCAAATTTCGATTAAGTTCTATGTTCGATCCGATTTGGCTAAATTACCTTACATTCTCTTATTGGTTTTATTAGTTGAATTAATAATCAAACATCACAACCATCAATCAATTAGTTGATTAAATTTTCAATCGTGTAACTTTTCTATGTCTACTCAAAATTCATATTTCTAATGCCAAACCACAAACAGTAAAATCTAACCAATTTTTGGTTCTCATACCAGTCAATTGGAAATATATAGATATCCCACTTTCGAAACTCGAAAATAAATACTGGTGATGCTATATTTCATCATCAGAATTATTCCCGGGCGACTAGAGTGTGATTTTATATCTACCCAGTATATTTGAGACTTCGAATATACGTTCATGATGCGTATATGCAAAATCTTCATATAATCGATTGTCCAAAATAAAATACAATAATCAAGTAGGTAAAATAAGTTTATTTTTTCAAAACAAAATTTGTTTTCATTTTATTTTTTAAAAATAACACTCTTTGGAACTCATCCTAGGATACTACTGATCCTATCTCTAACGAGTCATTCTCATTGGATATTACTAATCCAATCTTCGATGAATTCTTTCGTTTGGTTCTAATGTGTCTTGTTCTCGAGCTTTGTAAACCAAAGCTTTGATATCACGTCTGAGACGACCCAAACTCGCCCTTACGGGAAAGCCCGGATTGAGTTGAGAATACGACAAATCAGAACACAAACAAAAGAACACTTCATTGCTGTTACAATAATTATATCAGAGTAAAAGATTATAACAGAGTATGAATAAATAATATACATCGAAAAAATATCAGAGATTAAAATACATTAAATAGCAGTGGAAATAAATACATAACACAGCCAAAAGAAATATACGGATACAAAACTTTTCGAATATTGCTCCAGCTGTAAATCTAGGATCCTATGGAAGGAAATATCCGCAAACAAAACTACTAGTTGCCCATGTGGAAAATATTGTTACCTAGAGTTTAGGTTAAAACAATGAACTCCATGTCAGTCATGGGACTGGTGTGAGAACTAAAACAATTATTTAAAACTTTACTTTAGAAATTGGGACAACCCCAATTTTGATAGATTGATTTTTTTTTTCAAAATTCCAATCTATCAAAACTCGGATTGGTTTTCTCTGGTATCCTCCAGAAATGACAGGGACATAAAACATGTCAAAGCTCAGAAATTTTCTCACATCGAAATGGATAAAATATAATATAATAAAAATATAGCCTTACCGTATTAATAATACTCCCTAACCAATATCCAAGGCTGTCATGTCCCTGCCACAAATCTAACCTGCGAGTATGTTGTGAGGAGGGGGTTAGAACACAAGTTCTGGTGGTTGGATTTAAACAATACACTTTGGATAATCCTACATATACTGTTCAATCATATTTTCTTATTTATTAGGGTACTTGGGTTAACAGTGCCTAAGGCTTACACACACGTCGCACCCATTTACTTCTCAGTGGATTAACCTAATACAATATATGTGTAGCTACCCAAATATTGAGGTAAACCCCATGGTACCCCACTCGCACGGTCTCCACCGTAATGCTACCGAAATACTCACAGTTCCTCATCCAACGCTGGAGTGACGTACAGATCTCTATATAACAATGTTATGATCGACATATATCTTCCATCACTACGCTACGTAAGCGTACGGACTGCCACCCTCGATCGAATAAGATCTCATACCGGAGTAATGCCCTCAACTCTACGATACACCACCTAGAGAAGATATGCATGTATCTAAACTGTCCCTCGTACATACTATTAATTGTAGCTTGATGCCTCAATCGTACATCCTCTAATGTGCATCGAGTTCCGTAGCAGGGCGACACAAGAAACATGGAATTCAGTCAGGAGCTTTTCCATATCAGTACAGGCCCGTCTTTAAAGAGCCCCTATATGCAGATATACCTAGGGTTTGTTTTCATGGTAGCTATGGCCCCACCTCGGCCCTTCCCTCTACTAGAAAAGACTACAAGAGCTAAGCGACTGCCCCTACGCAAACAATCTAAACATCCATGTGGTGTCTCCCCACAACCCCTTACCTTGATAGTGAAGGGTGAATGGTATCTTGGGTTTAACTCTAGTCTTTTCGCATCCCACAGGCTGTCGATGACGAGTATCCGATGATCTACTATCCTTATTGGTCGTAAAGCTCTACCTCACCGTTGAGGCAACCGCTGAATCACACTGGTGTCACCGCCTCACATCATTCTAAATGCATATCTACTTCTGCAGTCAAGGTCCACCCACCTAGTAGTTACGCGCAGACCCAACCTCTGCGAGCACAGCCTAAGACATGTGTCACCGCATAGAGGACTACTAGGAGCACCTTACGTACCTCAGAAAGCCGCTCGCTTCCTCTTCCAGTCCTTTGGAGCCGTCAGAACGATCAGATGAATGTGCGCTCCTCTTATGCCTTATAACACCTCGATGATCTACCCCGTTGGGTTATTCACCCTCAAACGTACAGACTGGTCCAAGAGCCTCACTTTAATATGTTGTTAGAACCTATGTCTAATCATTCTTTTACACGCTTGCTTTTCCTTATTAGGTTTCCTTTTATCTTGGTTATTCCCATTCACATTGAATTCTTATTCAAATTACCAAGTTTCTCTGGCTTATTAATTTCAGTTATAACTTAACCCATTTAAATTTATTAATTAGCCCACAACATGTTATTCTACAGATTGTGGCCCAAGGTCTGTAATCCACAATCTCTTTTATATTCTTGTTTGATTTCAAGGTCACAATAACATGTTATACTTAATATGTTATTAAGTATCTCTTAGTTCACATGTTTTCCAATTAACATGTCACTTACTATTTATGATTAAATATAACTTATTTCATTTTATAAGTTTTCCTCATCCTTTCTCATTCAATCATAATTCCACTTTACATCGTCAATACAACTTGTCATTATTTACTTATTAGCTTAGTTCTATTAACTAAGGCCCATTAATAAGTTTCTCTACCCGTTTATTATAAACTATGTTGTAATTTCCCCTTGTCCCTAGGACAAGTCTGAACATGTTATTCTTATCAGCGGGTTTCAGACTTCCTAGTTTACGGATCATTTAATTTATAATTAAGTACAATATATTTCCCCCTTTTCTTATTTGGTTTCAGGTTTTCCCCTTTTTCTGATTACTTAATTTACAATTAAGTGCTCCTTAACTCAATTCACCAGTTATCCCATTCCCTTACTAGTTTATTATAACTTAAGTTATAATATTCCCGTGTCCTTAGGACTAGTCTACCTATAATACAACATTTTCGTTAATGTTATTTATTATAATAGGTTATTATCATTCCCCTTTAAAATCTTTGACTATTGTAAACCATTATTCTTCATTCAACGTAATTTATATATATTCCTTATTATATTAAGGAAAACACTTCATGCACCTTATCAGTTTGATAGAAGGAATCAATTATTTATTTTCATAACGTATTCCCATCTAAATCCGTGGTAGCAAGTAATTTATTTACTTTTCTTTATTTACTGTGGCTTACTAGCAACAACTCTCTCAGAAGTACGTCATTTAGGGAAATACATCACTTTTCCTTCTCATCACACTAACTCGGTTCATTACATCCCTTCCTTTCTTATTTTCTGAGTCAGACAGTTAATTACCATCATTTCCATTTATTCATATCTTGTTATATACATATTCTATATATATATATATATATATATATATAAGCACTAGACCTCTCACATTAAGCCTACACTTGTGGAAGCTGGATTTGCCAAGCGGGTCTGGACAGACTTCTACCACATGTTGACTTAACCTCGTGTCTTAGCACCATTACATGTTTTTAATTTTGCACTTAGACATCTCACATTAGGTTCAACATTAGTGGCTGCTGGATTGTCGTGTCGGGTCCGGGTAGACTTCCGCCATTAATGAACTTAACCTCATGCCATAAGTGCAGTTACAATTTCTAATTGTAATAGGCATATTCATCTTGATTCAATCATTTATGTTCATATCAAATTATGCTCCAAAATTAAAGTCTCAAAACATAATATATGTTATGTTCCAAAATCCTGTTACAAATTATGCCCTAAATCCCAATATGTGTCACATGTCTTTCTACATGTAACTAAATTTATTTAAAATAAAGTGTAATTCTCCAGTAATGTATCATTTACCCAAAATCTCAATTATCCCAATTGACAAGTTCATAAAATAGATCTTTACAGTAGTATTCATGTACATCTCAACATATTAACTAATTGAACATATTATCCATTCTAGCACAGTAATTCATTTCATCAAATTAAATCTTCCAATATGTTCATTGTGTATGTTAATGGGGAATGGCAAACGATAAATATACTATCATTCAAAAAGTATATTTTAAACCCACTCACCTAAAAGCCTTCCAAATCGTGAATCTGATCCAAATCTATTCTTCCATGGTTTTTCCCTTTTAATTTGATTTGAAACCTAACGACCATGGATTTATTATTTTATGGAAAGAGAAGGGAAAGAGAAATAATTTAAATAGATTGGTCTTACAAGTTTACCTTGCTTTCATGATTCAATAATCTTTTTATTAATGTTGGTTCTCTCTTCCAGATCTGGATTCATAATTTTCCTAGGCTAATATTTTAATTTTCAGAATAGATTTGAGAAGAGAGAGAGAGTGTGTAATGGCAGAACTCCGGCATAGCTACCGAATTATGAGATTTAGGGTTAGGTCTAAGGTCTTATTTATAGGAGTATTGGAGCAACCAGGACCCTCAGATTGGACCAAAAGCCATCAGAATCGTCCACGTCAGAGAAGAAGTTTCCAGATCCACGGGTGGGTCGACCGCTAGGTCGACCCCCCTTTGGGTGGGTCGACCCCTAGGTCGACCCCACTTTGGGTGGGTCGACCCCTAGGTCGATCCCCAACGTCTAAATTCCCTCCAGATTTCCCGCTCGTGAATTTTGATTATTGAACTGATTTTTGATTTTTCTGGATAGATTTATTTAATATGTACATACATATAAGCTCCTTATATGTATACAAACTTCTAATGCAAATAACTTGTTCATACGATATCCATTTTATGCAAACCAGGTGTCTATCTCGACCAGAATTTCGAGACGGACGCAATGGCATGTTCGTTTTACTTAATTCTAAATATTTAATTAAGTTATCTTTATTTTATTATCTTAAGTTAAAAATGCGGAGTGTTACATTCTCCTACCCTAAGGAAATTTCGTCCCCGAAATTTGATAAGGGTATAATCAATTAACCCTTCTCATAAAATACATCCATCATGTGTGCATCTAATTTTTGCAAACATTGTGCACATATGCAAAGTGCAATACATCATAGTAATGCATGTATGCCTATGCGGTACCTCCTATGTGTATGCAAATTTCCGAAAAATCCTTTTAAAATATGATGCTCACATCCTAAATATACTGGCAGTTCTACTTGCAATATTCTGAAGAAAAAAAAAACTTTTTCATCCAGATGTTCCCACACTCTTACCGAGTAAGAACGTAGTTCATCCAATTGTTGCATCCATAATCCTACCAACCAACTTTATTTTTCGAATTTCAGAAAAATCTAATTTTATAAATTCGATTTCTTATGTTACAAAAAGGAGGAAAGCGGAAAATTACGCATCTTCCATTTTTCTTTTTTAACCTTTTTCTAACTGTACTGGGAATTTTGTACAATTATTTATAAAGATTCCCTATTTTCCTGTCCAAGCACCACCCACGTAGAAAATTTTCTTTGTTACTGATTTTCTTTTTCATCTTATCATGGAATTTTTTATCTTTATCCATCTTTTCTCATAATTTATCATGTTCGTTGCTTTACTGAATTTTCTGTTTCCTTTTTAGTTGTATTATTTTTCTTTTCTTAGCTTATTTAATCATCTGATCTTAGTTTAAATTTAAATAAGCCTCTAGTCTTCCAACTAAAATAGGAGAACAGACACTCTATACAGCTACTACTAAGGGCCAAGAATATCGAGACTATGTCCCCCTCTGTCAGAAAAGTCCAAACCATGGGATCCATGACAAGTTCAGGTGTTACCCTAACTTCCCAACAAGAACAATATAATGGAATGATCCTAACTGAAATGTAGTAATGGGTTTTACCTCTAACCTGAAAATTATTAACTGGATCTAAACACTTACTTGCCTTTTTCTATTAAGTAGTCACAACTAACTCTAGATGTGTACCAATATTTATTTCGAGCAACACCGTGACACCCCACCCTGAGATTTATATTAGTAAAGAGAATTACTAGATAATTCTGTCTACTAATGCAGAGAATAGGGTATAATAGGGGTAACCAGCATGGCAATGCACTAGTTATGTACTAAGTATGTCGATGTTATTACTTTTTTTCCATTACCTTCATTGTGGTTGACACACTTAGTCCATAACGAATACGACACCATGTTGGGTTGGGACCATCTCAGAATAAATATAGATGCAAACACACATCAATCACTGAATGTCATCATAGATTAGCACATACACACATACACACACACATATATATACACACACATACATACAAGTGCCTATCCATACATCACATATAATACATCCTATACAATGTTGTACAATGCCACAATATACACATATACATAACCATCCCCCAAAATAAAAGATACATCACGAGTACAAGCCAAAAAGGGATGACTAAATAGATAATGATGTGTCCATGTTCCAAAAGTGAAGTCTATCATAAGAAGTCCAAAAAGATCCAAGAAGGTGCAAGCTATAATACCCTAACCTGCAACATGGTCAAACCCGAGTGGAAAACACACGGGTCAGGTAGGCTCGAACTTATCATTAGTATATGTCTCAGTAATAAGTGAAAAGGGAAATTTCATTCCATTGTCACAAACGGAAGGATATATGAGTCATGAGTTCATTCTCTTATTCATGTAATCATAAAAATATGTGATTGTTATAGGGTTCTACTTCACATCAACTCAAGGGAATAAGTAAAGATGAACCACAATAAAAACCATTAAAATCATCTTAAAAACTTCATAAACCATCATAAGGAACTCATTAAGAGTTAGACCATCATAAACTATATCATCGTAAAACAATAATATAATGTAGCCTTATTCCATATCAAGGCCTTATTCAAATATCAAATCAAATTCGTCAATAAATAAAAACATTTTTGCTTGAGCACCATCTTGACCAATACTACACATTAGTAGCATCCATCGTGATGACTAGGGCCACTATCTCAAAATCTTCTTGATGACTATAGCCAAATCATTATGCCCTTAGTCACAAAGTCCGAGTAATTACATCGTAATGATTGGAGTCACAAACATCGAGATTATCGTGATGGGAATAGTAAAATACATTGTGATGACTCCAATCGAGTACTCGGTCGTAGTACTAGTAATCATCTTGAGTGTGTCTCAACCTCTCAGATAGGAACCCATAAGGTGTCAACTTGTTTCCCATACCTTACGTTCACACCTACCGATTTACTAGCCGTTAGTTGATACCACACTAGAAAGCATTATATATGTATATTGCCTCTTCTCATCGGCAAGTAACTTATCTCATCACTCTTTCTCTCTCTCTATCCGATGAGCGACAAGTTAAAATCCATCATAATATCAAAACATCGTAAATACATCATAAATTGGCTTGCCTCGTCTCATTGGCAAGCTAAAATTCATCATAAACATCAAGCTATTTTAAAACATCATAAAATATGACTTGTGACTGTTGTTGTCCATTTGCTTTCTGGACAACAACAAACTAGCTTAACTTTCATCTAGTAAATATCTGAATCATAATAAACTAAATATAGAAAATTTTAACTGAATGTTTAAGCATCTTGAATCATCAAAAATCATCCAATTTGGATAAATAATGAAGAAGTTATGGCGAAAATTTATGTTTCAACTATTGAGCAACATTGTATTGCACTCAAAATAACAGTAAAACCCAATTTTGTGCAACAAAACATCATACTTACAGAAAACTTAATAAATGAACTTGTAGAATTTTTTTAGCTTTTCGAATCTTCAAGAATTATAGAATTCCGATTAAAAACGAAAAAGTTATGACTAAAACAATTTCAAGTTTTAACTCAGAAAATTAGACAAAAGACAAAGTTATAACATCATTTTGAAATCTATTTCAGGCCTATCAAACGATGAAATTTCAAGAAACAATATGAATAAAAATTGTAGCTTATCAAATCTAGTTTCTAACAAAAAAATTTGACCTGAATCGGATAAAAGACGCAAAAGATATGATGGTTTTACTGTAGTGCATTTTTTGGAAACTATATATATTTGAAAAAACACATATTTATGCATCAGTTTGAAACCTGATTCAGACCTAGTAAACGATAAAATTTTGGAAAACAATATGTAATGACCCGGGTTTTTGTCGACCCTGGTTATCGCCATAAACTCAATGATGACTAACCATACTCGATTAACTCCTTTCGAATAACTAAATTCGATTACTCCTTTAATTCTATTTGAATAAACTAAATATTCGTTATTCTAATTCAATTCTAAACTGAATTAAATATCACAGATGATCCAGTTCACACCATATCACCATTTCGGCCAATTTTGATTATTTCAGAATTAAATATATTATTTAATTTATTATTTTCAATTAAATATTCACCATTATTTAATTCCACGACCATTAAATTCACTATATCACTATTTATATAATTAAATAAATTATTTATAATACCTCTGCAAATGCGAGTCATTACAATCTTCCCCACTTAAAATAATTTCATCCTCGAAATTGCTAAAGGTAGAGAACGACCCTAGTGACTGGTCAGAACTTATTTGTTCACTTCTCAACTTCATTTTCAACTGAACCAATTTAAATTCAATTATATTATTAATTACTTCTTATCAACGAAAATTTTCAAAAATCCTGAAAATTTTCTAACACCTTAACTTTTCAAAAAATTTCGCCAGCACCTCCTTTGTACTGGTCAATAGGTCAAACTCCAACTTGCCTCTCTGGGCCTTCTCCAACCCAAAAGAAAATCAAACAGCCAAGTGGCTTGCCAATTCGGCTCATAAATCTCATAACCAATATGAAATATAAACTTGTACCTTTTTGTCGGGCATATCAACTCTATCACTTCCATATGATATCCCAATCAAATTCTGAAATCACTTTTGTCTCCAACACAACCATTCGCTATTTACCAAGCCAAATTTTCATTTCAAACTCAAGTTTCGTTCTTGATCACGAATCCTTAACTCACCAACACAATATCATTTCAAATCAATTTCTATTACCACTTAACTAGCTTTACTTTAATTCCAATTTGCTTTTACAAATTCCTATTTAATTTGTCTTAAATTAAACAAACCAAATTCTGGGAGTTCTAAACAGCTTTATTTTTCTCAAACCAATTCAAAAAACAAATTCCTTTTGTAGTAATCCATCACTCAGCAACTCGAAAATGAACACCGATGAGTCTAGCTCATCATCGGGGTTATTTCCCAGCTATCAAAGTGAGTTCAATACTATATCATTTTCAAAATCATTCTTAAACGCTTTTATTTTTAAATCGGTTCAAAATATCATTCACAATTTCTTGAAATACAATTTAAAATCTCCTAGGATCTTAAAATTTACATATATTTAATCCAAGTCTTATTTACAAACTCTGTTTCAAATTTCCAGGGTTTCAATTTCAATTCTGATTTAAATTTCAGATTTAATTCAATTCATTATACTTATCTGAATTCTGATTGGTTATATATATAACCATCTCCATTAAAATCTTACTCGATTATAATAACAACCAATATATCCACTATATTATAATTTTGAAATATATATATATATCTTCTCTATATCAAGATACACCTTGGGTAAACTTATTTTAATTTACCCTCTTTTCAAAACATATCGTGTCGACCCATCGTACTCGAGTGTTTAGTAATCCTACCGATACAGTGGATCAAACTGATCGACCAGAATCCATAAACAACTCAATCAATAAATCTCCATAATATAAAAAAAAATTATATCAATAACAAATACGTTCACTCGTATATATACACTCAACTCAATCTAGGGTATTACTAACCCCATCTCTACTGAGTCATGCCACAGAGCCAAGGTCATAACTTAACCTTAAACTCTGATACCAACTGTAATGACCCGGGTTTTTGACGACCTAGGTTATCGCCATAAACTCAATGATGACTAACCATACTCGATTAACTCATTTCGAATAACTAAATTTGATTACTCCTTTACTGTAACGACCCCAAACCCCGTACTGACGGTGGCAAGGGTAATCTTTGGAATATAACACAGAAACAGATAATAGCAGAACAGAATTAAATAAATACACCAGATAATGTACAATAGAATTCACTGGATAAACGTAATCATCTGAGTTACACAGTATACAGGATCTTACTTAGTATAAATACAGTTCAACTATACATATATGTCTACAGCGGAAAAACAAACATAATGTACAATAGGAGCTGAACAGCATAAAAGGAGATAAATGATAGAATCCATCTTCAGCTCTAGCTATCCGGATAAAGCCTGCTAAACCTGAATACAAGGCTGCCCGTGTAGAAAAAGGGGCACCCGAGTTTGAAAGTGAAACAAACTACGAGTCAGTCATGGGACTGGTATGAGAAATCTACTCAACACATCTATAATATGGCTAATCACAGGACCACGCCACTTTCGTGGAACGGGTTTACTCCATTGGATTGCCAGTGCTTTAAAACAAATCATTCTTTTAAACATCGCAATGCTTTTTATAAAAATGAAGCCATTATAAGGCTCAGTTCCCATCACACAATGCAACGCAAACCGGAGGATAGGGTTTTTACCTTATAATGGTCAAAATATGTTTGATACGAATAAAACAAAAGCATTTGATATTATTACTAGTGTTTGTATATTTCAAATCATAACTATCAATCATAGGCGGCATTAATGCCCCATACCACTATGCCGCCATATATAGGTATACAATCAAAACCGCATAGTCACCTATTTGGAAATAGGATCTCCGTCATGAAACAAGGCAAAAGATAGTCCTTACCGAATTCGAGACGCTCTAGCCCGTGTCTTAGGCACAGCCGCAACCGTACCTTGGATCGTCAGGGCCGGTCCACACGAAGTGGATTATAATGACTGAACAATGCGTTTCTCCGCCCTATGGGGCGTCAATGAGCCAACGAATGAATCCATCGGACCCGGATCGTCCGATCTAACCGAGGCGCCTCGCAACAGTAACCACCACATAAGTCAAACTCGTCAGGGCATGTAAAACCGCTGACGCCACTTCTAGCTAGAATGAAACGCATGCCCTCCCTGATGTCCTCTCCCGTTTCTGGTTCATACCGGGGTGTGAGGCTCGCGAATTCACGTTATACACAAAGCTACGCCACACAGGCGGTGCCTTGATCATCACCACAAGACTTTGCTTTTCAACAGAAGCCCTTATCATTGCATCTTAGCATGCCACACAGGCAATTCACACCGTGCAACTGATGGTTATCAATCACACAGAATAAATTCCAATGTCAGACACACTGTCCATTTGCAAGTCCGTTCTGGGTCTGAACGAAATCGGAGGCACTATATACCTCGCAAACCCATCGATTACCACGTACGTCTGGACGATCACCACTCATTATCCATATTTCGGGATGCCTCCCAATCAGGACCTCGGTTACCATCCAAACGAGGTGAAGATCTCCGGTCTTTTACCACCGTCTTCATCTTCGATTTCTTATCGTCGATTCAGTTATTCAGAATGGGATAAACCCGGTCTTTCTGAGCAACTCGCGTATATAATAAACAAGTTCTGCACAAACACTACTAAGCATCATTTCAATTCATTAGTCACTAACCGTCAATCAGTAAGAGAGCGATTTCCCAGATATTAACCTCGAAGGCCGAAACCAACATCAGATCAATACCCAAGAAACCATTCGACTTAGACAACCTTCAGTTAGTTTCTAAATTTCACATCCATATCGTTCATAATATTTTATAACAATTTGTCGCTATTTTTATTTATTTTAAAATAGCCAATTTATTCAAAACGACGCTTCGGGCCATAACGCGGCCGTGGCGCTGTTTTTCTTCAGATTTGATTTACACATATCTGAAAATCTAACCGTTGGATCTTCACAAAATTTACATCATTAGAAAGATCTTTTCAAAACGAATCCAATGGTTCCAATTTCGGGAAAATCCGACAGTCGGATCTCCCGGTATAATCGTTTGAAGTTTCGATTTCAAAATACGAACTGCATCGTCGTTATTCGATTTAATATAATTATATATATATATAATTGATTCTGGCGCTGTTTTTCTTCAGATTTGAATTAAACATTCCAGACAATCCAACCGTTGGATTTTTACAAAGTTGGTGTCGTTGGAAAGATATTTCCAAAGCGAACCCAACGGTTGCAATTTCGGGAAAATCCGATGGTCGGATCTCCCGTACAAATCGTTTGAAATCACGGTTTCAAAATACGAACTGCAGCTTCGTTATTCGATATATTTCAATTCTATTTATATATATATATATATATATATATATATATATATATCGATTCTTCGATTTCAAAACCATATGAATTTCATACATTTGATAAAAATGATATTTTTATCTAACTGTCTTCTATTTCAACACTTTACTATATTTAACAATTCATGTATATAATAAAAAATGTGATTTTTATTGTAAAACAATTCATTTCAAAACACGATTATTTTATATAGTTCATATAGGTAATAAAAATATGATTTTTATTATAAAACAATTTATTTCAAAACAAGATTATTTTATATAGTTCATATCGATGATAAAAATTGGATTTTTATTGTAAAACAATTTCTTCAAAATATGAATACCATTCAACACATGAATTTCAATTCAATGAATGAATTTCGATTCAACACATGATGGGTTTCTATAGTTTATATATGTAGATAAAAAGGTGATTTTTATATTTCAAACACGAATACCATTCAACACATGAATTTCGATTCAACACATGAAGGTTTTCTATAGTTTATATATGTAGATAAAACGGTGATTTTTATATTGAAAACCCGAATACCATTCAATCTATGAATTTCAATTCAACGAATGAATTTCGATTCAACACATGAAGGTTTTCTATAGTTTGTATATATAGATAAAAAGGTGTTTTTTATATTTAAAACACGAATACCATTCAACACACGAATTTCAATTCAACGAATGAATTTCGGTTCAACACATGAAGGTTTTCTATAGTTTGTATATACAGATAAAAAGGTGATTTTTATATTTAAAACACGAATACCATTCAACACATGAATTTCAATTCAACGAATGAATTTCGATTCAACACATGAAGGTTTTCTATAGTTTGTATATATAGAGTAAAAATGTGATTTTTATTGTTAAAACAATTTATTTCAAAATTCGACTATTTTTTATAGTAAATGTAGGTGATAAAAATAAGATTTTTATTATAAAACAATTTATTTCAAAACAAGATTATTTTATATTTTTCATATCGATGATAAAAATTGGATTTTTATTATAAAACACTTTCTTTCAAAATATGAATACCATTCAACACATGAATTTCAATTCAACGAATGAATATCAATTCAACACATGAAGGTTTTCTATAGTTTGTATATATAGATAAAAAGGTGATTTTTATATTTAAAACACGAATACCATTCAACACATGAATTTCAATTCAACACATGAAGGTAGAAGACGTCCGCAGGTCACGATGTTTCCTGTTTCATCGAATTTCGTCAAGAAACGAAAAAGATATGATTTTTCAAAGTTTGCAACGGTTTAAAGGTGTTAAAATCAGTTCAAAGAAAATCAGTCGTACCTTTTAGAGGAGGTTCAAAACTAGGTTTTGATTTTTCGTGAAATCCGTTGCTCGATACGACGATCGGCCACTGCCACGTGGAAGGGCTTGGAGAGGCGCGCGTGCGCCAGGGAGGGGGCTGAACTCGGCGGCTCCAGGTGATGGCGGCGGCGGCTTGAAGACGTCGACTTCCAGGCGTCGATTCTCACTCCATAGGCCACGAAAATTCCAAACTATATATGGATTTGAAGATCTCGAGGAGCTCTACAAAATCTTCAACTGGAGGAGGGGCTAATTTTGAGTGGATCGATCGGAAATCGAATGGGAACGATTGAATGGTTTTCCGCCTTCGATCGCGATACTTCGGGGAGAGAGAAAAGATTCCTGGCCAATGAAATATATTTTTTATATTTATAAATTTTTAAAATCCAAAAATATCCCCTTCACGTACTAACACCAATCCAAACCCAATGACTGTCGTCCCTAGCGTTTTACCCCCATTCCAAACACAATGGGATATGTTTCGTAGGCCCATTCGACTGTTTCAGTCAGTTTTCCTTCAAATTAAAATATATAACATTCAATATTCGATTTGAACGTACATTTCAATTTTCCAGGGCCACAAACTGATTCGAAAAATTCCAGAAAAATAAATCTGGCTATGTTTTGACGATACGGTCCTAACAAAACTAGTTTCGTCGAATTCTGAGACCGTTTGCAAAAAGGCCCATTTCTGGTCGATCCAATTTAACTATAATTGACCAAAACACGTTTTCCATTGCCACGCTCACATACTAGATTCAAAAATTATGAAATTAGAAACCTAGCAATAACTTCACATCCCGGATCCAACTAAAGTTGTTTCGTCGAATTCCGAGGTCGTTTGCAAAATGGCCAATTTCACGGGCTATATAAATTCCACAGCGACCTTTCAGAAAATTCATTTGGCCATAACTTTTGCATTCCGCTATGAAACTTCGATTTTTCAGATTCGTTAGAAAGGAATTCACTAACAGATTTAAATATTTTTTGTTTCACTCAAATCCGTTTTGTTTTGCACCCGGTACAATCAGTCAAAGTTTGAATTCAAAATTTGAAACTACCGCGCCATTTCAGGCCTTGTTTATAATTCGAAGTAATTATATTTATTTTCAAACGTCTATTCAAACTCACTTTTCATTGCCATTATTTAAAATATTTATTTTAAATATTTATAATTCACTATTTTTGCCAATTTAAAAATTTTAAATTGGTTCAGATTTTCCAGGTCATTACATTTAATTCTATTTGAATAAACTATATATTCGTTATTCTAATTCAATTCTAAACTGAATTAAATATCACAGATGATCCAGTTCACACCATATCGCCATTTTAGCCAATTTTGATTATTTTAGAATTAAATATATTATTTAATTTATTATTTTTAACTAAATATTCACCATTATTTAATTCCACGACCATTAAATTCACTATATCGCTATTTATATAATTAAATTAATTAATTATAATACCTCTGCATATGCGGGTCATTACACAATATGAAAGAAAATTGTAGCTTATCGATTCTGTTTTCTAACAAAAATTTTTTGACCTAATTCCGACAAGACACGACGAAGATATGATAATTTTACGACAGTGCATTTTCAGACATACGAGCTGTCAAATTTTTTTAGAAAAAGCACTACGGGATTTCACCAAAGTTCATCAAATTAACAAGTTTTAGCTTATTGTAAGCATCTTTGCTTACCAGTTGATTGAAGCAAGATCCAGCAAGGATTTAGGCAGCAAATTCGAAGCTTTAGCGAAGATTTGAGCTTCCAAATCCTAAAATTAAAGATTCATAGACATGCAACAAAAACTAGTCAACAAAAGAAATTTACAGTGAATTATTCTCTAAATTAGACAGGGATAAAGATTGATATTACAAAGATTATCTCTCTCTTATGATTTCAACAAGAATTTTCTTTTAAAATTGCAATTTGGTTGGAGTTTGAATTCATGTAGTAGCCATTATTCTTCTTCTTAATTTACTGATAGTTTGAGGAAGATGAAAAAAAAGAGAATGTCGTACTCTTCTTTCCGAAGCTTCCAGATTTGCACTATAATGGTATGGTAAATTTCATTTAAGGCCCAACTACATCACTTAGAATTTTAAAAATCCAATTCAAAGCCAATATGCACATATTTTGCTCAATTCTCAACATATTTCAACCCAACGAATTGTGTTTTACTCGTTTTAACAAAATGAACATTTTGAAAATAACAAAATTTTATTTTTGACATAGAAAAAACATATTTTGCATTTTAAATCTTTTATTCAACAATAGTTAAAAATATTGTTGTTCAGCGGCGAATATTTCTAATTTGACAAATTTCAACCATATAAAAATTATATTATCATTCCCAAATATGTACAAAAGTATTTCAATACTTTTAATAATATTAAAACGTCATTTTAAGCATTATTTCATCTAAAAAATATATATTTTCTTCATAATTGTCCTTTTATTTTATAATAAAAGACTAATACTATAATACATTTCAAATACTATCCAGCTTAACCCAATAATTGATTTTCATCATATATATAATTTTCATCCAATCCACAAATAAAGTGTTTTAAACTTTTTTCATATCTATACATATTTTACACCATCCCCAATTACTTATTCCACAAGCATTCTTTATCTTAAATAACAATATTGGTCATTCATTTATTCCATTAATTTGCAAACTTCATATTAAATTATAAATTCCATTATAATTTAATTAATATTACAGTAATCTCTGAAATCCCGACTCCCCTTAACAAAATTGTGTGCTCGCAATTTCTTAGAAAGAATCTTATCCAATATCAAAAGATAAACAAAGCTATAACAAGAAATAGGATTCATTACCGATACTGTGCGATGCAAGTAAATGAGTATATGTTCGCTCGATGAACTCTCTAGTCTCCCATGTGCAATCATTAGGATTGCTTGACCATTGAATTTTCACAAGAGTAACAGACTTATTACGAAGGCGTTTTACCTCCAAAGCTAGAACTCGAACAAGATATTGCTTAAAGGACAAGTCAGGAGAGATCTCAATTTCCTCCAAAGCATGGGTATCAAGCACTGAATCAAAATCACGTAAACACTTCCTCAGTTGAGAGACGTGAAACACATCATGGATACTGAAGATTCGCACGGGGAAGTGCTAGTTTGTAAGCTACAAGGCCAATACGTTATATCATAGGAAATGGGCCAATAAAGCGAGGTGCCAATTTCCCAGTTTGGCTAAAGCGTACCACTCCCTTCAAAGGAGAAGTTCGAATATAAACAAGATCACCAACAGCAAATTCAACAGGCAACCTATGGTTGTCCGCGTAGGATTTCTGACTACTCTGTGCCTCTTTCATTCGTTGTCAATAAGCTAAATTTTCTCAGAAGAATCAGGAATCGAATCTGGACCTAGAATCATTTTTTCTCTAGATTCTAGCCAACAAGATGGAGAACGACACGGTCTCCCATATAAGGCCATGAATGGAGCCATGCCGATAGAAGATTGGTAGTTGTTATTATATGTGAACTCAACAAGTGGAATACGATCTTCCCAACTACCACCAAAATCAAGTATACAAGACCGAAGTAAGTCCTCTAAAATGCAATTTACTCGCTCAGTCTGTCCATCAGACTACGGGTGATATGATGTGCTAATATTTAGCTTTGTGCCCAAGGCTTGTTGAAGGCTGCTCCAAATATAACTAGTGAATAAAGGATCCCGATCACAAACGGTCGAAGTAGGAATACCATGGAGTCGAACAATCTCTTTGATATATAACTTGGTAAGAAGAGGAGCATCTCTATTGGACTTAATAGGAATAAAGTGAGAAGACTTCGTAAGATGATCAACAACAACCCAAACGCTCGAATGACCTAAACTCGAACGAGATAGGACATCAATAAAATCCATCGAAATCTGATCCCATTTCCATAGTGGAATATCAAGAGGCCGAAGAAAACCAGATGGCCATTGATGATCGACCTTAACAAGCTAACAAGTCGTGCACTTGCTTACATATCTCGCAGTATCACGCTTCATACCTTCCTAATAATAGATGTGATACATATCGGCATACATTTTACTACTGCCTGGATGGATAGTGTACTTAGAATGATGACACTCATCTAGAAGATCATTTCTAAGAGATACATCTAAAGGGACAACTATTCGGTTCTTCATGAGATGACAACCGTGAGAATCAACATTGAAATCCCTTATCTCATCATCATGGGGTTCAGACTCACATAGACGAATAAGACGCATATACTCAAAATCGCGCCATTGAGCCTCAGATATACGATCTAATAAAGAAGGGCGGGCTTTCATGTTGAATAATAAGGCTGGAGAACTGGAAGGAGAAGCTCGATCATGAATATCACAAAGAGACGGAGTCTTAAGAACATCCCATTCGGCTAACATCATAGATACTACTGCCGAATGCTTGCAACTAAGCGCATTTGCCACATGATTACCCTTCCCAGGGGTATACTGAAATCAAAATCATATGAGGCTAGAAACTCAGGCCACCTCTGCTGCCTCATATTAAGCTCCTTTTGGGTAAACAAATATTTCAATGACTTATGATACAAATAAAGGACAAAATGCTCTCCCAAAAGATAATGACGCCATATCTTCAAAGCGAAGACAATGGTTGCAAGGTCCAAGTCATGGGTAGTGTACCGAATATCGTTCGGACGTAACTCCATGAAGCATAGGCTACTACTCTATCCTCTGCATCATAACTACACCGAGTCCACTATGATTGGCATCAGTGTACACAACAAGATCTTGATCCCCTTCGGGAACAACAAGCACGGGAGCATGAGTGAGAAGTTCTTTCAATTTCTGAAAAGAAACTTCACATTTGTCGGACCATATGAAATGAACGCCTTTCCTCGTAAGGCTAGTCAAAGTAAGAACGATGCGGGAAAAGCCTTTAATGAAACGATGATAATAATGAGCCAAACCTAGAAAAGAACGAATCTCGTGAACATTCTCGGGCCTCTTCCAACCCAGAATGGCCTCAATCTTAGAGGGGTCAACAGAAATATCCTCTGAAGATACCACATAGCCTAAGAACTTCACTTTTTTTCCATAAATGATGCTTATAAAGTTTTTCTTTGAGTTGATGTTGACGTAGAGTACTCAAAACAATTCTAAAATATTGTTCATGATCCTCTTTAGACTTCGAATTAATAAGGATGTCATCAATGAAAACAAGCACAAACTTATCGAGATATTCCTGGAATACTCGATTCATAAGGTCAACAAATTAAGCAGGGGCATTCGTCAACCCAACTGGCATAACGAGCCATTCATAAGAACCATAACAAGTGCGAAAAACGGTGAGAGGAATACTATCTTCTGTGACTCAAAGCTGATGAAAACCAGAAGCAAGGTCCAGTTGAGAAAAGACCTTAGCACCACTCAACTGATCGAACATATCATCGATCCTTGGCAAAGGATAACGATTCTTGATGGTCAAATGATTAACATTGCGATAGTCGACGCATAGACTAAGAGTCCCATCAGACATCCTTACAAAAACAACCGCAACTCCCCATGGTGATGAACTAGAGCGCATAAAGTTCTTGGCTTCAAGCTCAACTAGTTGTTTCTTGAGTTCTTCATTCTCTCATGTAGACATCTTAGTGGGAGGATGACTAACTGGCTGTGCACTCAGAATAAGGTCGATGGGAACTCAACAGCATGCTTAGGAGGCAAACCAGAAACAGACTCGAATAAATCTAGGAAGTCACAAACAATGGGAATAAGAGATACATCATCATCATCGTGAGAATCCAACACGAATAAAGAAGCTATCGAATCACAATCGAAGTCATGAAGTGAAAGAGACAACTCATTAGAAGAATCAGGATGTCAAGATATAATACTCACTCTGAGCAAAGAATTCTGGCATCATATCGAACTAGTTAGTCCATACCCAAAATCAAATCAAACCCAAGGAAAGGAATCACGTGCAGATTCGCACGGAATGAATAACCACAAATCGATATCTCAACATCCTCACAAAGTAGACAAAGGGTTGCGGATCCCCTAATAGGATTTGCAATCCGTAATGAAGCAAGCATACAAGAAACATCCATTTTAAAGCATCTACAAGCTCCCTCGATACGAATGAATGAGAAGCACCCGAATCGAAAAGCATTATAATAGAACGATCATGAAACATAATAGAACCTTCAAGGACAGAGGAAGTAATACCTCGAGTTTGATAAGCACCTCCAGAAGATGTAGCAACATTAACCTGACCCTCACCAGAACTTCCATTCCTCTTCGGACAAGCTGCAACCAAATGTCCCTTCTTCTTACAATAAAAGCACCTCTTAGGCTTTGGATAGTCTCTAACACGATGATCTGGTGAACCACAATTAAACAGGAAAAGACTTGGCTAATGAAGTGGGCTGAGACTGGGATGATAACCGACCTTTCTTTTTCTTCTTATTAGGATACTTAAGATTCGGAAAGAAACTCTTCATTTTAAGATCACTCTTACTCTCTCCCTCACCATCTGTAACAACCCGGAAAATACGAGCCAATTTACAAACTTTAAATTCGTTATTTTAAAGAAATTTAGACAATTGAAATAGAATATTTCAATAAAATAAAGAGTTAGAAAAGGTGCGGCAGTTTAAAATTTTGAATTCGAATTTTGACTGGCTGTACCAGGTGCAAAATAAAACGGATTTTAGTGAAACAAAAAATATTTAAATCTATTTATGAATATCTTTCTAACGAATCTGAAAAATCGAAGTTTCATAGTGGGATTCAAAAGTTATGGCCAAATCAATTTTCAGAAAGGTCGCTATAGAGAATATATAGCCCTTGAAAATAGACATTTTGCAAATGGTCTCATAATTCAACAAAACTAGTTTTGTTGGGACCGTAGCGTCAAAACATAGCTAGATTTATTTTTTTGGAATTTTTCGAATTAGTTTATGGCCCTGGCAAATTGAAATGTACGTTCAAAACAAATATTGAATGTTTTATGTTTTAATTTGAAGAATAACTGATTGTAACAGTCGAATTGGCCTACGAAACATATCCCATTGTGTCCGGGATGGGAGTATTTAGCTAGGGACGACAGTCGTTGGGTTTGGATTGGTGTTCGTATGAAGAAACGCTATTTTAAAAATTTAATTAATCCCCGGCCAATCAAAAAATTCCATCATAATTTAAAATAAAATAGAGACTTCAGAAACCCCCACCCCCTGCCTCCCTCGCTCTCGACGGATACGGTTTTCCCACCTTCCCGACTATTTTCTGACCACGACAGCCACCTGACGCCTCCGCCACCACCTGATCTTCAAAGCTCTCCTCCTCCTCTTCAAATCAACCCCAACCTCGACCTCCCTCGTCGCCTTTGCTTCGCGAATCACCTCCCCAAAGTGCCGAACTTCCCACCGCCGCCACGCACAACTCAGACCACCGAACCCAATGAGACTGCCATCAATTTGCGCACCTCACGGAGGCCTTCGTGGTGGTATAATCTGATTTGAACGAAGTGCTACGGATTTTGCTAGAAATCAAAACTTAGTTTTGAGCAAACGTTGAAGGTAACGGCTTGGATTTTCTGAATCGAAAAATAACACTTTTAAGTGTTGCAAACTTTAAAAAATCGTATCTTTATCATGTATTAATGAAATTCGATGAAACAGGAAACATCGAGACCGTGTCGACGCTCTCTACAGTCTAGAAGTGTCCAGGGATTTTTCTGAGCTTGCTAGGATTTTTAGAAAAGCAACAAACTAATGTGAGATTTCTAAATTGAAATGTGAATGGACATGTGTTGTATAAGTTACATAAGTGGAATATAAATTATATACGTGTTGTATACCTCATGTACATGCGTTGTATAAGTTATATGAGCGAAGTATGATTTATACATACATTGTATAAATCATATGCATGTTGGAATGAAAATAATATATATTTATATACGAATATATGTATATATATACACACACTCTCCTCATCCACAAACCATGGGCGATATTTATTGATTGTGATTTGGCGTGAAAAATTTGGTGAATAATGCGAATGGTTGATAGGATTGTTTGTGGTTGATATTGTTTGGATATGGTTGAAAAATACCATTATGGTTGAAAAATACCCATTTGTGATTATAACAAAATTTGAATAAATTGTGGAAAAGAAAAAATACTCACCTACGTGTGAATTAGATGTATGAAATCCCCATTCTAAAAAACCGTGAGGTTTTAAGGTAGAGCGAGGAGCCGTACTCGGGACGATGCCAGTTTTAAATACCCTGCCATTATGCTGCCGAAATTTTCAATAATGTTCATGTGTTAGAATTATTTTCATATGTTGAAACTATATTCATGTGTTGAATAGAAATTCATGTGTTGAAACCGTATTCATGTGTTGAATAGAAATTCATGTGATGAATAAAATTCTTTGAAAAATAAAAAAATAACATTTTATCACATATCTAAACTATATAAACTATTCGTGCTTTAAATAAATTGTTTTAACATTAAAAATCACGTTTTTATTATATATATAAACTATAGAAATTATTCGGGTGTTGAATAAAGGATTAGAACGATAAAAATCATATTTTTATCATATGTGTGAAGTGGATAATATTCATGTGTTGAATATATAGATTGAACAATAAAATTTACATTTTTATTGTGAATATGAAGTGCTAAAAATAGTCATGTGTTGAATATTTTTTTTGTTCGCCAATAATATCATTTTTATGCGAAACGTGAAGTGTTAAAAATAACCACTTGTTCAAATAAATATGTATGGTTGAAAATATTATTTATAACATGTGTAGGAAGTGTTAAAAATAACCATAAGTGGAAATAAACCTTTGTTCGCTAGAAATATTATTTTTAGCTTAGTTTTGCACATATATATACATGTGTTGAACAAGAAACGGATTAGCTGTTGAGTAAAGAATTTATTTGCGTGCCCGACAAATAGGTAAACCTTAGTGAGTTGGATGTGCAAATTTTATTATTATATCAACTCCTGTGAATGCCATTGGATGCGGAGTGCCAGTTGTTCTGTGTGTAATAATAAACATTGCCATAGTATAGTAACAATTAATTTTGAACTACAATATATGGCATACTTCACCATATACCACATAAGCATTTAGAACTTGTGTGACAAGGTTGAAGATTTGCCATACGAGCGAGAGGCTTGTATGGTGATGACTATATATTACAGGTTGAACTGATGACTGATTTGGACTACATAAATTGTAACGGTAAATTGCAAGATTAATAAAAAAACCCACACGGGTCTGGAGATGACAATAAACACGTCTCTATGGTCATTAAGGCATAAAAACCACTTATAGGGTGATGAGAATTTATTCTCTGGAGTTATGATCCATACATACTCCCCTGTGGACGCCGGAATATATCAGTATAAATATGTGTATGCTTATTAAGATTTATTGGGTACCTAATACGGCCCAATAAATTTCCAAACCCCTTCCCGTACAAAGGAGGTTATGGCGAAATTTTTCGAAACATAAAGATGTTAGTGAAATATTTGAAGTGAAAACGATATAGAAATCGCTGAATGAATTATATATACATATTAAATTAAAAGGAATCGAGGTCGTGCAGTTTGTGTTTTGAAATCGTAACTTCAAACGATTATACCGAAAGATCCGACCATCGGATTTTCACGAAACTGGAACCGTTGGGTTCGCTTTGGGAATATCCTCCCAATGATACAAACTTTGTTGAAATCCAACAGTTAATTTTTCAGATATGTGTAAAACAAATTTTGGGAAAAACAGCGCCAGTGCCTCGGCACGACCTGAAACGTCGTTTAATTAAATAGGGCCGTTTTTAAATAAATAAAAATGGCGATATATCGTTATAAAATATTATAGACGATATAAAATGGAAATAAACCGACTCTGCTTGGTTTGCTGTATATTTGGTGGTTGAATGTGTTTGACATGAAAAATTATACTAAAGAACTGAAATGTAAATGTCGAATGATTTAACCATGTGAAGAATTGATTTGAAAATCTAAATATGCGTGGATTATTTGAAAAGGCCGAGTTAATTCTCATTTCAAATAATCTATCGACGGTTAGAGGTCGAAGAGTTGAAGACGGTTCAAGACCGACGATCTTCACATTGGATGGATGGGCGCTACTGATGCTCATGATAGGAGTAGCTACCTTGAAGGAGCTGAAGTGGTAGCCGTCCGGATGTAATGTTGATTGTACGGATATGCGAGGAATTTGGTGCCTTCGGCTTCGTTCAAACCCAGAACGAACTTGTAAATGGACTGTGTGTTTGACATTGGATTTTGTTCTGTGCTGATTGATCTCTATTAAATATATATCTATTTGGCGGCGGAGAATTTATTCTCTTTCTTAACGCCCTTCTCTGAGACGTACGAGCTCTGAGGTTATATATCGGTAGAAATAAGTCGTATGGAGTGAATTGCCTGTGTGGCACGCCTAAGTGGCATACTATCAAGCCTTCTGTTGAAAAGCAAAGTCTTGTGGTTGATGATCAAAGCATACCCTATGTAGTGTAGCTTTGTGTATAGCGTGGATTCGCGAGCCTCACACCTCGGTATGAGTCAAAAACGGGATAAGGACCCAAGGAGTGCACGACGTTTCTTTCTAGCTATCGGTGATGTCAGTAACCTACCAGCCCTAACATTTATATATACTTTTTACCTGTGTGGTTGTTGGAATGCGAGGCGCCTCGATTATAGGTCCTATAGGACCGGGAAACTTATGTTCATGAATTGCTAATCCTCAAAATTAAGAGAGGACCGGCCTTGGAGGATCCAGAGATCGCTGTATGTGGTCCTGAAACATTTGCTAGAGTGTCTCGAACGGAGAGGAGCTTGCCCCTTGCCTCGACTCATGATGGAATCCAATTTCCAATACGAAATTGCGGATGTGATTGTATTACTAGTATGGCGATATAGTAGATAGTAGCTATGCCGTCTATGATTGTTATTTATGATTGAATTCGCTTTTGAAACATATATGCACTAGTAGTAATATCAAACGCTTTTGTTTATACGTATGAAGCATCTCTTGGCCATTATAAGTTAAAAACTCTATCCTCTGGCTTGCGTTGCATTGTGTGATGGGACCTGAGTCTTATAATGGCTTCATTTTTATAAAAAGCATTACGATGATTTAATAATTTACTTTATTTCATGCACTAGCACTCATTGGAGTAAACCCGTTCCGCGAAAGTGGTGTGGTCCTTTGATTTGCCTTATTATTGTTGTTTAATTAGTTAAGTAGATTTCTCATACCAGTCCCATGACTGACTCGTGGTTTGTTTCACCTTGCATACTCGGATGCCCCTTATTTTCACACGGGCAGCCCAGTAACAGGTAGCTGGCGTATTTTGGCTTTGCACCGTAGCAGAGGTGCACCTTTTGGCTCATGGCGAGGCTTGACTACACAGTGTTGACTATTGATTTTTCCGCCATTACTGTATATGTATATGATCCTGCCTCAGGCGATGTAGACTGATGTTTCTTTATGTACGCTCTATGTATATGATTTCGCCTCAGGCGATGTAGACTGATCATGTATCTTTATGCACTAAGTAGTATCTTGCACTGTGCTCTCTGATGTTGTGATATGTATATGATTCCGCTATTATATTCGTGTAAATTATTCTATTTCCTGCTTATGCTATTTTCTGTACTCTGTTAATGATGATTAATGTGTTGTATTCCAATGATTATCCTTCACACCATAGCATGGGGTTTTGGGAACGTCACACCATCACTTTCCTTCTCCTTCTCGACCGCTTAAAGATGAAGGGTTTCATCCACTAGCTCCTCAAAAGTAAGCTTAAGCTGAAGGGTTAGGGGTTTCTTCAAATACATCTTAAGTCCAGAAACGAACTTAAGATTCTTCTTTTATGGAGTGGAAATATGCTCGAGCTCATATTTAGAAAGGGCCTCAAAAGATGCAACATACTCAACAACAGACGACTTCTTTTGTTTGAGCTCAAGGAAGCGTCTAGCAAGATTAGCCTTCTCAGACTCTGGAATAAACTTGAGTTCAAATCTTTATTTAAACTGATCCCACCCCAAAGTCTCCTCATCAACCTCCGCAATAAGCAAGTCATACCAATCCAATGCACGTCCTTGTAACATACTAGATGCAACAAGATCATGATGGTGACTGGAGATATTCATGTAGGTAAATATGCGCTCACTAGTGCAGAGCCAAGCTTGAACCTCTAAAACTGACTCCGTGCCTTTAAAAACCTTGCCACCAAGATGAGTAAAATCACTAGTCATGCGCGCAAACTGGGATTTGGCGAAGGAGAAGATCGAGGTGGAGCAGGAGGTTGAGTGCTCCTAATTAACTCAAGGATCTGATCAATAGACATATACACTCCTTCGGGGCAAGAACCACTGGACGGTCCCGCCTCCGAGGAGCGCCCTCTTCCTCTACCAGACATAGCTGGGAAAAAAAAGATAAGATAGGATCATTCACAGAGTAGATAGATATATTAGAAAAAACAAATGTAATAATTAAGGAATACTACAGAATTAATTTATCATTCCTAGACATATTCCAATCTATCTACCCTAAGGGAGTCAAAAAGGACACAAGACAAGAGAAAGACAAGGATATGGGGAAAGAAAACATGATTAAGGGATGTCATGTAAAAGTGTATTATATTTTTTGTATGGTTACTATGAATGACAATGTTCTGCTTATATTACATTTATTCTGAAACCCTCAGCTCTGATACCAAGCTATGACACCCCCACCATGAGACCTACATTAGTAAAGAGAATTACTGGATAATCCTATCTACTAATGCAGAGAATAGTGTATAGTAGGGGTAACCAACATGGCAATGCACTAAGTATGTCGATGTTGTTACTTTTTTTCATTACCTTCATTGTGATTGACACACTCAGTCCATAAGGAATATGATACCATGTTGGGTTAGGACCATCTCAGAATAAATATCGATACAAACACACATCAACCACAGAAAATCATCATAGTTTAGCACACACATATATACATACAAGTGCCTATCCATACATCATATATAACACATCCCATACAATGTGGTACAATGCCACAATATACACATGTACATAATCATTCCCCAAAATAACAGATACATCACGAGTACAAGCCAAAAAGGGATAACTAAATAGATTGTGATGTGTCCATGTTCCAAAATTGAAGTCCATCATAAAAAGTTCAAAAAGATACAAGAAGGTGCAAGCTACAATACCCTAACCTGCAACTCGTCTGACCCGAGTGGAAAACACACGGGTCAGGTAGGCTCGAACTCATCATTAGTATATGTCTCGGTAATAAGTGAAAAGGGAAATTTCATTCCACTGTCACAAACGGAAGGATATAGAGTTATGAGTTCATTTACTTATTCAAGGAATCATACAAATATGAGATTGTTATAGGGTTCTACTACACATCAACTCAAGGGAATAAGTAAAGATGAACCACAGTAAAAACCATTACAATCGTCTTAAAAACTTCATAAACCAACAAAAGGAACTCATTAAGAGTTAGACCATCATAAAATATATCATCATAAAACAATAATATAATGTAGCCTTATTCCATCTCAAGGCCTTATTCAAACAGCAAATCAAATTTGTCAATAAATAAAAACATTTCTGCTCGAGCACCATCTTGACCAGTACTACATATTGGTATCATCCATCGTGATGACTAGGGCCACTACATCAAAATCATCTTGATGACTATATCCAAACCATTATGCCCTTAGTCACAAAGTCCGAGTAATAACATTGTGGTGATTGGAGTCACAAACATCGTGATCATCGTGATGGCTATAGTCAAAAACATTGTGATGACTCCTATCGAGTACTCGGTCTTAGTGCTAGTAATCTTCTCGAGTGTATCTCAACCTCTCGGATAGGAACCCATAAGGTGTCAACGTATGTCCCTTACCATACGTTCACACCTAATGGTTTACTAGCCGTTAGTTGACACCACACTAGAAAACATTATATATATATAAATTGCCTCTTCTCATCGGCAAGTAACTTATCTCATCACTCTTTCTCTCTCTCTCTCTCTATCCGATGAGCGACAAGTTAAAATCCATCATAAGATCAAAACATCATAAATACATCATAAAATGGCTTGCCTCGTCTCATTGGCAAGTTAAAATTCATCATAAACATTAAACCATTTTAAAAACATCATACAATATGACTTGTGATTGTTGTTGTCAATTTGCTTTCGGGACAACAACAAACTAGCATAATTTTCATCTAGTAAACATCTGAATCATAATAAACTAAATATAGAAAATTGTAGCTCTATGTCTAAGCTTCTTGAATCATCAAAAATCATCCAATTTTGATTAATAATGAAGAAGTTATGGCGAAAACAAATTTCAGTTTCAACCATTGAGCTACATTGTATTACACTCAAATTAACAGTAAAAACCCAATTTTGTGCGACAAAACATCATACTTACAGAAAAAATAATACATAAGCTTGTAGAAAATGTTTTTAGCTTTCCGAATCATCAAGAATTATCAAGTTCCGATTAAAAACGAAAAAGTTATGACTAAAACAATTTCAAGTTTCAACTCAGAAAATTAGGCCAAAGACAGAGTTATAACATCATTTTGAAATTTGTTTCAGGCCTATTAAATGATGAAATTTCAAGAAACAATATGAATAAAAATTGTAGCTTATATAGTTTCTAACAAAAAAAATTGACCTGAATCGGACAAAAGACGCAAAAGATTTGATGGTTTTACTATAGTGCATTTTCAGGAAACGAGATATACTGAAAAAAACACAAATTTATGCATCAGTTTGAAACCTGATTCAGAACTAGTAAACGATAAAATTTCGAAAAACGGTATGAACATAAAATATAGCTTATCGAATTTATTTTCTAACAAAATTTTTTTGACCTAATTCCGATAAGAAATGAGGAAGATATGATGATTTTACTGCAGTGCATTTTCAAATATACGAGCAATCCAAAAAACTCAGAGAAAGCACTACAGGATTTCACCAAAATACATCAAATTAACAAGTTTTAACTTATTATGAGCATCTTTTCTAACCAACTGATTGAAGAAAGATCTAGCAAGGATTTAGGCAGCAAATTCGAAGCTTTAGCGAAGATTTGAGCCTCCAAAACCTAAAATGAAAGATTCATAGACATGCAACAAAAAAATTGTCAACAAAAGAAATTTACAGTGAATGATTCTCTAAATTAGATAGAGATAAAGCTTGAGATGATGGAGATTACCTCTCTCTTATGATTTCAACAAGAATTTTGTTCTAAAATTGCAATTTGGTTGGAGTTTGAATTAATGTAGTAGCCATTATTCCTTTTCTTAATTTACTGATAGTTTGAGGAAGATGAAAAAAAAGAAGAAGAGAATGTCGTACTTTTCATTTTGAAGCTTCCAGATTTGCACTATAATGTGTATGGTATATTTCATTAAAGCCCAATTACATCACTTAGAATTTTAAAAATCCAATTCAAAGCCAATATGCATATATTTTGCTCAATTTTTTCAACATGTTTCAACCAAACGAATTGCGTTTTACTCGTTTTAACAAAATGAACATTTTAAAAATAATACAATTTTATTTTTGACATTAAAAAACATATTTTGCATTTTAAATATTTTATTCAACAATAGTAAACCTTATTGTTGTTCAACGACGAATATTTCTAATTTGACAAATTTCATCCATATAAAAATTATATTATCATTCCCAAATATGTACAAAAGTGTTTTAGTACTTTTAAAAATATTAAAACGCCATTTTTAAGCATTATTTCATCTAAAAATAATAATTATTTTCTTCATAATTGTCCTCTTATTTTACAATAAAAGACTAATATTATAATACATTTCAAATACTATTCAGCTTAACCCAATAACTGATTTTCATTATATATATAATTTTCATCCAATCCAAAAAAAAACTGTTGTAAACTTTATTCATATCTATACACATTTTACACCAACCCCAATTACTTGTTCAACAAGCATTCTTTATCTTAAATAACAATATTGTTCATTGATTTATTCCATTAATTTGCAAACTTCATATTAAATTATAAATTCCATGATAATTTAATTAATATTACGGTAATGTCCAAAATCCTAGGTTGTTACAAACACCCTAGGCTATTCAATGCTTACGCAGTCTACGGAAACTCACTATTATTCAAAGAAACTTCTCGCTATCTGCTTCATAGCCTCAAAACTTTTCCCATCTTCTGTAGGCACTAATCCTTACCTACTCCATACTTTTAGAACACGGTTTGGCTCTTTTTCATTTAAATTTCCTTCCAAAAATTAAAAGTGTCAAAACTTTATTTTCTTATGAAAACTTTCTCTGGCCAAACCATAAAAACATGTCATCTTAAAAAAAATGTAAATCAATTTTTTTTTTTCAAATCACAAAACTGGAGCAGATACGAACAACAATTTCTCAATCGGGTTTATGACTTGTTCTTTCCTATAAGATCGGTTCAGTCTCTTCGTACAAGGTGCGAACATCCACTCTATTATTAGTTTCTACAACTTATTTTGTCCACCCACAAAATTATCTTAAAATAATTTATCAAAAAGGGTTGTCATAAGAATTGGGATTTCAAATCTTTCTTCATTAAAAATTCTTGCATGAAATATAACAAGAAAACTAGCCAGCTATACATGCTCTATAATATGCACCCTTTATTGAGAGAATTTTATTTTAGTCTAAATTTTTGCAAGAAATCACAATTTGCTAAATATACCCCATTTTTCTTCAAAATCCAGTATGTATAATTTACATATATAAAACTATAACTTTTAAGATTAAAACTTGAAAACACCATAAACCATTTTCACAAATGTTTTATAATCTCAAGTTCTTAAAAGTTAATAACGGGGTTAGACTCAAAGCGGGTTTTCAATTTTCTTCTAGGCTTTCCTAGACACCCCCAAGGTCAATTCTCTTAACTATATATATTCCTAATCCATTTTTCTCTTTTTAACCTTTTCCAATTTATAAGGTTTTCAAGCCTACTAAACCAAAATACTAATCATATGGGATTCACTTTTCTTCCATATAGAGTACATTGTACACTCTCCACCCAGACTTCCCAAGGGCCTCAAATTTCCATACTTATTCCTTTAGTGTACATAACAAACATCCCATTTCTTACCATGTTATACTCTTTCTATTTAGTGGGTTCCTCTATGGATGTAGGTATATATATAGTATATTTATATTTTTAAAAATACAAATACGTTCACTCAGTGTTTATATAGGAATCATAAACCTAAGCTCTGATACCAGATGTGACAACCCCAATTTTGACATACCAATTTTTTTCAAAATTCCAATCTATCGAAACTCAACTTGGTTTGCTCTGGTATCCTATAGAAATGACAGAGATATATAATATGTCAAAGCTCAGAAATTATCTCACAGCGGAATGGATAAAATATAATATAATCAAAATATAGCCTTTCCGTATTAATAATACTACCTAACCACTATCCAAGGCTATCATGTCACTGCCACAAATCTAACCTGTGAGTATGTTAGGAGGAGGGGGTCAGAACACAAGTTCTGGTGACTAGATTTGAACTATACACTTTGGATAATCCTACATGTACTGTTCAATCATATTTTCTTATTTATTAGGTTACTTAGGTTAACAGCGCTCAAGGCTTACACACATGTCGCACACATTTACTTGCTAGTAGATTAGCCTAATACAATATATGTCCAGCCACCCCCAATATCAAGGTACACCCCATAGTGCCCCACTCGCACGGTCTCTACCGTAATGCCACCGAAATGCTCGCAGTCCCTCATCGTACGCCAGAGTGACATACGGATCTCTATATAACAATGTTACGATCAACATATATCTGTCATCACTATGCTACGTAAGCGTACGGACTACCACCTTTGATCGAATCAGATCTCCTACCAGGGTAATGCCCTAATATCTACGATACACCACCCAGAGCAGATATGCATGTATCTAGACTGTCCCTCGCACAAACTATTAATTTTAGCTCTATGCCTCAATCGCACGTCCTTTAATGTGCACCGAGTACCGTAGCAGGGCGATACAAGAAACTCGGAACTTGGTCAGGAGCTCTTCCCATATCTGTATAGGCCCGTCTTTAAAGAGCCTCTATATACAGATATACCTACGTTCTATTTTCATGGTGGCTATGGCCCTACCTTGGCCCCTCCCTCAACTAGTTAAGACTATAAGAGCTAAGAGACTGCCCCTATTCAAACAATCTAAACATCCATGTGGCATCTCCCCTCAACTCCTTACCCCGATAGTGAAGGGTGAATGGTATCTTGGGTTTAGCTCTAGTCTTTTCGTATCCCACTGTCTGTCGATGACGGGTATCCAACGATCTACTATCCTTGTTGGTCGTGACCCTCTACCTCCCCATTGAGGCAACTGCCTAATCACCCTGGTGTCACCGCATCACAGCATTTTGACTGCACAGCTACTTTTGTAGTCAAGGCTAACCCGCCTAGTGGTTACGTGCAGACCCAACCTCTACGAGCACAGCCTAAGATATCTTTCACTACACATAGGACTAGTAGGAGCACCTTACGTACCTCAGGAAGCCGCGTGCTTTCCCTTCCAGTCCTTTGGAGCCGTTAGAACAATCATATGAATGTGCGCTCCCCTTGTGCCTTATAACACCTCGATGATCTACCCTGTTGGGTTATTCACCCTCAAGCATACGGACTGGTCCAAGCGCCTCACTTTAATATGTTGTTAGACCCTATGTCTAATCATTCTTTTGCGCGCTTGCTTTTCCTTATCAGGTTTCCTTTGATCTTGGTTATTCCAATTCACATTGAATTCTTATTCAAATTACCAAGTTTCTCTGGCTTATTAATTTCAGTTATAACTTAACCCATTTAAGTTTATTAATAAGCCCACAACATGTTATTCTTCAGATTATGGCCCAAGGTCTGTAATCCACAATCTCTTTTATATTCTTGTTTGATTTCATGGTCACAATAACATGTTATACTTAATGTGTTATTAAGTATCTCTTAGTTCACATGTTTTCCAATCAACATGTCACTGACCATATATGATTAAATATAACTTATTTCATTTTATAAGTTTTCCTCATCCTTTCACATTTAATCATAATTCCACTTTACATCGTCAATACAACTTATCGTTGTTTATTAATTAACTAAATTATATTAACTAAGGCCCAATAATAAGTTTCTCTACCCATTTATTATAACATATGTAATAATTTTCCCTTGTCCCTAGGACAAGTCTGAACATGTTATTATTATCAACTGGTTTTAGACTTCCTAGTTTAAGGATTACTTAATTTATAATTAAGTACAATATATTTTCCCCCTTTTCTTAACTTGTTTCAGGTTTTCCCCTTTTTCTGATTACTTAATTTACAATTAAGTGTCCATTGACTCAATTCATCAGTTATCCCATTCCCTTACTAGTTTATTACAACCTAAGTTATAATATTCCCTTGTCACTAGGACAAGTCTACCAATTATACAACATTTTCATTAATTTTACTTATTATAATAGGTTATTATCATTCCCCTTTTAAACCTTTGACTGTTGTAAACCATTATTCTTCATTCAATGAAATACACATATATATTCCTTATTTTATTAAGGAAAACACTTCATGCACCTTATCAGTTTGATAGAACGAATCAATGATTTATTTTCATAACGTATTCCCATCTAAATCCGTGGTAGCAAGTAATTTCTTTACTTTTCTTTATCTACTGTGGCTTACTTGCAAAAACGTTCTCAGAAATAGGTCATTTAGGGAAATACATCACTTTTCCTTCTTATCACACTAACCCAGTTCATTACATCCCTTCCTTTCTTATTTTCTGAGTTAGACACTTAATTACCATCATTGCCATTTATTCATATCTTGTTATATATATATGTATATGTGTGTGTATATATATAAGCACTAGACCTCTTACATTAAGCCTACACTTGTGAACACTGGATTTTCCGGACGGGTCCGTGCAGACTTCTACACAAGTTTACTTAACCTCGTGTCTTAGCACCACTACATGTTTTTAATTTTGCACTTAGGCCTCTCACATTAGGTTCAACATTAGTGCTTGATGGATAGGCCAGCCGGGTCCAGGCAAACTTCCAATGCAACTTAACCACGTGCCATAAGTGCAGTTACAATTTCTAATTGTAATCCTAGGCATACTCATCTTGATTCATTCATTTATGTTCATATCAAATTGCGCTCCCAAATTAAAGTCTCAAAACATAATATATGTTATGTTCCAAAATCCCATTACAAATTATGCCCTAAATCCCAATATGTGTCACATGTCTTTCTACATGTAATTAACTTTATTTAAAATAAAGTGTAATTCTCCAATAATATATTGTTACCCAAAATCTCAGTTATCCCAATTTACAAGTTCATAAAATAGATCTTAACAACAGTATTCATGTACATCTCAACATATTAACTAATTCAATAGATTATCCATTTTAGCGCAATAATTCATTTCATCAAATTAAATCTTCAGTATGTTCATTGTGTTTGTTAATGGGGAAGGGAAAATGATAAATATACTATCATTCAAAAAGTATATTTTAAACCCACTCACCTAAAAGCCTTCCAATTCTTGAATCTGATCCAGATCTATTCTTCCATGGTTTTTCCCTTTTAATTTGATTTGAAACCTAACGACCATGGATTTATTATTTTCGCGAAAAGAGAAGGGAGAGAGAAATAATTTAAATAGATTGGTCTTAGAAGTTTACCTTGCTTTCATGATTCAATAATCTTTTTATTAATGTTGATTCTCTCTTCCATATCTAGATTCATAATTTTCCTAGGCTAATATTTTAATTTTCAGAATAGATTTGAGAAGAGAGAGAGTGTAATTGCAGAACTCCGGCGTAGCTACCAAATTAGGAGATTTAAGGATAGGTCAAAGGCCTTATTTATAGGAGTATTGGAGCAACCAGGACCTCAGATTGGATCAAAAGCCATCAGAATCGTCCACATCAGAGAAGAAGTTTCCAGATCCGTGTGTGGATCGACCCCTAAATCGACCCCCAACGGTCTAAATTCCCTCCAGATTTTCCCGCTCATGAATTTTTATTTTTGAACTGATTTTTGAATTTTCTGGATATATTTATTTAATATAAATATATACGTATATGCTCCTTATATGTATGCAAACTTCTAATGCTCATAACTTCTAAATACTGTGTTCGTTTTACACAAATCAGGTGTCTATCTTGACCAAAATTTTGAGACGGACGCAATGGTGTAGTCTATTTAACTTAATTCTGAATATTTATTTAAGTTATCCTTCTTTTATTGTCTTAAGTCAAAATGCGGGGTGTTACAGAAATAAAGTAAATCAAAGGACCACGCCGATAACACGTAATGGGTTTTCTCCCAAGAATACCAGTGCATAAAATAGTTTATAAACAGCGCAATGGTTTTCGAAAAATGAAGCTATTATAAGACTCAAGTCCCATCACAAAATGCAACGCAAGCCAGAGGATAGATTTTTACCTTTAAATAGCCAAACATGCTTGGTAATTTTAAAACAAATCATTTTGATATTACTATAGTTTATAGTGTCAAAATCAACTTCAAATACAAATGTATAAATCATAGATAGCACAGCTACCATATACTATGTCGCCATACTAGGCTCTACAAATAAAACCGAAAGGTCACGTATTGGAAATTGGATTCCATCTATGAGTCGAGGAAAGGGATGTACTCCTCGCTGGCTTGGAGACAATCTAGAAAATACCTCCGGGTTCGGATGCTGGCGAGCCCTTGGATTCTCCAAGGACGGTCCTCCCTTACTTTCGAGGATTGGTAATTCCTGAACACATGTTTCTCGTCCTATCGGACCTATCCATTAGCCCCGTAGTAACCGACATATCCGGGACACCTTGCAATCCATCATCCATACAGGTAAAAATAAATAAATGTCTAGGCTCTATAACATGACACCACTCATAGCTAGAAGGAAACGTCATGCACTCCTTGGGTCCTGTAACAACTCGGAAATTATGAACCAATTTAAAATTTTTAGTTTGGAAATTTTAATGAATTTTGAATATTTAAAATGATTTATTTTAAATAATAACGACAAGAAATTTATTTCAAATAGAATTAGAACGTATATATTTATTTGAATCGAAGTTAGAATATAAAAATTTATTTTAATTATAAAAGGAATTGAAAATGGCGTGGTAGTTTGAAAATTCGATTTCAAATTTCAAATGAATGTACAGATTAAAAATAAACCAAATTTTAGCGAAACCAAAAATATTAGAATCTATTTGAAAATATCTTTTCAACAAATCCGAAAAATCAAAATTCCATAGCGGGAACAAAAAGTTATGCTCAGCTGAAAATTCAGAATAGTCATTATGGAAATATAGCCCTTAAAAATAGCGATTTTGCAAACGACCTCCGTTTTCAACGAAACCACTTTTGTTGGATCTAGGATGTCAAATTATTGCTATATTCCAATTTTCATAATTTTTGGAATTAATATGTGATCGTGGGGGATTTAAACGTGTTTGGTCATTCCAGTTTGAATTTAGTCGACTGGAAAATTACCGATTTTCAAATGGTCTCCAAATTCGATGAAATTAGTTTTGTTAGGACCGTATTGTCAAAACATAGTCAAATTTATTTTTCTGGAATTTTTGAAGTTAGTATGTGCCCTAGTAAATTAAAATGTGCGTTTGAATTTAAAATATAATGATTTATATTTTAAATTTAACGAAAACCGATCGATACAGTCGAATCAACTTACGTGACCTATCCCATTGTGTTCGGGTGGGTTTGATTTAGAGTTCGAAACAAAAAGTTAATTTATGGAATCAAATAAATAAATAATTTAAATTTTATAAAATCCCCCATCCCTTTCCTTCTTCTCAAACCCGTAAGCCCCCCTCTTCTTTCAGAAAAACCATCGCCCCCTTCCCCGATTCAAAAAGCGCTGCCATTCCCCACCCCCATCGCCTCCCCTCCAGCACCTCCTCCCCATATCCCGACCTTCTTTCTCTTCCCCTCCCTCCGTCTTTTACCCGAATCCGCCCAAAACCCTAGAAGTCCCGCCGCCACAAACCCAAGACGCCACGTCGGTCTGAAGCCTCCCTCTCTGACGCCCCCTCCGATACTCTGCCATCCCCCACCCCCCAAACCCTCTATGAGTTTTTTTGTTGTTGTTTATTTACTTTTTTTTCATGGTAATTAGCTTAGACAAAAATCAGTTTTTATACCATTCACATTGTTTTAAATCTGACTTTTTATTATATACAAGGCAAAATTAAAGACTTGATTCTTTTTAAAATGAAAAAGCTTTGATTTTAAAAATGAAGAAGAAATGATTTTAAAAATGGAAGAAGTTATTTTAGAAATAGAAGAAGTGATTTTAAAAATAGGGAATTTAGATTTTTATAATATAAAGTTTGTATTTTTATTCGTATGAAGTTTATATTTTTATTCGCATGAAGTTTAGATTTTTATAAGGAAGTAGCCAAGATAAAAATATAATTTTTAGATGTTTAACATTAGAATACAAAGGTTAGATTTTTTATATTTAGAAATATTTGATTTTTATAAACAAAGCTTTGATTTTTAATTTAGAGAAGCTTCGATTTTTAATTTAGAAAAGACAAGATTTTTAAACATGAAAAGATACGTTTTTTAGTTATATAAAAATTCGATTTTTAGTTGTGTGAAAATAAGATTTTTATACAGTAGAGTTATAAAAATATGGAAAAATGAATTATAAAAATATAATTTATATAATATAAACATCAACATAAAAATATGATTTTTATGTATGAAGTAATAGTATAAAAATGTGATTTTTAATAATCAACTGCGTGAAACAGATGGCGGTGAATCAGACTGAAATCAAAACGAAATCCAAACCGTACAGAAATGAAATGGATGAGTGGAGCCCAAAGGTGAGAACTCTTCACTATAATTTCCTTTGTACAGTTATTTATTTCAAAACTGCATATGTGAACTGTTCCCCATCGTCCAGAGACCATGGACGACTTGTTTGATTGTTTGGTTTGATTGATGTATGTGGTTGAGTTTGGTTTGGAGTATGAATATAGAATCGATTGAATTTGGTTTGTGTATGGCGAGAGCCATTATTAGGCAAGGGAAAAGGCTAGACCATATCCCGGTTCTAGTATCGCTCCGTTATGTCTCCAAAATTTTCTAAAATAAATTATAAAAATAAAAAAAATCATTTTTATTAGATAAATGAACTGAATAGAATATTCATATGTTGAATAAAATATTTTATTGCTAAAAATGTAATTTTTAACTGTATATGAATAAAATAAATATTCACTTACAAATTGGATGATTTGTTTATGTACACCCATTTGACTGATATTGATTGGGACGATAAATTTTACACATCGTCCAACTGCACAAATAAAATTCATTATTTGTCGATTGAAACCTCACACGGGTAATGGGATGATATTGGACATATATTAATCCCAATATTTAGTTGTATTTCAATCCATTTGTTGACAAGTTGTGCAAGCGTTGAATATTTATATTTAATGCTTATGCAGTGTAGAATGCACTATGGATGATGATCGACTATGTTTGATTGTTGTTGTGTACATGTGTTGTATGAAATCCATATAAATAACATTATATGGTAATTGACTGTGTCCAATTCTAGTTATGAAAGAACGAATATTTTAAAATAACAAATATTTTAAATGATGAATTATGTATATTTTAAAATGAGGAATATTTTAAAATTATATTCAGTAAAAGATTAAAATCTGATTTTGATGTCCGATTTGGGATGGACACGATTTTTTTTAAATATATAAAGCCGTGTTGATAAGATTAATACCATTTTGATGAGAACGATATTTATATCGATTTTATTCATTTTTATAATCAATATCGAAAAGGAAGTGATTTCAAAATCTAAAGTTTTGAAAATACTATCATTTATGTATCGATGATATGGAATATTCAATTTTGATTTGAAATTGAATATGAAGTTGAAACCGTTTTAAAAACGAATTTAAAATGATTTATAAAATAAGTTTTGAATGGAAATCGATGAGATATATATAATATATATTATATATATTTAATGGACTGAATAGAACGCGCCGCGTCGCGGTAGTTCGCGAATTGCGACCATTGACTTCGAACGGACATTACGGGAGATCCGACCGTTGGATTCTCCTAAAACTGGAACCGTTGGGTTCGTATCGAAAAGTGCTTTCCGATTAATATAAAGGATTTGAAATATAACGATTGGATTTGGAATTATGTCCAAATAAAATTTGGAAAAGGTCATTGTAAGTGCAGTTCGATGTCCGTTTATGGAAATCGAACTTATGGGCCTTGATAAAATTATTAAAAATATCAATAATTCGTGTAAAATCATAATAAATGATTTGGAAAGAATTGGGATGAAAAATTACATATTTGAAAAGATAAAAATATATTTTTATCGAAATGAACTTGTTATTAAACTAGATTTGAAATCCATTAATTTTAAAATAAATAAATTGGTTTTGAAACGGTTTTAAAAATAAGCAGAATTTCCAATATATGAATTGGAATGGATTTGAATCGGAATTATCTTTGGAATATTTTGATATTGGATTTCATAATTATACGGAAATTGTGGACGAAGTTGGAAGATATATACATCGTTATTCCAATACGATATTTGTTGATTTCAGAATTTGATATTGAATATAAGCCGATATATTTTCTATTCAGAGCCTTGTATTTAATATTAAAAGGATTTTTTATCAAATTGATTTTTGGGTTTATCGTGAATGGTGTCTTCACTAACACTGTTCTTAAACTCAGTTGAGAAAAGATTAAATCTTTTACTAAGATTTAATGAAGTTTACCAATTAATTAATATTTAATTGAATTGGATTTTTGGGTTTATCGTGAACGGTGTTTTAAATAACACCTATTCTTTAACTCGATTTACAATGAAATGTGATTTGAAATTTATAAATCTTTTTATTAATATTTAACGGGAATTTTCCAAAGTAAAGTTTTTCAATTTAATATATTAAATTGGAATTGAATGGAATTCGATTTATAATAATCGAAGTGAACTTCTGTGGAGGAAGACTGTTAATACATATGGAATTTAAAAGTCTTTGCCGTTATTCCATTTATATTATTAGTCGGATATGGAAATTGATATTGATTATATATTGATTTGTTTTTCCGTGAAGATTCCATAATTAACGGAATGTGATTTGGGTTTATCGTGAACTGTGTTTTAAATGACATTTGTTCTTTAACCCAGTTAAAGCCAGGATTACATGTCTGTCATTGTATTTCGAACTGTATGGTTGATCTCTGATAAATATATATCTGTCTGGTGGCGGATAATTTATTCTCTTGCTTAACACTCTTCTCTAAGACGTACGAGCTTAGAGGTTATATATCAGTAGAAATCAATAATACGGTGTAGATGGTCGATGTGACATGTTTGTGTTTCCAAAGTTAAATTATCATTAATATTGATTTTTGGGATGATTAAAACTAAGTGGAGTTTTAATGAATCGTTAAATAGATTGAAAAAGGGAATATGATAGTTTAAATTATCAAATTTGGGAAATGATCGAGAAAGGAGTATCGCCAGTTTTGCTCCTAGTGATAGTTAAATTTTTTTAGATTGAACGGGAAATGGTAATTAATTTTACTGAAAAGATGGTGGTGTTAGTTATAGAGTATCACCAGTTTTGCTCCATGGGATGAATAGGTTGGGATTGGGAAGTTAAACAAATGATTACTTCGGTAAGGTGCGCTAATCCCGACTAGTTTGGAAAATCGTAACATGGTTTGAATTGACATACAAAGGTAGATTAAAGAATAAATTTAAAGAATTTATCTTTGATAAAATTAATGGGATCCTTTCCCAAAGTATATGAATATTTGAATAAAAGAATATTCAGAATTGGAATGAGGCGTATATTGTGTTTTTGTAGCACTTGTTTATTATATACGCGAGTTATTCAGAAAGGCCGGGTTTATACCCATTCTGAATAACTGATTCGACGATATGTCGAAGATGAAGACAGTGGTTGAAGGCCGGAGGTCTTCACATCATTTGGATGATTACTGATGTCTTGATTGGGCTGTACACCCAAGACGAGGTAATTAATGGTGATCGTCCAGACGTACTTGGAGATCGACGGATATGCGAGGGCCTCTCTCCTTTATTAGACATATGGGACGAGGAATAAGGTGCCTCAGGTTTCGTTCTGACCTAGAACGAACTTGTAAATGGTTTGTGTGTATGAAATTGGATTTTATTCTGTGTTGATTGATTTCTATTAAATATATATATCTATTTGGCAGCGGAGAATTTATTCTCTTGGTTAACTCCCTTCTTTGAGACGTATGAGCTCAGAGGTTAGATATCGATAGATATCAGTCGCATTGCATTAATTACCTGTATTGCATGCTGAGATGCAAATGTTCAAGGCTTTTGTTGAAAAGCAGAGTCTTGTGGTTGATTATCAAAGCATAGCTTTAATATAGCGCCTCTTTGTGTGTAGCGTTAATTCGCGAGCATCATACCTCGGTATGAGTCAAAAATGGGATAAGGGAATGCAGTGAGTGCATAACGTTTCTATCTAGCTATGGGTGGTGTTGGTTTTTACACGCCCTGGCATTTATATATTTTTACCTATGTGGTTGTTCGAATGCGAGGCGCCTCGGATATATCGGTTACTACGGAGCCGATGGATGGGACCTTTAGGACCGATAAACATGTGGTCAGGTATAACCAATTCACTTTTGCACTTTGAGTGGACTGACACTGCCGGATTCCAGGGTTGCCCAGAGTGTATAGTCTAGAGGCACTTGCTAGAGTGTCTGGAACCGGGCTAGGAGTACATCCATTGCCTTGACTCATGACGGAAATCCAATTTCCAATACGTGACATTTCGGTTTTGTTTGTAGAGCATAGTATGGCGACATGATATATGGTACCCATGCCGTCTAGGATTGATACATTTGTATTTGAAGTTGTTTTGACACTATACACTTATAGTAGTATCAAATGATTTGTTTTAAATGTACCAAGCATGTTTGGCTATAATAAGGGAAAACCCTATCCTCCGGCTTTCGTTGCATTGTGTGATGGGACCTGGGCCTTATAATAGCATCATTTTTCCAAAAAGCATTGCATTATTTATTCTATGCACTGATATTCTTGGGAGAAAACCCATTCCGTGTTATACGGCGTGGCCCACTAATATACTATATTTTAACGTAAAGTTTTAAATAACTGTTTTAGTTCTCACACTAGTTACATGACTGGCCTGGAGTTTATTGTTTTAACCTAAACTTTGGGTGCCCCTATTTCCACATGGGCGGCTAATAGTTTTGGTTTTGCAGATTTATATTCACAGGATCCTGGTTTACAGCTGGAATGATATTCAGAAAGTTCTGTATCCGTATATTTGTTTCAGTTGTGTTATGGATTATTTTTCTGCTACATTGTAATTTAAATATCTGATATTTCTCTGATGTATAATATTTATTTATACTTTGTATATTCTTGTAATCTGATGTAAATTATTGTAATAAGCAATGAAATGTTCTTCTGTCTGTGTTCTGATTCCTTGTGTTCTCAACTCAATCCGGGCTTTCCTTCATGGGGAAGTTCAGGTCATCTCAGTTTGGTACCAGAGCTTTGATTTACAAAGCTCGAGAACAAGGCACATTAGACCCAAACGAAAGAATTCATCAGAGATTGGATTACTAATATCCAATGAGAATGACTCGTTAGAGATAAGATCAGTAATATCCTAAAGCGAGTGTGAAGAGTAGTATTTTTAAAATAAAAATGAAAACAAATTTTGTTTTGAAAATTTAAATCTTATTATTCATATTTTATTTTGAATTTTGGACAATCGAGTATATAGAGATTTGCATATAGGGTCCGTTTGGCACAGGTCTCTATTAAGTTTCAAAATTAGGCACAGGTTTGGTCATAAACTTATTGTAAATTAGGTCTCTATTTTTCTATTTAGAAAATTTTCACATATTTATGCAACAATTCATCAACGTTAGTTCAACTTTATTTGCATACAAGTATGCAACAATTCAGAATATTGGCATACATGTATGCAAATATTCGTTCAGAATAGTTGTATACATGTATGCAAAAATTCAGAATATTTGCATACATGTATGCAAATATTCGTTCAGAATAGTTGCATACATGTATGTAAATATTTTGAATAGTTGCATACATGTGTGAAACTACTCTGAATGAATATTTGCATACATGTATGCAAATATTCGTTCAGAATAGTTGCATACCTGTATGCAAAAATTTAGAATATTTGCATACATGTATGCAAATATTCGTTCAAAATATTTGCATACATGTATGCGAATATTCATCAGAATAGTTGCATACATGTATGCAAAAATTCGTTCAGAATAGTTGCATACATGTATGCAAATATTTTGAATATTTGCATACATGTATGCAACTATTCATCAGAATAGTTGCATACATGTATGTAAAATTTCAAAATATTTGCGTACATGTATGCAAATATTCATTCATAATATTTGCATACATGTATGCAAATATTATGAATAACACGTAAAAATGAAAACAAGGACTAAATTTATAATAAGTTTATGACCGGATGTGAACCTAATTTTGAAACTTAATAGGGATGTGACACTAATTTTCACTTGCATATATGCCTTGCTAACGTATATACGAAGCCTCCAATATACGAGATAGATATAGAATCACACTCTAGTCACCCGGGGATGATACTGATAATTGTGATCACATTACCAGTATTTATGTTCGAGTTTCGAAAAGTGGGATGTCTATATATGTCCAATTGACTGGTGTGAGGACTAAAACTAGATAGGTTTATTGTTGTGATTTGGCATCAAAAAGAAGTTTTTTGAATATATATTAAAATAATGCATTTGAAAAACTAATTCACTAATTGATTGATGGTTGTGTTGTATGATTATTTGTCAACCAATAAAAGTGAATGAATGGTAAATATAACCAAATTGTATCAAACTCTAAACTAAATTGAAAATTGTTTGAAATTGCATGCATGTACATATATATATATATATATATATATATATATATATATATATATATATGAACAGGTCATAGCAAGGAGGCTAGAGAAGTTGAATAAAATTGTATGCCCGACAAATAGTACATGTTTACTAATTTATTGGGTTTGGATGATTTTATGAGCTGATTGTGAAAACCCGCAACTTCCCCGTAAAGGAAAGCGTCGGATAGTTCGAGAACAAGCCACAACAGAACGCATACAGAAGGACATTTCATTGTATATCACAACAATGCATCAGATTACAAGAATATACAGAGTATAAATGAATATTACACAGAAATATCAGAGATTTAAATTACATTTAAATACATAGCAGCGGAAAATAATACAATACACAACTAGAATGAGATATACGGATACAAAGCTTTCCGGATATCGTTCCAGCTGTAAACCAGGATCCTGTGAATATAAATCTGCAAAACCGAAACTACTAGCTGCCCGTGTCAAAATAGGGGCACCCAGAGTTTAGGTTAAAACAATAAACTCCAGGTCAGTCATGTGACTGGTGTGAGAACTAAAACAGTTATTAATCTTTATTTTAAATCATTAGGTAAATCAAGGGACCACGCCGTATAACACGGAACGGGTTTCCTCCCAAGAATACCAGTGCATAAAACCAACAGCGCAATGCTAAATAAAGAAAAATGAAGCTGTTATAAGACCCAGGTCCCATCACACAATGCAACGCAGTCGAGGATAGGGTTTTCCCTTATAACAGCTAAAGAATGCTTGGTACGTTTAAAACAAATCATTTGATACTATTATAAGTGCATAGTGTATAAAACAACTTCAAATCATAAGTATCAATCATAGGCGGCATAAGCGCCCCATCCCACTATGTCGCCATATATAGGATTACAATTAAAACCGCAAATGTCACGTATTTGGAAATTGGATTTCCATCTATGAACCGAGGCAAAAGATAGTCCTCAACCGATTCGTGACTCTCTAGCCCGAGCCACAGGTCAGAGCTCGAGTGACCTTGGAGCGACAGGGCCGGTCCACCGATGTGGATTAAAATGCCTGAACACTGCGTTTCCCCACCCTATGGGGTGTAAGTCTGGTCCGTCAGCCGACCAGAATGCATCGGCCGAAACCGATATAACCGAGGCGCCTCGCAACAGCAACAACCACATAAGTCAAACTCGTCAGGGCGTGTAAAACCACTGACGCCACTTCTAACTAGAAAGAAACGCAAGTCCTCCCTGAGGTCCGTCTCCCGTTTTTGGTTCATACCTGGTGTGAAACACGCGAGGTAAACGTTACACAAAGCTACGCCACAAAGGCCGTGCTTTGATCATCACCACAAGACTTTGCTTTTCAACAGAAGCCTTGATCATTTGCATCTTAGCATGCCACACAGGCAAACCATCCTATGCAACCGATATCAGTCACACAGAATGAAATCCGATGTCAGACACACAGTCCATTTACAAGTCCGTTCTGGGTCTGAACGAAACCGGAGGCACCTAGTACCTCGCATATCCATCGATCTCCAAGTACGTCTGGACGATCACTAACTGTTTCCATCTTCTTGGGTGTACAGCCCAATCAAGATCATCAGTTATCACCCAAACGACGTGAAGACCTCCGGTCTTCGACCATCGTCTTCATCTTCGACTTATCGTCGTATCAGTTATTCAGAATGGGATAAACCCGGTCTTTCCGAATAACTCGCGTATATTTTAAATAAGTGTTACACAAACACAACATACGCCTCATTCCAATTCATTAGTCACTAACCGTAAATTAATCAAGAGAATAATTCCCCAAATATTAACCCCGAAGGCCGAAACCAACATCAGATCAATATCCAGAAAACCATTCTGCTTGGCTAACCGACAGTTAGTTTCTAAATTTCACGTTCAAATCTAATTAAAGATTTAACTATCGCCTGGAGCAAAACTGGTGATACTCCATTCTCGATCTTTTCAATCTAATTAAAGATTCATTAAAACTCCACTTAGTTTTAATCTTTTGACTGGGTTAAAGAATCAGTGTCATTTAAAAACACGGTTCACGATAAACCCAAAATCACATTCATTAATCGTCGGGTTAAAGAACGAGTGTTATTTAAAAACACTGTCCACGATAAACCCAAAAATCAATATCGATTCAATTCCAATTAAATGTTATTTAATTGGTACACTTCATTAAATCTAAATAAAAAGATTTAATCATTTCTCAACTGGGTTCAAGAACAGTGTTAGTGAAGACACCATTCACGACGAACCCAAATCACATTCATTAATTATCGGGTTAAAGAACGAGTGTTATTTAAAACACTGTTCACGATAAACCCAAAAATCAATATCAATTCAATTCCAATTAAATGTTATTTAATTGGTACACTTCATTAAATCTAAATCAAAAGATTTAATCTTTTCTCAGCTGGGTTCAAGAACAGTGTTAGTGAAGACACCATTCACGACGAACCCAAATCACATTCATTAATTATCGGGTTAAAGAACGAGTGTTATTTAAAACACTGTTCACGATAAACCCAAAAATCAATATCAATTCAATTCCAATTAAATGTTATTTAATTGGTACACTTCATTAAATCTAAATAAAAAGATTTAATCTTTTCTCAGCTGGGTTCAAGAACAGTGTTAGTGAAGACACCATTCACGACAAACCCAAATCACATTCGATATTCAATACAAGGCTCTGAATAGAAAATATATCGGCTTATATTCAATATCGAATTCTACGACTAACAAATGTCGTATTGGAAATAACGATATACATATATATCTTTCAAATTTCCATAACAACACCTGTATAATCATGAATTCCAACATCGAAATATTCCGAAGACAATTTCGATTCAAATCCACTCCAGTGTAATCATTGGAATTTTGGTTACTTTTAAAACCCTTTTCGAATTCAATTTATTTATTTAAAAATAAATAGAATTATAATTCTAGTTCAAAACTAGTTCATTTCGATAAAAATCTATTTTTATCTTTTCTAATATGGAATTTTTCATCCCAATTCTTTCTAAATCATTTCTTATGATTTTACACAAATTATTACTATTTTTAATAATTTTATCAAGGCCCGTACAGTCGATTTCCATCAATGGCCATCGAACTGCACTTATAGCGACCTTTTTCGAATTTGATTTGGACATAATTCCAAATCCAACCGTTAGATTTCAAATTTCTAACATTCATTAGAAAGCTCTTTTCGATACGAACCCAACGGTTCCGGTTTTAGGAGAATCCGACGGTCGGATCTCCCGTAATGTCCGTTTGAAATAAATGGTCGAAATTCGCGAACTGCCGCGGCGCGGCGCGTTCTATTCAGGCCATTATATTATATATATAATATATATATAATATATACTTCGTCGATTTCTATTTAAAACGAATTATATAAATAGTTTTAAAATTCGTTTCAAAAGCAATCTCAACTTCCTTTTCAATTCAAATCAAAATTGAATTCTTCTTTATAAATTCGTTTCAAAATTCATTTCTATTCAATTCGAATTTCAATTCAATTTGAATTCATTTCAATTCGCTTTTAATTCAATTCGAATTCGTTTTCAATTCAATTCATTTCGAAATCGTTTTCAATTCAATTCGAATTCGTTTTCAATTCAATTCATTTCGAAATCGTTTTCAATTCAATTCGAATTCGTTTTCAATTCAATTCATTTCGAAATCGTTTTCAATTCAATTCATTTCGAAATCGTTTTCAATTCAATTCATTTCGAAATCGTTTTCAATTCAATTCGAATTCATTTTCAATTCAATTCATTTCGAAATCGTTTTCAATTCAATTCATTTCGAAATCGTTTTCAATTCAATTCGAATTCATTTTCAATTCAATTCATTTCGAAATCGTTTTCAATTCAATTCATTTCGAAATCGTTTTCAATTCAATTCGAATTCATTTTCAATTCAATTCATTTCGAAATCGTTTTCAATTCAATTCGAATTCATTTTCAATTCAATTCATTTCGAAATCGTTTTCAATTCAATTCATTTCGAAATCGTTTTCAATTCAATTCGAATTCATTTTCAATTCAATTCATTTCGAAATCGTTTTCAATTCAATTCATTTCGAAATCGTTTTCAATTCAATTCGAATTCATTTTCAATTCAATTCATTTCGAAATCGTTTTCAATTCAATTCATTTCGAAATCGTTTTCAATTCAATTCATTTCGAAATCGTTTTCAATTCAATTCATTTCGAAATCGTTTTCAATTCAATTCATTTCGAAATCGTTTTCAATTCATTTCATTTCGAAATCGTTTTCAATTCATTTCGAATTCGTTTTTAAAATCGATATAAATATCGTTCACGTCAAAATGGCGTCAATCTAATCAACACGGCTTCATATATTCCTTTATTTTCAAATATTCTATTTCAAATATTTCTTTTTCAAATATTTCTTTTTCAAAACTGGAATGAGGCCCAATCAATTACCATATAAAATTAATTATATGGATTTTCATACAACACATGTATATAATAGCATTGAAAATAATCAACCATCAACCAAAGTGCACTACACTGTATAAGCATCAAATATAGATATTCAACGCTTATAACAGCCTGTCAATCAATCGATCGACATATTTAATCAATCAGGATGAGTGAACTTCAAATTTCATCCTAACACCCGTGTGGGGTTTCAAACAATCAAACACATATTTTATTTGTGCAGTTAGGCGATGTGTAAAATTTATCGACCCAATCAACGTCATTCAAATAGGTGTACATAAACAAACCGTCTGGTTTGTAAATGAATATTTATTTATTCACATTCACGTTAAAAATTATATTTTTAACGATAACACATTTTATTTTGACATATGAATTTCTATTCTTCATTTACACAAATAAAATGATATTTTTATTTTTCTAACATATTTTAGAAAATTTCGGCGGCATAACGGCACGATACTAGAAACGGGACAAGGCCTAGCCTTATCCCCGGTCTAGTGAAGGCCCACGCCATTCACACATCAATCAAATCAATTCGTTATGCAAACCACAAACTTTGGAGTAAGGGTCTAACCTAGCCTTACTCCTTCGCCTTATAACGGCGCACGTCTAATCCTAACCAATTTATCGATTCGATTTTTCACACCACAAACCACATTCAAACCAATATCGCAATCAATCACCAAACAGTCAAACAAACAAGTCCATGGTCTGTGGACGATTGTGTCGGGTGCTACTAAGCACCGTCTGCATCCTAGTATATATATATAACTAGAAATAAAATAGAAAGGTGAGAAATTCTCACCTTTAGCTATCCAACCATCTCGACTCTTCTTTTGCAGAAGTCTTCGTCGTTTCGCCTTTTTGTCACCTTCGTTGCTGCTTTCACTACATACGTAAAAATCACATTTTTACTTCGCTATTCAATATGTAAAAATCGAATTTTTACTTTGCTATTCAATATATAAAAATCGAAGTTTTTTTCTACTATGTTATATAGATAAAAATTATATTTTTATCACGCTATTTTCTATATGAAGATTTCGCCTTTTTAAATTTAAAGATTTCGCCTTTTTAAATTTAAAGATTTCACCTTTTTTTAAATTTAAAGATTTCACCTTTTTCAAAAACAAAGATTTGATTTTTATAGTTCCTACTATGCAAAGATTATATTTTTACTATTCTTATGATGTAACAATTATATTTTTATTGCTTTAAAAATATAAGAATCATACCTTACTATTTCTACTTAACAAAAATTCCATCTTTTCTGTTTTTAAAAATATGATCTTTATTTTCAAGTTCAAATCTTTTTCTATTAAGAGATCAAACCCCTTTTTTTCTCTATCTCAAAGTTTAAAATAAAATCAGTTTTCTTTTCCTTTTCAAATCAGTTTTTATTTTCTTTTCAAAACAGTTTTTCAAAACAGTTTTTCAAAACAGTTTTTGTTTTTAAAATGCAGTTTTGCCTTTTTAAAAATGCAGTTTTTTTTTTTTTTCCTTTATCCTTTTCAAATCAGTTTTTAAACTCTTAAAATTCAGTTTTTTTTAAACTTTTAAAATCCAGTTTTTTTTAAACTTCTAAAAATCCAGTTTTTTTTAACTTTTAAAACCAGTTTTTAAACTTCTATAAATCCAGTTTTTTTTAACTTCTAAAAATCCAGTTTTTAAACTTTTAAAAATCCAGTTTTTAAACTTTTAAAAATCCAGTTTTTAAACTTCTAAAAATCCAGTTTTTAAACTTCTAAAAATCCAGTTTTTAAACTTTTAAAAATCCAGTTTTTTTAAACTTCTATTAATATAAAAAAAAAAGAAAACAAATAAATTGAAAAACGACTTACAGGGGGGACTCGTCGACGGCTCGGAGGGGATGCGGGGTTGACTGGGCGGAGGCGAAGATGGTGGTTGCGGTGTTCATCGGTGGCGGTCTTCGAGGGGAGCGTGGTGGTCTTCGCGGTGGGGTTTTGAGCTTCGTGAGTTGGGAGGAGGGAGAGGAGAGGGCAGAGGGTCGGGTTTGAAGCGGAGGAGGGCGGTGGTCCTCCTGGGAGGCGGCGCCTGAGGCGCGGCGGCCTCGCTGGCCGCGGCGGCGCGATTCGCCCCCCACCCCGTCGCCTTTCTCTTTTTTTTTTTTTTTTATTTGAAATCGATTTGAGAAAAAAACAAAAGGGGGGGGCCAGCGGGTTTTTAAGGGGAAGGGGTATATTTTATATTTTTTTTTATTTTAATTTAGTTATTTAATTCAATTTAAAGTTGACTTTTCGTTTTAACTCGAAATCAAGCCCACCGACTGTCGCCCCTAGCTAATTACCCCCATTCCGAACACAATGGGATATGTAACGTAAGCTGATCTGATCGCTTTGATCAGTTTCTGTTGAATTTACATTTAAATCATTATATTGAATTTTAAACGTACATTTCTAATTACCGGGGTCACATACTAACTAGAAAAATTCCAGAAAAATATTTTCTAGCTTCGTATTGACGATGCGGTCCTAACAAAACTAGTTTCGTCGAATTCCGAGACCGTTTGAAAAATGGCCAATTTCCAGTCGATTAAAATCAACTGAAAATGGTCAAACGCATTTTCCTTTGCCACGCTCACATATTGATTCGAAAAATTATGAAATTTGGAATCTAGCAATAACTCGACATCACGGACCCAACAAAACTGGTTTCGTCGTAATCCAAGGTCGTTTGCAAAATTGCTATTTTTAAGGGCCTTATATATATAAAAATATATATAAATTCCACAGCGACTATTTCTAATTTTTAACTGGACATATCTTATCATTTCTAAGATGAAATCCCAGTTTGTTAACTTCATTACAAAGATATAGTTATACAGATTCAAATATTTCTTGTTTCGTTCAATTCTGACTTATATTGAATTCTGTATATTCATTTGAAATTAGAAATCGAATTTTCGAACTACCGCGCCATTTTCAATTCCTTTTATAATTATATATAATTATTTATATTCTAACGACGACGCGTATAAATATATACGTTCGAATTATATTCAAAACAGATTTCTCGTCGATATTATTTAAAATAATCTATTTTAAATATTCAAAATTCGCTAAAATTGCCAAAATAAAATTTTTAAACTGGCCCAGATTTTCGGGTTGTTACACTGATTGACTTTTTTTTTCTTTTTGAGATGAGAGGGCCTATGTGGCGGTTTGGGGATTTTTCCGGTGCCCCCCGTACAAAGGAGGTTATGGCGAAATTTTTCGAAAATTGAGGGTGTTAACCAAATTTTTGAAGAATTGGAAAATTCTAAAAAACTAAAAAGTTGAAGAATGAAATCCAAACTAAAAGTTGAGTTGGTTAGTTAAACAACTTTCAACTCCGTTCCTTTTCGAGGACAAAATTTTTTTAAGTGGAGGAGATTGTAACAACCCGGAAAATCAGAACCAATTAATTTTTTTTATTTTGGCAATTTTAATGAATTTTGAATATTTAAAATGATTTATTTTAAATAATAATGAAAAAAATTTAATTTGAATATAATTAGAACATATATATTTATTTGAATCGAAGTTAGAATATGAAAATTTATTTTAATTATAAAAGGAATTGAAAATGGTGCGGTAGTTTGAAAATTCGATTTCAAATTTCAAATGAATGTACAGGATTCAAACCAGATTTTAGCGAAACCATAAATATTAGAATCTATTTGAAAATATCTTTTCAATGAATACGAAAAATCAAAATTTCATAGTGGGAATAAAAAGTTATGCCTAGTTGAAAATTCAGAATAGTCGCTATGGAAATATAGCCCTTAAAAATAGCAATTTTGCAAACGACCTCTGCTTTCGACGAAACCACTTTTGTTGGATCCGGGATGTCAAATTATTTCTAGATTCCAATTTTCTTAATTTTTGGAATCAATATGTGAGCGTGGTGGATTTAAACGTGTTTGGTCATTTTAGTTTGAATTTAGTCGACTAGAAAATGACCGCTTTTCAAACGGTCTCCAAATTCGACGAAATTAGTTTCGTTAGGACCGTATCATCAAAACATAGCAAGATTTCTTTTTCTAGAATTTTTGAAGTCAGTATGTGGACCCGGTAAATTAAAATGTGCGTTTGAATTTAAAATATAATGATTTATATTTTAAATTTAACGAAAATTGATCGATACAATCGAATCAGCTTACGACATCTATCCCATTGTGTTCGGAATAAAGGTAATTAGTTATGGATGATAGTCGGTGGGATTGATTTAGAGTTCGAAATAAAAAGTTACTTTATGGAATTAAATAAACAAACAAATAAACAATAATATAAAATTTTATAAAAAACTCCATCCCTTTCCTTCTTCTCAAACCCGTAAGCCCCCCTCTTCTTTCAGAAAAACCATTGCCCCCTCCTCGATTCAAAACGCTCCGCCATTCCCCACCCGTGTCGCCTCCCCTCCGGCACCTCCTCCCCTCGTCCCCGACCTACTCTCTTGCCCCTCCGTCTTCTACGTGAATCCGCCTCAACCCCTAGAAGTCCCGCCGCCACAACCCCAAGACGCCACCGTCAGTATGAAGCCTCCCTCTCCGACGCCCCCTCCGATACTACACCATCCCCCACCCCCCAAACCCTCTATGAGTTTTCTGTTGTCGTTTATTTACATATTTTTTTTCATGGTAATAAGCTTTGACAAAAATCAGTTTTTATACCATTCACAATGTTTTAAATCTGACTTTGTAACACCCCACCTCTGCTAGGGTCACTCACAAAGGGAATGCACTAGCTTTGGTGGAGCATTATCTAGGTAAACATACACAGAAATATTACAAGACAGAACATATAAAACAGCGGAAGAAGAACCAAATTTCATTGCTTTAAAATCTAGAAAGGTCTAAAGCCTTTTACATCAAAATGACATTAAATCCATTACATCGAAATCTATCTTGCAATAATAAAGAAGCATAAAACCATAGTCATAAATCATTCCCCAAGTAAAACAGTAAAGCAGCCATAGCCAAGAAAGGTCTAAGCCATATATAATGATCTTGAAGCAGTAAGAAGTCCAAACTAAGTAGTAGTGTTTCCTCCCTGAGAACCTGGGGGGGGGGGGGGAGAAAAAGAGGCAAAAGAAAACGGGTCAATCATAAAGACTGGTAAGTCCTAGTGACTTTCAGCATAGAAACAAGTAAAGATAACATGACATGTATAAACTGAAAGTAAACATAAGGATGATGACAAGATAGGCCAGTTAAACTAAGATAACAAGATAAACCATGCTAACCAGATAAACTACGGTAACAAGATAAACTATGCTAACCGAATAAATTGCATATAGCATCGCATGTTTAACATTCTCTGCACCAACTGTACTAGTACCTCAACCCGTATCATCCTTTTCATGTATATGTACAGTCCCTTGCCATATATCGTACGGGTTTCATCGCGTATTTCTATACTACTTCAACGTAGTGCCACCATTCTTGAAATCGTTTGGACTGCCACCCTTGTTCTGGCTAGGTTTCCTTATCATGAACTATTGCGTGTTCAAATAGGATTTATGCCACCTAGGACCACTAGGGATTATGCTGCCTACTGAACGTTTTCTAGATTCAATTAGGGTTTATGCCACCTAGGAGCACTAGGGATTATGCTACCTAACGAACAACACCCTTTTTCCACGTAACGATCTATTAATCGATCGGCTCCCTACAAGTCTTAGCTCGTTCACGTGTTTGTGTCATACGGCCTAATCACGAAATGTAGTCACCTGTGCTAGGTCCACCATAGGGTGTATCAAGCCCTAGGGTGCCAACCACCGACACAAATCAAGCACGCACAGTGTAAACCTACCGATACCCAATGCCTGCTTTTTCAACTCCGGACTACGTGCACGACCATAGTCCGCCTGAACCTACAATGGCGCACCAACTCAGCCGTCGTTCTGGTCTCTTACAATCAGCCCAGTAATCGTGCTCCACCCTGCCTAATTCCAGGGTACCATGATACATCTAGTGGGTTACTGCTGAAATGGACCGCGTAACTATGGTTTCCGTCTAGCAGGTTAAGTGTTGTCATTTAAGTTCGAGACTTAACCCCATCAGTCTAGCAAGTCAAGTTGGTTAAGTGTGGTCATTCAAGTTCGTGACTTAACCCATCTACGCACTATGTCAAATTGGCTAAGTGTCGTCGTTCAAGTTCATGACTTAGCCCTACAAATCATGTGTCAAGTTGGTTAAGTATGCTCAAGCGGTTCATTACTTAACCCTAACAAATCATCGTGTCAAATTGGTAAAGTATATTCAAGCAGTTCATGTCTTAACCCTATCAAATCATCGTGTCAAATTGGTTAAGTATATTCAAGAGGTTCATGACTTAACCCTATCAAATCATCGTGTCAAATTGGTTAAGTATATTCAAGTGGTTCATGACTAAACCCTATCAAATCATTGTGTCAAATTAGTTAAGTATATTCAAGCATTCATGACTTAACCCTATCAAATCATCGTGTCAAATTGATTAAGTATATTCAAGTGGTTCATGACTTAACCCTATCAAATCATCGTGTCAAATTGGTTAAGTATATTCAAGCGGTTCATGACTTAACCCTTTCAAATCATGGTGTCAAATTGGTTAAGTATATTCAAGCGGTTCATGAATTAACCCTATCATGTGGCATTAATTCATTAATGCACCCCAACCTCTCACATCAGACCTGTTGTTGTGGTCACTGGATATGCCGGGCGGTTCCGGAAAGATTTACAACACAACTCAGTCTGACCTCGGGTTTCAAATGCGATATGACCAACTACCCACATAGGACCCTATTGATTGCAGTAACTGAATTTGTCGGGCGGTTCTAGGCAGATTTACACTGCAAACTCAACCCAAACTCGTGTTGGCCATTTTCATGTTTATTCTAGTGTCATGTCCATGTTCAAGATTCATGTGAAGTTCGTGTCAAGTTTTCAAGGCAAGTTTCATGTCAAGTTTCCTATGATTACCAATTTTTTCCCAACGTTACCCCATCTAAATATTAGGCTAACAATCTTAGCCTAATTTTCCGTCCGCATGATTTTTGATATATAATATTAGGCTAAAAACTTAGCCTAATTTAACGTACACAAAACTTGCATAAAGAAACCCATTAACATAAACATGTCATAGGTCTAAACTTGGCATTCTCGGCATAGTCAATATGAACACCATAGGTGTATACTTGCAAAGTAATCAACATGAATATCTTAGGCGCGAACTTGCAACGTGGGCTAATTCAACATACATATATGTGAATTTGCAACATAGACTAAATCAACTTACATATATGTGAACTTGCAAATCAATCACGAACATATGAATAAGTTTGAACTTGAAATATGACATAGGTTTAACACATAAACATGTAGATCTAACATTTGGTCACATATGTGATATGATTTTACAAACTAAAACTTGCATAACATGATAAACTACACAACTTGTCATAACAGGTTATATTCCAAGTTCATATACATATGAATAGACTTATTCATTAATTCTCAATTCAACATGATAGTAAAATAGATCTACAGACATAGATCAATATCATTCAATTTCACCTATAACATAAGAGACATCGTTCTATTGTTAATTTAATTCCAAGGTATGGCATAACTAAATTGACTAAAACATCGCAGGCATATAGATCTGATAATATTATGAACATGAAAAGGTTTGAATAATAATCTAGTTTCAGGAACATGGATAGATCTAACTTAAATAGAAAAATCCACAAAATCAAGATCCATGGATAAATAAAGAAAGTCAAGCTTAGATCCAATTTCAAAGTTATAATCCTAGGCAATAACCTCATGGTCATGAATCTTAGGTAATTAGTCACAATTGTCCTTGTCATAGGCATAGTCATATTGTTCATAGTCATAGGCGGTCTTATTCTCACCGTCATAGTCATAGGCATAGTCTTATGTTCACAGTCATAGTCATAGGCATAGTCTTATGTTCACCGTCATAGTCATAGGCATTGGCAAAATATTATGTCTACAGTCATAGTCTTAGGCCATTAACAATAGTTTCAACGTCGTAGGCAATATTCCCAATAGTCAGGATCCAAGAAGAAAACAAGAATAGATATGAATCATACATAAATCAATTCCAATTTATAACATGCCCATATTAGATTTATAGTTTTTATCTAAAAGTAACTGGAATTTACAAATCGTGGTCTAAGAAATTTAGAAGTCAAGTCTAGAAATTAGTCGTCGAATTGTTGCGGTGTCGCTGTTCTATTCTCTTGAATTGTTGTAGAAGCGTTGATCTTTGATTTGAATCAAGTTTGAATGCTTAAGCTTTAATTTGGAGGAGGCGGCCATGGTTCAAGAGGTGAATTAGCAGCATAGCAGTGTAAGAATGATTTGTATGAATTAGGCTAGGTCTTAGGATCTATTTATAGGGGTAGCAACTAGTTTAGGCCCTTATATTAACCCTAGAATCAATCCGGACCATCAAAACATGTCTTAGGCTTCAAAAATAGGTCCTGGGTCAAAACAGGCCGACCAGGTCGACCTATAAGGGGGGAGGTCGACCGCATGGTCGACCTGGGGGGTAGGTCGACCCTAGGGTCGGCCACATGGTCGATCTGGTCCCTACGACCCCAAGGTTGACCTGCCTGGTCCTGTGCTGCCTAAAATCTACTGAATCTTCTACAGGCCATAACTTCTTCATCCGGACTCCAGTTTTCTAAAACTCGGACTCTATCTCATGTAAAATTTTGAGACGAACGCAATGGCGTAACGCGTTTCCCTAATTCTTATTTTAATAATTAATTATACCCTGATTTCTAGTTTCAACATGTTATTAAAATTCGGGTTGTTACAGACTTTTTATTATATACAAGGAAAAATTAAAGACTTGATTTTTTTTAAAATGAAAAAGCTTTGATTTTAAAAATAGAAGACGTGATTTTAAAAATAGAAGAAGTGATTTTAAAAATAGAAAAGTTTAGATTTTTATTATATAAAGTTTGTATTATTGTTCGTATGAAGTTTATATTTTTATTCACACTAAGTTTAGATTTTTATAACGGAGTTGCCAAGAAAAAAGTATAATTTTTACATGTGTAACATTAGAATACAAAGGTTTGATTTTTATATTTCGAAATATTTGATTTTTATAAACAAAGCTTTGATTTTTAATTTAGAAAAGCTTCGATTTTTAATTTAGAAAAGTAAGATTTTTAAACGCGAAAAGATACGATTTTTAGTTTTATAAAAATTCAATTTTTAGTTGTGTAAAAATATGATTTTTATATAGTAGAATTATAAAAATATGGAAAACTGAATTATAAAAATATAATTTATATAATATAAACTTCAACATAAAAATATGATTTTTATGTATGAAGTAACACTATAAAAATGTGATTTTTAATAATCAACTGCGTGAAACAGATGGCGATGAATCAAAATGAAATCAAAACGAAATCCAAACCGTTTAGAAATGAAATAGAGGAGTGGATCCCAAAGGTGAGAACTCCTCACTATAAATTCCTTTGTACAGTTATTTATTTCATAACTGCATACATGAACTATTCCCCGTCGCCCACAGACCATGGACGACTTGTTTGATTGTTTGGTTTGATTGATGTATGTGGTTGAGTTTGGTTTGGAGTGTGAATATGGAATCGATTGAATTTGGCTTGTGTATGGCGAGAGCCATTATTAGGCGAGGAATAAGGTTCGACCTTATCCCGATTCTAGTATCGCACCGTTATGCCTCCAAAATTTTGTAAAATAAATTAGAAAAATAAAAAAAATCATTTTTATTAGATAAATGAACTGAATAAAATATTCATATGTTGAATAAAATATTTTATTGTTAAAAATGTAATTTTCAACGTGTATATGAATAAAATAAACATTCATTTACAAATCGGACGATTTGTTTATGTACACCCATTTGACTGATATTGATTGGGACGATAAATTTTACACATCGTCCAACTGCACAAATAAAATTCATTATTTGTTGATTGAAACCCCACACGAGTATTAGGATGATATTGGACATACACTAATCCCAATATTCAGTTGTATGTCGATCGATTGGTTGACAAGCTGTGTAAGCATTGAATATTTATATTTAATGCTTATGCAGTATAGAATGCATTCTGGATGATGGTCGACTGTGTTTGATTGTTGTTGTGTACGTGTGTTGTATGAAATCCACATTATATGGTAATTGACTGTGTTTGATTCCAGTTCAGAAAGAATGAATATTTTAAAATAACGAATATTTTAAAATGACGAATAATGAATATTTTAAAATAATATTTAGTAAAAGATCAAAATCTGATTTTGATGTCCGATTTGGGATGGACACGAAAATATTTAAATATATAAAGCCATGTTGATTAGATTAACGCCATTTTGACGAAAACAATATTTACATCGATTTTATTCATTTTTATAATGAATATTGAAAAGGAAGTGATTTCAAAATCTAATGTTTTGAAAATACTATCATTTATATATCGATGAATATTCAATTTTGATTTGAAATTGAATATGAAGTTGAAACCGTTTTGAAAACGAATTTAAAACGATTTATAAAATAGGTTCTGAATGGAAATCGACGAAATATACCTAATATATATATTATATACATTTAATGGCCTGAATAGAACGCGTCGCGCTACGGCAGTTCACAAATTTCGACCATTAACTTCGAACGGATATTACGGGAGATCCGACCGTTGGATTCTCCTAAAACCGGTACTATTAGATTCATATCAAAAAGAGCTTTTCGATGAATATAAGGGATTTGAAATCTAACTGTTGGATTTGGATTATGTCCAAATCAATTTTGGAAAAGGTCGTTATAAGTGCAGTTCGATGACCGCTTATGGAAATCGACCGTACGGGCCTTGAAAAAATTATTAAAAATATCAATAATTTGTGTAAAATCATAATAAATGATTTGGAAAGAATTGGGATGAAAATTTCCATATTTGAAAAGATAAAAATATATTTTTATAGAAATGAACTAGTTATTAACTAGATTTGAAATCCAATAATTTTAAAATAAATAAATTGGATTTTAAATGGTTTTAAATAACCAGAATTTCCAATATATGAATTGGAATGGATTTGAATCGAAATTATCTTCGAAATATTTCGATATTGGATTTTGTGATTATACTGACATTGTGGAGGAATTTGGAAGATATATACATCGTTATTCCAATACGATATTTGTTGATTTTAGAATTTGATATTGAATATAAGCCAACATATTTTCTATTCAGAGCCTTGTATTTAATATCAAATGGATTTTTGGGTTTGTCGTGAACGGTATCTTCACTAACACTGTTCTTAAACCCAGTTGAGAAAAGATTAAATCTTTCATTAAGATTTAATGAAGTTTACCAATTAATTAATATTTAATTGGAATTGAATTGAATTTGATTTTTGGGTTTATTGTGAACGGTGTTTTAAATAACACTTGTTCTTTAAACCGATTTACAGTGAAATGTGATATGGAATTTATAAATCTTTTTATTAAGATTTAACGGGAATTCTCCAAAGTAAAGTTTTCCAATTTAATATATTAAATTGGAATTGAATGGAATTCGATTGATAATAATAAAAGTGAACTTATGTGGAGAAAGATTGTTAATACATATGGAATTTAAAAGTCTTTGCTGTTATTCCATTTATATTATTAGTCAGATACGGAAATTGATATCGATTATATATTGATTTGTTTTTCCATGAAGATTCCATAATTAATGGAATGTGATTTGGGTTTATCGTGAACTGTATTTTAAATGACATTAGTTCTTTAACCCAGTTAAAGGCCGAATCATATGTCTGTCATTGTATTTTGAACTGTATGGTTGACCTCTGTTAAATATATATCTGTTTGGTGGCGGAGAATTTATTCTTTTGCTTGACATCGTTCTCTGAGACGTACGAGCTTAGAGGTTATATATCGGCATAAATCAATAGTACGGTGTAGATTGTCGATGCGACATGTTTGTGTTTCTAAAGTTAAATAATCATTAATATTGATTTTTAGGAAGATTAAAACTTAGTGGAGTTTCAATGAATCTTTAAATAGAATGAAAAAGGGAATGTGATAATTTAAATTATCAAATTTGCGAAATGATCAAGAATGGAGTATCGCCAGTTTTGCTCCTAGCAGTAGTTAAATCTTTAATTAGATTTGAATGGGAAATGGTAATTAATTTTACCGATAAGACCGTGGTGTTAATTACGGAGTATCAACAGTTTTGCTCCATAGGGTGGATAGACTGGGATTGGGAAATTAAACAAATGATTACTTCGGTAAGGTGCGCTAGTCTGACTAGTTTGAAAAAACGTAACATGGTTTGAATTGACATCCAAAGGAAGATTAAAGGAGAAATTTAAAGAATTTATCTTTGATAAAATTAATGGGAACCTTTCCTAAAGTATATGAATATTTGGATAAAAGAATATTGAGAATTGGAATGAGGCGTATGTTGTGTTTTTATAGCACTTGTTTATTATATACATGAGTTATTCAAAAATGTCGGGTTTATACCCATTCTGAATAACTAATTCGACGATAAGTCGACGATGAAGACGGTGGTTGAAGACCGGAGGTCTTCACATCGTTTGGATGATTACTGATGTCTTGATTGGGCTGTAGACCCAAGATGAGGTAATAAGTGGTGATCATCTAGACGTACTTGGAGATTGATGGGTATGCGAGGGTCTCTCTCCTGTATTGGACATACGAGATGAGGATTAAGGTTCCTTCGGTTTTGTTCAGACCTAGAACGGACTTGTAAATGGAATGTGTGTATGACGTTGGATTTTATTATGTGTTGATTGATTTCTATTAAATATATATCTGTTTGGCGGCGAAGAATTTATTCTCTTGCTTAACACCCTTCTCTGAGACGTACGAGCTCAGCGGTTATATATCGATAGATATCAGTTGGATGGCATGAATTGCCTATGTAGCATGCTGAGATGCAAATGATCAAGGCTTTTGTTGAAAAGCAGAGTCTTGTGGTTAATGATCAAAGCATAGCTTTAATATAGCGTCGCTTTGTGTATAGCATTAATTCGCGAGCCTCACACCTCGGTATGAGTCAAAAACAGGATAAGGGAACGCAGTGAGTGCACAACGTTTCTGTCCAACTACGGGTGGTGTCGGGGTTTTACACACGCTGGAATATATATATTTTTACCTACGTGGTCGTTGGAATGCGAGGCGCCTCAGATATATCAGTTACTACAGAGCTGATGGATGTGTCCTTTAGGACCAAGAAACGTGTGTTCAGGTATAACCAATCCACTTTTACACTTTGAGTGGACCGGCACTACAAGATTCTAGTGTTGCCCAAAGTGTGCAGTCCTGAGGCACTTGCTAGAGTGTCTTGAAGAGGGCTAGGAGTATATCCCTTGCCTTGACCCATGAAGGAAATTCAATTTCCAATATGTGACATTTCGGTTTTAATTGCAGAGCCTAGTATGGCGACATGATATATGGTACCTATGCCGTCTTGGATTGATACATTTATATTTGAAGTTGTTTTGACACTATACACTTATAATAGTATCAAATTATTATTTTTAAACGTACCAACCATGTTTGGCTATTATAAGGGAAAACCTTATCCTCTGGCTTGCGTTGCATTGTGTGATGGGACCTGGGTCTTAAAATAGCTTCATTTTTCCAAAAAGCATTGTGTTGTTTATTCTATGCACTGTTATTCTTGGGAGGAAGCCCGTTCCATATTATACGACATAGTCCCTTGATATAATCTGTTTTAAAGTAAAGTTTAAATAACTGTTTTAGTTCTCACACCAGTCGCATGACTGACGTGTAGTTTATTGTTTTAACCTAAACTCTGGGTGCCCCCTATTTCCACACGGGCAGCTAGTAGTTTTGGTTTTGCAGATTTATATTCATAGGATCCTGGTTTACAGCTGGAATGATATTCAGAAAGCTCTGTATCCGTATATTTGTTTCAGTTGTGTTATGTATTATTTTTTCGCTGCATTGTAATTTAAATCTCTGATATTTCTCTGATGTATAATATTTATTTATACTCTGTTTATTCTTGTACCCTGATGTAAATTTTTGTAATAAGCAATGAGATGATCTTCTATCTGTATTCTGATTCGTCGTGTTCTCAACTCAATCCAGGCTTTCCTTCATAGGGAAGTTCGGGTCGTGTTAGGTCCCTTATCTCGTTTTTAACTCATACCGAGGTGCGAGGCTCGCGAATTAACTCTATACACAAAGCTATGTTATTAAAAGCCGTACTTTAATCATCAACAACAAGACTCTGCTTTTCAAAAAAAGCCTTGATCATTTGCATCTCAACATGCCACATTGACAATTCATGCCATGCGACTGATGTCCGTCGATATGTAACCTTTAAGCCCATATGTCTCAGAGAAGGTGTTAAGAAAGAGAATAATTCTCCGCCACCAAACAAATATATATTTAATAGAGATCAATCAACATAGAATAAAATCCAATGTCAGATACACATCCATTTACTAGTTCGTTCTGGGTCTGAACGAAACCAGAGGCACCTTATTCCTCGTCCCATATGTCCAATACAGGAGAGAGGTCCTCGCATATCCGGTCGATATCCAAGTACGTCTGGACGATCCCTAGTTATTACCTTGTATTGGGTGTACAACCCAATCAAGACATCAGTAATCATCCAAACGATGTGAAGAACTCTGGTCTTCAACCATCGTCTTCATTGTCGACTTATCGTCAAATTAGTTATTCAGAATGGGTGTAAACCCGGACTTTCCAAATAACTCACATATCTCATAAACAAGTGCTATAAAAACCAAACATACTCCTCATTCCAATTCAGAATATTCCTTTATTCAAATATTCATATCCTTTGGGAATAGTTCCCATTAATTTTGTCAAATACAAATTCTTTTAAATTTATACTTTAGTCTTCCTTTGGATATCAATTTTAAACCAAATTAAGGTTTATCACCTAGTCGGGATTATTGAGCCTTATCGGAGTACTCATTTGTTTACTAATCTCAATCCCAAGCTATTAATCCCATGGAGCAAAACTAGTAATACTCCATATCTAACACCATAGAATTACTGGTAAATTTAATTACCATTTCACGTTCAAATCCAATTAAAGATTTAACTATCGCCTGGAGTAAAACTGGTGGTACTCCATTCTCGATCATTTCCCAAATTTGATAATTTAAGATATCACATTCTCATTTCAATCTAATTAAAGATTCATTAATACTCTACTTAATTTTAATCTTCCAACAATCATTATTAATGATTATTTAACTTTGGGAAATCAAACATGCTACATTGACAATCTACACCATACGATTGATATATGCTGATATATAACCTCTAAGAAAATATGTCTCAGAGAAGGGTGTTAAGCAAGAGAATAAATTCTGCACCACCAAACAGATACATATTTAGTAGAGATCAACAATACAGTTCGAAATACAATGTTAGACATGTAATCCTATCTTTAACTAGGTTGAAGAACTAATGTCATTTAAAACACAGTTCACGATAAACCCAAAATCATATTCCATTAACCATGGAATCTTCAGGGAAAGCAGATTAATATATAATCGATATCAATTTCCGTATCTGACTAATATTATAAATAGAATAACGGCAAAGCCTTTTAAATTCCATATATATTAACAGTCTTCCTCAACAGAAGCTCACTTTGATTATTACCAAATCGAGTTCCATTTCATTCCAATTTATCTTATTAAATTGGAAAACTTTACTTTAGAAAAGTTCCATTAATCTTAATTAAAAGATTTTTATATTCCAAATTGCATTTCACTGTTAATCGGGTTAAAGAACGAATGTCGTTAAAAACACAGTTCACAATAAATCCAATTCACATTCCATTTTATTCCAATTATTAAATATAACAGGAAACTCTAATTATCTTAATTAAAAGATTAATTATTTTCACACGAGGTTTAAGAACGGTGTTATTTAAGACACCATTCACGACAAACTCAAAACCCAATTTGATATTAAATATAAGGCTCTAAACAGAAATTATACCGGCTTACATTCAATATCAAATTCTGAAACCAAAACATACCGTATGGGGAATAATGATATATATCTATCTTCCAAATTCCTCCACAATATCCATATAGTCACGAAATCCAATATCGAAATATTCCAGAGATGATTTCTATTCAAATCCATTGCAATTTATTCATTGGAAAATTCTGGTTATTTTAAATCCATTCACAAATCCAATTTATTTATTTACAAAATTTTTGCATTTCAGATCTAGTTATTAACTAGTTTATATAGATAAAAATATATTTTTATCTTTACAAATGTGGAATTTTTCATCCAAATTCTTTCCAAATAATTATTATGATTTTACACAAATTATCAATATTTTTATCCAGGCCCGTACAGTCGGTTTCCAATAATGGCCACCAAATTGCATCCATAGTGACCTTTTCCAAATTTGATTTGGACAATATTCCATATCTAACCATTAGATTTCATATCTCTTATATTCGTTGGAAGTTCTTTTCGATACAAACCCAACTGTTCTAGTTTTAGAAGAATCCGATGATCGGATCTCCCGTAATGTTAACTCGAAGTCAATGGTCGAAATTCGCGAACGATCGTGGTGCGACGTGGTCTATTCAAGCAATTAATATATATATATATATATATATATAGAGAGAGAGAGAGAGAGAGAGAGAGGAGGGTTCCGCTACACCTCTTATATTGCACGTGAACTCTCCCCCTTAATCTTCACCATCCATTTCCCCACTCATTCTCTCTCTTCCCATTTCAATATTATTTCTTAGTGGGAAGAGAGAGATAGAGTGGGGAAATGGGTGGTGGAGATTAAGGGGAAGAGTTCACGTGCAATATAAGAGGTGTAGCGGAACTCTCCTCATATATATATAATGTGTATATATATAATATTTCATCAAAACATATTTTATAATTTCGTTTTTAAAATGATTCCCGCTTTCATTTCAATTTTAAATAAAAATTGAATACTCCTTATCATTATAATATTTAAATGATAATATTTTCAAAATATCAGATTTTAATATAATTTCCTTTTCGATATTCATTATAAAAATGAACAAAATCGATATAAATATCGTTCGCGTCACAATGACACATAACTAATCAACACGGCATCATACATTTCAATATTTTCGTGTCCATCCAAAATCAGACATCAAAATCACATTTTAATCCTTGACTGAATATTATTTTAAAATATCTGTTATTTTAAAATATTCGTTATTTTAAAAATTCGTTCTTTCTGAATTGGAATCAAACACAGTCAATTACCATATAATGTTATTTATATGGAGTTCATACAACACATGTATACAACAACAATGATAAATAATTAACCATCATCTAGAGTGCATTATACAACTACATAAGCATTAAATATAAATAATTAACGCTTACAATAGTCCGTCAACCGATCGATTGACATACAACTAAACAATTGTGATTAGTGTACTTCAAATATCATCCCAATAACCGTGTGGGGTTTCGACCAACAAATACTGAATAAATGAGTGTGCATAAATAAATCGTCCGATTTGTAAATGAATATTTATTTTCATTTCAGGAGAATTTCATGCCTTTTATATATACGTTAAAAATTATATTTTTAATGATAAAATATTTATTTCAACACTTCACTATTTTATATAGTTAGTTCATATATTCAATACAAATTATATTTTTATTGTTCAAACATTTTATTCAACACTTGAATATTTTGTACAGTTCATATAACATTAAAAATGAGATTTTTAATGAATAATATTTAATTCAGAAAATTTTGACATTATAACGGCGCAATATTAGAACCGAAGTAATGTCTAGCACTACCCCTCTCCTGATACTGGCTCGCGCCACACACAACCAATCCAATCAATCACAAAACCACAATACAATTCATAACCACAATACAGTCAATATTTCATAATACAATCCAACCAACAACCATGGTTTGTACAAATAAATAGTGTTGGGTGCTACTAAGCCCCGTATGCATCCTACTATATATTTAACTATAAAATAATTAAAGTGAGAAGGAGTTCTCACATTGGGATCCACTCCGCCATGCTTTTTTATCGCCTTTATTTGATGTTTTGGTTCCAGAATTTGTAAACGAGCTCCAATCTTCATACGGTCTTTTTTTCTAGCTTAGCATGCTATTTCGGACAACTTTCGCCTAGTGGGCTTCCTTCCAAAAATGTATCATTTCGCCAGAAATCGCGAAATGACATAATTTGGACTACTGACTTGAGACACATTTTCTGAACAGCTCTGGATTCCAAAATATGACTTCCATATACTCAAATCGAAGAGAAGATCGTGCTGTTCAATTTTGACACTATAAAGTTTTGACCATAGTGGCTCAATTTGGAAGATATGGACTGTAGAAGCTCAGGGTGTTATCTGCAAACATTGATATTATTAAAAATTGGATTTTTATGGTTTATGGGGTCCAAGGTCAGGGCTGGGTGGTCTGTGGGGGCGGCGCTGGTGGTGGTGGTGGGGTGTCGTGCTAGCCGGTGGTGGCATGGTGGCGGCGGGTTTGGGGGTTTAAGGGCGGCGGGTCCTCAAATGGGAGAAGGAGGAGACAGGAGAGAGAGAGGGGAGGAGGGTGGCCGGGGAGCCTCGCCGGAGGCAGCGGCGGCCGACGCTGGGCGCGGCATGGTGCTAGGAGCGGCAACGCTAAAGAGATTGGGGGGCGTTGAGGGAGAACGACGGGTTGTTTTTCTTTTTTTTCCTTTTATGAAATCTAGGGTTATGAAATTCTATATATAACACTTTCTGTTTAACCTCCAAATCGAACCCACCGAGTATCGTCCCTAGCTAACTACCCCCGTTCCGAACACAGTGGAATATGTTGTATAAGCTAATTCTATCGTTTTAATCAGTTTTCATTAAGATTAAAATATAAATTAATATTACGTTCAAAATTGATTTCAACGTACATTTTAATTTACCGGGGCTACGTACTAACTCCAAAAATTTCAAAAATAATAATTTTAGCTATGTTTTGACGATACGGTCCTAAAAAAACTAATTTCGTCGAATTTGGAAACCGTCTGAAAAATGGTCATTTTCTAGTCGATTAAATTCAAATGGAACAGACCAAACACGTTTAAATTCACCACGCTAACATATCAATTCCAAAAATTATGAAAATTGGAATCTAATAATAATTTGACATTCCGGATCCAATAAAAGTGATTTCGTCGAAAATGGAGGTCGTTTGCAAAATGGCTATTTTTAAGAGCTATATATATAATAAAAAAATATAAATTCCATAGCGACTAGTTTAAATTTTAAACTAGACATAACTTTTAATTAATATTATGAAATATGAATTTCTTACATTTGTTAGAAAGATATTATTAAATAGAGTCCAATGTTTCTTGTTTTACTGAAATCCGATTTATTTTGAATTCTGTACATTCATTTGAATTTTGAAATCGAATTTTCAAACAATCGCGCCATTTCTAATTCATTTTATAATTAAAATAAATTTATACACTCTAATTTCGATTAAAATAAATTTTGAATCATTATTATTTATAATAAATCATTTTAAATATTCAAAGTACATTAAAATTGTTAAAATAAATTTTTAAATTGGTTCAGAATTTTCGGGTTGTTACAACAGATGTCATGTAGATGAGTAAAGTGTCTAACCAATGAGTCGCAACTTTATTACTTAAGCCAACATAAGTTGGTATCGACATATAAAGTATGTTTAGTGCTAACTCAGACCCTTAAGTTCAACCTTCCCAAGTTTTGCTTTCACGTCTTTTAAGTATTCCTGCTAAGTCTGGTTCTGGTGCGATTTTGTTTGAATCTTATGGGTCTAGCTAAAGTTTTATTGATACAAAAATGAGTAAACATTAGTGCTTTTTAAAACAATTCATGTATTGACCAAATTCAAAGTAAAATAGCATGGATGAAGTGATTTTTTGTGAAATATAAATAAGTCACTACTATTCATCTATAAGACAAAAATAAACAGGTAAGTGGTGATATTTACATGCTAAATGCAACACATCTCAAGCAACATTGGCGTTTTGTTTGGGTGTCATGAATATTAGCAGTATTAGCGACATCTAGTAATATAACTATTCGTAGCACAAGTCTATGGTTTTAATAAAAAAATTTTTTGCAGTGAAACGACCTTTCATAAATATATATATATATATATATCGATGCTTAAACAAGTTTGTAACTAATGATGAGGAAAAATGAAGAACTTATAACGCAAACCATTTGCAGAATTTTCTAGAATTACATGACATCCCTAGTGTTAGGGACATCTAGAAATGTAACTATTAGCAGTATTAGAGACATCTAGAAATATAACTATTCGTAACATAAGTGTATGGTTTTAATAAAAAAATATTTTGTAGTGAAACGACCTTTCATAATTGTAAATATATCGATGCTTAAATAAGTTTGTAACTAATAATGAGGAAAAATGAAGAACTTATACCGTAAACCATTTGCAGAATTTTTTAGACTTTCATGACATCCTAGTGCCGTAAAAGTTTACCTTTTTCTTGCGTATATCTTTGCCAAAAAGTTATTTCTATGTTTACCTGACAAAAGAATTCACATAGCTGAAAATCGTTTACATTGCATGCCTATATTGTAGGATATTATATTATGTATCTAAAGCGAAACCTTGCGGTTGTGGTTGCCTTCTAAAGTAGGTGGTTCTGTTAACACTTAAACAACTTTTATTGGAGTTTTATCTATGTTCGCGATCATGTTGCCTACCTTGACCACGATCTCATTTAAAGTGAGATAAATTAGCATTTACTTTAGATTATGCGGCTAAACAGGTTGGTTTCTATAAGTGATTTTGATAAGCAATTCATTATTTTATTTAATAATTATTAATTATGGTAAGATTTCATAATATTTTACATAATAATGTCCTTCATATTGTTGTTGCATGATTATATTTAAGGCAAGAAATGCCAAAAAATGCTTTTATTTAAATTGGTACTTTTTTACAATAAAAAGTAAATCATATATTTTAATAATATATCCCATTGAAACCTTACAACCCCTAACATAACAAGAAAAAATCGTACAAATTGTATTCATACCTTACAACATAGCCATTGAATTAAAATAACAAACAATCTCCAAAAATTGTGTTAATAAGCCCAAGAACGTATGTACTAGAATAAAGTGACAATTTACACGTTGCTGATTGAAAATAGCCATATTTCGAAGTAGTTATGCATTATCAGTCTTTTCTTATAGATTTTAAGTCATGAAAATACTCGAATTTAAAAAATTTCCTTTATTCATCTAATTTAGATGAAAAGGTCGTCGCCTGAGAGATTCGAACTCTCAGAGGGAAACCCTATGTACTTATCAAGCACACGCCTTAACCACTCGGCCAAAGAGACTTTGTTGTCAAAATTCCTTGTTTATTTTTTTAATTTCAAAAAGAAAAAAACTTATGTTCAGTAATCGTCGCCTAGTGTTTAGATGTATTGTTGTATACTCGTGATCTTTAAACTTAAGCTTTATAAATGGAGAGACCTTTCGAATCTATTTTTTTAAGATTGCCATGGATATGATATCTTAAATGTATCAAAGATTTTGTTTGTCCTGTTGGAACATATCACTGTAATTTTCAATGGCATTCTCTGAGAATGGAGGTTGAAGGTGGATCTCAACATAAAATATCCACGATAAACAACTAACTCAATAATGAGTGAAAAATGTATGAACATCAAAATTTTGTTCATATGTACGTAACTAAAGCATTCACTGAATAAAATAAGAACATGAATCGAATAATTGTTAGACTAGGGAAAATGAACATCGCTATAAAATAGTAAAAGGCAGTTAAATATAATTTGATTTGGAAAAGTGAATATCTCTATACTAAAATAGAAAGAGTGAGCAAACTTAAATAGTTAATCACAAGATAGAAGGTTATTGATTTTTGCCTAAGTACTGAGGAAAAAATATATCATGTATATGGAAGTGGTTAAAAAGGTAAATTATAGAGTATGATTCTAATGGAAAATGATTATGTGGAGTACATCAAAGGCAATGATGTTGTGGACACATACACGCATACCCATATATTTGAGAGTAAAGATCAATATATCAAAATGTCTATCGTTACAAGTAATTGAATGTTATTTACATACTTTTGACAACCGTAGATCCAATGCCATTATTTATATTCATTATTTTCAAGAGTAACATGGTAATGGTGGAAAGGTTGAAAGAGGTGAGATGTAAAACTGCCCAACATGGAAATACCTTGTGTATGTATATAGTAGTGGTGGCAATATTAATATAATCAAAGTTGGTGTGTTTTATATAGTATATAATATGATACAATTAGTGAATGTATAAATACTGACACCAAGAAGGATCAAGCATACCAAAAATACTTATTTGAAGACCCAGAGGAGTAAACGTGATATAATATATATATATATATATATATATATATATATATATATATATCGATGAAGTCTATTTAAAAAAATAGACACATACAATGATATATAGAATCTATATCATCAGATTACACCTATGTTTCCTCCCTTCACATAGACAAGCTAATCTAACGGCTCAGATTTTGAACCTTCCAATTTATATCTAAATAGATGCCCTTATATATATGTCTAGATAGATATAATTTTTCAATTTTTTGACTTTTGAACCATTTTCTTTGCTCCACGTTGATTCTACGAGTTCAGCCTTAAGTCATTCTGAGTTTTTTTGATCATCTATACTCGTAAGTTATCCTAATCTATTCAATTTCAAGCAAGAGTCATCCATAACTTGTTCAATTCTAAAGTAGATCACATAAAATTTCACAGATGTCATGTAGATGAGCAAAGATTCTAACCTACAAGTCGCAACATTACTACTTATGCCAACATGAGCTGGTACCGAGACAAAGGGTATGTTTGGTGCCAGCTCATGCCCATAAGTTCAACCTTCAAAGTTTTGCTTTCATGTCTTTTAAGTATTCCTACCAAGTCTGGTTCTAGTGATATTTTGTTTGAATCTTATGGGTCCAGCTAAAGTTGTATTGGTACAAAAAAGAGTAAACATTAGTGCTTTTTAAAACAATTCATATATCGACCAAATTCAAAGTAGAATAACATGGATGAAATGATTTTTTTGTGAAACATAAATAAGTCACTTTTAATCATCACTAAGACAAAAAAAATAGTAAGTGGTGCTATATACATGCTAAATGCAACACATCTCAAGAAGCATTGGCGTTTTGTCTGAGTGTCGTGAATATTAGCAGTATTAGCGACATCTAGAAATATAACTATTTGCAACATAAGTACGTGGTTTTAATAAAAAAATATTTTGCATTGAAACTACATTTCATAATTTTATCTATCTATCTATGCTTAAACAAGTTTGTAACTAATGCCGAGGAAAACAAAGAACTTATAACACAAATCATTTGCAGAAATTTCTAGACTTTAATGACATCCCCAGTGTCGCAAAAGTTTATCTTTTTCTTGCGTATATCTTTGCCAAAAAGTAATTACTATGTCTGCCTGACAAAAAAATTAACGTAGCTGAAAATCATTTATGATGCATGCTTATATTTTAGGACACTATTTTATGTATCTAAAGGGAAATTTTGTGGTTGTGGTTGCCTTCTAAAGTAGATGGTTATGTTAACTCTAAAACAACTTTTATTGGAGTTATATCTATGTTCGCGACCATGTTGTCTACCTTGACCACGATCTCATTTAAAGTGAGCAAAATTAGCATTTACTTTAGATTATGCAGCTAAACTGGTTGGTTTCAATAAGTGATTTTGATTAGCAATTCATTATTTCATTTAATAATTATTAATTATGATAAAATTTCATAATATTTTACATAACAGTGTTCTGCATATAGATGTTGCATGATTTTATTTAAAGCAAGAAATGCCAAAAATGTTTTTTTTTTAAAATTGGTACCTTTTTACAATAAAAAGTAAATCATATATTTTAATAATATGTTCCATTGAAACCTTACAACCCAAAACACAACAAGAAAAATCGTACAAATTATACTCATACAATACGATATAGCCATTGAATTAAAATAACAAACAATCTCCAAAAAATGTGTTATTAAGCCTAAAAATGTATGTACTAGAAAACAGTGTTAATTTACACGTCATTGATTGAACGTAGCCATATTTCGAAGATTTATGCATTATCAGTCTTTTCTTATAGATTTTAAGTCATGAAAATTGAGTTCAAAAAAATTCCTTTATTCATCTAATTTAGACGAATAGCTCGTCTCCTAAGAGATTCGAACTCTCGCGGGGAAACCCCATGTACTTAGCAAGCACAAGCCTTAACCACTCGGCCAAAAAGACTCAGTTGTTAAAATTCCATGTTTATTTTTTTTCAAAAAAAAAAAAAACTTGTGTTCAACAAATCTTGCCTAGTTTTTAGATGTATTACTGTATACTTGTGATCCTAACACTTAAGTTTCATGAGTGTAGAGAGCTTTCAATTCTATTTTTTTAAGATTGCCATGGATATGATATCTTAAAAGGATCATAGTTTTTGCATTGCCATGTTGGGACATATCACTGCAATTTTTAATGGAATTCTCTCATAATTGTGGTTGAAGGTGGATCTCAACATTAAATATCCATGATAAACAGTTATCTCAATAATAAGTGAAAAATGTATAAACATCAAAATTTTGTTCATATGTACATAATTAAAGCATTTCACTGAATAAAATAAGAACCTGAATCTAATAATTATTAGACTGAAGAAAAGGAACATCACTACAAAATAGTAAAAGGCAGTTAAATATAATTTGATTTGGAAAAGTGAATATCTTTATACTAAAATAGAAAGAGTGAGCAAAATTAAATAGTTAATCACAAGATAGCAGGTTATTGATTTTTATGGAAGAGATTAAAAAGATAAATTATAGTGGATGATTCTAATGGAAAATGATTATGTGGAGCAGTATGAAGGCAATGATGTACATGGACACATACACGCATACCCATATATTTGAGAGTAAAGATTAATATTTGAACTATCATTACAAATAATTGATTGTTATTTACATCCTTTTGACAACCGTAGATCCAATGCCATTATTTGTATTCATTATTTACAAGAGTAACATGTTAAGGGAGGAATTGTTGAAAGAGGTGAGATGTAAAACTTCCCAAATGGAAATACCTTGTGTATGTATATAGTAGTGGTGGTCATAAGAATATAGTCAAAGTTCATGTGTTTTATATAGTATATAATATAATACAATTAGTGAATGTATCAATACTACTAAGAAGGATCAAGTATACAAAAAACACTTATTTGAAGAGCCAGAGGTGAAAGCATGATGTGTGTGTGTGTGTATATATATATCGGTAAAGTCTATTTAAAAAAAAATAGACACAGACAATGATATATTGAATCTCTACCATCAGATTACCCCATTGTTTCCTCCCTTTACATAGAAAAGCTAATCCAACGGCTCAAATTTTGACCCTTCCAAATTATATCTAAATAGATGCCCTTATATATATGTCAAGATAGATATAATTTTTCAATATTTTGACTTTCGAACCATTTTCTTTTCTCCATATTGATTCTACGAGTTCATCCAGGTTGTTTTGATCATCTATACTCATGAGCCATCCTAGTCTGTTCAATTTTGAGTAAGAGTCATCCATAACTTGTTCAATGCTAAACTAGATCAAATAAAACTTCACAGATGTCATGTAGATGAGTAAAGTGTCTATCCTTGAGTCACAACTTTATTTCTTAAGCCAACATGAGTTGGTATCGACACATAGGGTATGTTTGGTGCCAACTCATACCCTTAAGTTCAACCTTCCTATATTTTGCTTTCATGTCTTTTATGTATTCCTACCAAGTCTGGTTCCAGTGTTGTTTTGTTTGAATCTTATGGGTCTAGCTAAAGTTGTATTGGTACAGAAAAGAGTAAACATTTGTGCTTTTTAAAATAATTCATGTATTGACCAAATTCAAAGTAGAATAACATGGATGAAATGATTTTTTGTGAAACATAAATAAGTCATTATTAGTCATCACTAAGACAAAAAGAATTTGGTAATGGTGATATTTACATGCTAAATGAAACACATCTGAAGAAGCATTGTTGTTTTTTCTGGGTTGATAAGGATTAACATAATGTAAGTCAATCTCTGCATATATGGTATGCCATAATGTGAAGAAATATAATAAATATCATTAATGATATTTATTAAATATCATTAATGATATTTATTAAATATCATTAATGATAATTTTCCATAACTAGAGCATTATGTATAAATGGTATCCCATAATATGAGGAAATATAATAAATATCATTAATGATATTATTCCATAATTGTTGCAGTGCGTATGACTGCATGTATCTTGTTACTTTATATATTTGTGATTCATGAATGAAAAAGTATCTTTCTCTTTAGCTCTTCATCATGGTATCAGAGCCTTGATCTAAAATAGTTCAACTTCCTCTTGTTCAATGGCTCTCATTAACCAAACCTCATCCTATCAGAGTCTTAATTGCAGTGATCCCACAAAGCCTTACCCTTTTCTGGGAAAACATCAATGGTGCCGAGAACAAGGACATGTGATTTCTCATTGTCCTTTATTTAAGAAAAGTTTCCTAATGTCATTCCTCCTTCAAAATTTCAACCTCCATCAAACCTATTCACACCAGAATCTCAAGCAAACATCGTAAGTCCCTCTACCTCCTCATCCTCTTCAACATGGCTTCTCGTTAGTGGTGCTTCCCACAATGTTACGACAGATCTGAACAATCTATCCCTCCATGCTCCTTATGACGGAACCGAAGAGTTGATCGTCGGTGATGGCAAAGGCCTTAAAATCACTCACATCGGTTCTTGTTCTTTATCATCAATCAAACTAAATAATGTCTTAGTTGTTCCTACCATGTCTAAAAATATAATTTATGTTTCTTAACTTTGTCATGATAACAATATCTCAATTGTCTTTTCTTCCACCTCTTTTCATATGAAGGATCTCAAAAACGGGGAATCTCTATTCCAGGGGCTGGTTGCAACAGGCATTTATCAGCTCAAATCCACAGCCCCTATAGTCTACGCAAGTACAACTAGTTCACTTGATTGACATCATCGTTTAGGGCATCCGTCTCATAATGTTTTTAGGCAAATTGTTTACAAAAATAAACTTCATTTTCCTAGTATCTCCGCTTTAGATTGTAATTCATGTGCTTGCAATAAAAGTCATAAACTTCCTTTTTATACTTCCTCCATGGTGTCTACTGGCCCACTTGAGTATGTTTATTCAGATCTTTGGACATCACCAATTTACTCTCATGATGGCTTTAAATATTATTTTATTTCATTGATCATTTTCTAAATACATTTGATTGTATAATTTGAAAAGAGAATCAGATGCAAAACACATACTCATTCGCTATAAAGCTCTAGTTGAAAAATACTTTCAACTGCCTCTCAAAACTCTCTACTCAAACAATGGTGGTGAGTATGAAAGCCTACGTAACTACCTATCCATCGATGGAATTTCGCATCTCACGACTCCATCCTACACCCCTCAACACAATGGCTATTCATAGCGACATCGACACATTGTTGAGACATTTCTATCTCTGTTAACTCATGCTAAAATGCCCCTTGAATATTGGATAAATGCTTGCTAAACAGCTGTTTACTTGATTAATCGACTTCCCACACTAACTCTAAACAATGTGTCACCCTACTTTAAATTATTCGGCCAACATCCTAATTATTCCAAGCTTTGAAGTTTTGGATATCTTTGCTACCCATGGCTTAAACCCTACAATTCTCACAAACTTGAACTCAAATATCAACCATGTATTTTTGTTGGCTATTCACCTACTCAAAGTGCATATTATTGTCTTGAGTTAAACACTAATCATGTTTATATTTCTCATCATGTTCACTTCAAAGAGAACATTTTTCCTTTTTCTAAACTTAAAAATTCAACTGCCTAATTGTCCGGCCTAGTGGAACAATGGGTAGCTCTCACATTATCTATATTATCAAATACTCAATCTTCCTCCTCTCATTCATTGCAATTAACTCACCTTCCAGCACACCTCCTACCTCCTTCCCCACTTCACCCCTTTCATCTCCTATGTCGATAACAAACTCATCTCAACCTCCTAACACCACTGCTGGGCATTCCTCTTCTTCATCTCAGTAAAACCTCGATATATTCACATCTACAAACTCAACACGCACCAATCATGTACGCTCTCCTCAAATGACTATAAGACTTCAACATGGCATTCAGAATCCAATTAGTAAATTGAATTTAAATGTGGAGATCCATGAAATGGAGATCCCAAAAAATATCACTCAAGCATTAAAAAGCCCCATTTGGCATAAAGCTATGGATGAAGAGATTAATGCATTAGTGAAAAATAGAACTTGGGATCTTGTACCTTCATCTATGTCACAAAATGTAGTGGGATCCAAATGGATTTTTCAAATTAAAAAGAATAAGGATGGTAACGTTATTCAGTACAAGGCTCGCTATTGTAAAAGGTTTTAACCATAGAGCTAGCATTGACTACGGTGAGACTTTTAACCCCGTAGTTTAACCCGCCATGGTTCGGCTTGTGCTTTCACTTATGGTTAGTTAAGTTTGGTCATTGTGCCAACTTGACATAAGCAATGCTTTTCTACAAGGCACACTCACCGAAGATGTATACACCATACAACCTTTGGCTACACAAATCCTATACATCCAACACATGTATGTAAATTAAACAAGGCACTATATGGGTTAAAACAAGCTCCAAGAGCTTGGTATAAAGAGTTATGGAAATACTTAATTGAGTTGGGCTTTAATAATACGGTCTCTGATTCATCCTTGTTCACATTGTACAAAAATGGTGACATCGTTTTTCTGTTGGTTAATGTGGATGATATTATTGTTACAAGTAATGCAACTCATGCACTAGAAACTTTAATAAAAATTTGGCGACACATTTCTCACTCAAAGATCTTGGAGAATTGTCTTACTTTCTGAGAGTGGAAGTAATTCCTCATCCAAAAGGTATTTTCTTGAGTCAAAAGAGGTATATTGTAGATATTTTGTGCAAAGCTAATATGGACGATGCAAAACCAGTTGCAACACCATTAACAACTCATCCTCCGTTAATTATACATGGTAATCTTCTCAACGATCCAACTTAGTATCGTACTTTGATAGGTAGTTTACAATATTTAAGTCTTACAAGGCCTGATGTGGCATTCGCAGTGAACAAGTTAGCTCAATACATGTAGCGTCCAACCAAGGAACACATGCAATCTCTACATTGTCTTCTTTGGTACCCAAGTGGTATATCTGATATGAGTTTAATTATACACAAAGATTCACCTCTCACTCTCCATGCTTATTTTGATGCGGATTGGGCTCACGGCAAAGACGACTACATTTCTGCAACATCATATATAGTTTATTTGGGCAAGAATCATATCTCCTGGACGTCAAAGAAGCAGCCTACAAGAGCTAGATCATCTACCATGGTGGAGTATAGGTCAGTGGAAAATGCTACTACTGAAATTCTTTGGGTAGGAAACGTATTGAAGGGGCTTGGCCATTACCTCACTCTCACGCTAGTCATCTATTTTGATAATGCTGGAGCTACATATGTGAATGCTTATCCGGTTTTCCATTCTAAAATGAAGCATCTAGGATCGGATTACCATTTTGTCAGAGAAAATGTGCAAAATCGAATTTTGAGGATCACTTACATCTCCACTAATGACCAGCTAGCAGATGCCCTTACCAAGCTACTACCACGTACCTCCTTTACAACATTAGTTAGCAAAAACGGTCTTTCATCTTGGCCGTCCGTTTTGAGGGAGCGTGATAAGGATTGACATAATCTAAGTCAATCTCTGCATATATGGTATGCCATAATATGAATAAATATAATATATATCATTAATGATATTATTAAATATCATTAATAATATTATTCCATAACTGGAGCATTATGTATAAATGGTATGCCATAATATGAGAAAATAGAATAAATGTCATTAACGAAATTTGTAACAACCCGCAAATTCTGAGCCAATTTAAAAAATTTATTTGAGAAAATTTTAATGAATTTTGAGGATATAATATAATCTATATTCATAATAATGGCTAGAATTTATTTTAATCGAAGATAAAACGAATAAATTTAATTTAAGTATAAATGGAGTTAGAAATGGCGCGGTAGTTTTAAATTTTGATTTCAAACTTTAACTGAATGTACATGATTCAAAATAAATCAGAATTGAGTGAAACCAGAAATATTTAAATTTGTTTAATCATATCTTTCTAACGAATCTGAAAAATTGAAATTTCATAGCGGAAATCAAAAGTTTTGGCCAATTCAATTTTTAGAAAGGTCGCTGTAGAATTTATATATATAATATATATGGCCCGAAGGGCTACTTTTCACATATGAAGGAAATTAGACTCGAAACCACTTCCATTGAGTCTGGAATAATGTTTCTACATTTAAAAAGTATAAACACTTATATATTTTGAGTTTCAGAAATTATTTGTTTAAAGATGTATTTTTTAATATTAAATATATATGCCTTGAAAATAGTCATTTTTCAAACGACCTCCGTTTTCGATGAAACCACTTTTGTTGGAACCGGAATGTCAAATTATAGCTAGGTTTCAATTTTCAGAATTTTTCGAATTAATATGTGAGCATGGCAAAAGAAAATGTTTTTTTGACACTTTTAGTTAAATTTAAACGACTTGAAAATAGCCATTTTTCGAACAGTCTCAGAATTCAATGAAATTAGTCTTATTAGAACTGTATCGTCATAAGAAAGCTAAAAATAATTTTTTTGAAATTTTCTGAGGTCATATGTGGCCCCGACATTTTTAAATGTACGGTCAATATGTAATTAATTAATTTTTAATGTAATTTTAAATAAAATTTCTACTGATCTCGGAATTGGACCCCGAGACCTGTCCCATTGCGTTTAGAAGGCCTCAAAACGTTGAGATCGACAGTAAGCAAGCCCAATTCTGAGACAGTCCAGAAATCCGCCTTTATAACACGTTTTTCAATGAATCTAATAATAAAAAAATAAAAAGGAACCCTAACCCTAATGATCAGCCGCCGCATATTCCATTCGAAGGCCAGAATCATCCGAATTTTAAACACTAATTTCTCTCAATCCGTTCAACGAAAATTGAACAACTATATATCAAATCGAAGAGAATTCAGAGAGCTTCGAATCTATACGGTTAAGATCGGGGTTTGGTGTACAGACGTCGCGAATTTTGAGCAGGAAGGCGACGCGTTCGGGTTCGGATTTTGGGGCGAGGAGTGGGCCGAGCTTGGTGGGCCTCTGGGCGGTGGTGGCTCGTGGTTCAGGCTTCGAAGTGGCGGTGTTCGATCGACGCCTGGGTGGCCAAAGGGGGGTGCGACATGGGGTTGGATGAAGGATATTGGGTTCGGCCGTTACAGCAAGGGGAAGAAGAAGGTGTTTATTTTAATATTATTTTATTTATTTAATATTTAATTTATCCGCTCTTTAAAATGCGATAACTCTTTCATACGAGGGCCGATTTACGAACCGTAAGTTGCGTTGAACTCGTCTTTCAGAGATCTTCGTAATGGCACAGACCAGATCTGAATCCGAGACAGTCGAATTTTCAGCCATATCAATGTGAGAACTCTAATTTTTATTATTTAATTTATTTTTAATTATTTTTCTCGTGTTAAGAATTTTTGTATTATAATATAAATTCAGATCTGAAATATTCTATGATTGATGAATTGTTGATTGTTGTTGTGGTATGTTTTGTTGTTCATGATAGGCTAGATCTGCATTGAATCTTATATACCGTTGAGTTTTATTTGTGGTTAGAGAATTAGATCTAAATCATATTTTATTTAGATTTAAATCGCAATATAGTTGCTCTAATTTATTTTAAAGTATTAAATTATTAATTCTATTATTTTAATGAACAATGAAATTTGAACTACAAATAAAAATATATCTTTATTTGTTGATGCTACAATAGAAATGGAACGACAAATAAAAACTCACTTTTATTTGTTGATATCAACATAGAAATTGGACGACATATAAAACCTTATTTTCATTTGTTTATGCTACAATAGAATTTAAACAACAAATGAACCTTACTGTTATTTGTTTATTTTAGAATAAGATTTTAACGACAAATAATATATTATTTTTATTTGTTTATTTACAATAGAATATGAACAACAAATAGAACATACTTCCATTTGTTCCATTTCGACAGAATTTGGCTAACGAATAAAATCCTATTTTTATTTGTTTAAATTTAGAACACGATTTATGAATTACAGTAAAAATTCTTCTTTTTACTGTCACATTAAACGTAAGATGTTCTAGGATTAGAATAACAATAAAATACTAAATTTTATTGTTGATATTAAAGCATTTTTTTAAAATAAAACTTTGTTTACATTATATTTATAAATCAAAGGTTATATTTGGAAACCACCTTTTTGTTTACATTTTTTATGTAAATAAAAAAATACATATTTCGGAAATCACAATTTTGTTTACATTTTATATGTAAATAAGAAATTATTTTCAGAAGTTACATAGAAATTGAATAGATATTTTATTCGTGTTTTTCAACGCAAATAAACATAAAAATTAAAAGTTTGCTTTTCATTTGCACTTTTCAATGCAAATATAGCATGAAATAAAATTCATTTTTCTTATTTGCATCTCACAATGAAAATATAACTTGAAAATAATAAGTACATTTTTATTTGTGTTCGACAACACAAATAAAACTAGAAAATAAAACATATATTGAAAATAAAGTTTTGTTCTTTATTTTGCGTTCAAAAATGCAAATATATTTTGAAAATAAAGTTTATTCTTCTATTTACATTCACTAATGCAAATATAACATGGAAAAATAAGTTAACTTTTTATTTGTGTTCCTCAATGCAAATATACATTGAAATTAAAGATTATTCTTTTATTTACATTCACAAATGTAAATATACATTGACATTAAAGTTTATTCTTTTATTTGCATTCTCTAATGCAAATATACATTAAAATATAAATTGTTCTTTTATTTGCATTCCCTAATGCAAATATATTTTGAAAATAGAGTTTGCCCTTTTATTTGCATTCACAAATGCAAATATATTCTGCAAATAAAATTTGTTCTTTTACTTGCATTCTTCAATGCAAATATACATTGAAAATAAAATTATTTCTTTTATTTGCATTCACAAATGCAAATATATATTGAAAATAAAATTTGCTCTTTTTACATTCACAAATGTAAATATACTTTGAAAATCAAGTTTGTTCTTTTATTTTCATTCCACAATGCAATATAACATCAAAAATAAAAGTTACATTTTTATTTGCAAACATAAAAATGAAATAAACATCTTTGTCAAACTTGATTTAGTTAAAAATGAAATAAACATTTTTGTTAAACTTGATTAGTTAAAATAAAATAATTACTTTTGTTAATTTATATTAGTTGAAATAAATTAATCACTTTTATCAATTTATACTAGTGGAAACAAAATATGCATTTTTGTCAATTTATACTAGCTAATAACAAAATATTCACTTTTATCAATTTACATTTGTTAAAAACAATTATTTATTTTAATCAATTTATACTAGTTAAACCAAAATATACAATTTGTCAGAAATATTCATTTTGTCAAAATGAATTAGTTAAAGCAATATATATATATATATATATATTATGTTTGGAAAGACATATACTTGTCAAGATAGGTTAGTTAAGTCAAAATATTTACTTTGACGAAACAAAAATTATCATTTTTGTCTCATTAGAATTGCCAAAACAGAATAACCATTTTTGTTTGAGTTTAAACTAGCAAAATAGAAATTGTCAATAGAGACGAAGTTATTATGCTTATTCATTCATTGCAATAGAGATATTTTCTTGTCATCATTATATATATTGTGTGTTACACTTCCATTCACAAGTTACCCGACTTGTGTATGTGATTGGGACGATTATTTTCACGCATCGCCCAAGTGCACAAATTAGTTTATTATTTGTTTGATGGTTGAAACCCCACACGGGTGGTGGGATGAAAATTTACAAACACTAATCCCAATATTCAGTTGTATGTTGATCGTTAGATCGACAGGCTGCGATGAGCGTTATTATTTAATTTTAACGCTTACACAGTGGAAATTACACTTTGGATGTAGATGGATGATTCGATGATTATACTGTTATTGTCATATATATGAGGTGTGTGAAATCCATATAATCCAAATTATATAGTAAATGTTTGAGTCACATTTCGATTCAGGTGTCCATTTAAATTGGAATATTTTTACATTAGAAATCCTTTTTATATAAAGTATATATTTTCATAAAATATATTTTTAATCAAGTATATGTTAAAACAAAGAATGTTTGTAAAAGATAAAATTTGTAATATAAAGAAAACTTCCCATTTAGAATCTTTTATATAAAGAATATTTTTAATGATTATTTTAAAATAATTTTTTTAAGATTATTAGGATTTGCAATTATATTTGGTGATATGAAATAAATTGAGATGTGAAGTGGATTTATCGTGGACGATGTTTTAAATGACATTTGTCCTTTAATCCAATTTACATTGAAATTATTATTTGGAATTTATAAATCTATTTTATAGATTTAATAAAAAAGGGCATTTTCTAAAATCAAGTTTTCCAGTTTAATATATTAAATTGGAATTAAGTGGAAATTCTATTGGTAATATTCGAAATGGGCTTCTGTAAAAGAAGACTGATATTATAGATGGAATTTAAGAGGCTTTGCTGTTATTCCAGTTATATTATTAGTCCGATACAGAAATCCATATCGATTATGTATTGATTGATTTCTGTGGAATTCCATATTTTAGAAATTGATTTGTAGGTTTATTGTGAACTGTATTTAAAGGACACTAGTTCTTTAACCTGTTTAAGACAAGATTTATTCCTTAAAATAAATGATCTTGTAATAATGATTTTTGATATCAAATCAAAATTGGAGTTTTAATAAATCTTTTAAGGAAGATTTAAGATTTTATTTTCAGAGTTTATCTTTGATAAAATTAATGAGAATCTTTTAACACGAATATCTTATTAAAAGAATATTCTGAGTTGGAATGTGGCGTAATGTGTGATCTTCCAATATTTTCTTTCAAATCACAACATACGCAAGTTACTCAGAAAGACCGGGTTCAACCCATTCTGAATAATCATCACGACGATCAAGAGTCGAAGATGAAGACGGTGATTGAAGACCGAAGGTTTTCACATCATTGGGATGATGATGACTGTATCTTGAATTGGGATTGGCCTTCCAAGGCAAGGTATTTAGTAATGATCGTCCAAACGCATTTGGAGATCGACGGACACGTTGTTTTGCTCAGACCCAAAGCAGACTTGTAAATGGATTGTGTGTCTAACATTGTATTCCTTCCTGCTGTATTTGTTGAACGCTACTGATTATATATTTCTATTTGGTGGTGAAGAATTTATTCTTTACTTATCACCCTTCTCTAAGACGTATGAGCTTAGAGGTTATATATATATATATATATATATATATATATATATATATATATATATACTGGTAGATGATCAATAATATGGTAGGGTCTGACAATGTGATATGCTAAGATGCAAATGATCAAGGCTTTGTTGAAAAGCAGGCCTTGTGGTTGATGATCAAAGCACAGTCTCTTTCGGCATAGTTTTGTGTATATCGTGACTTTGCGAGCCTCACACACCGGTTGAGTCTAAAACGGGAGAAGGGAATGCAGAGAGTGCACACGTTTCTTTCTAGCTTGAAGTGGTGTTGGGCTTTAACACGGCCCGACATTTGCTTATGTGGTTGATGGAATTTTTGAGAGGCCTCGGTTTATTCTTATCGGTCGCCCTCGGCCGATTTGTAGGTCCAATAGGATCGGGGAGCGTGTGTTCAGGTAACTAATCCACTAAAGTATTTGTGGACCGGCCCTGCTGTATCCAAGGGTTCACCAGCGTCCGAATCCTGAGACATTGCTAGAGTGTCTCGAATCGGTCAGGAGCTCCTCCCTAGCCTTGACTCATGATGGAAACCCAATTTCCAATACGCCCCTTGCGGTTTTGATTGTATAACTAGTATGACGACACAGTAGATGGTAGCTATGCCGTCTAGGATTGATATTATATTTTAAATGTTTTAAATATATATGTACACACTATCAATAATATCGTTTTTACGTATCAAGCATCTTTTGACCATTATAAGGTAAAACCTAATCCTCCGGTTTGCGTTGCATTGTGTGATGGGACCTAGGTCTTATAATGGTTTCATTTTTCTAAAAAGCATTGAGTTATTTAACGATTTACTTTATTTATGCACTGGCAATCCAATGGAGTAAACCCGTTCCGCTTTAGCGGCGTGGTCCTGTGATTAGCCTACTTATTAGATAAGTTAAGTATAGAATTCTCACACCAGTCCCACCACTGACCTGTAGTTTGTTTCACTTTGCAAACTCGGGTGCCCTCTTTTTACCCGGGCAGTCGAGTAGCTTTTTGCAGATATATTTTAAGCAGGATCCTGGATTGAAGCCTGAAGTTGGGTCCAGAATATTGATGGCCTTCCGCTGAGATTAGTTCCGCTGCAATGTATTGATCTATTGTAAATGTATATTCCACTGTAATTTTATTCCGATGTACTCTGATATATTCTGTACTCTGATGTAACATTTATTACTGATGTTATAAAAGTCTGTGTTGTTGTTCTGATGTTGTTGCATGCCCAAAGTTAATGTACTTGGAATTTGAATGGTCTTGATCGATCTTGCGATCGGTTGGGGTCGGGCGAAATCCGGGTCGTTACAAAATTATTCCATAAATATCATTAATGATATTATTCGATAATTGTTGTAGTGTGTATGACTGTATGTATCTTGTAACTTTATATATTTGTGATTCATGAATGGAAAAGTATCCTTCTCTTCAACTCTTCATCATGGGTGTCAAGAATATTAGTGATATCTAGAAATATAACTATTTGTAATATAAGTATATTGTAACGACTTGCCATTTTGACTGTCTCGGGTCCGTAATTAAACCGACTAGAAATGCTCAAACGACGGATTGTTCACTACAAGAATACATAAATATAGTTACATTTATGGGTTGCTTTTGATATGTAAATGTAACCAATCTGGTTTTTATTTTTATTTTTAGGGCCTTGGTTACATTTATTTAACATTTATTAAAATACGGGTCACATTTTGTACCTTCCCCCCATCACGTTTCATACTTCCCCCCAATACGTTTCACTTCCCTCCTTTATTCTAAAATTTCCTCCTTAAACCTAAAACACTTTTTCGGTCTTCCCCAACATCACTTTCCTCGTTTTCCCCCCTTTTCAACGTTCCTCTATTGTTTTCATTGGCTGCTTCAACCTTCGTTTTCACTTGATTCAATTGAGGGCTAGCACTCTAGGTATCTTGACCGTGACGATCGCCACTTTGCCAACTGCCTGGACGGTGAAATTTAGGGCTAGCTACCTGGGTGACTCAATTTAGTGCTTGTTTCGACATAAGCTGCCTTGACTCAACACGTAAGTTAATTTCCTAAATTAGGGCATTTGGTCCAGATATAACGATACTGTGTGAAATTTTCTTAGAAATGTTAATTTGTTAAGATACTGTGTGATTTTTTTTTTCAAATGACTTCCAGCCTAAATATCCTAATTTAGCCTGGTTCTAAAAGTTGATTACCCCTGAGTTTGAATAAGTTGTCTGCTTAGTTCACAATTTATTCCATTCCATCGTAAAGCAAATGAATGTATTATCTATATATTTGTTCTCGTTTCTATAAATGTCATAGTGATGCAACTTATTTTGATGGAACTAGAAATATTGTACAAAACATGAGCTTGATATTACTTATACATGACCCTTTCCTCTATCAAAAAAGGAAATAAAAGAAATAGAAAAAGGAAAAGAAAAGAAATAGATATTAAGTTAACAATTGACATTCAATATTGCTACCATATGTGCTTGATTATTAACAAATTTTGTGTTTCTTTTGATGCATAACTTCTGTAATATGCAGAGGTACACAATCCATGGTCGATACTTGTTTAATTAGTTTTCCAAGCATACGAGGAGAGAAAATGCAAAGCGAATAGTTTTTTTTTTCATTTATAATTTAGCAACCTGCTATATTTATTTATATTTGAGATATTTCAACCTATAATCTGAATTTCATCATGTTTCACGTAAGTAGTGAATTCTACAAGTAATAAATAATATACTTGTTGTGCAAGGATGAATCAGATGTCTGATAATTTGCAATAGTTTCTTTTTTTTAAGTGTCAAAGTATATGGAAACAATCATTGTTCACAGTATAATGCAAGTTTTTGTTAATATTGCATTTCATGGTGTTACCTGCAGTTTTGTCCGAGTTTTCCATGTGTTTTGTGTCAAGATTTTTGTTCTGTGTTTTGACTACTCATAGCATTCTAGTGTGATGTATTGCAAAAGAAAGTTGGATTCATTATTTTTTGTAGCACGTTACTAGTGGCTTGCAGTATTTCTTCCACTTTGGAGCATTTCTACTGTTGTTTGTTTGGTGCCTTCATTTTGTTTGTTCATATTTCCTTCAATGTTTGAATATTAGTTTAAATTAAGAGTTGTAAATGCAATGTTGGAGTTCTAAATAATGCAAATAGTTTGCTAAGGAAAACCACTTTTTATAACTATAATACTTTCCTGTTTCTAATAAATTTCATGTAATTTTGTGTTCCTTTTTAGAGAGTTGATGGTGTTTAATTCAACTTGTTCCCTTCTTACATATTCTCTTACTAAACTGAACATTCCTAAATTGCAAGTCGATTATCCATTTGTCTTTATTACATGTGTACTTTCTAACAAGTATAATATGCGCAAGTTAATTCCTCCTGTATGATAAAATTTAGAGTTCTTCCAATTTAACCATTGAGAAAATCCCAGATACACTTCACTTATTGAATTTTACCTGTATTCAAAAGGTTTTGGTTCTATAGTGGAACAATGTCTAATCGGTAAGTTAATCAAAACATACTTGATTTTTATGAAACTTAGTTAAGTCTCCGACGGAAAATGTATTTTTCCATTTCATATTCAGGGAATGTTACGAAGAAATGTGGATGATCATTTAGAAAAAAAATAGTTGTCTTTTACATGTGTTCTTATTATAGCGGTATATTTTCCATAGTGATCACTGTTGGTCATATTGTATGCATTTTTTTTTCAATCATTCAAATAACATCAGATACAATATCAGACGTATCTCAGAAGTTTCCAGCCACGCATTCGAGCACAACCGATCATTCATGATAGTATTATCCAAAAGATATGCTAGTTACAGCTTACACATTTTTTTTTCAGTGACATGCTTCACATTGCATGTATCCCAAATCAATACTTCATACAACAAATCCATTTGATATGATTCACCAATCTTCGCAAGCTCTTATTCTTTTATTTTCAATTTTAGCTCAAATTCAGTGAGCCATATCCCATGCCTTAAAATCTAATATTTTTGCAGTGCTACTACCATTGTTGAAAGCAAAGAGATGAGTAGTTTGTAACAATGATTTGCTATAAACTCTCGATGTGATGCAAGTTTTACAATTGTTTGCAAAGCTCTCAACCACTGAATGATCAATCGAGGTTCTTAGTGATAATTTCCCATTTATATTACTGATGTTACTATGCACGAATCCTCCTGAGATTGGTTTCTCCACTTCTACTGCAGAAGCCTAATTTGATGAGCACACACAAGAACAGCATGACCACTACTAGTCCTGAAAACTCTAAAGAAAATAGCAGTATATTCCTCCAAACCCTCTGAAGCAAGAACTAAATGCCCAAAATGCCCAACCCCACCGTTAGTATGTAGTCCTTTTTCCTTGCAACTATATAGAGGATCCATATACAAATTTTCATCCGAATATTTTGCTCCATTCAAGTCTGCTAATTCAAATTCTATCTTCACATCAGCCTAGGAACCCGTGACACCTCTGATTTCTACTAAGCCTCCTTTACGAAGATCAATATTTTCCATGTTTCTTTTGTTCCTTTTAAGTGATTCTACACCTTCAGTTGGCAATGTAAAACAGACTTCCTATGCTCGTCCAGACTAAGTACTCTTGGAATAGTCGTTATATCAGCCCATCCTTTGGCTATATCATCTTCAAAACTATATGTTTAATTTGATTGTTTCAAAACTATTATTCGTATGATATGACTTTTTTAATTTGCCTTCGCATTATTTATAACCAGGCATTGCGAAAAATTTAATTATATAGTACACAGTTAGGATAAATTTTTTAATGGAAACGATATAAACTTGGATTGATGTGGGTATAATCCATTAATTGGTTTCGATTTGATCTCGTATAAATATTTGTACATGTGAAAACCCGCAACTTCCCCGGTGAGGAAAGCGCGGATAGTTCGAGAACAAGCCACAACAGAACGCAGACGAAAGAACATTTCATTGTATATTACAACAATGCACCAGAATACAAGAATATACAGAGTATGAATGAATATTACACAGAAATATCAGAGATTTAAATTACATTTAAATACATAGCAGCGGAAAATAATACAATACACAACTAGAAGGGATATACAGATACAAAGCTTTCCGGATATCATTCCAGCTGTAAACCAGGATCCTGTGAATATAAATCTGCAAAACCAAAACTACTAGCTGCCCGTGTGGAAAATAGGGGAACCCAGTGTTTAGGTTAAAACAATAAACTCCGGGTCAGTCATGGGACTGGTGTGAGAACTAAAACAGTTGTAAATCTTTATTTTAAAATTAGGTAAATCAAGGGACCACGCCGTATAACACGGAACGGGTTTCCTCCCAAGAGTACCAGTGCATATAAGTAAACAGTGCAATGCTTTTCTAAAAATGAAGCTATTATAAGACCCAGGTCCCATCACACAATGCAACGCAGCCGGAGGATAGGGTTTTCCATTATAATAGCCAAACATGCTTGGTACATTTTAAAAATCAAATCATTTGATACTATAATAAGTGTATAGTGTCAAAACAATTTCAATTATAAATATCAATCATAGACGGCATAGGTACCATATATCATGTCGCCATACTAGTTCTAAATTAAAACCGCAATACACGTACTGGAAATTGGATTTCCATCATGGTGGCTCCTGATTCGAAAGATCGATCGCGTAGTGCAATTCCCCACGGCTTACGTCCCAGCAAGAGAAAACACCGTCTGCATATCCGCACATTTGGGACCAGAGTATCACCGCGGCTTACGTCCCAGCGAGAGAAAACACCGCTTACTCTATATATCCCTGAGCACTAAGCTCATCTCGGTCGACCGAATCCACGACACCACTAAGGTGCCAATCCACTAAAAAGCATACTGATCAAACCATCAGTTTACCACCATATCGGGATGTGAGGCTCGCGAATCAACACTATACACAAAGCCATGCTATATTAAAGCTGCGCTTTGATCATCATCCACCAAACTTTGCTTTTCAATAAAAGTCTGGATCACTGCATCTCAGCATGCCACACTATCAATCAATATCGTACCACTGATTTCTGCCAATATATAACCTCTGAGCTCGTATGTCTCAGAGAAGGGCGTTAAGCAGGAGAATAAATTCTCCGCCGCCAAACAGATATATATTTAGCAGAGATCAATGAATACAATATAAAGGAATACAATGTCAGACACACCATCCATTTACAAGTTCGTTCTGGGTCTGAGCGAAACCGGAGGCACTTTCCTCGCATATTCATCCATCTCCAAGTACGTCTGGACGACCACCAACTATTTCCATCCTCTTGGGTGTACAGCCCAATCAGGATCGTCAGTAATTATCCAAACGATGTGAAGACTTCCGTTCTTCAACCATCGTCTTCATCTTCGACATATCGTCGAATCGGTTATTCAGAATGGGTATAAACCTGGCCTTTCCGAACAACCCGCGTATATTAAAAATAAATGTTACACAAACACAACATACGCCTCATTCCAATTCATTGGTTACTAACCGTAAATCAGTAAGAGGGCAATTCCCCAAATATTAACCCCGAAGGCTGAAACCAACATCAGATCAATATCCAGGAAACCATTCTTCTTAACTAACCTTCAGCTAGTTTCTAAATTTCAATTCTTAGGGAAAGGTTCCCATTAATTTTATCCAAGATAAATTCTTTAAAATTTATCCTTTAATCTTCCTTTGGATGTCATTTGAAACCAAATTATGGTTTTCCAAACTAGTCGAGATTAGCGAACCATACCGAAGTAATTATTTAATTTATTTCCCAATCCCAACCTATTCATCCCATGAAGCAAAACTGGTAATACTCCATATTTAACACCACAGTGTTATCGGTAAAATTAATTACCATTTCACGTTCAAATCTGATTAAAGATTTAACTATCGCTTTGGAGCAAAACTGGTGATACTCCATTCTCGCTCATTTTCTAAAGTTGATAATTTAAATTATCAATCCACATTTCAATTTAATTGAAGATTCATTAAAACTCTTTTTACTAGGTTAAAGAACTAGTGTCATTTAAAACACAGTTCACGATAAACCCAAATCACATTCTATTTATTATCGGGTTAAAGAACTAGTGTTATTTAAAATACAGTTCACGATAAACCCATGAATCAATTCTATTTAAACCCATTTCAAATCCAATTTATTTATTTAAAAATAAATGGGTTTTAATTTCAGTTCAAAACTAGTTCATTTCGATAAAAATCTATTTTTATCTTTTCAAATATGGAGTTTTTCATCCCAATTTTTCCCAAATCATTTTTTTATGATTTTACACTAATTATTACTATTTTTAATAATTAAATCAAGGCCCGTACAGTCGATTTCCATCAACGGCCATCGAACTGCACTTACAGCGACCTTTTCCAAATTTGATTTGGACGTATCTCCAAATCCAACCGTTAGATTTCAAATTTCTAATATTTGTTAGAAAGCTCTTTTCGATACGAACCCAACGATTCTGGTTTTAGGAGAATCCGACGGTCGGATCTCCCGTAATGTCTGTTCGAAATTAATGGTCGAAATTCGTGAACTGCCGCGGCGCGTTCTATTCAGGCCATTATATTTTATATATATATATATATATATATATATATATATATATATAATATAGATATAATATATATTTCGTCGATTACTATTTAAAACGAATTTTATAAATAGTTTCAAATTTGTTTCAAAAACATTTCAACTTCCATTTCAAATTCAAATCAAAATTGAATTTTCTATTATAAATCCTTTACTTTCATTTCTATTTGATTTCAATTCAAATCATATTCGTTTTCTATTCAATTCAAATTCAATTCATTTTCTATTCAATTCAAATTCAATTCATTTTCTATTCAATTCAAATTCAATTCGAATTGGTTTTCTATTCGATTCAATTCAAATTGGTTTTCTATTCGATTCAATTCAAATTGGTTTTCTATTCGATTCAATTCAAATTGGTTTTCTATTCGATTCAATTCAAATTGGTTTTCTATTCGATTCAATTCAAATTGGTTTTCTATTCGATTCAATTCAAATTGGTTTTCTATTCGATTCAATTCAAATTGGTTTTCTATTCGATTCAATTAAAATTGGTTTTATATTCGATTCAATTCAAATTTAAAAACGAATATAATCGATATAAAAATTATTCGCGTCAAAATAGCGCATCTCTAATCAATACGGCTTTATATATTTCAATAATTCCTTTATTCTATTTAACAAATGAATATTTATTTTTGTCAACACACGACTAATCTCAACGAATGAGTACTGTCCACGTGTGACTATTTTTGTTAAAATATTTCGTTCAACACATGACTAATCTCAACGGATGAGTACAGTCAACACATGAACCTTTATTTTATAATATTCTTTATTTTCTAAATTGGAATAAGGCCCAATCAATTACCATATAAAGTTAATTATATGGATTCCATACAACGCATGTATATAATATCAACGATAGATAATCAACCATCAACAAAAGTGCACTACACTGTATAAGCATCAAATATAGATATCTAACGCTTATAACAGCCTGTCAATCAATCGATCGACATACAACTAATTATTGGGATTAGTGGCCGTATTTTATCCCAATACCCGTGTGGGGTTTCAAAGAATCAAACGCAGATTTTATTTGTGCAGTTGGGCGATGTGTAAAATTTATCGACCCAATCAATATCAGTCAAATCAGTGTATATAAACAAATCGGCCGATTTGTTTATAGATATTTATTTATTCACATTCACTTAAAAATTATATTTTTAACGATAATATATTTTTAACTATATAAATATTTTATTTTCTTTCAACACATTAATTTTTAGTTCATTTACCCAATAAAATGATATTTTTATTTTTCTAACTTATTTTTAGAAAATTTCGGCGGCATAACGGCATGATACTAGAAACGGGACGAGGCCTAGCCTTATCCCCGGTCTAGTGAAGGCCCACGCCATTCACACATCAATCAAATCCATTCAATTCACCAAAAAATTCAATTCAAACCAAATAATCTAACCAACTACACAACCAAACAAACAAGTCCATGGTCTATGGACGATTGTGTCGGGTGCTACTAAGCACCGTCTGCATCCTAGTATATATATAACTAGAAAAGAAATTGAAGAGTGAGAAATTCTCACCAATAGCTATCCTAACTCCACGGCACTTCCTATGTAGAACATCTCCACCGTGCTCGCCTTTCTTCACTTTCGTTGCCCGTAGCCACTACATATATAAAAATCGAATTTTTACTTCACTATTCAATATATAAAAACCGAATTTTCACTATGCTATTCAATATATAAAAATCGAATTTATACGATGCTATTCAATATATAAAAATCGAATTTTTACTATGCTTTTCAATATATAAAAATCGAATTTTTACTATGCTTTTCAATATATAAAAATCGAATTTTTACTTCGCCATTCAATATATAGAAATCGAATTTTTACTATGCTATTCAATATATAAAAATCGAATTTTTACTATGCTTTTCAATATATAAAAATCGAATTTTTACTATGCTTTTCAATATATAAAAAATTGAATTTTTACTATGCTATTCAATATATAAAAATCGAATTTTTACTATGCTTTTCAATATATAAAAATCGAATTTTTACTATGCTTTTCAATATATAAAAATCAAATTTTTACTATGCTTTTCAATATATAAAAATCAAATTTTTACTTCGCTTTTCAATATATAAAAATCGAATTTTTACCACTGCTATTTATTCCCATTTTAACAACAATGCTTTTTCTATTTTTAAATCAATGATAATTATATTTTAAAAAAAATGTTGTTTATATGTTTTGCTACTTATATAAAAGAATCATAATTTCACTTCTATAAAAATCATGACTTCACTTCCATAAAAATCATGACTTAATATATATAAAAATCCTATCTTGATATCGCTATTTCATATATAGAAATCATATTTCTACCAAAATCAAGATGATATTTTTACCCAAACAATGATCCTATTTTTGTTGTATTTTTTTTTAAACAATAGTATACTTTTATATAAGAACAATCCTATATATTTTTCTTCTTTTTTCCATAATTCAAATTTCATTGTGAAATGTACTTACTAAATTATTGAACTAAGTCCACAGAAAAAAAACTCACATTAATTCATCTTTAATCCCTTTGTTTACTGTGTCTTCTTCGTTGGGCTTGTTTACACGCTTCAGGCTTCAAGCCACACCATCGTTCCATCCTAGGGTTTGGATTCACCGCCGCCACGATCGCCCTGGCCAAGATCTGACCCTCCCCCTCGAAGCGCCGCCACACCAGGTCTCTGCACCCCCAACCCCTTGCTACTCAGTGGATCCACCGTGTCAGAATTTGAAGACAATCGGCGGTACTTTGGTGCCCGTAATCGAGCCCAATACGCCACTAGAGGTGATCAAACGAGTACAGATTCAAAGCCCTTCAAATCTTCTACCATTTCGTCTTTGAAACTACCCTAAACTGCTGCATGGAATTTGAGAGCGAAGGAGGAGAAGGATGGGCGATTTCCGCCCTTCGATTCTGAACCCTAACGGCAGAAGAAGGAAAAAGAATTTAGGGTTCTAATTTCCCTTTTATACACCTCCTTTTTTATTTAATAATATTTTAATTTTAAAATAACTCGTTTTATGCCATGCTCTCTAATCTGAACCCAACGAATGTCGCCCATAGCTAACTACCCCCATTTCGAACACAATGGGATATGTTTCGTAACCCAATTCGGCTGTTACGATTAGTTTTCATTGAAATTAAAATATAAATCATTATATTGAATTTTAAACGAATATTTCAATTTACCGGGACCACATATTAAATCGAAAAATTCCTGAAAAATATTTTCTAGCTTCGTATTGACGATACGGTCCTAACAAAAATAATTTCGTCGAATTCCGAGACCGTTGGAAAAATGGCCATTTTCCAGTCGATTAAAAGTCAACTGAAACTGGTCAAACGCGTTTTCCTTTGCCCCGCTCACATATTGATTTGAAAAATTATGAAATTTGAAACCTAGCAATAACTTGACATCACGGATCCAACAAAAGTGGTTTCGTCGAAATCCGAGGTCGTTTGCAAAATGGATATTTTTAAGGGCCTGAATTCCATAGCGACTATTCAGAATTTTCAACTGGACATATCTTTTTATCCCCGCTATGCAATTTTGATTTTTCGAGTTCGTTGGAAAGATATTCACAATTAGATCATATTATTTTTGGTTTCACCAAAACCCGGTTTATTTTGCCGAAGTACATTCAATTGAAGTTTGAAATCGAATTATCGAACTACTGCGCCATTTTCAATTCTATTTATAATTATATATAATTATTTATATTCTAACGACGACGCGTATAAATATATACGTTTGAATTCTCTTCAAAATAAATTTCTCGTCGATATTATTTAAAATAATCTATTTTAAATGTTCAAAATTCGCTAAAATTGCCAAAATAAAAATTTTAAACTGGCCCAGATTTTCGGGTTGTTACAATCTCCCCCACTTAAAACTTTTCGTCCCCGAAAAGGAACAAAGCCGAAAGTTGTTTAACTATTCAACTCAACTTTCATTGTTTTAATTACGGCTTAAGTTCTTCAACTTTTCAGTTTCTAAGAACTTTTCAAATTTCTCACAAATTTTGCTAACACCCTAAATTTTCGAAAAATTTCGCCATAACCTCCCCTGCACCGGGAGCCACGGGAAAACCCCGAAATTGCCATACAGGCCTTCTGATCTCAAAAAGAAAAAGAAAAAGCCAAGCGGCTAGCCAATAGGCTCATAAAATCATCATCACCCAAACAAAACAGTAAATTATAGTAAATATGTACCTATTTGTCGGGCAAACAAATTTTATTCTCTGCTCTAGCCTCCTTGCTATGACCTGTTCAATGTAAGTACATGTATATGCAAGCAAATGCGACAAATTTTCAATACAACTGACTATTTGATCAAATTGGCTATATGGTTAAAATTTCAATTAATGAAACAATAATCAAACAACACAACCATCAATCAATTAGTTGATTAGCTTTTGAAATTCATAACTTTGATATATAGTCAAAAATCACATTTTTGAAGCAAAATCACAACAATAAGCCCTATCTAATTTTAGTTCTCACAACAGTCAATAGGAAATATACAGAAATCTCACTTTCGTCACTCGAATATAAATTCTGATGATGATGCATCAATCATCAGAATTCTCTCCGGGCGAGTAGAATGTGATTCTATATCTACCCAATATATCAAAACTTCGAATACACGCGGATCAGACGTATACGCAAAATCTATATATACTGTATTGTCCACATCAATATAAATAAATAACCAAATACGAATAATTGATTTAAATTTTCAAAACAAAACTTGTTTTCACTTTCAAAAATATACTCTTCGCACTCGTTCTAGGATACTACTGATCCCATCTCTAACGAGTCATCCCATTGGATATTACTAATCAAATTCTGATGAATTCTTTCGTATGGTTCTAATGTTTCTTGTTCTCTGAGCTTTGTAAACCAAAGCTCTGATACCAACTGTGAAAACCCGCAACTTCCCCGGTGAGGAAAGCGCGGATAGTTCGAGAACAAGCCACAACAGAACGCAGACGAAAGAACATTTCATTGTATATTACAACAATGCACCAGAATACAAGAATATATAGAGTATAAATGAATATTACACAGAAATATCAGAGATTTAAATTACATTTAAATACATAGCAGTGGAAAATAATACAATACACAACTAGAAGGGATATACAGATACAAAGCTTTCCGGATATCATTCCAGCTGTAAACCAGGATCCTGTGAATATAAATCTGCAAAACCAAAACTACTAGCTTCCCGTGTGGAAAATAGGGGCACCCAGAGTTTAGGTTAAAACAATAAACTCCGGATCAGTCATGGGACTGGTGTGAGAACTAAAACAGTTGTAAATCTTTATTTTAAAATTAGGTAAATCAAGGGACCACGCCGTATAACACGGAACGGGTTTCCTCCCAAGAATACCAGTGCATATAAGTAAACAACGCAATGCTTTTCTAAAAATGAAGCTATTATAAGACCCAGGTCCCATCACACAATGCAACGCAGCCGGAGGATAGGGTTTTCCCTTATAATTGCCAAACATGCTTCGTACGTTTTAAAAATCAAATCATTTGATACTATAATAAGTGTATAGTGTCAAAACAATTTCAATCATTAATATTAATCATAGATGGCATGGGTACCATATATCATGTCGCCATACTAGTTCTACAATTAAAACCGCAATACACGTATTGGAAATTGGATTTCCATCATGGTGGCTCCTGATTCGAAAGATCGACCACGTAGTGCAATTCCCCACGGCTTACGTCCCAGCAAGAGAAAACACCGTCTGCATATCCGCACATTTGGGACCAGAGTATCACCGCGGCTTACGTCCCAGCGAGAGAAAACACCGCTTACTCTATATATCCCTGAGCACTAAGCTCATCTCGGTCAACCGAATCCACGACACCACTAAGGTGCCCGTCCACTAAAAAGCATACTGATCAAACCATCAGTTTACCACCATACCGGGATGTGAGGCTCGCGAATCAACGCTATACACAAAGCCATGCTATATTAAAGCTGCGCTTTGATCATCATCCACCAAACTTTGCTTTTCAACAAAAGTCTGGATCACTGCATCTCAGCATGCCACACTATCAATCCATATCGTACCACTGATTTCTGCCAATATATAACCTCTGAGCTCGTATGTCTCAGAGAAGGACGTTAAGGAAGAGAATAAATTCTCCGCCGCCAAACAGATATATATTTAGCAGAGATCAACGAATACAATATAAATGAATACAATGTCAGACACACCATCCATTTACAAGTTCGTTCTAGGTCTGAGAGAAACCGGAGGCACTTTCCTCGCATATCCATCCATCTCCAAGTACGTCTGGACGACCACCAACTATTTCCATCCTCTTGGGTGTACAGCCCAATCAGGATCGTCAGTAAATATCCAAACGATGTGAAGACTTCCGGTCTTCAACCATCGTCTTCATCTTCGACATATCGTCGAATCGGTTATTCAGAATGGGTATAAACCCGGCCTTTCCGAACAACCCGTGTATATTAAAAATAAATGTTACACAAACATAACATACGCCTCATTCCAATTCATTAGTTACTAACCGTAAATCAGTAAGAGGGAAATTCCCCAAATATTAACCCCGAAGGCCGAAACCAACATCAGATCAATATCCAGGAAACCATTCTTCTTAACTAACCATCAGCTAGTTTCTAAATTTCAATTCTTAGGGAAAGGTTCCCATTAATTTTATCCAAGATAAATTCTTTAAAATTTATCCTTTAATCTTCCTTTGGATGTCATTTCAAACCAAATTATGGTTTTCCAAACTAGTCGAGATTAGCGAACCATACCGAAGTAATTATTTAATTTATTTCCCAATCCCAACCTATTCATCCCATGAAGCAAAACTGGTAATACTCCATATTTAACACCACAGTGTTATCGGTAAAATTAATTACCATTTCACGTTCAAATCTGATTAAAAATTTAGCTATCGCTTTGGAGCAAAACTGGTGATACTCCATTCTCGCTCATTTTCTAAAGTTGATAATTTGAATTATCAATCCACATTTAAATTTAATTGAAGATTCACTAAAACTCTTTTTACTGGGTTAAAGAACTAGTGTCATTTAAAACATAGTCCACGATAAACCCAAATCACATTCTATTTATTATCTAGTTAAAGAACTAGTGTTATTTAAAATACAGTTCACGATAAACCCATGAATCAATTCTATTTAAACCCATTTCAAATCCAATTTATTTATTTAAAAATAAATCGGTTTTAATTTCAGTTCAAAACTAGTTCATTTCGATAAAAATCTATTTTTATCTTTTCAAATATGGAGTTTTTCATGCCAATTTTTCCCAAATCGTTTTTTTATGATTTTACACTAATTATTACTATTTTTAATAATTTTATCAAGGACCGTACAGTCGATTTCCATCAACGGCCATCGAACTGCACTTACACCGAACTTTTACAAATTTGATTTGGACGTATCTCCAAATCCAACCGTTAGATTTCAAATTTCTAATATTCGTTAGAAAGCTCTTTTCGATACGAACCCAACGGTTCCGGTTTTAGGAGAATCCGACGGTCGGATCTCCCGTAATGTCCGTTTGAAATCAATGATCGAAATTCGCGAACTGCGGCGGCGCGGCGCGACGCGACGCGTTTTATCCAGGCCATTATATTATATATATAATATAGATATAATATATATTTCGTCGATTACTATTTAAAACGAATTTTATAAATAGTTTCAAATTTGTTTTAAAAACATTTCAACTTCCATTTCAAATTCAAATCAAAATTGAATTTTCTATTATAAATCCTTTACTTTCATTTCTATTTGATTTCAATTCAAATCAAATTCGTTTTCTATTCAATTCAAATTCAATTCAAATTCAATTCAAATTCTGTTCAATTCATTTTCTATTCAATTCAAATTCAATTTGAATTGGTTTTCTATTCGAATTAATTCAAATTGGTTTTCTATTCGATTCAATTCAAATTGGTTTTCTATTCGATTCAATTCAAATTGGTTTTCTATTCGATTCAATTCAAATTGGCTTTCTGTTCGATTCAATTCAAATTGGTTTTCCATTCGATTCAATTCAGATTGGTTTTCTATTCGATTCAATTCAAATTGGTTTTCTATTCGATTCAATTCAAATTGGTTTTCTATTCGATTCAATTCAAATTGGTTTTCTATTCGATTCAATTCAAATTGGTTTTCTGTTCGATTCAATTCAAATTGGTTTTCTATTCGATTCAATTCAAATTGGTTTTCTATTCGATTCAATTCAAATTTAAAAACGAATATAATCGATATAAAAACCGTTCGCGTCAAAATAGCGCATCTCTAATCAATACGGCTTTATATATTTCAATAATTCCTTTATTCTATTCAACAAATGAATATTTATTTTTTTCAACACACGGCTAATCTCAACGAATGAGTACTGTCCACGTGTGACTATTTTTGTTAAAATATTTCGTTCAACACATGACTAATCTCAACGGATGAGTACAGTCAACACATGAACCTTTATTTTATAATATTCTATATTTTCTAAATTGGAATGAGGCCCAATCAATTACCATATAAAGTTAATTATATGGATTCCATACAACGCATGTATATAATATCAACGATAGATAATCAACCTTCAACCAAAGTGCACTACACTGTATAAGCATTAAATATAGATATCTAACGCTTATAACAGTCTGTCAATTAATCGATCGACATACAACTAATTATTGGGATTGGTGTATGCCGTATTTTATCCCAATACCCGTGTGGGGTTTCAAACAATCAAATGCAGATTTTATTTGTGCAGTTGGGCGATGTGTAAAATTTATCGACCCAATCAATATCAGTCAAATCAGTGTATACAAACAAATCGGCCGATTTGTTTATAGATATTTATTTATTCACATTCACTTAAAAATTATTTTTAACGATAATATGTTTTTAACTATATAAATATTTTATTTTCTTTCAACACATTAATTTTTAGTTCATTTACCCAATAAAATGATATTTTTATTTTTCTAACTTATTTTTAGAAAATTTCGGCGGCATAACGACACGATACTAGAAACGGGACGAGGCCTAGCCTTATCCCCGGTCTAGTGAAGGCCCACGCCATTCACACATCAATCAAATCCATTCAATTCACCAAACAATTCAATTCAAACCAAATAATCTAACCAACTACACAACCAAACAAACAAGTCCATGGCCTGTGGACGATTGTGTCGGTTGCTACTAAGCACCGTCTGCATCCTAGTATATATATATAACTAGAAAAGAAATTGAAGAGTGAGAAATTCTCACCAATAGCTATCCTAACTCCACGGCACTTCCTATGTAGAACATCTCCACCGTGCTCGCCTTTCTTCACTTTCGTTGCCCGTAGCCACTACATATATAAAAATCGAATTTTTACTTCACTATTCAATATATAAAAACCGAATTTTCACTATGCTATTCAATATATAAAAATCGAATTTTTACTATGCTATTCAATATATAAAAATCGAATTTTTACTATGCTTTTCAATATATAAAAATCGAATTTTTACTTCGCTATTCAATATATTAAAATCGAATTTTTACTATGCTATTCAATATATAAAAATCGAACTTTTACTAATGCTTTTCAATATATAAAAATCGAATTTTTACTATGCTTTTCAATATATAAAAAATCGAATTTTTACTATGCTATTCAATATATAAAAATCGAATTTTTACTATGCTTTTCAATATATAAAAATCGAATTTTTACTATGCTTTTCAATATATAAAAATCGAATTTTTCCTATGCTTTTCAATATATAAAAATCGAATTTTTACTTCGCTTTTCAATATATAAAAATCGAATTTTTACCACTGCTATTTATTCCCATTTTAACAACAATGCTTTTTCTATTTTTAAATCAATGATAATTATATTTTAAAAAAAATGTTGTTTATATTTTTTTCTACTTATATAAAAGAATCATAATTTCACTTCTATAAAAATCATGACTTCACTTCCATAAAAATCATGACTTAATATATATAAAAATCCTATCTTGATATCGCTATTTCATATATAGAAATCATATTTCCACCAAAATCAAGATGATATTTTTATGAAAACAATGATCCTATTTTTGTTGTATTTTTTTTAAAACAATAGTATACTTTTATATAAGAACAATCCTATATATTTTTCTTCTTTTTTCCACAATGCAAATTTCATTGTGAAATGTACTTACTAAATTATTGAACTAAGTCCACAGAAAAAAAACTCACATTAATTCATCTTTAATCCCTTTGTTTACTGTGTCTTCTTCGTTGGGCTTGTTTACACGCTTCAGGCTTCAAGCCACACCATCGTTCCATCCTAGGGTTTGGATTCACCGCCGCCACGATCGCCCTGGCCAAGATCTGACCCTCCCCCTCGAAGCGCCGCCACACCAGGTCTCTGCACCCCCAACCCCTTGCGACTCAGTGGATCCACCGTGTCAGAATTTGAAGACAATCGGCGGTACTTTGGTGCCCGTAATCGAGCCCAATACGCCACTAGAGGTGATCAAACGAGTACAGATTCAAAGCCCTTCAAATCCTCTACCATTTCGTCTTTGAAACTACCCTAAACTGCTGCATGGAATTTGAGAGCGAAGGAGGAGAAGGATGGGCGATTTCCGCCCTTCGATTCTGAACCCTGATGGCAGAAGAAGGAAAAAGAATTTAGGGTTCTAATTTCCCTTTTATACACCCCCTTTTTTATTTAATAATATTTTAATTTTAAAATAACTCGTTTTATGCCACGCTTTCTAATCTGAACCCAACGAATGTCGCCCATAGCTAACTACCCCCATTTCGAACACAATGGGATATGTTTCGTAACCCAATTCGGCTGTTACGATTAGTTTTCATTGAAATTAAAATATAAATCATTATATTGAATTTTAAACGAACATTTCAATTTACCGGGACCACATATTAAATCGAAAAATTCCTGAAAAATATTTTCTAGCTTCGTATTGACGATACGATCCTAACAAAAATAATTTCGTCGAATTCCGAGACCGTTGGAAAAATGGCCATTTTCCAGTCGATTAAAAGTCAACTGAAACTGGTCAAACGCGTTTTCCTTTGCCCCGCTCACATATTGATTCGAAAAATTATGAAATTTGAAACCTAGCAATAACTTGACATCACGGATCCAACAAAAGTGGTTTCGTCGAAATCCGAGGTCGATTGCAAAATGGCTATTTTTAAGGGTCTGAATTCCATAGCGACTATTCAGAATTTTCAACTGGACATATCTTTTTATCCCCGCTATGCAATTTTTATTTTTCGAGTTCGTTGGAAAGATATTCACAATTAGATCCTATTATTTTTGGTTTCACTAAAATCCGGTTTATTTTGCACCCGGTACATTCAATTGAAGTTTGAAATCGAATTATCGAACTACCGCGCCATTTTCAATTCTATTTATAATTATATATAATTATTTATATTCTAACGACGACGCGTATAAATATATACGTTTGAATTCTCTTCAAAATAAATTTCTCGTCGATATTATTTAAAATAATCTATTTTAAATGTTCAAAATTCGCTAAAATTGCCAAAATAAAAATTTTAAACTGACCCAGATTTTCGGGTTGTTACAGTACAACTCGAGGTTAAATAAGAAAACACCAACAATATCTAATATATATGTTAAAAATTTGTTAGCATGGATTAATGAAAGTGATTAGTTATTACAAATGCTTGGGGATACGACTATAAAAGCCTGGGTCCAATTATGTTCAAGTCCAGTTGTATCTGTTACATAAACTATATCTGTTTTAAACTACCTGTAATAGTCCAATTATGTCTGTTTTCTTTCTTTTACTTAGAAATACGTCACTTTTAGTAATTATTCGATATGTATTCCTTTTGGTACATATATTTATGTAATGGTAAGTAATTTCGCTCGATCCGAATCGATCGTTAAACTGACTAAGACCGTTCGAAACCCCTGATCGTTTTGAGAACAGGACAAATTGGAAAGTAGATAGAAGAACATTTCATTGTTTATTACAACAATTCCATCAGAATACAAAGGTATACAGAGTATAAATGAATATTACACAGAAATATCAGAGACTACAATAAATTACATAGCAGCGGAAAAATAATACAACACATAACTGAAAGTAATACACGGATACAGAGCTTTCCGAGTATCGTTCCAGCTGTAAACCAGGATCCTGTGAATATTAATCTGCAAAACCAAAACTACTAGCTGCCCGTGTAGAAAATACGGGCACCCAGAGTTTAGGTTAAAACAATAGACTCCAGGTCAGTCATGTGACTGGTGTGAGAACTAAAACAGTTATATAAAACATTACTTTAAAAGAGAGTAATTCAAGAGACCATGCCGTATAACAAGGAATGGGTTTCCTCCCAAGAACACCAGTGCATATAACAAAACAACGCAATGTTTTTTCAAAAAAATGAAGCTATTATAAGACCCAGGTCCCTTCACACAATGCAACGCAAACCGAAGGATAGGGTTTTCCCTTATAATAGCCAAACATGCTTGGTACGTTTAAAACAAAACATTTGATACTATTATAAGTGTATAGTGTCAAAATAATTTTCAGTCATAAATATCAATCCTAGGCAGCATGGGTACCATCTATCATGTCGCCATACTAGGCTCTACAAATAAAACCGCAATATCACGTATTGGAAATTAGATTTCCGTCATGATTCGAGGCAAGGGGCAAGCTCCTCTCCGATTCGAGACACTCTAGCAAATGTCCCAAGACCCCACTATGATCCTTTGGAACCTCCAAGGCCGGTCCTCTCTTACTTTTGAGGATTAGTTATTTCTAAACACACGTTTCCCGGTCCTAACAGACCTATATACGAGGCGCCTCGTATCCAATAACCACACAGGTGAAAAGTATATAAATGTCAGCCAGTTTCAGCACTGACACCACCCATAGCTAGAAAGAAACGTCGTGCACTCCTTTGGTCCTTATCCCATTTTTGACTCATACCGAGGTGTGAGGCTCGCGAATTCACGCTATACACAAAGCTGCACCACACAGGCCGTGCTTTGTTCATCAACCATAAGACTTTGCTTTTCAACAGAAGCCTTGATCAATTGCCACTTAGGCATGCCACACAGGAAATTCACTCCATGCGACTGATGTCCATCGATATACAACCTCTGAGCTCGTACGTCTCAGAGAAGGGCGTTAAGCAAGAGAATAAATTCTCCGCCGCCAAACAGATGTATATTTAATAGATATCAATCAACACAGAATAAAATCCAATGTCAGACACACAGTCCATTTACAAGTTCGTTCTGGGTCTGAACGAAACTGGAGGCCCTTTCCTCGCATATCCATCGATCTCCAAGTACGTTTGGACGATCACCAACTGTTTCTCTCATCTTGGGTGTACAGCCCAATCAAGATCATCAGTAATCACCCAAATGATGTGATGACTTCCGGTCTTCAACCACCATCTTCATCTTCGACCTATCGTCGAATCGGTTATTCAGAATGGGTATAAACCTGGCCTTTCTGAATAACCCGCGTATATAATAAACACGTGTTACACAACACAACATACGCCTCATTCCAATTCAGAATATTCTTTTATTCAAATTTTCACACTCTTAGGGAAAGGTTCCAATTAATTTTATCAAAGATAAATTCTTCTTAATTTACTCTTTAATCTTCCTTTGAATATCATTTCAAACCATATATGGTTTTCCAAACTAGTCGGGATTAGCGAACCACACCGAATTAATTATTTACTTTATTTCCCAATCCCAACCTATTCATCCCATGGAGCAAAACTGGTAATACTCCATATCTAACACCATAGTGTTATCGGTAAAATTAATTACCATTTCACGTTCAAATCTAATTAAAGATTTAACTATCGCTTTGGAGCAAAACTAGTGATACTCCATTTTCGATCACTTTCCAAATTTGATAATTTAAATTATAAATTCACGTTTCAATCTAATAACAGATTTATTAAAACTCCGCTTAGTTTTAATTTTCTCAAAATTCAATATCCTGTCTTTAACTGGGTTAAAGAACCAATGTCATCTAAAGCACGGTCCACGATAAACCCAAAATCACATTCTATTGTTAGTCAGTTAAAAGAATAGGTGTTATTCAAAACACCGCTCACGATAAACACAAAAACCATTTTAAACTCAACTCCGATTAATATTATTTAATTGGTACACTTCATTAAACCTAAATAGAAGGATTTAATATTTTTCCCTATTGGGTTTTAGAATAGTGTTAATGAAGACACCATTCACGACAAACCCAAATCACATTTGATATTAAATACAAGGCTTTGAATAGAAAATATATCGGCTTATTTTCAATATCAAATTCTACGACCAACAAATATCATATTGGATATAATGATATAAATATATCTTTCAAAATCCCACAACCATATCTGTATAATCACAAAATCCAACATCGAAATATTCCGAAGACAATTTCGATTCAAATCCATTTCAATTCACGTATTGGAAATTTTGATTATTTTTAAAACCATTTCAGATTCAATTTATTTATTTCGAAAATAAAATTGATTTTAATTCTAGTTCAAAACTAGTTCATTTCGATAAAAATCTATTTTTATCTTTTCAAATATGGAGTTTTTCATCCCAATTTTTCCCCAAATCATTTCTTATGATTTTAAACTAATTATTGATATTTTTAATAATTTTATCAGGGCTCGTACAGTCGATTTCCATCAACGGCCATCGAACTGCACTTACAACGACCTTTTCCAAATTTGATTTGGACATAATTCCAAATGCAACCGTTAGATTTCAAATTTCTAGTGTTCAATGGTCGAAATTCGCGAACTACCGCGGCACGGTGCGTTCTATTCAGGCCATTATATATATAATATATATATATATATTATATATCTCGTTGATTTCCTTTTAAAACGTATTTTATAAATCGTTTTAAATTCGTTTTCAAAACTGTTTCAACTCTATATTCAATTTCAAATCAAAATTGAATATTTCATATCATTACTATATAAATGATAATATTTTCAAAACGTTATATTTTGAAATCACTACCTTTTCTATATTCATTATAAAAACGAATATAATCGATATAAATATCATTCACATCAAAATAGCGCAATCTAATCAACACGGCTTTATATATTTCAATAAATTCGTTATTCTATTCAACAAATGAATATTTATTCTATTCAACACATGAATCTATATTTCCTTCAACACATGACTAATCTCAACACATGAGTACTGTCAACACATGACTATTTTTGTTATGTAAAATATTTTATAAAATTATGGTATCTATCGTTTGATTTTCAATTAGACTCCAAGCGTAAAATAGATTCTAATCTTAAATATGATAAAGATGTAAATTTGATTATTAAAATATTTAACTCAACACATGAATAGTTTCAACTCATGAATATTCTCAACACATGAGCATCGTCAACACATGACCATTTTTTATATTCTAATATTCTTTATTTTCCCAATTGGAATGAGGCCCAATCAATTACCATATAATGTTAATTATATGGATTCCATACAACACATGTATATAATAGCGACGATAAATAATCAACCATCATCCAAAGTGCTCCACACAACTGCATAGCCTGTCAACCAATCGATCGACATACAATTAAATAATTGGGATTGGTGTACGCCAAATATCATCGCAACACCCGTGTGGGGTTTCAAATCAACAAACACTGAATATTATTTGTGCAGTCGGGCAATGTGTAAAATTTATCGTCCCAACCAATATCCTTCAAATAGGTGTACATAAACAAACCATCTGGTTTGTAAATGAATATTTATTTATTCACATTCATGTTAAAAATTATATTTTTAACGATAAAATATTTTTAACTATATAAATATTTTATTTCATTTCACATCACACAATCTATTTTCACCACAACTAACAATCAAACATGCAAGCCATCCATTGTCTGTGGACGACGGGTGTCGGGTGCTACTAAGCACCGTCTGCATCCTAATATATATTTAAACTAGAAAAGAAAATTTAAAGTGAGAAGTTCTCACTGACTAGCAAATCCAAACGCCACGACTCTTCTTATGTAGAAATCTTCGTCGTTCTCGCCTTTTGTCACTTTCGTTGCCGGTAGCCACTACATATATAAAAATCACATTTTTATACTGCTGTCTTTAAAATAAAAATCACATTTTTATTTGTTCACTTTCAATTTAAAAATCATATTTTTCCTTAACTATTCTAATGATCAAAATCGTATTTTTACTTTGCTAGATATATGATAAAAATTCTATTTTTACATCGCTACTATATAGATAAAAATTCTATTTTTACATCGCTACTATATAGATAAAAATTCTATTTTTACATCGCTACTATATAGATAAAAATTCTTTTTTTACAACGGTGTTCATATAATAAAGATTATATTTTTATCACGCTATTCTCGATATAAAGATTTCGCCTTTTCAAATATAAAGAGTTCTCCTTTTCAAATATAAAGATTTCGCCTTTTCAAATATAAAGATTTCGCCTTTTCAAATATAAAGATTTCTCCTTTTAAAATATAAAGATTAAATTTTTGCTATCTATATAATATAATTTTTTTATTTTTAATACTTCTACTTTATAAAAATTATATTTTTACATTTCACATATGATAAAAATCAAATTTTTATTCTTTCTATCATGTAAAAATTATATTTTTAAAATCTAGTTTTACATATAAAAATCATACTTTTAATTTAAAACTCATCTCTTTATTCTATGCCTTATAAAATATATGAACGGATTTAAAACATCAATTATATAAATTAAAATCGCACCTTTTTGTTTGCCGGGAGAATGGGCGACGCTGTGGGGTCACAGGTGGCGGCCAAGATGTCGGAGCATCGGAGAGGGGTGCTGGGAGGGGCGCGGTCGGCGGTTAGTGGGCCTGAGGGCGATGGTGGTCTCGGGTTTCAAGAGGAAGGGAGGATGGAGGCGAGAGGATCGAAGGGGGGGGGAGAAGAAGAAGGGGAGGGGGACTCGTGCAGGTGGTGGAGCAAGGGGGCGTCGGCCCTCTTGTGGTGGCTCCGGTCATCGTCGAGCGCCCTTCTCTTTTTTTTTTCTAAATCGATTTGTAAATGAGAGTAGAGAGAGAGTGCTGAGGGGGTGAGTGTATATAATAATATATTTATTATTTTAAATTTCTAAAAAGCAACTTTTAATTTTCAACTCGAAATCGAACCCACCGACTATCGACCCTAGTGTATTACCCCCATTCCGAACACAATGGGATATGTCTCATCAGCTGATTCGATCGTTTCGATCAGTTTTTGTCAAAATCAAAATATAGCTCCATATATTGAATCTGAACGCGCATTTCAATTTACTAGGGTCACATACTAACTCGAAAAATTCCAAAAAAATATTTTCTAGCTTCGTATTGATGATACGGTCCTAACAAAACTAATTTCGACGAATTCAGAGACCGTTTGAAAAATGGCCATTTTCCAGTCGATTAAAATCAACTAAAACTGGCCAAACGCGTTTTCCTTTGCCACGCTCACATATTGATTCGAAAAATTACGAAATTTGAAACCTAGCAATAACATGACATCACGGATCCAACAAAAGTGGTTTTGTCGAAAACCGAGGTCGTTTGCCAAATTTCCATTTTTAAGGGCCAGAATTCCAAAGCGACTATTCAGAATTTTCATTTGGCCATAACTTTTGATTCCCGCTATGAAATTTCAATTTTTCGGATTCATTGGAAAGATATTCTCAATTAGATTCAAATATTTTTGGTTTCGCTAAAATCCGGTTTATTTTGCACCCGGTACATTCAATTGAATTTTGAAATCGAATTATCGAACTACTACGCCAATTTCAATTCCTTTTATAATTATATAAATATTTATATACTAACGACGATCTATATAAATATATACATTCAAATTCTATTCAAAATAAATTTCTTGTCAATATTATTTAAAATAAATCATTTTAAATATTCGAACTTCGCTATATTCGCCAAAATAAAAATTTTAAATTGGCTCGCATTTCCGGGTTGTTTCAACCTCCCCCACTTAATACTTTTCGTCCCCGAAAAGGAACGAAGCCGAAAGTTGTTTAACTAATCAACTCAACTTCTAATATTTTCATTACGGCTTAAGTTCTTCAACTTTTCTGTTTCTAATAACTTTTCAAATTTTTCAAAAATTTGGCTAACACCCTAAATTTTTGAAAAATTTCGCCATAACCTCCCCCGCACCGGGAGCACCAGGAAAATCCCGAAATTGCCATACAGGCCCTCTGATCTCAAAAAAAGAAAAAGAAAAAGCCAAGCGGCTTGCCAATCAGCTCATAAAATCATCATCACCCAAACAAAATAGTAAATTATGGTAAACATGTACCTATTTGTCGGGCAAACAATTTTATTTCTCTGCTCTAGCCTCCTTGCTACGACCTGTTCAATGTAATTACATGTATATGCAAGCAAATGCGACTAAGTTTCAATATACTTCGCTATTTGGTTCAATTAGGCTAAATGGTTCAAAATATCAAACAAATAAACAAACAACACAACCAGCAATCAATTAGTGGATTAACGTTTCAAATTCATAATTTTGATATATATACAAAAATCACATTTTTGATGCCAATTCACAACAATGTATTCTAGCTATATTTTGGTTCTCACACCAGTCTAATGGAAATATATAGAAATCCCACTTTCGTTACTCGAATATAAATACTGGTGATGGTATACTTCATCACCAGGACAATGTCCGGGCGACTAGGGCGCGATTCTATATCTATCTAGTATATTAAAACTTCGAATATACGTTCAAGACGCGTATATGCAAAATCTTTATATACTGGATTGTACAAATTAAAAATAAATAAATATTCAAATATGTTTTAAAATGATTTAAATTTTCAAAACAAAATTTGTTTTATTCAAAAACATACTCTTCACACTCGTTCTAGGATACTACTGATCCCATCTCTAACGAGTCATTCTTATTGGATATTACTAATCCAATATCTGATGAATTCTTACGTTCGGTTCTAATGTGTCTTGTTCTCGAGCTCTGTAAACCAAAGCTCTGATACCAACTGTAACGGTAAGGAATTTCGCTCGATCCGAATCGATCGTTAAACCGACTAAGACCATTCAAAACCCCTGATCGTTTTGAGAACAAGACAAATTGGAATGCAGACAGAAGAACATTTCATTGTTTATTACAACAATTCCAACAGAATACAAGGATATACAGAGTATAAATGAATATTAAACAGAAATATCAGAGATTACAATAAATTACATAGCAGCGGAAAAATAATACAGCACACAACTGAAAGTAATACACGGATACAGAGCTTTCCGAGTATCGTTCCAGCTGTAAACCAGGATCCTATGAATATGAATCTGCAAAACCAAAACTACTAGCTACCCGTGTGGAAAATAGGGGCACCCAGAGTTTAGGTTAAAACGATAAACTCTAGGTCAGTCATGTGACTGGTGTGAGAACTAAAACAGTTATTTAAAACTTTACTTTAAAAGAGAGTAATTGTAACACTCCACCAGCGCCAATGCCACTCTTGCAAGCACACTAGCTTTGGAGGGGCGTTAAACAAGGTAAACATGCATGCAGATATCACAAGAAAGAACATATAAGCAAAACAGAGTAAATAAAGCAGCGGATAAAAACTAACATTTCCAAACCATAGTCAAGTTACATCAAAGTACTTGGTCATTATTTTCCTCAAAACAAAGTCTAGAAACATAAACTGAAAACTGGAAAGAAAATCATAAAGTAGCTATCCCCAAGGTAGAATAAAAGCCATAGCAAGCTCAAGTCCAAACCGTACATGAGCTATCCAGAAAAGCAGCTAAAGATCCAAGCTAGGTGCTAGTGTTCCCACCCTGTAAACCTTGAGGGGGGGGGGGAACGAAAGAAAAGAGGCGAAAGAAAACGGGTCAGTCAAAAGACTGGTAAGTCCTATCTACTATTAGTATAAAAACTAATAATGTTAACTGGCCATGTAAAACTGAGATGAAACATTGGGTGATAACTGGCATGGTGAAAAGTTAACAAGATAGATCAAGTGTGGCATCGCATATACAAGGTTAAGTTTTTGCACCAAGTGTACTAGTATTCCAACCCATGTCAAGTATAAACAAGAAGTGATCCCTTGGCCCAAATTTGGCCCAATACCACGAGATGACCTAAATCAAGGTCCAACAACACGGTCTAGTCGATCGGCTCCCTAAAAGCCTAACTCGTCTAGTGTCGGTGTCATACGGCCCACCCACGAAGTGTAGTCAAACTGTGCTAGGTCCACCCTAGGGTGTATCAAGCCCTAGGGTGCCAACCACAGACACACGTCAAGCACGCACAGTCTAAACCTACTAGTGCCCGTGTCTGCTTTTTCAACTCCGGACTATGTGCACGACCATAGTCCGCCTGAACCTACACCGGCGCACCTACTAAGCCGTCGCTTTTGTCCCTTACATGTCAGCCCAGTAATCGTGCCCCACCCTAGCCGAGTCCCTAGGGTATCATGATACAACCAAGAGAGTTACTGGTGAAAAGGACCACGTAACTAGGGTTTCTAATGGGTTAAACGTGGTTAACCCTATCCAATCAAGTATCAAGTTGGTTAAGTGTACCCAAGGTTCATGACTTAACCCCATCAACCCATCGTGTTTAATTGGTTAAGTATTCAAGTGGTCCATGACTTAACCCTATCATGTGGCATTAATTAATTTAATGCACCCAACCTCTCACATTAGACCTTGTTGTGGTTACTAGTTAAGCCGGGCGGGTCCGGGTAGCTTTACACCACAACTTAGTCTAACCTCGGGTTTCAAGTGCGACATGACCAACTACTCACATTGGGTCCTATTGCTTGTAGCCACTAGTTAAGCCGGTCGGTTCCGGGTAGATTTATGCTACAAACTCAACCCAACCTCGAGTTGGCCATTATCATGTTTTCTAGAAGTCATGTCCAAGTTCATGTTCATGTTTCAAGCATAATCACATGTCATATTTCATGTCATCTTTTCAAGTCATGTTTTTATGTCATTTTAGTTTACCCATAACGTAACCCCATCGCATGTAAGTTCGCATAACGCAAATAGATCTCAAAGAGGGAACTTAGATGCATGACATAATTAATAAGGTTTGGCCACAAGTTAAACATGGTGGCATATGAGGCAAATGTGTTCATAAACTTGCATATTACATTATAAGCCTCAAAACATGCATGATATCAACTTAACAAAATAGGTGAAACATGGTCATAAATGACATAGGATGGTGGCTAGTGACTCGCATATAACATCATATGCAAGATAACACAAGGGTCATGAGAGTTTCTATGTTGCTTTATGCAACATTTCAAATCAAAGCTCATAGCTTTTCATGCACAAAGTCAAGGTGATAGCTTTACAAACATGCATAGAATAAATCTATGCATAACATGATAGAATCAAAGCATAAATCATAATTAGGCCCAAACTCAAAATTGCAACATGTCATATTTAACTTCATAGTTAGAATCTAAGAGTAATATAGGGCTTACAATGCTATGAAGACTTATAAAATAAAATAAGATTGAGATGAAGCCACTAGCAACTCTAAAAACACCCAAATGATAAGCTCCAATGAAAACCCAAGAAGAAGATCCTTGCTTTGATGAAGAAAGATTGAACTTTGGCCTTGAATCAAGCTTAGAAACTCTCAAACAAGCTTAGGAACTCTCATATGAATGAAGGTGGAGGCTATGACAAGAGGGTGAAGGCCATGATTAAACATTTTGGCATAATCTATTTGTACGATTGATTTATGATGGTTTAGGCTAGGTATTAGGGTCCTTTTATAGAAGTTTATGTTAGTTTAGACCATAGGATTAACCCTAATTCAGATCTGGGCCTTTAAAATCCGTCACAAGCCTTAAATCATGTCTTGAGGAACAAGTCATGTGCACCCAGGCCAAACAGGCCGACCACCCAAGTCGACAGGGGTGTCGACTGGGCAGTCGACACAACCTGGGGTGTGTCGACACCCAAGTCGACTCCCTTGTCGACTTGGGGGTGGCGGGAATTTTTCCCGCCTATTCTGCTTGGCTGAATTTGAATTTGAATCTGTTTTTGAACTTGAATTTTCTGAAAACTTTGACGGGCCATAACTGGGTCATACGGACTCCGATTTTCGAAAACTCGGACTCTGTTTCGCGTATTTTTCCGAGACGAACGCAATGGCACAGCCCATTTCCCTTGATTCTGATTTTACCATTTAATTCTGCCTTGATTTATGTTATAACATGTTATTTAAAATATGGGTTGTTACATCCTCCCCACCTTAAAGGATTTCATCCCCGAAATCTTCAAGTTAGGAAGAACGTATCCTACCATCCATCATCCATCTACTCACAACATCATCCACGAGCAGTCATTGTCCTTAAAAGATTCTAAATGTTGTATGATCATATGCGAAAGGTGTGCGTATATGTTCTTATCTAATGCGAAAATCAGGCGGTTACTGATTCAGTAAACCTCCTTAATGCAAAGTATGTTAGTGAAATGAGTCCATATGTATGCAAATTCCTAACATAATTTCATTATCTCTACATGAGTGCACATAACATTCATCCATATGCAACATCCACGTGATAACATAACAAGTTTCAGCAATGAATAAATATAAGCACTCATGCATATGCAATATGAAAGTGTGTGAGCCGATCTTAGTGCCTAATGTGTATCATGCATCCATGAGTATCCACTTGCAAACACTTGCAACCACTTGCAAACATCAAACATAACATGTTTCAAATACATGTTTCATCCAAAGGGTTTTTACCTAGGGTTCCCATGACAAGGTTAATGAGATAACAAGATAAACATGGATAGCAAAAAGAAGGATATGCTAAAAAGGAAAAGAGATCGAGAATGTACCCTTAAAAAGAAATGGATAAAGCCCACGCATCTTCTCCTCGGTTTCCCAAGTTGCATCATCTTCGGCCTCACTCCACTGAACTTTCACCAATTTGACTTCTCGATTCCTTAGCTTCCTGATCTTCGTTCCCAAGATACGAATCGGAGCTCTCCTCAAGGTTGCCTCTTTCTCTACCTCCACGTCTTCAAGAATGCTAGGTTCAACCACCTCAGCGAACTCATGTAGGCACTTTCGGAGATGCGAAACATGAAAGACATTATGCACTCCGGCCAGTTTCTCGGGCAATTTCAGCTTATAAGCCATCTTCCCAAATCTCTCTATGATAGGGAAGGGTCCTACGAACCTTGGTGCCAGCTTCCCAACTGCTCCAAAACGAACCACATTACGCAAAGGAGAAACCTTCACGAAAACTATATCTCCAACTTCAAATTCCAGATCTGTCCTTCGCTTGTCAGCATAGGATTTCTGTCTGTCTTGGACCGCTTTCATCCGTCTTCTTACCAATTCAACTTTCTCGGATGTGTCCCGTATCATATCGGGCCCAAGTATAAGCCTATCCATTGTCTCCCACCAACAAGACGGTGACCTACACGGCCTCCCATACAAAGCTTCAAATGGTGCCATCCCTATGCTAGCTTGATAGCTATTATTATAAGCAAACTCTACAAGAGGAAGGTGGTCTTCCCAAGTACCACCAAAGTCCAGAACACAAAGCCTCAAAAGATCTTCTAGCACTCTATTCACCCTTTCAGTTTGGCCATCCGTCTGGGGGTGATAGGCTGTACTTAGATTCAATCGCATACCCATCGCTTCTTGCAAACTATTCCAGAACTGGCTAGTGAAGATTGGGTCATGATCGCTAACTATGCTAGAAGGAACTCCATGCAATCGCACTATCTCTCAAAGATAAACAGATGCTAGCCATAATGCGGTCCTCTAGCTCTTCACTGGAATGAAATGAGCACTCTTCGTAAGTCTATCAACTATGACCCATATGCTCGTATTCCCTTTCCTCGACCTAGGCAATCCATCCACAAAATCCATAGAGATACTTTCCCACTTCCATTGCGGGACCTCCAATGGATGTAATAGCCCACCGGGTTTCTTCGACTCGGCTTTCACTTGTTGGCACACCATGCACTTTGAAACATACTCTGCCACATCCTTCTTCATTCCAGCCCAAAAGAAAATGCGCTTCATATCCCTATACATCTTATCTCCTCCAGGATGTATAGTCATTTTCGAGTGATGTGCTTCTTCGAGAACTTTCTGCACCAAGTCTCCCACTTGTGGAACGCATAGCCTTCCATCACGCCTTAGCCAACCTTTGCCATCAATAGTGTATCTAGCAAGGTGACTAGATGTCTCACCACGAATCAACTTGTCCATGATCTCGACTATATGTGGGTCTTCCTTCTGCAAAGTCCCTACTTGATTAAGAAGTGTAGGTCTAAGCTCAAGAGATGCTAACGAACCCGTCATTGACTCAACAGCCGTTTTGAAATCAAAGATTGCCAAGAACTCTAGGCTATTCATCTCAACAAACAAGGGACTCAAAGTCAACCTTCTCCTGCTTAGTGCATCCGCCACAACATTACCCTTGCCAGGGTTATAAGCTATCTCGAAGTCATATGATGCCAAGAATTCCATCCACCTTTGCTGCCTTAGATTCAGATCTTTCTGCGAGAAGAGGTACTTGAGTGACTTGTGATCAGTATACAATTCAAACCTTTCGCATAAAAGATAGTGGCGCCAGGATTTGAGTGCAAAAACGATCACCGCCAATTCCAAATCATGAGTGGGATAGTTCTTCTCATGAACTTTAAGTTGCCTACCCCCATAACATATCACTCTTCCTTCCTGCATCAGAACAACACCTAACCCCGTGCCACATGCATCGGTGTACACGGTAAACATCTTACCGCCATCGGGTAATGCCAAAACTGGAGTTGTGGTAAGGGCCCTCTTGAGCCTTTGAAAAGCAAGCTCACACTCTAAGTCCCATGCAAAGGCTAAGTTCTTCTTCGTCAACTTAGTAAGAGGGGCTGAAATCTTAGCGAAGTCCCTAATGAACTTCCTATAGTAGCCTGCCAGACCGAGAAAGCTTCTTACTTCGGTTGCATTCTTAGGACTCTTCCGGTCTTGAACCGCAACCACTTTCGCGGGATCCACAGCTATGCCTTGCTTAGAAACTATATGTCCAAGAAACCGAACTTCCCTTCTCCAAAAATGGCATTTGGAGAACTTGGCTTTCAACTGATGAGCTCTAAGCGTATCCATCACTTCCTTGAGATGTCTAGCATGTTCTTCCTCATCCCTTGAGAAGATCAGGATATCATCCACGAAGACAACAACAAACTTGTTAAGGAACTCCCTGAACACCCTACTCATCAAATCTACGAAGTAGGCGGGTGCATTAGTCAAACCGAATGGCATGACAAGCCATTCAAAGAATCCATCTGGAGTCCTAAACGCAGTCTTATCAATACTATCCTCAGCCACTCTGAGCTGATGGAATCCAGTGGCTAGATCGAGCTGAGAGAAAACAGAAGCACCAACAAGCTGGTCAAAGAGGTCATCAATCCTCGGTAATGGGTGCCTATTCTTCTTTGTCAGCTTGTTCAACTCTCGATATTCAACACATAGACGAAGCGAACCATCCGCCTTAGTAGCGAACACCACAGGAGCACCCCATTCAGAAATGCTTCGCCTAATAAAAATTTTCTCAAGCAACTCCTTGATTTGCTTACTGAGCTCTCTTCTTTCTCGCGGGGCCATGTGCCTAACGGGCAATGAAACTGTCTTGGCATTATCAACAAGATAAATGCGGAAATCTATCTCTCATTTAGGGGGTAACCCCTTAACCTCTTCAAATACCTCAGGATAGTCTCGGACCACCCTTACAGATTGCAGATCATCGATGGACGAGTCAAGAGATTCAAGATAACATAACATGACGGGATCTAGCGGGTTGCAAGAAATCTCTAGGGTATTACCAAGGCGAGTCATGAGCCTCACCACCCTATGCTCACAATCGAGGATGGCTCCATAACTGGACAACCAATCCATGCCCAAAATCAACCCGTATCCCGTGAACCCGAGAACATAAGCATTACACGTGAATTCCACGGTCAAGATAGAAATCTTCAAATCCGCACAAATCATAGATAGATGGGTGAAACCCCCAATTGGATTTGAAACACTAACGGGATCCTCAACTAGACTAGTAATTAGGTGCAAACTTTCAACAATGTCAGACGAAATAAAGGTATGCGATGCGCCAGAATCAAATAAAGTGCGAACAGGAAAATCAGAAATATAAACAAGGCTTTCTACAGAAATACTACCTCGGTCCTGAACTGGAGCAGTGTTGAGAGTACGCACTTGCCCTCCAGAAGGTCCTGCACGATGATAGAAACTTAAGCCCAAATCTCGTCCTAAAGTCGGCCCAAGTCTCTATAGGCCTAGTAGCATTGGTGACCTCCCACCAATAAGCAGCTTCCTCTTTCAATAGCCATGCTGCCAATAGAACTTTTCTACGGTCTTCCACATCAAAGATGGCGAAGAGATCTTCAGTTTCTTTCAACCAATTTCGCGCCTCAACAAAAGTCTCCGTCCCAATCAAATTCTTGCCACCCATCGCCTTAAAGTCTTTGCAAACCTTTGCGAAATCTGCTTGTGGATGCTGAGTAGGAGGAGGAACCTCAGTTACAGTGGGAGTATTTGCTGGGCCCAAATCGTTGGCCCTAGCTTCCAAGTATCTCCGGAACCATCCGGGAATGGTTACTCCCTCGGGAAAGTTAAGATCGGCCATGCTGAAAAAGGAAAAGATAGATTTAAAACGAGGAAACGAAGGATAGTGCTAATGGCTTTTGGGGTATAGCCTTTTTAGAATAAACTAGACTTTTCTTGGAAAATACTTAATTGGTTTTGAAAATAGTTTTTAAAAAGGTAAGTTTTAAAACTTTTGTCCGGTCTAGTAAAACCTTATGCTCTGATACCAAATGTAACACCCCACCTCCGCCAATGCCACTCTTGCAAGCACACTAGCTTTGGAGGGGCGTTAAACAAGATAAACATGCATGCAGATATCACAAGACAGAACATATAAGCAAAACATAGTAAATAAAGCAGCGGATAAAAACTAACATTTCCAAACCATAGTCAAGTTACATCAAAGTACTTGGTCATTATTTTCCTCAAAACAAAGTCTAGAAACATAAACTGAAAACTGGAAAGAAAATCATAAAGTAGCTATCCCCAAGGTAGAATAAAAGCCATAGCAAGCTCAAGTCCAAACCGTACATGAGCTATCCAGAAAAGCAGCTAAAGATCCAAGCTAGGTGCTAGTGTTCCCACCCTGTAAACCTGGGGGGGGGGAACGAAAGAAAAGAGGCGAAAGAAAACGGGTCAGTCAAAAGACTGGTAAGTCCTATCTACTATTAGTATAAATACTAATAAAGTTAACTGGCCATGTAAAACTGAGATGAAACATAGGGTGATAACTGGCATGGTGAAAAGTTAACAAGATAGATCAAGTGTGGCATCGCATATACAAGGTTAAGTTTTTGCACCAAGTGTACTAGTATTCCAACCCATGTCAAGTATAAACAAGAAGTGATCCCTTGGCCCAAATTTGGCCCAATACCACGAGATGACCTAAATCAAGGTCCAACAACACGGTCTAGTCGATCGGCTCCCTAAAAGCCTAACTCGTCAAGTGTCGGTGTCATACGGCTCACCCACGAAGTGTAGTCAAACTGTGCTAGGTCCACTCTAGGGTGTATCAAGCCCTAGGGTGCCAACCACGGACACACATCAAGCACGCATAGTCTAAACATACTGGTGCCCGTGTCTGCTTTTTCAACTCTGGACTATGTGCATGACCATAGTCCGCCTGAACCTACACCGGCGCACCTACTCAGCCGTCGCTTTGGTCGCTTACATGTCAGCCCAGTAATCGTGCCCTACCCTAGCCTAGTCCGTAGGGTATCATGATACAACCAAGAGGGTTACTGGTGAAAAGGACCATGTAACTAGGGTTTCTAACGGGTTAAACGTGGTTAACCCTATCCAATCAAGTATTAAGTTGGTTAAGTGTACCCAAGGTTCATGACTTAACCCCATCAACCCATCGTGTTTAATTGGTTAAGTATTCAAGTGGTCCATGACTTAACCCTATCATGTGGCATTAATTAATTTAATGCACCCAACCTCTCACATTAGACCTTGTTGTGGTTACTAGTTAAGCCGGGTGGGTCCGGGTAGCTTTACACCACAACTTAGTCTAACCTCGGGTTTCAAGTGCGACATGACCAACTACTCACATTGGGTCCTATTGCTTGTAGCCACTAGTTAAGCCGGTCGGTTCCAGGTAGATTTATGCTACAAACTCAACCCAACCTCGAGTTGGCCATTCTCATGTTTTCTAGAAGTCATGTCCAAGTTCATGTTCATGTTTCAAGCATAATCACATGTCATATTTCATGTCTTCTTTTCAAGTCATGTTTTTATGTCATTTTAGTTTACCCATAACGTAACCCCATCGCATGTAAGTTCGCATAACGCAAATAGATCTCAAAGAGGGAACTTAGAAGCATGACATAATTAATAAGGTTTGGCCACAAGTTAAACATGGTGGCATATGAGGCAAATGTGTTCATAAACTTGCATATTACATTATAAGCCTCAGAACATGCATGATATCAACTTAACAAAATAGGTGAAACATGGTCATAAATGACATAGGATGGTGGCTAGTGACTCGCATATAACATCATATGCAAGATAACACAAGTGTCATGAGAGTTTCTATGTTGCTTTATGCAACATTTCAAATCAAAGCTCATAGCTTTTCATGCACAAAGTCAAGGTGATAGCTTTACAAACATGCATAGAATAAATCTATGCATAACATGATAAAATCAAAGCATAAATCATACTTAGGCCCAAACTCAAACTTGCAATATGTCATATTTAACTTCATAGTTAGAATCTAAGAGTAGTATAGGGCTTACAATGCTATGAAGACTTATAAAATAAAATAAGACTGAGACGAAGCCACTAGCAACTCTAAAAACTCCCAAATGATAAGCTCTAATGAAAACCCAAGAAGAAGATCCTTGCTTTGATGAAGAAAGATTGAACTTTCGCCTTGAATCAAGCTTAGAAACTCTCAAACAAGCTTAGGAACTCTCATATGAATGAAGGTGGAGGCTATGACAAGAGGGTGGAGGCCATGATTAAACATTTTGGCATAATCTATTTGTAGGATTGATTTATGATGGTTTAGGCTAGGTATTAGGGTCCTTTTATAGAAGTTTATGTTAGTTTAGACCATAGGATTAACCCTAATTCAGATCTGGGCCTTTAAAATCCGTCACAAGCCTTAAAACCTGTCTTGAGGAACAAGTCATGTGCACCTAGGCCAAACTGGCCGACCACCCAAGTCGACAGGGGTGTCGACTGGGCAGTCGACACAACCTGGGGTGTGTCGACACCCAAGTCGACTCCCCAGTCAACTTGGGGGTGGCAGGAATTTTTCCTGCCTGTTCTGCTTGGCTGAATTTGAATTTGAATCTGTTTTTAAACTTGAATTTTTTGAAAACTTTGACGGGCCATAACTGGGTCATACGGACTCCGATTTTCGAAAACTCGGACTCTATTTCGCGTATTTTTCTGAGACGAACGCAATGGCACAGCCTGTTTCCCTTGATTAAGATTTTACCATTTAATTCTGCCTTGATTTATGTTATAACATGTTATTTAAAATTCGAGTTGTTACAGTAATTCAAGGGACCACGCCGTATAACACGGAACGGGTTTCCTCCCAAGAACACCAGTGCATATAAAAAAACAACGCAATGCTTTTTCAAAAAAATGAAGCTATTATAAGACCCAGGTCCCATCACAAAATGCAACGCAAGCCGAAGGATATGGTTTTCCCTTATAATAGCCAAACATGCTTAGTACGTTTAAAACAAATCATTTGATACTATTATAAGTGTATAGTGTCAAAACAATTTTCAATCTTAAATATCAATCCAAGGCGGCATGGGTACCATCTATCATGTCGCCATACTAAGCTCTACAAATAAAACCGCAATATCACGTACTGGAAATTGGATTTCCGTCATGAGTCGAGGTAAGGGGCATGCTCCTCTCCGATTCGAGACGCTCTAGCAAATGTCCCAGGACCCTACTATGATCCTTTGGAACCTCCAAGGCCAGTGCTCTCTAACTTTTGAGGATTAGTTATTCCTGAACACACGTTTCCCGGTCCTAACAGACCTATATACGAGGCGCCTCGTATCCAATAACCACGCAGGTGAAAAGTATATAAATGTTAGCCAGTTTAAGCACTGACACCACCCATAGCTCGAAAGAAACGTCGTGCACTCCTTGGGTCCTTATCCCGTTTTTGACTCATACCGAGGTGTGAGGCTCGCGAATTCACGCTGTATACAAAGCTGCACCACACGGCCGTGCTTTGATCATCAACCACAAGACTTTGCTTTTCAACAGAAGCCTTGATCAATTGCCACTTAGGCGTGCCACACAGGCAATTCACTCCATGCGACTGATGTCCATCTATATACAACCTCTGAGCTCGTACGTCTCAGAGAAGGGCGTTAAGCAAGAGAATAAATTCTCCGCCGCCAAACAGATGTATATTTAATAGAGATCAATCAACACAGAATAAAATCCAATGTCAGACACACAGTCCATTTACAAGTTCGTTCTGGGTCTGAACGAAACCGGAAGCACTTTCCTCGCAAATCCATCGATCTCCAAGTACGTCTGGACGATCACCAACTGTTTCTCTCATCTTGGTTGTACAGCCCAATCAAAATCATCAGTAATCACCCAAACGATGTGAAGACTTCCGGTCTTCAACCACCATCTTCATCTTCGACCTATCGTCGAATCAGTTATTCAGAATGGGTATAAACCCATCCTTTCTGAATAACTCGCGTATATAATAAACACGTGCTACACAACACAACATATGCCTCATTCCAATTCAGAATATTCTTTTATTCAAATTTTCACACTCTTAGGGAAAGGTTCCCATTAATTTTATCAAAGATAAATTCTTCTAAATTTACTCTTTAATCTTCCTTTGAATATCATTTCAAACCATATTATGGTTTTCCAAACTAGTCGGGATTAGCGACCCACACCGAAGTAATTATTTATTTTATTTCCCAATCCCAACCTATTCATCCCATGGAGCAAAACTGGTAATACTCCATATCTAACACCACGGTATTATCGGTAAAATTAATTACCATTTCACGTTCAAATCTAATTAAAGATTTAACTATCGCTTTGGAGCAAAACTAGTGATACTCCATTCTCGATCACTTTCCAAATTTGATAATTTAAATTATCAATTCACCTTTCAATCCAATAACAGATTTATTAAAATTCCACTTAGTTTTAATTTTCTCAAAAATCAATATCCTATCTTTAACTGGGTTAAAGAACCAATGTCATCTAAAGCACGATCCACGATAAACCGAAAATCACATTCTATTGTTAGTCAGGTTAAAGAACAGGTGTTATTCAAAACACCGCTCATGATAAACCCAAAAACCATTTTAAACTCAACTCCAGTTAATATTATTTAATTGGTACACTTCATTAAATCTAAATAGAAGGATTTAATCTTTTTCCCTATTGGGTTTAAGAACAGTGTTAATGAAGACACCATTCACGACAAACCCAAATCACATTTGATATTAAACACAAGGCTCTGAATAGAAAATATATCGGCTTAATTTCAATATCAAATTCTAGGACAACAAATATCATATTGGAAATAACGATATAAATATATCTTTCAAATTCCCACAACCATATCTGTATAATCACAAAATCCAACATCGACATATTTCGAAGACAATTTCGATTCAAATCCATTTCAATTCACGTATTGGAAATTTCGATTATTTTTAAAACCATTTCAAATTCAATTTATTTATTTCGAAAATAAAATTGATTTTAATTCTAGTTCGAAACTAGTTCATTTCGATAAAAATCTATTTTTATCTTTTCAAATATGGAATTTTTCATCCCAATTTTTCCCTAAATCATTTCTTATGATTTTACACTAATTATTGATATTTTTAACAATTTTATCAAGGCCCGTACAGTCGATTTCCGTCAATGGCCATCGAACTGCACTTACAGCGACCTTTTCCAAATTTGATTTGGACATAATTCCAAATGCAACCGTTAGATTTCAAATTTCTAGTATTCATTGGAAAGCTCTTTTCGATACGTACCCAACAGTTCCGGTTTTAGGAGAATCCGACGTCGGATCTCCGGCAACGTCAATTCGAAGTCAAGGGTCGAAATTCGCGAACTGCAGCGGCGCGGCGCGTTCTATTCAGGCCATTATATATATAAAATATATATATATATATATATTATATATTTCGTCAATTTCCTTTTAAAACGTATTTTATAAATCTTTTTAAATTCGTTTTCAAAACCGTTTCAACTCTATATTCAATTTCAAATCAAAATTGAATATTTCATATCATTACTATATAAATGATAATATTTTCAAAACGTTATATTTTAAAATCACTAGCTTTTCTATATTCATTATAAAAACGAATATAATCGATATAAATATCATTCACATCAAAATAGCACAACTCTAATCAACACGGCTTTATATATTTCAATAAATTCGTTATTCTATTCAACAAATGAATATTTATTCTATTCAACACATGAATCTATATTTCCTTCAACACATGACTAATCTCAACACATGAATACTGTCAACACACGACTATTTTTGTTATGTAAAATATTTTATAAAATTATGGTATCTATCGTTTGATTTTCAATTAGACTCCAAGCGTAAAGTAGATTCTAATCTTAAATATGTAAATTATATTATTAAAATATTTTACTCAACACATGAATAGTTTCAACACATGAATATTCTCAACACATGAGCATCGTCAACACATGACCATTTTTTATATTCTAATATTCTTTTTTTTCCCAATTGGAATGGGGCCCAATCAATTACCATATAATGTTAATTATATGGATTCCATACAACACATGTATACAATAGCGACGATAAATAATCAACCATCATCCAAAGTGCACCACACAACTGCATAAGCATCAAGTATAAATAATTAACGCTTATGACAGCCTGTCAACCAATCGATCGACATACAATTAAATAATTGGGATTAGTGTACGCCAAATATCATCGCAACACCCATGTGGGGTTTCATATCAACAAACACTGAATATTATTTGTGCAGTTGGGCGATGTGTAAAATTTATCGTCCCAATCAATATCCTTCAAATAAGTGTACATAAACAAACCGTCTGGTTTGTAAATGAATATTTATTTATTCACATTCATGTTAAAAATTATATTTTTAACGATAAAATATTTTTAACTATATAAATATTTAATTTCATTTCACATCACACAATCAATTTTCACCACAACTAACAATCAAACATACAAGCCATCCATGGTCTGTGGATGACGGGTGTCGGGTGCTACTAAGCACCGTCTGCATCCTAATATATATTTAAACTAGAAAAGAAAATTTAAAGTGAGAAGTTCTCACCGACTAGCTAATCCAAACGCCATGACTCTTCTTATGTAGAAATCTTCGTCGTTCTCGCCTTTTGTCACTTTCGTTGCCCGTAGCCAATACATATATAAAAATCACATTTTTATACTGATGTCTTTAAAATAAAAATCACATTTTTATTTGTTCACTTTCAATTTAAAAATCATATTTTTCCTTAACTATTCTAATGATCAAAATCGTATTTTTACTTTGCTACATATATGATAAAAATTCTATTTTTACATCGCTACAATATAGATAAAAATTCTATTTTTACATCGCTACTATATAGATAAAAATTCTATTTTTACATCGCTACTATATAGATAAAAATTCTATTTTTACATCACTACTATATAGATAAAAATTCTATTTTTACAATGGTGTTCATATAATAAAGATTATATTTTTATCACGCTACTCTCTATATAAAGATTTCGCCTTTTCAAATATAAAGCGTTCGCCTTTTCCAATATAAAGATTTCGCCTTTTCAAATATAAAGATTTCGCCTTTTCAAATATAAAGATTAAAATTTTACTATCTATATAATATAAAAATCGTATTTTTAATACTTCTACTTTATAAAAATTATATTTTTACATTTCACATATGATAAAAATCGAATTTTTATTCTTTCTATCATGTAAAAATTATATTTTTAAAATCTAGTTTTACATATAAAAATCATACTTTTAATTTAAAACTCATCTATTTACTCTATGCCTTATAAAATATATGAACGGATTTAAAACATCAATTATATAAATTAAAATCGCACCTTTTTGTTTGCCGGGAGAATGGGCGACGCTGTGGGGTCACAGGTGGCGGCCAAGATGTCGAAGCGTCGGAGAGGGGTGCTGGGAGGGGCGCGTTCGGCGGTTAATGGGCTTGAGGGCGATGGCGGTCTCGAGTTATAGGAGGAAGGGAGGATGGAGGCGAGAGGATCGAAAGGGGGAGGGGAGAAGAAGAAGGGGAGGGGGACTCGCACAGGTGGTGGAGCAAGGGGGCGTCGGCCCTCTAGTGGTGGCTCCGGTCATCGTCGAGCGCCCTTCCCTTTTTTTTTCTTAATCGATTCGTAAATGAGAGTAGAGAGAGAGTGCTGAGGGGGTGAGTGTATATAATGGTATATTTATTATTTTAAATTTCTAAAAAGCAACTTTTTATTTTCAACTCGAAATCGAACCCACTGACTGTCGACCCTAGCGTATTACCCTCATTCCGAACACACTGGGATATGTCTCATCAGCTGATTCGATCGTTTCGATCAGTTTTCGTCAAAATCAAAATATAGCTCCATATATTGAATCTGAAAGCGCATTTCAATTTACTGGGGTCACATACTAACTCGAAAAATTCCGGAAAAATATTTTCTAGCTTCGTATTGACGATACGGTCCTAACAAAACTAATTTTGTCGAATTCTGAGGTAGTTTGCAAAATTTCCATTTTTGAGGGCCGGAATTCCATAGCGACTATTCAGAATTTTCATTTGACCATAACTTTTGATTCCCACTATGAAATTTCAATTTTTAGGATTCGTTGGAAATATATTCTCAATTAGATTCAAATATTTTTAGTTTCGCTAAAATCCAGTTTATTTTGCACCCGGTACGTTCAATTGAATTTTGAAATCGAATTATCGAACTATCGCGCCAATTTCAATTCCTTTTATAATTATATAAATATTTATATTCTAACGACGATCTATATAAATATATACGTTCAAATTCTATTCAAAATAAATTTCTCGTCAATATTATTTAAAATAAATCATTTTAAATACTCAAACTTCGCTAAATTCGCCAAAATAAAAATTTTAAATTGGCTCGCATTTCCGGGTTGTTACAAATATCTTCTCTCAAGCTTTTACTAATTTATGATATATTATGGTTTGTTACATAAGAGCTTCAACTATGCCATGATTTTTACCTGCCATGTTATAACATTCCTTATAATAGAAGCTATTTTGTCATTTGCTTTTTTTTAGTGAAGATAAATAAGTATTAAGTCTGAGTAACATTTAAGTAGGAAGTAAATTTTCTGTGTTTGGTCCATGTTTCAGGTGAGAATATTGTGGCAGTTATTTGGCCTAAAGCCGAGTTAATTCGTTTATGGCTTCAGTTTAATTAACACAACACTCTTTGAATTATATTGCCGTTACTTGTGTGTAGCTTCATTGTGAAAAGAGATCGAATAACTATTGTTTTAATCTGTAATAACTTATTGATGCAGTTTACTGAGAACAATAGAATAAGTTCCTTATGACTTAATATGAAAAGGTTCTTCCAGAACGTTACAACTACAAGTTAATGGCTAGGAAATTGTAGTATGGAGCAGAAAGAAGGTAGATATATGAAGAGATTACAAATATTCATACAAAATTAAATGCCCTTGATTTGGAATAACGGGGAAAGCTATAAATACATATTAGTAATATGCATTCAAGTGCTACTACAAAGCCACAGGTCTAAGGTTGAATGATGTACTCTTCATTTTATTATGACGAATTTTGCTATCTGGTCTAGTAAATTTGTAATGTTTCAAACATTTTAGTTTACAGAAAGGTATGATACCGTTGAGATAATGTTAATGTTGATTTTAAAAGGGTAGTTGGACATTCTTTTACTACGTAAGATGATAAATATAGATTGCAAACAAGACTACCAGGCCCAATAAAAAACTAAAATATGCTATTGCTTCTATGATCCATTTCCGCGAAATGATAACAGATATCTTAACATGATATTTAAACGAGACAATGAAGCTGAAAGTTAAATGGATTATGCATTTGCATCTTCAGACAAAGCATTTGAACGGGATATTTAAATGAAATATTTTAATTTATGATATAATTGTTTTATAGTTAAAAAATCATTCATTTTACTGTGTTGCGTTTAATTAAAATGGAATAACAATATAAAAACAAAAATAAATAAGTATAATTCTGAGTAACATTTACGTAGGTGTATAACATTTAAGTAACTTTAATATATATATATATATATATATATATATTTATTTATTTATATATATAAGTTTCAAAGTACGGGTTAGCTAATCTCGTTTGTTTAGTGAAGTCACATTTTAGGAAGCTGCAACATGATTCACTAAGTTATATATTGTTTTATTATCTATTTAGATGTTGTTGTGTTCAATCGAGTTAAATGTGTTGCATGCTTGGAGTACTTGAATATTTCTAAGTTGCATGCTTATCCATTTTCATTGATTTTCTCGTGTACATATTGTTGGGTTGCCTAATGCCTATATCGTTGATGGAAAAAGATTGGGCGTATTTAAACAGGTGACTATATAATACTTAACTTAAAATGTATTTTGAGAATTAACACATATATGCTAATAATTAAAACTTAATTTTTTTTTATGTTTATTATTTTTTGTCATAGAACTAGTATAGAGTATCAACAAGGAGCTATGAATTTCGCGCATGTGGCAAAGGCAAATCTAAGAGATGTAGAGAAATTTTGTGCCCATGCATAGATTGTCGAAATCTTAGACGTCATAATGACGACATAATAGTTGAGCATTTAATTATAAAAGGAATGGATCCTAAATATAAGAGTAGCATGCGGTATAGTCACGGCGAGCAAATGAATGCAGATAAATTTTTTTTTCGTTTGACATGTGTGACTTATTCAAGATGATTCACTATGAAGATGAAGATTTTAAGAATCATGATGTTTTTGATGTTGATAAGGATGAAGTTGATTGCCAAAGAAGAGAGGATGAGTTACTTAAAAATTTGGAAGATGCGGAAACTGCATTGTATCCTGGTTGTATATAACATACAAAATTATCTGCCATCACTGTCTTTTATAATATTAAATGTGAGACCGGTCTATCTGATAGTGGGTTTGACAAGCTTCTAAATGTACAACAATTGTTTCTTTTGAAAGATAATGTACTTCCTAAGACTTTATATGAAGTAAAAAAAATTCTTAAGCAATTTGATATGGGCTTTGAAAATATACATGCTTGTGAAAATGACTATTGCCTTTTTAGAAAAGAATACAAAGATTTAAAAGCTTGTCCAAAATGTGGGTATTCAAGATGAAAAATAAATCAAGATACTAAGGAGATCATACAAGGTTTCCAGTTAAAGTGTTGAGATATTTTCCAATAATTCCAAGATTTAGAAGATTGTTTAGATCTCAGAAAATGGTAGAAGATTTAAGATGGCATTTCAACAATAAAACAAATGATGGAAAAATGCGTTATCCTGTGGACTCTATGGCATGGAATATGGTGAATGAACGATGGAAACATTTTTCAGCCGACCCACCGAATTTTAGACTTGGTCTTGTTACAGATGGATTTAATCCATTTTCTATGTTAAATTATAAATATAGTTGTTGGCCGGTAATGCTTGTGACGTACAATCTCTCGCTTATGTTGTGTATGAAGAAGGAAATATTTTGTTAACGTCACTTATTCCCAGTCCAAAGCAGCCAGGAAACGATATTGATGTATATTTGGCGCCCTTGATTGAAGACTTGCAGTATTTGTGGAGTAACAGAGTTGATGCGTATGATGCATTTAGTAAAACATTGTTTAAACTGAAAGCAATCTTGCTATGGACAATAAATGATTTTCCAGCCTATGGAAATCTTGCTGGATGTTGTGTGAAGGGAGAAAAAGTTTGTCCATCATTTGGTGTTAATACTCATCATCGTTGGTTGAATTATAGTCGAAAGAATGTTTACATGGGTCACAGAAGATATCTACCTATGTTGGATGCACGAAGGAAACAGGAGAGTTGGTTTGATAACACCGTAGAGAAAGATAACGCACCTATAATTTTAACTGGAAGAAATATCGTTGAATTGTTAAAAGATTTTCCAAATGATTTTGGAAAAAGAAATAAAAGAAAAACAAGAAGAAAAGAAATAAGAAAATGGCCATTAAGATAAAATCTATCAAGCTAAAAAAGAGGAAGAGGAACATTGTCCATGATATGCAAGATGAAGATAATAATCCTATAAAACTGGAGCTAACAAGGTGGAAAAAGAGATTGATTTTTTTTTGATTTACCATATTGGAAGGTTAGTGACTTTTTTAATATGTTGATTATTAAAAATAATAATATAATATAATTATGAGTTACACTTTTGATTTTTATAGGAACTTCCATTACAACATTATTTAGATGTAATGCATGTGGAGAAAATCATTGACGAAAGCATATTAGGCACAATGTTGCATGATAAAAAGTCAAAAGATGGAACTAACTCCAGAAAGGATTTAGAGGATTGGGGATTAGACATGAGCTTCATGCACAACCTCATGGGAAGAAAACATATCTTCCGCCGGCTCCTTATACGTTGTCAAATTCCAAAAAAACAATATTCTGCAGAAGACTGTATGATTTCAAAGGACCCGACGGCTACTGTTCAAATTTGAAAAACCGTATATCGCTGGAAAATTGTAAAATTAGTGGCTTGAAATCACATGATTATCATGTTTTAATGCAACACTTATTGCCTGTAGCAGTGAGAGGATTATTGTCAAAGAAGGCAAGAAAAGCAATAATTCGCTTATGTTCATTTTTCAATAAATTATGTCATCGTGTCTTTGACAGAGAGAAATTGCAACAAATCAATGCTGAGATTGTAGACATTCTATGTGAGCTTGAAAAGTATTTTCCACCATCATTTTTTGACATAATGGTGCATTTGTCAATTCATCTTGCTAGAGTAGCACTAATCTGTGGACTGGTTCAATTTCGTTGGATGTATCCATTTGAAAGATATATGAAAACACTTAAAGATTATGTAAGAAACTATTCACGACCAGAGGGCTGTATTGTTGAGTCTTGTCTTGCAGAGGAGTGTACGAAATTTTTCAGTGAATTTTTGAAAAAATAAGGACACATTGAGGAAGCAGAAGTTCGAAATGAAGATTATGAAAGCAATGTAATACTCGAGGGACGTCCAATTTCAACGTCTAAGATAGTTACATTATCCTCAAATGAGAAAGATAGTGCTTATTTAGCTGTATTAATGAATATTGCCGTGGTGGAACCATTTTTATAGTAAGTATATGTTATATTATGTTTCAATTATTTTGATGTGTTTCTACTAGTAAATATAACCTAACATTACGTGTTTTATACTAGTTTGCATTTGGAGGAATTACAAAATTCAAGCAAGCGCATGGAGAGAAACGCAGCCTTGCTTTGGGAAATAAATACAAAATTTTTTGCTGATTGGATTAAAAAAAGGTTAAATGGATCTTTTAAGTATACTCTCATTTTCTTAAGAATATTATTCTAAATTATCTATTGTAAATTAAAAATGTAATAGATACCCATCAACTCCAATGATCACACTAAAATGTTGAAGTGGATTGCATATGGTCCGAAGAATGACGCTTTGTCTTACAAAGGGTATATCATCAATGGACAACGATTGTAGCAACCCGTTACTTCCCCGCTTAGGAAAGAGCGGATACTGTGAGGACAAGACAAAACAGAACGCAGACGGAAGAACATTTCATTGTTTTTACAACAATTCCATCAAATACAAGAATATACAGAGTATAAATGAATAAATTACATTCGATAAATATCAGAGATTACGATAAATTACATAGCAGCGGAAAATAATACAAAGCACAACTGAAGGTGATATACGGATTCAGAGTTTTCTGGATATCATTCCAGCTGTAAACCAGGATCCTGTGGATATAAATCTGCAAAACCAAAACTACTAGCTGCCCGTGCGGAAAATAGGGGCACCCAGAGTTTAGGTTAAAACAATAAACTCCAGGTCAGTCATGTGACTGGTGTGAGAACTAAAACAGTTATTTAAAACTTTACTTTAAAAGAGAGTAATTCAAGGGACCACGCCGTATAACACGGAACAGGTTTCCTCCCAAGAATACCAGTGCATATCAATAAACAACGCAATGCTTTTTCAAAAAATGAAGCTATTATAAGACCCAGGTCACATTACACAATGCAACGCAAGCCGGAGGATAGGGTTTTCCCTTATAATAGCCAAACATGCTTGATACGTTTAAAACAAATCATTTGATACTATAATAAGTGTATAGTGTCAAAACAATTTCAATCATAAATATCAATCCTAGGCGGCATGGGTACCATCTATCATGTCGCCATACTAGGCTCTACAAATAAAACCGAGATACACGTATTGGAAATTGGATTTCCGACATGAGTCGAGGCAAGGGGCAAGCTCCTCTCCACTTTCGAGACACTCTAGCAAATGTCTCAGGACTACACACTCTGGGCAATCCTGGATCTTCAGGGCCGGTCCTCACTTACGTTAGAGGATTAGTATTCCTGAACACACGTTTCCCGGTCCTTACAGACCTAAAATCGAGGCGCCTCATCCAACAACCACATAGGTGAAAAATATATAAATGTCAGGGCTGGTAAGTCACTGACACCACCAAAGCTAGAAAGAAACGTCGTTCTCTCCCTGTAGTCCGTATCCCGTTTTTGACTCATACCGAGGTGTGAGGATCGCGAATTCACGTTATACACAAAGCTGCCACGTAGGCCGTGCTTTGATCATCAACCACAAGACTTTGCTTTTCAACAGAAGCCTTGATCCATGCAACTCAGTGTGCCACACAGATAATTCATGCCATGCGATTGATATCTATCGATATATTACCTCTAAGCTCGTACGTCTCAGAAAAGGGCGTTAAGCAAGTGAATAAATTCTCCGCCACCAAACAGATATATATTTAACAGAAATCAATCAACACAGAATAAAATCCAATGTCAGACACACAATCCATTTACAAGTTCGTTCTGGGTCTGAACGAAACCGGAGGCACTTTCCTCGCATATCCATCGATCTCCAAGTACGTCTGGACGACCACCAACTATTTCCATCCTCTTGGGTGTACAGCCCAATCAGGATCATCAGTAATTATCCAAACGATGTGAAGACTTCCGGTCTTCAACTACCGTCTTCATCTTCGACATATCGTCGAATCGGTTATTTAGAATGGGTATAAACTCGGCCTTTCCGAACAACCCACGTATATTAAAAACAAATGTTATACAAACACAACATACGCCTCATTCCAATTAATTAGTCACTAGTCGTAAATCAGTAAGAGAGCAATTCCCCAAATATTAACCCCGAAGGCCGAAACCAACATCAGATCAATATCCAGGAAACCACTCTTCTTAACTAACCTGCCGCTAGTTTCTAAATTTCATATTCTTAGGAAAAGCTTCCCATTAATTTTATCCAAGATAAATTATTTAAAATTTATCCTTTAATCTTCCTTTGGATGTCACATCAAACCAAATTATGGTTTTCCAAACTAGTCGAGATTAGCGAACCACACCGAAGTAATTATTTATTTTATTTCCCAATCCCAACCTATTCATCCCATGAAGCAAAACTGGTAATACTCCATATCTAACACCACGGTGTTATCGGTAAAATTAATTACCATTTTACATTCAAATCTAATTAAAGATTTAACTATCGCTTTAGAGCAAAGATGGTGATACTCCATTCTCGCTCATTTTCAAAATTTGATAATTTAAATTATCAATTCGCATTTCAATTTAATTGCAGATTCATCAAAACTCCTTTTACTGGGTTAAAGAACTAATGTCATTTAAAACACAGTTCACGACAAACCCAAATCACATTCTATTTATTATCGGGTTAGAGAACAAGTGTTATTTAAAACACCGTTCACGATAAACCCACAAATCAATTCTATTTAAAACCCGTTTCAAATCCAATTTATTTATTTAAAAATAAATGGGTTTTAATTTTAGTTCAAAACTAGTTCATTTCGATAAAAATCTATTTTTATCTTTTCAAATATGGAGTTTTTCATCCCAATTTTTCCCAAATTATTTCTTATGATTTTACACAAATTATTACTATTTTTAATAATTTTATCAGGGCCCGTACAGTCGATTTCCATCAATGGCCATCGAACTGCACTAACAGCGACCTTTCCCAAATTTGATTTGAACGTATCTTCAAATCCAACCGTTAGATTTCAAATTTCTAATATTCGTTAGAAAGCTCTTTTCGATACGAACCCAACGGTTCCGGTTTTAGGAGAATCCGACGGTCGGATCTCCCGTAATGTCCGTTTGAAATAAATGGTCGAAATTCACGAACTACCGCGGCGCGGCGCGTTCTATTCAGGCCATTATATTATATATATAATATATATTTCGTTGATTGCTTTTTAAAACGAATTCTATAAATAGTTTTAAATTCGTTTCAAAAACATTTCAACTTCCATTTCCAATTCAAATCAAAATTGAATTTTTCCTTATAGATTCGTTTTAAAATTCATTTAAATTCAATTCAAATTTCAATTCAATGTGAATTCATTTTCTATTCAATTCAATTTAAATTCGTTTTCTATTCAATTCAATTCGAATTCGTTATATGATCAATTCAATCCAAATTCGTTTTATATTCAATTCAATTCAAATTGGTTTTCTATTCGATTCAATTCAAATTGGTTTTCTATTCAATTCAATTCAAATTGGTTTTCTATTCAATTCAATTCAAATCCATTTTCTATTCGATTCAATTCAAATTCGTTTTCTATTCGATTCAATTCAAATTGGTTTTCTATTCGATTCAATTCAAATTGGTTTTCTATTCGATTCAATTCAAATTGGTTTTCTATTCGATTCAATTCAAATTGGTTTTCTATTCAATTCAATTCAAATTGGTTTTCTATTCAATTCAATTCAAATTGGTTTTCTATTCAATTCAATTCAAATTGGTTTTCTATTCAATTCAATTCAAATTGGTTTTCTATTCAATTCAATTCAAATTGGTTTTCAATTCAATTCAATTCAAATTATAAAACGAATATAATCGATATAAATATCGTTCGCGCCAAAATAGCGCATCTCTAATAAACACAGCTTTATATATTTCAATAATTCCGTTATTCTATTCAACAAATGAATATTTATCCTATTCAATACGTGAATCTAAATATTTCGTTCAACACATGACTAATCTCAACGGATGAGTATGGTCAACACATGAACCTTTATTTTATAATATTCTTTGTTTTTTTTTCAATTGGAATGAGTCCCAATCAATTACCATATAAAGTTAATTATATAGATTCCATACAACACATGTATACAATAACAACGATAAATAATCAACCATCATCCAAAGTGCACTACACTGTATAAGCATCGAATATAGATATCTAACGCTTATAACAGCCTGTCAATCAATCGAGCGACATACAACTAATTATTGGGATTAGTGTATGTCGTATTTCGTCCCAATACCCGTGTGGGGTTTCAAACAATCAAACACATATTTTATTTGTGCAGTTGGGCGATGTGTAAAATTTATCATCCCAGTCAATATCAGTCAAATCAGTGTATATAAACAAATCGGTCGATTCGTTTATAAATATTCATTTATTCACTTTCACGTTAAAAAATATATTTTTAACGATAATTAATTTATTTCAACACATGAATATATTTCATTAACTATTTCACATCAACATCATAAACAAATTTTCACAACATATCAAGCAAACAAACAAGCCATCCATGGTCTGTGGATGACGGGTGTCGGGTGCTACTAAACACCGTCTGCATCCTAGCATATATATATAACTAGAAAAGAAGAGATTGAAGAGTGAGAAATTCTCACCAATAGCTATCCAATACCACGACTCTTTATTTATAGAAATCTTCGTCGTTCTCACCTTCGTCACTTTCGTTGCCCGTAGCCACTACATATATAAAAATCGAATTTTTACTTTGCTATTCAATATATAAAAATCGAATTTTCACATCGCTATTCAATATATAAAAATCGAATTTTTACTTCGCTATTCAATATATAAAAATTGAATTTTTACTTCGCTATTCGATATATAAAAAGCGAATTTTTACTTCGCTATTCAATATATAAAAATCGAATTTTTACTTCGCTATTCAATATATAAAAATCGAATTTTTACTTCGCTATTCAATATATAAAAATCGAATTTTTACTTCGCTATTCAATATATAAAGATTTCGCCTTTTCAACTATAAAGATTTCGCCTTTTCAACTATAAAGATTTCGCCTTTTCAACTATAAAGATTTATATTTTTATTTCTTCTATAATATAAAAATCACATTTTTATTACCCGCCTTATATAAGAATCATATTTTTATTATTAAAAATCACTTCTTTTCTCATGTTAAAAATCTCGTCTTTGTTATGATAAAAATCTAATCATTCATGAATAAAAATATGTTCTTTTCTATAATAAAAATCGTATCTTTACACTTCTAAAAAAAATCTAGACTTTCTTTGCATAAAAATCTATATTTTCTATGTAAAATTGATTTTATTAATGCTAATGATATATTAAAAAAACCCGGTTTTACAAAATATGTTTCTAACATAAAAAGAACTCAGATTTTAAAAAATAAAATTAAAACTTACTGTTCGACATTCTGACGGAGATGACCGGAGGAGGGCGCGGGGTCTGGTGGTTCGCGGAGGAGCGCCGGAGTGTGGTGGTGAGGTGTTGGGTGGGTGCGGTGGCTGTCTCCTGCTGTGGCGCAGTTCGATTTGGCAGTGGGGTTCTCAGGGCGGAAGTTCGAACACAAGGAGGAGAAGGGAAGAAGGCGGAGCACGGGGGGGGGGGGGGGGGAATGAAAGATAAGGGAGGGAGGGAAGATATTTTATATTTTATTTCGAAAAGTTGACTTTCACATATGACCTCTAAACGAGGCCCACCGCCTGTCGTCCATAGCGTATTACCCCCATTCCGAACACAATGGGATATGTGTCGTAAGCTGATTCGATTGTTTCGATGAGTTTTCGTCAAAATCAACGTATAACTCCATATATTGAATTTAAACGCGCATTTTAATTTACTTGGGTCACATACGAACTTCAAAAATTCCAGAAAAATATTTTCTACCTTCGTATTGACGATACGGTCCTAACAAAACTAGTTTCGTCGAATTCTGAGACCGTTGGAAAAATGGCCATTTTCCAGTCGATTAAAATCAACTCAAACTGGTCAAAAACGTTTTCCTTTGCCATGCTCACATATTGATTCGAAAAATTATGAAATTTGGAACCTAGCAATAACTTTACATCCTGGATCCAACAAAAGTAGTTTCGTCGAAATCCGAGGTCGTTTGCAAAATTCCCATTTTTAAGGGCCTGAATTCCATAGCGACTATTCAGAATTTTCAACTGGACATATCTTTCGATTCCCGCTATGAAATTTTGATTTTTCGGATTCGTTGGAAAGATATTATCAAATAGATCCTATTAATTTTGGTTCACTAAAATCCGGATTGTTTTGCACCCGGTACATTCAATTGAAGTTTGAAATCGAATTATCGAACTACCGTGCCATTTTCAATTCTATTTATAATTATATATATAAATTATTTATATTCTAACGACGACGTATATAATATATACGTTCGAATTATATTCAAAATAAACTTCTCGTCGATTTTATTTAAAATAATTCATTTTAAATATGCAAAATTCACCAAAATTGCCAAAGTAAAAATTTTTAAACTGGCCCAGAATTTACGGGTTGTTACAACCATTTCACGTAAAAGATGTAGGGAGGGAAACACAGAATAGTGGAGTGATTTATGATACGACTACTATGTGTAGAGCAAGTGTAAGAGATGTTTCTCAAATAGCTGATGTGGTTACTTATTATGGAATATTGACCAATATAATTTTATTAGATTATCACATGTTTTATGTTCCTGTTTTCAAGTGTCATTGGGCACATATAGGAAATGGAGTGAAAGTTGATGAAGATGGTTTCACTCTTGTCAATTTACATCAAAAGCAAGCATCATTTTCAAAAGATGCATGCATCCATGCATCTCAAGAGAAACAAGTATTTTATTCAAGAGAAAACGATTCTTCAAATTGGTACGTGGTAATTAAAGCACCATCAAGAGGTTTTCATGAGTTAGAGACAAATGATTATATAAACTAAACTATCAATATTCCATAAGATTGCGACGTAACCAATACGGATGTTGAAGATGTTAGTTATGTTAGGCAAGACTGCGAAGGCATACTTGAGTAGCTCTTATAGTAAGTCTGTACCACTAAATAGGTAAATATACATTAACATTACAAACTTTCAAATGTTCATATGCAACTGATAACCTGTCATGTTATAAATTGATGAACAAAGTTGTGATTTTTTGGCAATATGTGGGCTAAAATTAACATTGCTATCTTTCCTTTCTTATTACTTGTCATGGCTTTTTTACTTTTTGAAAATGATCACTTTTGCATTCATTTTTTTACTGTGTTCTTTACCTCATTCCGGTACATTTTTTTGTCCATATACCAACTGTAAAAGAAATTTTGTATGTGCATTCATTGAGTTATTTCATATATGCAGGTATTGAGTTATTGATTATCATTGAGATTTACATACCTAAAGACACATGTAATCTTCATCATGAAGGTATGAAGATTTACACACTACTGTATATTTTTTTACATGATTATTAGTTTATTTAAAAACTGTAAAATATCACTATACGATCATTCTTGATAACACAAAAGTAGATTATATATGTAGATTAATGAAATGTATCCATAGTGGACTTAATGAACGGTGCACCCAATGCTATGATTTCTTGTAAAAAGTTAACTACCTGAAAATTGACATAAACAAACAATTGGATTTAGGCATTGAAGCACAAGCATATTTTTTACGATAGGTAAACAATAAGGCAAGTGGTAGTATGTGTCTCATAATACTAAATCAATTGAAATTAGTACAAATAATAATAGGTCTGTCAAAAAATATTTCATCCCTGTTTATTTTAGATTCCACAGGATAGATAGAATCATAGAAATTGACAAGTGAAATATTTTCATCCATGTTTTTTTACTTTTCATTGGACAAGTAAAATCATCGGAATTGACATCCATGCCAGTTAGATCAATGCCTAGATTTTCTGCCTGTGTGTTTGGTTTGTAATTTTAAGTTCTAAGTTTTCATAACAATTTAAATGCATTTATTTATGCTCATCAGCATCAGTTCTTGAAATAAGATGGCCTTTATATTCTTTGACCTTGTATCGGCTTTTTTAGAACTTGTATCCGTGTCTCATAAACAAGGTTAAACCTGTCCCCATCATTTGTTTATTTTTAGACCTTGTATCAGTTTTTATTTAACTGAAGTACTAAATCATTCTCGCACATTTTTTCTCTAATTTTGTTGTTTTTGTTATTAAATATTTTCACAGGGAAAGGATAAGGAAATGCATGTAAGCTAAGTACGTACTCGCCAACAATTGAAGAACGAGAAATCCCAAAAGTTTAAACCAAGAAAAAAAATCCAAGTCAATCATTTAAGTTTGCAATGTAGACAAGGAACAAGAATTAAGACATGAGATAAGACAAATTCCATGTATAGAAAACGAAATGCCTTGTGAAGAAATTGAAATGCAGGAGGAAATTGAAACGCTTCAGGGAGAAAGTGAAATGCATGAAGAAGTTGAAACAGCTTGTGAAGAAAATGTTGATGCCAAGGTGGAAATCAATAGACCAAATGAAGTTAACACTGCAAATACAAATGAAAAAAACATCCTAGAGTTCCAACAAGAGCAAAAAAACTGCCATTAGGTCCTGAGAATTGAATTGAAGTTGAAGTCAATGAGGTTGCCATACCCATAGGAGATGGTTCGGCACATTTATCTTCTTATCCTGGGCCGCTAGTTCGAGAGAATGTTCCGGTTACATTTATTGATTGGAGGTTGCTAAGCGATGAACTGAATGTTGTATTGTGGGAATCGATTCAGGTATACACTTTTTCTCTTTGCTCCCCAGTACTCTTTTTGCTGCCAAATTAAACTGTACTTAGCACTCTTGTTTACTGCCCAATACTCTTTTTTACTGCCAAATTAATTGTACTCAGGTAAGTTTATTTTTCAACCATTAATATAATTTGGTTCTGTGCTTCCTTGCATGAGGAAACAAATGTTTCAAACTGTAAATTTTTGGTGGATAAACGATAGTGTATAAATGATAAAATATAAATAATGGTTGGGTGATGATGGCAAACTTGACAAATGCTGTGTAAACTCATTTTCAAACCCAAAACAGATGACAAATGCTTTGGGTATATATGTTTTTTCTTAACCTGGTGCTTAGTGTTACATGAAAATTACATAGTGTACTATAGTACATGCACATTATTATTTACCATTTTGTTGCTTCTCTGCATTAATCAATGGGATAAAAGAATGAATGATCCAAGTTATTTTTGCATCATTATGGACAATTACAATCAAGTTTGACTGAGATTCACTAGAATATAAATTTTATAATTCTGTTTCCAGCTGTTTAGATCACATGGTTTGCTTAATAAAATTGCAAGCTTGTGTTTTGTATGTAGTTTGCTCAAAGGTCAAATATGTGAAATTTAAGTGCATTTTGTTTTGCTAGGTTCGTTTTCAAACTAAATGGTGTCATTGTTATAAAGCTAGTGAATGCAAAGAATTCAGCTTCATGGTATATGAATGCAAGTCATATATACATAAGCCATGAAGGCAACTTCCAATTTAAGCATTGCCACACTAAACATCGTAGATACAGAGTAATATGATGCAGATTCAAGTTGATTTTTTAATGACAAAATGCAGTTAAAATGTTGTTGTTTTTTTTTACTTTATTCAGCTAGATGAGATCAGTTAGGATGATGAACATTAATTTAACTTGCATTCTTTGGTAGCTCCAAAATTAATAATCATTTTATAGTTTCTTTAATTTCATGTAGTTATGATCACGTGAAATTTTTTGATGTCTGGCCATTGTATATCAGATTTATTGCAAGGATTATTATACACTATGGTCATTAATATGACAGGCACTATTTAACTTGGGTAGATCAGATGGTAAATAAAAATGTGCATGTACTATAGAAAGTCGAAATCTGGTGGTCAATAATAATGTGCATGCTCTATAGAAAGTCGAACTACTTATTTTGATACTTTGTTTTAGTTGTCCTACTGCACTCATCTATGAAAACAGATGACAAATGCTTTGGGTATATATATACTATAGAAAGTCGAAATACTTGTTTTGATACTTTGTTTTTTGACGTCAGTGGACTATTCATTATTTTTTACTTGTAGGCTAGATTCAAAGTGGTAGAATGGCCAAAAAAACCATATTTTAACAAATGGGGACTATTTGGAGAACCTCGAAAAGCAAATTGGTCTGAAAAATAGTTAATGCAACGATGAAAGGGGAAAGACTTGGTTTGAAGCCTTACAATATAAAAAACATGAATGAGTGGAGAAAGTTTGTAAAGATGAAATTAAGTTTGGAGTTTAAGGTATGGTTATACTTACACATCAAGTAATTGTTCACAAGAGTTATATTGTACTATGTATGTAGTTTTATCACTTTTCTACTTATACTTGACATTAAAGTAAGCACCATAATTTCTGTTGCTACTCAGGTTTTTAAGACCTGCTAGGCTGAAATGGTGTTGAACACTACCAATTATTATTTTCTGTTGCTAGGTTTAGTTGACATCGTACTAATAATTTGACATTGCAAACACTACCGGTTATTTTGTATACTTATGGCAAATTGAAATGGTGTTGAACTGGAATTAGAACTGATTAATTCGAAAACTGTATAAGTTCAAATGCTGGATCCATCTATTGATCCACTAAATAATGCGCACTCGATTCCATATGCAACATATTACTGCTTGCTTGATTTCTTACTTGTATCGTTGGTTTTTTTCTTTATGTTGTATATCAGCATTCCAATTGGATTTGTTTCCTTCTCATTTAGAATAAATTCCTTTATCTCTTCTCAGGCAAAAAGCGAGAAATATAGAGCCATCATGAAAAAACAATTGCCACACACAACTGGACATAGAGAAATGGCTAGATTTACCTACGATTTGGTTAGTTAATTAAATGTAGCATTATTTATCCTTCTAGTTAATTAACTATGGTTTGATTTATTTTATGTTTTTCTAAATATAGAGAAAGCAAAGTCAAGATTCATCGTCTATTTCTAGAACGGATGTTTGGGTTAAATCTCATACTAAAAAGAATGGTGAACCAGCGAACACGGATGTTTCAAATGTTATAGTAAGTATTTTGATTTTTCACTAATTGAACATTGTGACATTTTACCATCGTACATGACATATATGTATGTTAATTTATATAGGAGGAGATTAGAAAAATGGATAATACCACTCAATCTGAATCAATTAAGAATGTCCAAGAAGACGCAATTGCACAAATATTAGGACAAGATAAACCATGACGTTTAAGAGCACTAGGAAGGGGGTACACCAAAACCAAGTTAGCTTTGGAACAATCAAGGGATATTCAAATAAGTCAATTTCAAAAAAGAATTTCAGATTTGGAGAATATGTACACTTTCTAATGAACAAAGAGGTATACTTTAATTTATGATACACCAAGTTTTACTTTCAGTTATTGCTTTATATCCATTCATGTTAGTGTAATCGAATAACTGCAATTTTATTTTGAAAAAAAAATTTCTATTCCGCAATATGTAGCAGCATAGAAGTTTTAAAAAAAAATCAGCAAATAGCTACAATATGAGCAATAAATCTTTAAACAAAAAAAGCGTGACTAGTAGGCTTACTGTTTGAAACAATATAGCATATGCGCATTATATTTGGATTAGAAACGGTTAACTGAAGTTCTGAGTGTTCTTACTCCATTACTAAATAAACATTTTCATCATCCTCATTAGCATCATTAATTTTTATCTAGTTTTTCTTTTCTTTATATAAATAAAAATATGAGATTTTATCCGGTGCTACTGATTTTGCTTTGGCAGGGTAAAGAAGGTTCAAAAGACGGAAGCCCAACTGAAATGGTATAAATCACTAATATTTGATATAACATCATTTAACGTTTTGCTATTTTACTTCTTGACTTGTGTTATCCTTTAAATTTTTTGGTTTTCCTCACACTGTTAAAAGTGACAATATATCTCACACTTTTAGCTGCGCTGATATATACAGGTAATAAATTTGGAAAATTATAATTATTTTCATATTTATTTATTTTGTAACATAGAAGAGATTGTTCACTGCCCAAAATATTCACACTGTTAATTTTTTTTGGTAGTTTTTCGCACTCTTATTATGTAATATTCACACTTTCAACATGTTTTAAACATACCAAAATTATACCTTAACTAAATTCTACATAACTATTTTTAAGTTATTATCACTTTTAATCTTATACAATGTCAGTCTAAGATATTTGATATGCGAAATAACTATTTATGTGCATGAACAATCGATTAATTACTAAAATTGCTAGAATAAAATTGTATTACTTGTTGTTTGAGATCACAGAGCAAATGTATATAACTACTAGTCAATTGTGTAGAAATGGCTCTTTGACAAACTATCTCAGCGTATAACTTATAAGTGGAAATGGCGTTAGGTGAAGGAGCGACATGAAACAACCACGTCCATTGCTGAATGTATAATGAAAATTCTATATTGCAGTAATGGTAATAGTTATGGTCATGACTGTAGAATCAGGGAATTAAGGGTAGATCATGAAAGTGTGTTAAGTGGGCATTGCCGATTTCATGACTGTCATGGTTACTTCGTAATATCAAACTTGGTAGCTGAAGAAAATATCAAGCAGATTGGTAGGCTGTCAGAATAATTAGAAATCTTCAAGATGGTAAATACGTAACAGCTCATATATCTACACTTGTTAAGTAAATGAAACTGAGCGAATCATGGAAAACAAATGACTTTAAAAAGGTGAATGAATCAGGACTCATACATATTTCAATGCATTCGTAATGTCGCTTATATTAGAAAACGAATGAAGTTTATTTAAATCATGTATAAAGTTTATAGATGCAAACAGAATACTAGAGAAATTAGAGGGTAATAGTCATGTTTTGAACGGCTAACAAAGCTGCTTGGTTTTAGGTTAACGACGGTTAGCTTTAGCTCTTTAGTTATAGAATAGCGATGACTTGTGTACCAGCGACAACCCATCGACCTCCCACAAGTTGCCATCACAATCTTTCGCTATTACGATGACCATGCCATCGCTATTGAGCTGGTAACCAGGTTTTGGTTGTGTTTTATAATGATATCCTGTGACACCGTGGACGGCTATTTGACCTCTTTAAATCAAGTCTTCCTTGTAGAGACAGAGAGTCGTACATATGAAGTGAAGGCTAAATATTCTTAAGCTAAAATAAAGCTAATTAATTTTGTTCATCATATATAAGGAAATAGATATGAAGTAAAGGCTAAATATGATCCTAACCACTCATATGATAACATGATATGCTGCATGCATGCTCATTTACTTGATACGAATCTATCTCACTGTCATTAAAGAAATAATTTGTAAACTGCGCATACACTTGCACACGCATATTCACCACTTGGATTAAATAGTTCCTTGCAAACCTTCCGTCTCCCTTTCATCATTTAATTAAGAGCCATACTCATTTCCGCATATCTTTAGTGCTTGTTAGATGCTGCAATGGAAATCATAAGCGAGTGCAAACATTTGAATACCTCTACTTTATTAGTTTCTTTTACATTTCAAGTCTTAAAAGAAATTACTTAATATATTAACAATTTGGGCTTAATTGTAGAACAATTACAACATATGTGAGCTGTTAAATTGGGATGGAATCGACGAAGTTGTTGCTGAAGGGAGAATGGTGTCCACCAACCTAATTGAAGTTGTCAATGATATTTGTTTAGTACCAAATGCCGTGAAAGTTGTTATAGATTGCATAAAAAAGAGGATGCGTATTTATGGAGGCCTAGATCTAGTATATCAGTATTAGGAGAAGCCAAGGGTAAGTGAGTGGCATGGCCTACAAACCGTGTTGCTGCACTGCGAGACACAAGATTGAAGACAATATGGTAAAATTTATGAATCGCGGTAGCTAATATGTAATTGTATACATATTTTTTTCCCTTAAATATATTTATTGTTCTTTTTAGAGTAAAACTAGTAGAACAAACAACAATTGCAAACTTTTTGATTGGAATGAGGGTGAAGTGTTGGTCGCCGAGGGAAGACTTTGCGCAAGTGATTCGAAAATGACTGTTAACGGTATTCCGCTTGGTTCATTAGCCGTGGTGGTTTTGGTAGACTATGCCAAAAAAGAAGATGCTTTCTTGCGGCAACCTACAATATATATGTCATGCATTAAAGAGGCCGTATGTAAGAAAATAGCATGGCCAAAATCAAAAGTTGTAGCTGAAAAAGAGAGCACGGTGGCTTCTCCTTCCAAGGCTAGAGCACACATTGCAACTTCTTCTGTGGTGGCTAAATCAACTCCTTAGTTAACTTAGCAACCCTATTTAGAATTTATCCTTTATAACATTGCACAATCATAAGGAAAACCAGATAACATAATTTAGTAAGAGCTAGGGATGAACCAATGACATAGGTAAATTTCAAAAACACTGCAATGGCCCATAACACACTCATTAAATTAAACTTGATTATGTTGTTGTATTGGGGTTATTTACATGTTATATATGAACTTTATGTAACTTGATTGAAGACTATTGTTGTATGCTGATGGAACACCAATTTTGATAACCTGTTATTATGTGATTTCATTCTGATCTTATAGCATTCAATAGTATGTTGCCTTTATTTTTGGCATTATTAGAGAATGGTTTGGTCCATCTAATAACAAGTATGAAGCTTTTAATATTACAACTGAAGTTATATGCACTTCCGTTTCATTTTTACTTGGCTTTCCTTCTTGACGTCCTCCAACGTCATTTATGATATTACGTATCGCATTTGGATGGGAGATTCTTTTTCCATTAGACTGACTGATGTATTCCCAACCCAGTGCCTCTTTTGGATTATTTTATACAATTTATGATATATGATAAAAATACAATATAGTAAGACAATAAAAATAATCAATTTGTTAAGGAAGTAATCGAGTCACATCTTACAATTAAACATTTCTATTACTCTCTTCACTAACTAGTTATGAATAAGAAAGTGGGAAAAGCAAATCAGTAAAGGATTGCATAACGAAGTATTTTCAAAGAAACGTATTTTAAGTTATGCAAGCACACTCAAAATTGCATTGATAAGATGGACGATCTGAACTATTCTTATTCAGTTGCTATTCTTTTTTTTTTTGTAACACAAATAAAAACCTCCGTGGAGTTCTCACATCTGTGATTTGTCCAATTGACATCATGCTTTCTAATACCATGCCACCATTCAATGTTTAATTGTTTTTTTCTTCTTAAACCATCATAGTTACTGGATGTGCAGTTGGTTAACTTGTATGATTGAAACATGGATGTGCAGTAGGTTAACTTGTAGTATGAAAGAAAAAAATTATTGGTTATGATTAATGTCAGAATAGCTTGAAACTTACTATATCCTAGGCAACAAATTACACATAAGAATTACTGCAAAAATAAACATAATTTGTGCATGAAATTTACTACTGGCATAATGGCTCACAATAACATGAAAAATAAAAATTGTGTAGCAGTAGTGTATCATATATCAATTAAATTGAAACAAGCATCAGTAACCATACATTAGAGCTTAAATGAACAAAAGATGTCAGCGGTAAAAACTATATTACACTGATAATTACCTAAGTTAAAACAATTAAACTGGGTGTGAAAATTTACCTAATGTGTTGTAGCGAGAAAAATACAATTAGAAAAACATTGCAAGGGCCTTGATTATTGTATAATGTTTGGAAAGTCATTATTTACAGAGCAACATGCTCCTCAGGTAACTAAGTATTGGCATGTAATACCTGTGGTTCAGCAGTTATAATAATAACTGTTACCTTTTGTTAACTTTACGCTGATTTTATGCACTTAGCATCTCATTGTCCCAAATATTTAGGTATCTTTCTTAATTTGAATATCACTGTTGACAGGTACACACATATCAGGATAACTTTGATTATAATGGGCAAGAACCCCAGCACAACAACTAGGTACTATCATTATCCGAAGCCGTAAATGAACCATTGTATTGTGTTGTACCACTGTATTGTGTTTTTGTAAATGTAATAAAATTTGCTAGCCAATCTAGTTGATTTTATTTCTTATAATTTTTCTTATTTTTGTTCACTTATCTAACAGTGGTCATATCTGGTCGTAAAGAATAGAAGCAAGTTGGTTGATGTGGCTGAAACGGGACAAGTAGTGGTTGAAGGAACTATCTTTTCTACTGATTCGACAACAATGGTTCACTCTATTCCTTTAGGAAAAGATGCAATATCGGTTTGCGTAGACTTTGTGAGAGTTAGTGATGCATTAGTATGGAGACCCACATCGGAGTGTACATACATGGAAGATGCTTTTGGGACTACTGCTGCAACACCCAGTGATTTTAAATATCAAAATTTAAGAATACTTAATTTTTGAATTAAGGGAAACGGCTTAAGCCATTACGTTCGTCTCAGAATTCTGCTTGAGATAGAATTCGAGTTTATGTGAGTTGGACTTCGTATGAAGAAGTTATGGCCTTCCGAAGTTTCAGAGTTAAAATTAATTAAAAATAGCTCAAGTTTAGAAAATTTGAAATTCAAATTTCAAACAGGGAAGCGGGCCGGGTGGGAAAATTCCTGCCCAAGGCCAAGTCGACCAGGGGGTCCACCTCCCTATACAGGTCGACTAGGGGTCGACCTGTCCCCCCCCCCCCCCCCGGGGCAGACTGGATGGTCTTGATTGCTTCTAGGTTAATCTAATGGCTCTAAATTAATTAAAATTCTATATAGGCAACCTAACTCTCAACCTAAAATCACACTAATTCATACCAAGAGCCGCCATGCCGTCAATGGAAAACCTAGAGTAGCTTCCATTCTCTTTCAACTCAAAAACAAGATAGAAGCAAGAATCAATATCAAATCTAATCTAAATTAGGATAACAAATAGTCTACATCAAAGGCGAGCAATTCAGTTTCAGAATGCAGATCCCAGAAAAACAAGACTATTCTTTTGGTTGTGGGTATAATTTCTTTCACAAAATAATTAATTAATTTAATTGTGATAAGTTATAATTGGGATTATGAGAATATGACTTTTAATAATGTGATGTTATCATTGACAGTTCTATTATTGTGGATCTATTTCATATGTTGAATTTTACATGTTTAACTTGATTAATCTTATGCAAGTTTGGGATGTTAAATCATATGTATATGAATCTTATGCAAGTTTGGGAAGTTAAATCATATGCTAGTTTATGAATCTTTTGCAATTCTGTAGGTGGATTATACACAAATTCATATGTGAATCATGTAGATACATATGCTAGTTTATATGCAAACATGTGACATTAATTTACATGTTTAGACCCATATGCAAGTTCACATCTTTGTGTTTAGATCTATATTTAGATCCATGGCGGTACATAGTTATGCAAATTTATAATCTATATGCCCATTGCCTATGCTAGTTTTGTATGTGAAACATATGCTAGTTTGAATGAAATTCATATGCAAGTTATAGGAAAACCATATCCATATATGCAAGTTCATGATTACATGTTTATATTTATATTTAGATCCATGATAGTTTATGCAAATTTATGTATATCCACTGCCTATGCAAGTTATTGGCTATGCAAACTTATGTCATGATTCTTAGATCTATTTTATGTATTATGCAAGTTGTGATGTTGCTTTCCTTTTTATAAGTTAGACTATTTGCGAGTCTAACATATGTCATATTAAAACGTACGAATAGCATGGGGACAATGGGAGAATATTAAATATACATAATTGTGAATTGGCATAAAATGGCCTTAAAGGCATATAATTAATTTGAGACCTTAATTGGTATAAATTTATATACCTAAAATTATGGACATAATTTAGGTGAAAATTATGGACATAAATTAATTTGGAATTTATTGACAAATTTGAATAGGCATATTAATCCAATTTGGGGTTAAATAATTATGTGTAATAATTAACCGCCTAAGACACAAGGTTAGACTTGTTTATGGTATAAGACTGCTCGGACCCGCCCGACAAATCCTGCAACCACAATTGGTAGTCTAATGTGAGCGGTCAAAGCACAAATTAAATGTTTAACAATTGTAAAGACACGAGGTTAGGCTCGTTTGCGATATAAGACTGCCCGGTCCCGCCTGGCAAATCCAGCAAACGCAAACGGCAGTCTAATGTGGAAGGTCTTTACAAGGTTATGGTTCTAATGAATTAAGCAACACTTAACCAGATAAACATGTGGTGGGACATGGGGGTTAAGTTGGTGACCTGGGTGGCATGTGAAATACGATTAGAAACACGTAACCAAGTAGAAAACATGTAAGAAGACATGAATAAGAAGGGGTTAAGTGGGAAGTTCTAGTGGGGACCAAGCATAGGTGGAATGCTTGAGTCAAACATGGGGACCCTTTCCATACCAGTAACCCAATAAGTATCTTTGTGAGCTCGAGTTAGATCGAGGACGGGACACACTTACTGAGTTTGATTATAAGAGGTCAAAACTGGTTAGCGGTGGCAATGCAAGTCCAATGGGGTCATGTGCGTGCGTGGGCCCGGGCTGGTAGGTAAGAGGTTGTTGCATCGTGTAGATATAAGCCGTGCATCTTTACTGGTATCGGGTTGCCACTTTGGGGAGTGGTACACCCCACTGTGGGACCAGCACGGGTATCTACGAGTTAGGAAGCCGATTGCATTGGGGTGGTGGGTACAACTAGTGGAGATAGGGGGCAGGCGGCACTTATGAAGGCAACTAGGGGTACATGAAACTACCATTATCATTATTAAGTTCTGTAGGCGGGATCAACTTTTAAGGTGACTAGTAAAGGTACAGTATAGTAATTATCCTATAGTGATTAGGAACGAGATTAACGCCAGAATATTCCTCTTGTTTGCTTTGTCATGCCCACTTGTTTCACGATCACACCTTGTTTTACCAATTTATGCCTTATCCTAATTACTTTAATAATTATACTGTTAAAGTTATTATACTCGCCAGCTTTATGTCTGACCCCCTTGTTTTCGCCTCTTTTCTTCCTTTTCCCCTAGGGTCTTAGGGTGGGACTAGTACTAGTGGAGCTTGATCTTGGATCTCTTTCCCTCTCTTTTGGAAGTGCTTGGATTGCTAAAAGTAAAGTTCAACTCATCTCTTTTATGGCTACTTGTGTTGGGGTTATGCTTTTTTAATTTATGTACTTAGAAAACAATTTGTCAAGATGGATATTAAGTGTACTTGGTTTTACTGATGGTTTATGAAGTTGTTGTAATCAAACTATTTCTCCACTACAATAAAAGTTGTTTTAAAATTTTCAAGTACCAATATATGTATCTGTCTTGTTATATTCTGTTCTGTACACTAAAAATGCTCCATAAAAGTTAATGCATTCCCTTTGAGAGTGACAATAATGGACATAGGGTGTTACACGTGGTATCAGAGCTAAACGTTACCAGAACAGATATGAATTTTGAAAAACTGTTTTTCAAAAACATTTTATAAAGAATTACTTTCAAAAATATGTTTTAAGGAAAGTATTTTCAAGGGAAAAGTTTGTTTTAAAAACATAACCCCCAAGAGCTATGCATCTTTCCTTCAATTCTCCGTTTTGAATCTCTTCCTTTTTCTTTTTCAACATGTCTGGGGAACCTGAGATACCAGAGGGCATACTGATACCAGGCTGGTTTAAAAGGTATATGGAGGCTAAGGCCACTTCCGCAGGCCCAACAAATGTTCCTCCTCCCCCGCCTCACCTTGATACTTTTTCGAAGATATACAAAGATTTTCGGGCAATGGGCGGGAAACCTTTTCAAGGATCAGAGACGTTTGTTGAAGCTTGAAATTGGCTTAAGGAGGTGGAAGATCTATTTGGTATTTTCGAGGTAGAAGATGGAAGGAAGGTCCAATTGGCCGCTTGGTTAATGAAGGATGAAGCTTCATTTTAGTGGGAGGTCATGAATGGAGAGCATCCAATAGAGACATGGGTGGATTTCAGGTGCAGGTTCGAGATGAAATTTCTCTCATGAGCAGAAGAGAATTTATATATGGAGAGGTTCTTAGCATTGAAGCAAGGAAATTTAGCAGTAAAGGAGTACGTCAACAAGTTCAATCAGTTGGCGAGATTTGGCTTAGACTTGGTAAACACACCTGAGAAGAAGGCCCTGAGGTTTGTTAAGGGTTTGAATGAGCAGCTACATGGGTTGGCTATGACCCACATTCTGCTGGGGGCTACCTTTGAGAGATTGATTGACATGGCGCTTATGCATGAAGAGGAGAATGGTGCTAATGCAAATAAGGCACCGGAGAAGAAAGGGGATCAAAAGAAAACACAACAGCAAAATAAGAAATGTGGTAAGGATAACAATAGCAAGGGAAAGAAAAGGTGCTTTAATTGTGGGACACCAGGCCATCTGAGCAAGGACTGTAGGAAAAAGAAGAAGATAGGCTGCTTCCACTGTGGAGAGGCAGGACATCTAATTAAAGACTGCCCGAGGAAACAGGGTCCACTTCTGGAGGGCAGATTCAGGCTCTCATGGCACCAGGACAGGCAAGAGGGAAGGTTCATGCTCTCATGGCACCAGGACAGGAGAGAGGTAGAAACATTTCCGTTGAAAGTTTAGTTTTTCTGTTTGATCATCATGTTCGTACTTTGTTTGACTCTGGCGCTTCACTCTCACTTGTATCTGCTTCGTTAGTTGAAATATCGCACCTAAATACTAGTCTAGTTACGGATCCCATAGTAGTCTCAAATCGTATTGTTTGTTCGGCTCATCTTTCAATGATTTGTCGGGATTTGAGAGTGTCTATTTTGGGCGTTGGGTTTGAATGCAATGCCTTCGTTCTTGGCTTCATGGGCTACTGCTTGATTCTTGGCATGGATTGGCTAGCTAGATACGGTGCCATCCTAGATTGTGAAAGAAGGGTAGTTAGATTGTTGACTTGGTATGGAAAGACCCTCTATATTTCTTGTGACCCTAGAGGTCCGGTAATGCATAGCTACCTAGAATCCCTTGACGCATCCAATGATGATTTGGAATCTATTCGTGTGGTCCGTGAATATAGTGATGTCTTCGATGAGGTTCGATGTGTACCCCCGAGGCACGAGATAGACTTTTGAATATACCCAGTAGATAATGCAAAGCCAGTTGCATTACCAGTGTGCCACATGGCTCCGAGAGAGAGAAGAGAACTCAGTAAGCAAGTGAAAGAGTTGCTTGAGAAGGGCTTCATAAGAAGAAGTATTTCGGAGGGGGGTGCTCCAGTCGTTTTTGCTATGAAAGCTAATGGTTCACTTAGATTGTGCGTGGACTATGGAGAGATGAATAAACTAACAAAGAAGAACATACACCCATTGCCGAGGATAAATGATTTATTAGATCAGTTGGTGGGTGCTTCGGTTATATCGCCATTGGATTTGGCTACAGGGTTTCATCAGCTAAGGGTGGCTGAAGACAGCATAGATAAGACTGCATTTAGAACTGCGACGGTTTCTTTGAGTGGCTTGTCATGCCTCTTGGTTTGACGAATGCCCCGCATACTTTGTGGACTTAATGAGTAGAGTGTTGAGGGAGTTTCTAAACAAGTTTGTGGTTGTCTTTGTGGATGATATCCTGATTTTCTCTAAGAATGAAGAAGAGCATGCCCTACATCTTAGGGAAGTCTTAGAGACCCAATGAGCGCATAAACTTAAAGCTAAGTTCTCCAAGTGCCATTTTTGGAGAAAAGAAGTGAGGTTCTTTGGACACGTGGTCTCTAAGGAAGGGATAACTGTCTCGCAAAGGTGGTGGCAATCCAAGATTGGAAAATTCCTAAGAATGCCAGAGAAGTAAGAAGATTTTGAGGGCTGGCTGGTTATTACAGGAAGTTCATTAAGGACTTCGCGAAGATATCAAGTCCCACTCACTCGGTTACTGAAGAAGAACTTGACTATTGCTTAGGACGTTAACTGTGACGATGCTTTCCAATTTCTGAAGAGGGCTTTGACAACGGCTCTGGTTTTAGTTTTGCCAGACGGGAGTAAGCTATTCACAGTATATACCGATACTTGCAGGACAGGGCTTGGCGTAGTTTTAATGTGTTATCCATCTGAATTGATCGATTCATTATCAACAATTGTGTACGGGTCGGTTCTGTAATTCCCAAGAGGGGGTCGGTTCAGTGATCTTCAAAAGACGGCTGGTTCTGCAATGCCACGAAAATGGGTCGGTCCTGAAGATCTCAAAAAATGTTCGGTTCTTTTGTCACCTTCGTTGAGTTCAGTAATCATGAGGTTCTGACCGCTCCGCACTGAATCAAAGCCACTGGTCGCTCCAAAGGCACAAGGGTCCTGGTCGCTACAAATGCTCAAAGCCACTGGTCGCTCCAAAGGCACAAGGGTCCTGGTCTCTCCAAATGCAGAAGGTCTCTGGTCGCTCTCAACTCCATGCTGATTTGGTCGATCGCTCCGACCAGCCCCAAGGGTTTAGGGTCAGTCCGCTTTTTGGTTTCAGCTTCCTGGTCGTTCGTTTGCATCTGGTCGGTCCGCTCCGCATCTAAGCCTCCTGGTCGGTCCGCCTCGTTAATTCAGCCTCCTGGTTTTATTTTCTTTCAGCGAGGGCCACTGGTCGGTCAAAATGCTAGAAACGACATGACAGCTGGTGACAACTGGCAGTGGCATCTTCGTAAATACCTGAAAAAACCGACCCGTAGCCTGAATTGAAGATTTCAGCCACTCCATCACCTATAAATAGCACCCTACCTCCACCATTTCGGGGGGACTTTTCTGGAAACACGTGGAGGTGCTGCCAAATTGCTTTTTGGTCTTCTTCAAGCATTCCAACATCTATTCTTCATAATCCAACAAAGATCAATGGAGCATGGAATCATGGCTTCCACAAATGATATATGATAGAGCTTAAGGTCGAAGATCCATGGCAAAAGCTTGGTAATAAGGAGATTTCCTCGCTGTCCAAGATATTTATCTACCATTTTCAGCAATTCAAATGGAAGGATGTGTGTGAGAGAAAGTTTGGTTGAATGTATGAGTGATCTTACCTTGTAAACAACTTGTTGATAATAAAATTCTCTCTTAAGAGTGGATGTAGACCTCCTCAAATGTCGAACCACTATAAACTCTTGTCTTCTTTCTATATTTTGATATTTTCATGTATTAGATATGGCCTCACATAATAAAAAAGGTATTCTTACATCTTGCCTTTGAAAAGGTGACATGCTTCTTAAGCATCTCGCCTCCGATTAGGTAACGCGTTAAGCAATACTTTGGTTGTTTTGCCAAATTTTGGTGTAAACAATTAGGCGCCCACCGTGGGGCCGATCTACTTTCTGACATCAAGTATATTGTGAAGATCTTGGAGCTTTTAAGCCTAGTGGAGCTTTTAAGCGTAGTTTCAAAATAGGCCACTCGAATCTACGAGTTGGGCCTCCTGACGAACTATCCTCAAAGTTCAAGCTGCTTTCTGAAATAATGCCGCCAAAAGCAAATAAGGAAGCAAGGGCTAGAGCATCTAATGAGGGAAATTGAGAGGAAACCCCCGCCGTTAACCTGTTTGAAGTAGGCGAAACATCAAATGGTGGCGTGAATGTCACAAGAGGCGAGCTTGATCAGGCCGTCGCGGGTCTGACACAACAACAGGAAATAGCTAACAAAGTCATAATGGCAAGGCTAGATTCACTCTTTGCTCTTCAAACCGCTACAGCAAAGGTAGCCACAAGGACTGCTCATGCAGAGGGTACCGGATCTTCTTCCTCTAGTCTGAACCGAGAAAAATCTATCCAACAGATCTCTGATCCTAATAAAGGAAAGCATGAGAATTAAAAGCATGTTGATCGGAACCATAACGTGGGGATTACTTCTTGTCAAGCAGCCAATTATGCCAAAGGGGCACTTTCTAATGATGAAAGACCAGGACCCCAGAGTCACAACCGTAATAGCTTGCTTAGGCAAGCTGTCGGTCAAGACAAAAGCGTCCGCCCCGCAGATAGCCTCCACGAGAGGGAACACCTCCTAAAAATTGTCCAACAGCTTATGAAAGAAAGCAAATCTTGAAATGATAATGAGGCTGAATGGGAGTTCGCGCCATCAAAAACCCCTCTCACTGAGAGAATAAAAAAGGCAACCTTCCCACGAAAATTCAAGCCACCTAAAATCCAAGCCTACAATGGGACAGGCGACCCCAATGTGTTTTTTTTTCGATACGACCAACACATGGATGGGGCCCAAGAAACCGACGAGCTTAAGTGTTTGTACTTTCCAGTGTACTTGGAAGGAGTAGCATCATTATGGTTCACTAAATTTCCTCCCAGATCTATTGATAATTTTTTCACACTAGAAAGATGTTTTCAAGACCAATTCCGCCTCCAGACAACGAAGGTTAGAGATATTATGTCCCTCAACGAGTTGGAACAAGCCCCGGGTGAAACGATTAGATCTTTTCTAAGTCGTTTTAATGCTGCCGCTGCTGAAGTTGGGACCCACGAGCCAAGGCTAATTCTAATGGCCTTGAAAGGGGGCATAGATAAACATTCTAAATTTGGACGGTGGTTAAAGAGAAAGAAGCCCAACACATTAGAGAAATTCTATGACAAAGCCGAGGAATACATGAGTCTTGAAGATGATCCCATTTACTCTGTTGGCAAGACCAAAACTAATGTGGTTCTGGAGAAAAAAGATGCTTCTACAAAAACCGATCAAATAAATTCAGGTGAGGGGCAAAAAAGAGGAAACGGTAATGATGCCAAGAACGATAAGGATTTTAAAAGCGACGCTTCTTCAAGCCTACGGACCTTACTCCGTTGAATGATACGCTTGAGCACATATACATGGCAACTAAAGCTACGGAGGATTATCCGAGCCCGAAACCAATAAAGGTGTCCGAAGAAGCTGCAAATTCAGGGAGGTTTTGCCGATTTCATAATCGACCAAGTCATGACACAAATGAGTGTCAGCACTTGAGGAATCTAATTGAAGAGTTGATAAGAAAGAATCGTCTTCAGGAGTATGTGAAACGTTCGTCGGATACTGAGCCTACTCAAGGGCAGCAGATTCATCCAAGTCAAGATGGAAGAACACCTGCAAATGGTTCTCAACCTGTTATCAACACAATCAGTGGTGGACCTCATCCTGTAGGAGATACTTGGGAGGATATTGTCAGGTATACAAATGAACTAGGCAGTGCTTCAGAAGAAAATGGATTTGAAGTTTGCAGTAACTCACTTCATTGGAAAATACCAAAAACATCATGGGAAGATGTGTTATTCCGAGATCGGGATTCCAGTGGAATATTGACTCCAACCATTGACCCAATGGTAATCACTATTGGCTTGGGTCCAGCAATAGTGAAGAAGGTACTGATTGATAATGGGGCATCTGTAAATGTCTTGTTTTACAGTACTTTCTCTAAAATGGGGTTGTCCATGGATAATGTGCGAGCAAGTAAAAATAAAATACACGGTTTCATTGGTGTACCAACTCAGCCTATTGGTGTAATCGATCTCCTCGTAGAGCATGGTGAGGGGAAGAAGAAAGTTTCGATGATGCAGTCTTTTGTGATAATAGACTCGCTATCAGGGTATAATGCATTTTTGGGAAGACCAGCACTAGCTGCTTTCAAGATAGCTCTTGCTCCATGGTGTTTGACGATGAAGTTCCCAACTGCAAACGGAGTGGGAGTAATCAAAGGAGATCCTCAAGAGTCGAGAGACTGCTATATGGCAGAGTTGATTGAAGCTCGCAAGTATGACATCAAGAAGGATGTGGAGACTCCTCTCTGCATCCATGAAGCCCCCTTATAGCAATTAATGACCTCCCCCTGTGATGGAGAATGCAACAACATGCAAGAAGATACGGATCCGCGAAAAACCAGTGCAGGGGAGGAAAGGGAAGCACCGGCTGAAGCTACCATTTCTATACAGGTCCATGATAACGATCCAGATAAGGTGGTAAAGATAGGCTCTCAGTTGGATCCTTTGCTGCGAAAAGAATTGATTTTTTTCTAAAGACGAATTTGGATGTCTTTGCATGGAACCATTCAGATATGTGTGGAATATCTCCGGAAGTGATTGTGTATAAGCTGAACATTGATCCTAGCATACATCCTGTGAAACAGAAAAGACGGATGCAAGGCCCTAAGAGGTCTAAGGCTTTGGAGGATGAAGTGGATAGGCTATTAAAGAACAGCTTCATTCGTGAGTCCACCTATCCTAAATGGGTGTCCAACCCAGTTCTTGTAAAAAAGTCAAACGGCAAATTGCGGGTATGTGTTGATTATTCTGATCTAAACAAAGCGTGCCCAAAAGACAGTTTCCCCCTACCTCGAATTGATCAGCTTGTCGATGCAACGACGGGGCATGAACTGTTGTCTTTCATGGACGCATATTCAGGCTACAATCAGATCAGGATGCATGAGCCAGACCAGGATAATACTAGTTTCATAACTGATCGCGGTTTGTATTGTTATAATGTAATGCCGTTTGGTTTGAAAAATGCAGGTGCCACGTATCAACGTCTGGTGAATTCGATGTTCAAAGGGCAAATTGGAAAAACCATGGAGGTCTATGTTGATGACATGTTGGTAAAATCCAAGGAAGCAAAAAGTCATATGGAAGACCTTGACGAAATGTTTCAAATCCTAAGGCGATACCGCATGAAGCTAAATCCACTCAAATGTTCATTTGGTGCAGCTTCAGGAAAGTTTCTTAGCTTCATGGTCAACGCCCGGGGCACTGAAGCAAACCCAACACAAGTGGTTGCCTTGCGAGAAATGCGAGCTCCGCGGACTAAAAAGGAACTCTAAGGTTTGAATGGCAAGGTGGCAGCTTTAAGCCGCTTCATTTCAAAGGCAACGGACAGGTGCATTCCCCTCTTTGATGCATTGAAAAAGGAAAGGAAGAATTTCCAGTGGACTCCTGAGTGCCAGCAAGCATTTGAGGATCTTATCAAGCACATGGAATCACCTCCGATGCTGTCAAAACCAAAAGATGGAGAAAGCCTGTTCCTATATCTTGCAGTATCATGCCATGCTCTAAGCGCAGCCCTCGTCAAGGAAGAAAATAAAATTCAGTGGCCGGTATACTACGTCAGCAAAAGGTTTAACGGGGCAGAGATGAATTGTCCGAAGATCGAAAAGCTTGCATATGCTCTGCTTATTGCATCACAGAAGCTCAGGCCTTATTTCCAATCTCACTCTATCAAGGTCCTTACAGATCAACCTTTGAAACAAGTTTTGTTCCGTCCAGAAACCTCAGGGAGATTACTAAAATGGAATATTGAGCTCAGTCAGTACGATGTCACTTATCACCCCAGGAAAGCAATAAATGGGCAAGCCCTAGCTGATTTTATTGCCGAGTTCACTGATAGAGGAGAGGAAATGGAAGAAACCAATAAGTTGGTCGCCAGATGGAAGCTTTTCGTTGATGGTGCTAGGAATGAATACTGTGCTGGGGCAGGAATCGTGTTTGAAACTCCAGAAGGACGACAGATATGCTGTGCTCTACGATTCAAATTCCCAGTCACAAACAAAGAGGCCGAGTATGAAGCTTTGCTCGGAGGATTGAGAGTTGCGAAAGAGTTAAGCCTGAGGAGTTTGTTGGTCTTCAACGATTCACAGTTGATGGTTTCTCAAATCAAAGGTGAATTTCAGACCAAGAGCAGAAATCTTCCAACGTATCTACGCAACGTCAAAGAGTTTCTTGACAATATAGAGTACTATTCTATCTCTCATATCCCTAGAGGAGAAAATTGGAGAGCCGATTCTTTATCAAAGCTGGCTAGTACCGGAGATCCACAAATCTTCGGCCTAGTTCCAGTTGAAATTTTATCTAGTTCCAGTGTTGAAGAATCTGATATAGATTGGGTTATGGAGACAGCTGACGAGCCATACTCATGGATGACCCCCATCAAGAATTATATACTCCATGGGACACTTCCTGAAAACCCGAAGGATCGCAAGAAGTTGCTCCGAAAGTCCCGTTTGTATCTCGTTCAGGATGGTCACTTATACAGGAGAGGATATTCAACACCTTTGCTACGATGTGTAACAAAGGAGGAATCCAGAGCAATCCTGGCAGAATTACATGGAGGAGATTGTGGAGGACATGTAGGTGGACAAACTCTAGCCAAAAAAGTTCTTCGATATGGCTACTTCTGGCCAGAGGTAAATCTCGACTCTATGATCTTTGCTAAAAAATGTGACCAATGCCAGAAATTTGCAAAGATTCCAAGAGCTCCATCGATTGAGTTGACACAAATGTTGAGTCCTTGGCCATTCGCTGTCTGGGGCATAGATTTGATTGGAGTATTACCTACTGCAAAATCCGGTTTCAAGTACGCCATAGTTGCTGTGGACTATTTCACTAAATGGGCGGAAGCTGAGCCACTGGCAACCATCACATCAAGAAAAGTGATCAATTTTGTTTTGAAAAACATCATATGCAGATTTGGAATTCCGCAGAGGATCATCACCGACAATGGCATGCAATTTGAAAGGGATGAGTTCAAAGACTTTTGCGACAAATATCACATTCAGAAAAGCTTCACAGCAGTTGCCCACCCGCAGGCCAACGGGCAAGTTGAAGCAATCAACAAAATCCTGAAATCCACCATTAAGAAGCGTCTCGAGAAAGCTAAGGGTAACTGGATTGAAGAACTTGTAACACCCCACGTCCGTTAGTCTCACTCACAAAGGGATTGCACTAAGTTCTATGGAGCATTTAGGGTAAAAGATGCAGATAAATTACAAGACAGACAGGAATTAAACAGCGGAAAGTAAAACTTTGCTTTATTGATAAAATAGTTTGTACAATGATTTCTTACAATATCAGAGTATCATCTGTCTTACAAAATAAAGAAGCATAAAACAACATTTATATTCCCCAATTTTAGCAAGAGCCAGCCATAACATCTGAAAAGAGAATCCAAGCAAAACTTCGAAAAAATTTCAAGCTGGGAAAGAGTGACAGTCCAACTTAACCTGAGCTATACTATTCCCTCCTTTACTACCTGGGGGGGGGGGGAGGGGGGGGGGGGACGGAAGAAAAGAAGACGAAAGAAAAACAGAGTTAGACATAAAGCTTGAGTAAGTTCAGTAACTTCTAGCATATGAACATGGAAAACACAAAATGACATGAATTAACTGAATACAAGATAACACCATAACGATAGGGTCAGCAAGATTAGACAAGATAATCACAAGATATGCTAAGATAAGATAAACTGGATATGTTCTAATACTTTCGCCGCTTCGCTATTTCCTTGTTATACTGGTTTCTATATCTCTGCACCACATAACTAGTGTCCCAACTAGTAATGATAACGTGATCCCAACCCCTGTATTTTCCATTGCCTTCAGGCATACATTTATTATTTATTACCTAGATCTAATCTAGGGTTTTCTATCAAGTGCTTTCTAGATTCAACTAGAGTTTACGCTATCTGCTGAACGCTTCTCGGATTCAGGGTTTATGCCACCTAGTCCAACTAGGGATTATGCTACCTGTCGAACGATGCCCCCAAATCTAGGACACACTACCTAGAGTGGTATATGTTCCTATACTTCCCCACGCATGTATCGCGAATCGTTATCGCTTGTCTAGATGCACATGTCCTGTAATGTGAGGGCCGAGTCCTGTGGCAGGGCAAATCAAGAAACACAGAACTCGGTCGGGAGCTTTCAGATTTCCACCGATGCAGATGCTAAGGTCTGTTTTTATTCCAGTGGCCATGGTCCCACTCGACCCCTCCCTCAACTAATGAAAGGCACACCTTGAAAAATGAGAACTATACGCAGGCCCCCTATGCCCCACTAACCTATGGCCATCCTCACCCATAACTAGATAGCAAGTATATGGTCTTTTGGAGTTCTCCGCCTTTCCGCTTCATGTATCTCGACTGACTAAAGATGGATGGTAGACGACGAGTTGCAATCACAGGGCTACCATTTTCTCGCTGAATCACGCCGGTCCGTCCTAGTCTTTAGGTTGCCATATATTGCAACCAAGGCATACCCCTGGTTCTTCTACGCGGACCTTAACCTCTGTGAGCCCAGGAGGATCATCTGCAGCCTCACAGAGGGATACCAAGAGTACCCTCACGTCCCTTCGAAGCCTCGGGCTTCGTAACCCAATTCGTTGGAGCCTCCTTTTTACCCAGTCGGACATTTGCTCCTTCCCATGTTATACTAAGAATTACTACTTAGTTTTACTAAGTAAGATTTACCACTTAGTTCCCAGAATCGTTGTTTTCTTAACTAAGGTTTACTACTTAGTTCCTTTCTCGTCACTTTGGATTGGTTAAGTGTCATTAGTCAATTCAAGCTAACTTAACCCTCTTCATTTATCATGTTAAACTGGTTAAGTGTTATCGGTAATTCATGTTGAATTAATCTACCACAAACCAAGTTAAGTATTTCTTATTACTTAACCCTACCCATTCATCCTGTATTGGTTAAGTGCTCCTTTTTAACTCAACCCTGCCCGTCTGTTTTGACTAGCAGGTTATTAATGGTTAAGTATTATCCCTTCATGCCCTAGACTTAACCCTATTCCTTTATCACAATCTGATGGTTAAGTGTTCAAGTTTACTTAACCCTACAGTCTAGCCCAGCTATCATATCAAATTGACTAAGTGTATTAAACCTTACTTAACCCCAACCTCTAGTCTAGTTAACATGTTAATTTGGCTAAATGTATTACCTTTATTTAACGCCACCTTCTAGACTAGTTAACATGTTAATTTGGCTAAGTGTTTTCTTAGTTACTTTACCTCTACAAATCTTGTCTTGTTACCATGAGTTTGGTTAAGTGTCCCCATGGACTTAGCCCTCCGTTCTAGCTTAACTGTGCTAAGTTGGTTAAGTGTTCCTATGGACTTAACCCTCCCATTCTAGCTTAATTGTATGAACCTAACCCCACCTACTAGTCTTGTTATCATGTTGAATTGGTTAAGTGTGTTAGTTAACTTAACCCTAGCATTCTTGTTCTAGCTTTAACAAAATAGATTAAAACCGCAACCACTCACATTAGACAGATATCGTTGCGATTCCTGGATGTGCCGGTTGGTTCCGGGCAGGTTTACATCGCAACTCAGTCTAACCTCGGGTTAGGCATATTCGTGTTTTCTGAGTTCAAAGGGTTTTGATCAATTTTCAAATCAGGATTTGAAAGTAACCAGCTCGTTCGTCGAACCAGTTAGGGATAGCCAGGGAGAGCAGGAAACTTGTATTTTCCAAACCCAAGCCTAGACACTATCCTCTCTGTCACCCTAGAACTTTGTGGTGTGTTATTAAAAGAGATGTCGTTAATAAACCTTTAATTTGTCTAAATTTGTATTTTCTCATTTAGGACAAATTCTATAAGTAAATTATTCCTAATTTACTTATTTCCTTATTACCCTTTTAATGTAAATTGTCAACATTTATGGCCCATTTTCCCCTCTATATCATATTTATGCTTTTTGGTATGTAAACTATACCAAATTAAGTGTCACTAACCATGATTTTGCTAGACATGACAATTATTCCCACTTACAGCCAATTTCAAGTTTATGCCAACACACATATTATGCCAAATTAGCTAATCCAATTCTGATTTAACATTCTAATTACAGTTCGTGTCAAACTAGACTTATTATTCTAGTTTACAATTCATGTAAATGCTAAATTTACAAGTCAATACTAGATTCAAATTACACATCCTATAATTTATGTAAAATTTATCCAATTTGCATTTCTACGAACATGCCATAATACATGTTCCTAATTTATGCCAATTTCCAAGTTAAAAAATACGTTTTTAGTAAATTTCATATTTTGCCCAAATCGCATTCCAACCATTCGTATAATCGTGATTCAATCTAGATTATAGATAAATCTAGATTCGTAGCAAATAGGGAATGAACCAAAGATTGCTATGAAAAGGATAGACATAACAACCGGCATAAAATGGTTTTGAATAACGACGTATGTTCAAGAAAATGGGTAGACCTAACTTAATAGGTAAATTCCCAAGGTCTAAAACCAAGAATAGACAGAATAGAGACGTAGGTTCAAGAACATGGGTAGACCTAACTTAATAGGTAAATTCCCAAGGTCTAAAACCAAAGAAAACCAAGAATAGACAAAATAGAAAATCAGGTTTAGACCCAATTTCACTGTCACAAAACTTAAGCAACACTTTCCTAGTCATGAATCATAGGTGCTTAATTACAACTGTCCTTGTTATGTCATAGGCAATAGTTTATTTTCCTAGTCAATGGCATAGGCTTGTGTTCATAGTCTAGGAAATAATTCTCATAGTCACAGTCATAGTCATAGGCAATGTTCGTAGTCATAGGCAATGTTCATAGTCATAGGCAATGTTTATAGACATAGGCAGTGTTCATAGTCATAGGCACTATTCACAGTCATAGATAAAATCATAATAGTTCTTAATTAGGTCCAACGATGTAGGCACAGATTCGAATAGAAAGATTTGGCATATTCTTTTGTTCCTTTAATTCATGTCACGAACAGAGAGAGAAATGTTCAAATCTAAAAAGTAACCGACTTACAGAGATTAGATTAGAACAGCAAGATGGCGTTGCTATGATTCGTAGAAAAATAGTCGTTGAAGTCGTTTGAACCTCCTCTTGAATCCTAGCTTGACTTGAACCTCTTCTTGAAAATCTTTTAGCAACATTTCCTCGTCTTGATTTATTTTATATATATTATTTTACTTACTTATTTATTTATTTCTCAGAGGCAGCATAAGGATAGAAAAGAATAGTGAATAGAGAAGAAGACCAGGGCTGTTTATATAGTGTAGAAGTCGACGAATCTGGTCAGAATGGCGTCCGGATACAGAAAAACGAACCAGGTTCAGAAAGCTGGAAAAAGCCGTGGGGGGGGGGGGGTCGACTACCTAGTCGACTCCCCAATCGACCTGGGGGGGTCGACTACCCACTCGACTCCCCAGTCGACCTAGGGGGGTCGACTACCTAGTCGACTCCCCAGTCGACCTAGGTCGCTTCTGAGTCTGTTTTGAAATTTGAACTTTGTTGAAACTTCCGGAGGCCATATCTTCCTCATACGGACTCCGATCTACGCAAACTCGGACTCGTTTTCATGCAGAATTCCGAGACGAACTCAATGGCGCAGCCCGTTTCCCTGGATTTTGAATTTAACTTTTAATTCTGCCTTGATTCGTGAATATTAGTGTTACAGAATTACGGGGTGTTACATTCTCCCCCACTTAAAAGGATTTCATCCCCGAAATCTTCAAGTTAGGAAGAATGTGTCCTACCATCCAATCACCCATCTACTCAACCATTCAATCACAGGCATTCATTGTCCTTAAAAGAGTTCTAATGCTTTCATGTTCATATGCATAGTGTGTGTATATGTCTTTATCTAATGCAAAATCAGGCGGTCTACTGATTCAGTTGACCTGCTTAATGCGAATCATGTCAGTGCCATGCATCTAATCATGTATGCAAGCATTCCTAGTTATGTAAATACTACATGTGTGCATATCCATTCATCCATATGCAACATCCATATGATAACATATCAATTTCAACTTACAAACAAATACATATCTGTAAATGCAATATGAAAGCGTCCGAACTGATCTAGTGCCTAGTACGTATGCATATGCATTCACGAGCAACCATTAGCAACCACTTGCAACCATCAAACCATAACATGTTTCAAATACGTGTTTACATCCATTGGCTTCTACCTAAGGATCGAAGATACGACCTAGAGGATATACTTTGGAAAGAGAGAAGCAATTATGCGTAAAGCTCCTAAAAAAAAGAAATCAAGGATGCACCCTTGAGGAAAATGGTATGATGCTAGTATCTAGCCTTCTTGAGCTTTACTCCACTATATTTTAACTAATTTAACTTCACGATTGTGAAGTTCCTGATCTCCATTTCCAAAATAAACAGATGTCAATCATGGTACCAAGTATATGTACTAAGATGATTAGAGGTCTCCCTCTTATCCGCCATGCCATAACTATAAGGGTCGAAAGGTTACTACGTGCTTTTTAGAGTGCCTGCCACAACTATTCGTCTCTCACGCAGACCATCCTAGTCGAACTCGACATTCCTCAAGTACAAGCCCCAAAGGCCTAAACCAATATTAGACAAGCATCCAAGGAATATCTCCTCCGAATTTAGACGATCTACGTGAGATGATATAAGCAAACTCGATAGCTACTCTCAAATCCCTACTAACCAAAAAAATAAACTGGTCGGACCACCAATTGGATTTTGAGATTCTAGTGGGATCTTTCTGCTATACAAGTACTATGGTGCAGAGACTCAACTATGGAAGTGGATATGAACAAATGTGAAGCGCTAAAACCAAAGGAAAGAGTACAAACAACAAAACTAGAGTCTTCCAGCAGAACTTTACTACCTTTCTCCTAGGTACGCTTGGTGGTGAAAGTATGTACTTGCCCTTCTGAAAATCTTGTCCTTTGCCCTTGATTACATGCCCTATTAGACCATAGTAAAGATACTTCCTCTTGTCTTAGGTTCTATAATTCCTTCCTCCTTTGTGAGCTAAATCTACATCCATGAATTCCTCATCCTCTTCCGTGTGTAGTCGTATTGACAAATCTCTCGAAAGCTGCTTCCATCGTACAGAGAACCCTATAAGCTGGAAAGAAAACTGGCCGTAGGTGAAACAACTATGGCTATGGATGGAAGCCAGGCACGACTTCGCCCATCGATGAGGTTACCTCCCAGAAAGACAGGAGCCCCCAGAGACTCAAGAAAGAAGGAGACAAGAATTCAAACAGAGGAAGAGAAGACAGTGCGTATGGCTTTGCGGAATATGCCTTTTAAAACCAAACTTTTCTTTTGAAAATGCTTCTTTTAAAACCGTTTTGAAAATAATTTTTCAAATCCTTTATCTGATCTGGTAACCTTCAGCTCTGATACCACGTGTAACACCCCACGTCCGTTAGTGTCACTCAAAAAGGGAATGCACTAAGTTCTGTGGAGCATTTAGGGTAAAAGATGCAGATAAATTACAAGACAGATAGGAATTAAACAACGGAAAGTAAAACTTTGCTTTATTGATAAAATAGTTTGTACAATGATTTCTTACAATATCAGAGTATCATCTGTCTTACAAAATAAAGAAGCATAAAACAACATTTATATTCCCCAATTTTAGCAAGAGCTAGCCATATCATCTGAAAAGAGAATCCAAGCAAAACTTCGACAAATCTTCAAGCTAGGAAAGAGTGACAGTCCAACTTAACCTGAGCTATACTATTCCCTCCTTTACTACCTGGGGGGGGGGGGGGAACGGAAGAAAAGAAGACGAAAGAAAAATAGAGTCAGACATAAAGCCTGAGTAAGTTCAGTAACTTCTAGCATATGAACATGGAGAACACAAAACGACATGAATTAACTGAATACAAGATAACACCAAGACGATAGGGTCAGAAAGATAAGACAAGATAATCACAAGATATGCTAAGATAAGATAAACTGGATATGTTCTAATACTTTCGCCGCTTCGCTATTTCCTTATTATACTGGTTTCTATATCTCTGCACCACCTAACTAGTGTCCCAACTAGTAACAATAACGTGATCCCAACCCCTGTATTTTCCATTGCCTTCAGGCATACATTTATTATTTATTACCTAGATCTAATCTAGGGTTTTCTATCAAGTGCTTTCTAGATTCAACTAGAGTTTACGCTATCTGCTGAACGCTTCTCGGATTCAGGGTTTATGCCACCTAGTCCAACTAGGGATTATGCTACCTGTCGAACGATGCCCCCATGTCTAGGACACACTACCTAGAGTGGTATATGTTCCTTTACTTCCCCACGCATGTATCGCGAATCGTTATCGCTTGTCTAGATGCACATGTCCTGTAATGTGCGGCCCGAGTCCTGTGGCAGGGCAAATCAAGAAACACAGAACTCGGTCGGGAGCTTTCAGATATCCGCCGATGCAGATGCTAAGGTCTGTTTTTATTCCAGTGGCTATGGTCCCACTAAGGTCCCTCCCTCAACTAATGAAAGGCACACCTTGAAAAATGAGAACTATATGCAGGCCCCCTATGCCCCACTAACCTATGGCCATCCTCACCCATAACTAGATAGCAAGTATATGGTCTTTTGGAGTTCTCCGCCTTTCCGCTTCACGTATCTCGACTGACTCAAGATGGATGGTAGATGACGAATTGCAATCACAGGGCTACCATTTTCTCGCTGAATCACGCCGGTCCGTCCTAGTCTTTAGGTTGCCATATATTGCAACCAAGGCATACCCCTGGTTCTTCTACGCAGACCTTAACCTCTGTGAGCCCAGGAGGATCATCTGCAGCCTCACAGAGGGATACCAAGAGTATCCTCACGTCCCTTCGAAGCCTCGGGCTTCGTAACCCAATTCGTTGGAGCCTCCTTTTTAGCCAGTCGGACATTCGCTCCTTCCCGTGTTATACTAAGAATTACTACTTAGTTTTACTAACTAAGATTTACCACTTAGTTCCCAGAATCGTTGTTTTCTTAACTAAGGTTTACTACTTAGTTCCTTTCTCATCACTTTGGATTGGTTAAGTGTCATTAGTCAATTCAAGCTAACTTAACCCTCTTCATTTGTCCTGTTAAAATGGTTAAGTGTTATCGGTAATTCATGTTGACTTAACCCCACCACAAACCAAGTTAAGTATTTCTTATTACTTAACCCTACACATTCATCCTGTATTGGTTAAGTGCTCCTTTTTAACTCAACCCTGCCCGTCTATTTTGACTAGCATGTTATTAATGGTTAAGTATTATCCCTTCATGCCCTAGACTTAACCCTATTCCTTTATCATAATCTGATGGTTAAGTGTTCAAGTTTACTTAACCCTACAGTCTAGCCCAGCTATCATATCAAATTGACTAAGTGTATTAAACCTTACTTAACCCCAACCTCTAGTCTAGTTAACATGTTAATTTGGCTAAATGTATTAACTTTATTTAACCACACCTTCTATACTAGTTAACATGTTAATTTGGCTAAGTGTTTTCTTAGTTACTTAACCTTTACAAATCTTGTCTTGTTACCATGAGTTTGGTTAAGTGTCCCCATGGACTTAGCCCTCCGTTCTAGCTTAACTGTGCTAAGTTGGTTAAGTGTTCCTATGGACTTAACCCTCCCATTCTAGCTTAATTGTATGAACCTAACCCCACCTACCAATCTTGTTATCATGTTGTATTGGTTAAGTGTCTTAGTTAACTTAACCCTAGCATTCTTGTTCTAGCTTTAACAAAATAGATTAAAGCCGCTACCACTCACATTAGACAGATATCGTTGCGATTACTGGATGTGCCGGTTGGTTCCGGGCAGGTTTACATCGCAACTCAGTCTAACCTCGGGTTAGGCATATTCGTGTTTTCTGAGTTCAAAGGGTTTTGATCAATTTTCAAATCAAGTTTTGAAAGTAACCAGCCCGTTCGTCGGACCAGTTAGGGATAGCCAGGGAGAGCAGGAAACTTGTATTTTCCAAACCCAAGCCTAGACACTATCCTCTCTGTCACCCTAGAACTTTGTGGTGTGTTATTAAAAGAGATGTCGTTAATAAACCTTTAATTTGTCTAAATTTGTATTTTCTCATTTAGGACAAATTCTACAAGTAAATTATTCCTAATTTGCTTATTTCCTAATTACTCTTTTAATGTAAATTGTCAACATTTATGGCCCATTTTCCCCTCTATATCATATTTATGCTTTTTGGTATGTAAACTATACCAAATTTAGTGTCACTAACCATGATTTTGCTAGACATGACAATTATTCCCACTTACGGCCAATTTCAAGTTTATGCCAATACACATATTATGCCAAATTAGCTAATCCAATTCTGATTTAACATTCTAATTATAGTTCGTGTCAAACTAGACTTATTATTCTAGTTTACAATTCATGTAAATGCTAGATTTACAAGTCAATACTAGATTCAAATTACACATCCTATAATTCATGTCAAATTTATCCAATTTGCATTTCAACGAACATGCTATAATACATGTTCCCAATTTATGCCAATTTCCAAGTTAAAAACTAGTTTTTAGTAAATTTCGTATTTTGCCCAAATCCCATTCCCACCGTTCATATAATCGTGATTCAATCTAGATTATAGATAAATCTAGATTCGTAGCAAATAGGGAATGAACCAAAGATTGCTATGAAAAGGATAGACATAACAACTGGCAAAAAATGGTTTTGAATAACGACGTATGTTCAAGAACATGGGTAGACCTAACTTAATAGGTTAATTCCCAAGGTCTAAAACCAAGAATAGACAGAATAGAGACGTAGGTTCAAGAACATGGGTAGACCTAACTTAATAGGTAAATTCCCAAGGTCTAAAACCAAAGAAAACCAAGAATAGATAGAATAGAAAATCAGGTTTAGACCCAATTTCACAGTCACAAAACTTAAGCAACACTTTCCTAGTCATGAATCATAGGTGCTTAATCACAGCTGTCCTTGTTATGTCATAGGCAATAGTTTATTTTCCTAGTCAAGGGCATAGGCTTGTGTTCATAGTCTAGGAAATAATTCTCATAGTCACAGTCACAGTCATAGGCAATGTTCATAGTCATAGGCAATGTTCATAGTCATAGGCAATGTTTATAGTCATAGGCAATGTTCATAGTCATAGGCACTGTTCACAGTCATAGGCAAGGCCTAATTAGTCATAAAATCATAATGGTTCTTAATTAGGTCCAAAGATGTAGGCACAGATTCGAATAGAAAGATTTGGCATATTCTTTTATTCCTTTAATTCATGTCACGAACAGAGAGAGAAATGTTCAATTCTAAAAAGTAACCGACTTACAAAGATTAGATTAGAACAGAAAGAAGGTGTTGCTATGATTCGTAGAAAAACAGTCGTTGAAGTCGTTTGAACCTCCTCTTGAATCCTAGCTTGACTTGAACCTCTTCTTGAAAATCTTTTAGCAGCATTTCCTCGTCTTGATTTATTTTATATATATATTATTTTACTCACTTATTTATTTATTTCTCAGAGGCAGCATAAGGATAGAAAAGAATTGTGAATAGAGAAGAAGACCAGGGCTGTTTATATAGTGTAGAAGTCAACGAATCTGGTCAGAATGGCGTCCGGATACAGAAAAACGAACCCGGTTCAGAAAGCTGGAAAAAGCAGGGGGGTCGACTACCCAATCGACTCCCCAGTCAACCTAGGGGGGTCGACTACCCAGTCGACTCCCCAGTCGACCTGGGGGGAGGTCGACTACCCAGTCGACTCCCCAGTCGACCTGGGTCGCTCTGAGTCTATTTTGAAATTTGAACTTTGCTGAAACTTCCGGAGGCCATATCTTCCTCATACGGACTCCGATCTACGCAAACTCGGACTCGTTTTCATGCAGAATTCTTCCTTGATTCGTGAATCTTAGTGTTAAAGAATTACGGGGTGTTACAGAACTGCCGCTTGCACTATGGGCTTACCGTACGACTCATAAAACTGCGACAGGGCATACTCCATTCTCTTTGGCATTTGGATCGGAAGCAATGATACCTGTGGAGTTAGAGGTTCCTACTCACCACAGATTTCACTTTAACCAAAAAGAGAATGAAAAGTTGTAGCTTGAAGCCCTCGATTTACTCGAAGAAAAAAGGACTGAATCGGAGCTTAGGATAGTCGCCCATCAAACGAGAATTGCCCGACACTTCAATCAAAAGGTCAGGCATAGAACATTCGAAGTGGGAGACTTAGTGTTAATGAAGATCATGAAAGCAACAGAAGTTTTTGGCCCCAAATGGGAAGGTCCATTTGTCATCGATCAAAAGCTCCTCGACGGCACCTTTAAGCTCAGGACTATAGATGGAATAGAAGTCCCAAGGGTCTGGAACAGTGATCACCTCCAGCGTTATTTCAAATAACTCTTTTGGCTCATATTCCTTTGTGTTTTTCTATGAATATAACAGATACTTTGCATGAAATTACATGAATATGAGTAAAACCACTCTTTTGACTCCTGTTTAAATTATACATCACATACCTTTGATTATATACTCAAAGATGTTCAGTTATGATTTCTGATTACAGGACATAATTAAAAGAAAAAATTCGCTGGTTCATTCCCCGATGAAAGCCTGGTGTTAGTTCATAGCATAGTCCAAAAGGACAAATTAAGCACATGGATCCATAAAGCACTCCCGTCGAAATAAGGTAAGTGAGGAATGTCTCCATAAGATTAAAAAAAGAAAGAACAAAACACCAAGGCCAATCAGCGGGAGAAACCAATGGAGTAAAATCAAAGAAGACTCGCTAAAATTCCACCAAAGGAGTATCATTCGAGAGGATCGACCTAGGGTTATAGATTTTTAACCGAGGCATCTCGATCAACTCAAAGGTCCAACAAAATCAATACCCACTCCGTGGAACTAGGCAAACACAGTCTTGAACCCAAAACCTCTCCGGGGGTGCTCAGTCAAATAACTTAAAGTCAGTACAAATCTGACCACGTTATTACCTAACTGAGTCTTTAACCCAAAACCTCTCTGGGGGTGCTCAGTTAAATAACTTAAAGTCAGTACAAATCTGACCACATTATTACCAAACTGAGTCTTTAACCCAAAACCTCTCCGGGGGTGCTCAGTCAAATAACTTAAAGTCGGTACAAATCTGACCACGTTATTACCAAACTGAGTCTTTAACCCAGAACCTCTCCGGGGTTGCTCAGTCAAATAACTTAAAGTCAGTACAAATCTGACCACGTTATTACCAAACTGAGTCTTTAACCCAAAACCTCTCCGGGGGTGCTCAGTCAAATAAATTAAAGTCAGTAAAAATCTGACCACGTTATTACCAAACTGAGTCTTTAACCCAAAACCTCTCTGAGGGTGCTCAGTCAAATAACTTAGAGTCAGTACAAATCTGACCACGTTATTACCAAACTGAGTCTTTAACTCAAAACCTCTCCGGGGGTGCTCAGTCAAATGACTTAGAGTCAGCACAAATTTAACAACGTTATTACCAAACTGAGTCTTTAACCCAAAACCTCTCCAGGGGTGCTCAGTCAAATAACTTAGAGTCAGTACAAATCTGACCACGTTATTACCAAACTGAGTCTTTAACCCAAAACCTCTCCGGGGGTGCTCAGTCAAGTAACTTAAAGTCAGTACAAATCTGACCACGTTATTACCAAACTGAGTCTTTAACCCAAAATCTCTCCGGGGGTGCTCAGTCAAATAACTTAAAGTCAGTACAAATCTGACCACGTTATTACAAAACTGAGTCTTTAACCCAAAACCTCTCCAGGGGTGCTCAGTCAAATAACTTAAAGTCAGTACAAATCTGACCACGTTATTACCAAACTGAGTCCTTAACCCAAGACCTCTCCGGGGGCACCCGATCGACTGTAGAGGTCAGTAAACATTTGACCAAATGACGTCACAAATTGGGCAAAAAACCTCTTCAAGAGGGTTGAAACAATCCATTGGTACGGGGGCATATCATATCAGAAAGCCGAAAGTAACTGTTTGATTCTTCATGCGCCAAAGGATCATTACAACCATATATAATTGAAAAATCCATAAACAAGCAAAACGTGTAAAATGTGATGTGCAAGCATGGTGTACAAACCAGAATATGCAGAAAAAAGTAACGACAAAGTTCAAAGTACAAGAACACAGAGCATTGATATGTCACATTCAAACACAGAAAGTCAACCTACATTGCAGTCATAAAGGTCACGGTGTACCAATATAAGGCAAGCATAGAAGTTAAACGCGAGGACCGGGACTCGCTTAATACAACCGGTCTAGACATAAAACCCACGAAGCCAAAAGTCATCAAGAGAAACAAGCTATGCCTTCGGGTTTTTCCTGGGGCGTCCTACCTTCCTCTTCACCGGGACAGACCTAGATGTAGAAACATCACCAACAGATCTCCTTTTGGATGGTCCCACCAGTTTAATGTCCCCTTTTGGAAGAGCAACAACAAGAGCATCTCGGTTCCTCAGAGCGCGGATCAGCTTAACCTTATCAGCCTCCAGAGCGGCAATGCGATCAAGACTCTCCCGGTAAAGTCTTTGAAGATCTTCAGCCAAACCATGCCAGCCATGGAATTTCCTCGCAATATGGTCTTTGAGCAAGTCCATTTACTTCTCGAATTGGCGCAGAGTATCTTCCATGCGCCCAATCAGTCTGGTTTTAGCCACCATGATATCGTAGGATGTTATCTGCCGATCACCATGCGATACCTCATAGTCGCAGGAAATCCCATACAAATCCCAATCAGGGAGCCGTTTAGCCAGCTTGGAATTGCAAGCCCTCAATGCATAAGGAGGCCTGTTTATAATCGATTGAATCTCTGAATAGGTGGGGGCAACAAGCATGGGAGAAGTCACTGAGGGTTGGCCAGTATTCCCTTCATCCAGATCGAAGCGTTTCTTCATCTTGTTGGGTGTTGGATCCATCCTTCATAAAAGGAAGAGAATGTTCATACATTTTTGTTAATTATGATGAATGAGCATATCACCAAACATGTATGTTTGAAGAACAAGTTACAAGGATATCATGTGAGTTCGAGCAGGGTCGGCCATGGCAAGCTAAAGCGCCTGGTCGCTACAAACCAGTCAAACCCCGGTTGCTCAAAATTAGTAAAGCACATGGTCACTTCTAAAACCAGGAAATACCTGGTCGCGCAAAACTAGCTCCTATTTGGTCGGTAAAAACATCATAGGGTTGGTCGTTCTACGATTAATATGAAAGCCGGTCACACAACAGGAAGAGACCATGAATGTTTAAAGCGAATGCATTGTGAAAACATCAAAAAATAATGGTTTAAGTGGAAAATCATGCATGCGCAAGCCATTTAAACATTTTCACAAATACATTGTGACCATCATCAAAGAAGAACTGCAAGGGTTTTTATTTCAAAATTATCATCCGCAAATTCAAATTGAACAAATTAGTTTCTATATTATTGACAAGCATTTCAATATACAAAGGATTTCAAATTCAAGGGTTCTACAATCAAGTTGCAATCATACACCAAAACTTATCCGAATATGGTTCAACCTCGAAGACTGTAGCTAAATTCAAAAAGACTACATTCATCATTCTCGAGTTAACAAAGAAATAGAAGCATATACCTGCGATTAAATTAACTAGTTGAAGAAGTTTGGACTGAATTTCCAGGTTTCGACGAGGTGCAGATTCGAGCACTTGACAGAGAACCGGGGAGAGTGATCGTGGATAGATTGTTTTCCCGGATTAAATTGGTGGAACAAAATGAAGATTAGAGAATTTTCGTCAGAGGGTTGCCGCCATTAAAATAAGAAATTTTCGGACTTAGGAAAAGTGAGGAACACCAAGGGTCAAAGGGAAGATATATAGCCAGGACGACCAACCACTTCGGTATTCACTCGAGAAAACCGACCCCTGCGAGAAACCGACCCCTGGTCGAAACCGTTCGATACAATCCATGGGCGTATAATATAATATTTCGAAGTCCATAGTTTTGCGTAAAAAATTATGGAACTACGAGGGGCAAAATCTTATCCATCTGAATTGATCGATTCATTATCAACAATTGTGTACGGGTCGGTTCTGTAATTCCCAAGAGGGGGTCGGTTCAGTGATCCTTAAAAGACGGCCGGTTCTGCAATGCCACGAAAATGGGTCGGTCTTGAAGATCTCAAAAAGTGTTCGGTTCTTTTGTAACCTTCGTTGAGTTCACTAATCATGAGGTTCTGACAGCTCCGCCCTGAATCAAAGCCACTGGTCGCTCCAAAGGCACAAGGGTCCTGGTCGCTCCAAATGCTCAAAGCCACTGGTCGCTCCAAAGGAACAAGGGTCCTAGTCACTCTAAATGTGGAAGGTCTCTGGTCACTCTCATCTCCATGCTGATTTGGTCGATCTCTCCGACCAGCCCCACGGGTCAGTCCGCTTTTTGGTTTCAGCTTCCTGGTCGTTCTTTTGCATCTGGTCGGTCCGCTCCGCATCTAAGCCTCCTGGTCGGTCCGCCTCGTTAATTCAGCCTCCTAGTTGTATTTTCTTCCAGCGAAGGCCCTTATTCGGTCAAAATGCTAGAAATGACCTGACAGCTGGTAACAACTGGCAGTGGCATCTTCGTAAACACCTGAAAAAACCGACCCGTAGCCTGAATCGAAGATTTCAGCCACTCCATCACCTATAAATAGCACGCTACCTCCACCATTTCGGGGGGACTTTTCTGGAAACAGGTGGAGGTGCTGCCAAATTGCTTTTTGGACTTCTTCAAGCATTCCAACATCTATTCTTCATAATCCAACAAAGATCAATGGAGCATGGAATCATGGCTTCAACAAATTATATATGATAGAGCTTAAGGTCGATGATCCATGGCAAAAGCTTGGTAATAAGGAGATTTCCTCGCTGTCCAAGATATTTCTCTACCATTTCCAGCAATTCAAATGGAAGGATGTGTGTAAGAGAAAGTTTGGTTGAATGTATGAGTGATCTTACCTTGTAAACAACTTGTTGATAATAAAATTCTCTCTTAAGAGTGGACGTAGACCTCCTCAAAGGTCGAACCACTATAAACTCTTGTCTTCTTTCTATATTTTGATGTTTTCATGTATTAGATATGGCCTCACATAATAAAAAAGGTATTCTTATGTCTTGCCTTTGAAAAGGTGACATGCTTCTTAAGCATCTCGCCTCCGATTAGGTAACGCGTTAAGCAATACTTTGGTTGTTTTGCCAAATTTTGGTGTAAACATAATGCAAGAGGGAAGGGTGATATGCTATGGTGGAAGGCAGTTGAAAGCCCACGAGAAAAATTACCCTACCCACGACTTAGAGTTGGCTTCCATAGTCTTCGCGCTTAAGTTGTGGCGTCATTATTTTGCTTGGAGAGAGGTTTGAGTTTATAGAGACCATAAGTCGCTAAAGTACTTGTTCTCTCAGAAAGATCTAAACTTGAGGCAACAAAGGTGGATGGAGTTTTTGGCATCCTACGATTTTGAGATCGCATATACCCCTGAAAATGGATCGTTGTAGCCAACGCCTTAAGTAGAAAGAAGTTGACTTTAAGTCCTTTGTTCGTAGAGCGGCAGAGTTTGGAGTATATATCTACCTTTGACTTCAGACCCTCTGTCGATTATGTACCCAGATTGTTGGCATCATTAGAGGTGCAACCTACACTTTTGGGTCGAGTTGGGGATGCACAGCAAGATGACCCACAGTTGGTTGAGATAGTAGGCAAGCTTATAGGAGGAGAGTCTTCGAGTCATCTTAATAGATAGGCTATAAATGAGAGAGGCTGGCTAGGTAGAGATGGGAGACTTTGCGTACCACAAGACGAGAGTTTGAAGAAGGAAATTCTTTAAGACTCACATCGCTCTAAGATGACCATACATCACCGTGGTGACAAGATGTATAGGGATATAAAGCGAGTTTTCTTTTGGGTCAGAATGAAGAAGGACGTGGCTGAGTTCATTTGTAGATGCTTAGTGTGCCAACAAGTCAAGGCGGAGCAAAAGAATCCCGGAGGTTTGCTCCACACTTTAGAGATTCTGCTATGGAAATGGGAAAGTGTTTCCATGGATTTTGTAGATGGGTTGCCAAGATCAAGGAAGGGTAATATGGGGATTTGGGTAACGTAGACAGACTTACCAAAAGTGCCCAATTTATTCCCGTTAAAAGTAGGAGGACCGCCGCATGGTTAGCATATGTTTACCTTCGAGAGATAGTTCGCCTGCACGGCATACCCTCTAGCATTGTGAGCGATAGAGATCCCATTTTAACAAGCGAATTTAAGAAAAGCTTACAAGAGGAGGTTGGAACACAATTGTGCTTAAGTACCGCTTATCACCCTCAGACAGACGGCCAAACCGAGAGAGTAAATTGGATTCTAGAAGACCATCTGAGGCTATGCATCCTGGAATTTGGAGGAACATGGAAAGAACATCTTCCATTAGTGGAGTTCGCCAATAATAACAGATTTCAGGCTAGCATTAGCATGGCACCTTTTAAGGCTCTTTATAGATGACCATGTCGATCACCTACTTGTTGGTGAGAATCCACGGGCAAGGTTTTGCTTGGACCCGACATGATTAGGGAGACTTCAGAGAAAATATACTTGATTCGATGGCGAATGAAGACGGTGCAGGACCGACAGAAGTCATATGCTGATAAGAGGCGAACCGATCTTGAGTTCAATACTGGGGACATGGTTTTTATTAAGGTGTCACTGTTGAGAAACGTAGTCCATTTTGGATCAGTAGGGAAGTTGGCACCGAGGTTCGTAGGACCCTTTCCAATTACGAAGAGGATTGGCCAGATGGCGTATAGAGTGAAGATGCCAGAGAAGCTCAGTAGTGTTCATGATGTGTTTCACGTTTCACATTTGCTAAGTTTTTACACGATACGGCGGAAGTGGTGGAGTCGAGCACGCTCAAAGAAGTGGGAATAAAGCGCAATGCCACAGTTAGATAAGCTCCTACACGTATTCTCGGATCAGAGGTCAAAAAGCTATGCAACAAAGAGGTCAAGTTGGTCAAAGTGTAATGGGGAGATGATCAAAGAGACACGACTTAGGAGACGGAAGACAAGATGGGTACGTTGTACCCTTTCCTTTATGAGGGTATGCTTCAACTTCTCCTCTTTCTACTGCTTTGTTGACAGTTGTCCTATCATTTAGTATTATCTTTGCGATGACATCTTCGATCTTTAGTTAGGAAGAACCCTATGGTTGCAAACATGTGTTTGAGACATGTTATGTTTGACGGATGCAAATGGATGCAAGTGGTTGCTAGTTGGATGCATGTACACACATATTAGGCACTAAATTGGCTCAATCACCTTCATGTTGCATATAAATTTGTGTGCATATCTAAATTAATGAATGTATAATGGTTGTGTTATCATATTGATGCTGCATTTTGATGAATGGTTGTGCACACATGTAGAAATAATATGTATTGATAGGATTCTTTCGCATACATAGTGGACGCATGGCACTATCGTGATTTGCATTAAGTAGGTCAGCTGAATCAGTAGACCGCCTAATTTTGCATTAGATAAGAAACATATACACACACTTTTTTCCATATGTTCATACGGCATTAGAAATCTTGTAAGGATAGTGGATGCCTGTGTTTGATGGTTGAGTAGATGGATGATTGGATGTTAGGATATACATTCTCCTTACTTGGAGATTTCGAGGGCAAAATCCTTTAAGGAGGGGAGAATGTAACACCCCGTGAATTTAAATATCAAAATTTAAGAATACTTAATTTCAAATATGAGAATTAAGGGAAACGCCTTACGCCATTGCGTTCGTCTCGGAATTCTTCTTGAGATAGAGTCCGAGTTTGTGTGAATCAGACATCGTATGAAGAAGTTATGGCCTTCCGAAGTTTTAGAATTTAAATAAATTAAAAGCAGCTCAGGTTCAGAAAATTTGAAATTCAAATTTCAAACAGGGAAGCGGGCTAGGCGGGAAAATTCCCACCCAAGGCCAGGTCGACCTCCCTGTACAGGTCGACCAGGGGGTCGACCTGCAAGTCGACTTCCCCTCCCTCTCCGGGAAGATCTGAAAGATGACGATATTTTGACTCATTGCTGAGTCATTAGGGCTGATGTGTTATTCTATCTTGACTAGATTGTCTTGATTGCTTCTAGGTTAATCTGACGGCTCTAAATTAATTAAAATTCTATATAAGCAACCTAACTCTCAACCTAAAATCACACTAATTCATACCAAGAGCCGCCATGCCGTCAATGGAGAACTTAGAGTAGGCGCCTTTCTCTTTCAACTCAAAAACAAGATAGAAGCAAGAATCAAAATCAAATCAAATCTAAATTAGGATAACAATTAGTCTACATCAAAGGCGAGCAATTCAGTTTCAGAATACAAATCCCAGAAAAACAAGACCGTTCTTTTGTTTGTGAGTATAATTTCTTTCACAAATTAATTAATTAATTTAATTGTGATAAGTTATAATTGGGATTATGAGAATATGACTTTAAATCATGTGATGTTATCGTTGACAGTTTTGTTATTGTGGATCTATTTCATATGTTGAATTGTACAGTTTAACTTGATTAATCTTATGCAAGTTTGGGATGTTAAATCATAAGTATATGGATCTTATGCAAGTTTGGGATGTTAAATCATATGCTAGTTTATGAATCTTATGCAAGTCTGTAGGTGGAATATACAAAAATTCATATGTGAATCATGTAGATACATATGCTAGTTTATATGCAAACATTTGTCATTAATTTACATGTTTAGATCCATATGCAAGTTCACATCTTTGTGTTTAGATCTATATTTAGATCTATGGCGGTACATAATTATGCAAATTTATGTTCTATATGCCCATTGCCTATGCTAGTTTTGTATGTGAATCACATGCTAGTTTGAATGATATTCATATGCAAGTTATAGGAAAACCATATCCAGATATGCAAGTTAATGATTACATGTTTAGATCTATATTTAGGGCCATGATAGTTTATGCAAATTTATGTATATCCATTGCCTATGCAAGTTATTGGCTATGCAAACTTATGTCATGATTCTTAGATCTATTTTATGTGTTATGCAAGTTGTGATGTTGCTTTTCTTTTTATAAGTTATACTATTCGCGAGTCTAACGTATGTCATATTAAAACGTACGAATAGCATGGGGACAATGGGAAAATATTAAATATATATAATTGTGAATTGGCATAAAATGGCCTTAAAGGCATATAATTAATTTGAGACATTAATTGGTATAAATTTATATATCTGAAACTATGGACATAATTTAGGTGACAATTATGAACATAAATTAATTTGGAATTTATTGAAAAATTTGAATAGGGATATTAATCCAATTTGGGGTTACATAATTATGTGTAATAATTAACCGCCTAAGACATGAGGTTAGACTCGTTTTTGGTATAAGATTGCCCGGACCCGCCCGACAAATCCATCAACCACAAACGGTAGTCTAATGTGAGAGGCCAAAGGCACAAATTAAATGCGTAACAATTGTAAAGATACGAGGTTAGACTCGTTTGCTGTATAAGACTTCCCGGACCCGCTCGGCAAATCCAGCAACCGCAAATGGTAGCCTAATGTGGGAGGTCTTTAGAAGTTTACAATTCTAATGAATTAAGTAACACTTAACCAGATAAACCTGTGGTGGGACATAGGGGTTAAGTGGGTGGCCTGGGTGGCATGTGAAATATGATTATAAACACTTAACCAAGTTGAAAACATGTAAGAAGACATGAATAAGAAGGGGTTAAGCGGGAAGTTCTAGTGGGGTCGAAGAATAGGTGGAAAGCTTGAGTCAAACATGGGGACCATATTCAAACCAGTAACCATTAAGTATCTTTGCGAGCTTGAGTTAGATCGAGGACGGGACACGCTTACTGGGTTTGATTGTAAGACGTCAAAACGGGTTAGCGGTGGGAACACAAGTCCAACGGGGTCATGTACGTGCGTGGGCCCGAGCTAGTAGGTAAGACGTTGTTTCATCGTGTAGATATAAGCCGTGCATCTTTAGTGGTATCGTGTTGCCACTTTGGCGAGTGATACACCCCACTGTGGGACCAACATTGGTATCTACGAGTTAGGGAGCTGATCGCATGGGGGTAGTGGGTACAACTAGTGGAGATAGGGGCAGGCAGCACCTATGAAGGCAACTAGGGGTACACGAAACTACCATTATCATTATTAAGTTCTATAGGCGGTATCAACTTTTAGGGTGACTAGTAATGGTGCAGAATAGTAATTATCCTATAGTGATTAGGAAAGAGATTAACGCCAGAATATTCCTCTTGTTTGCTTTGTCATGCCCACTTGTTTCACGATCATACCTTGTTTTACCAGTTTATGCCTTATCCTAATTACTTTAATAATTATATTGTTAAAGTTATTATACTCGCCAGACTTTACGTCTGACCCCCTTGTTTTTTCCTCTTTTCTTCCTTCCCCCCTTCCCCAAGGTTCTCAGGGTGGGACTAGTACTAGTGGAGCTTGATCTTCGATATCTTTCTCTCTCTTTTGGAAGTGCTTGGATTGCTGAAAGTAAAGTTCAACTCAGCTCTTTTATGGCTACTTGTGTTGGGGTTATGCTTTTTTACTTTATGTACACAGAAAACAATTTGTCAAGATGGATATTAATTGTACTTGGCTTTACTGTTGCTTTATGAAGTAGTTGTAATCAAACTATTTCTCCGCTGCAATAAAAGTTGTTTTAAAATTTTCAAGTACCAATATATGTATCCGTCTTGTTATATTCTGTTCTATACACTAATAATGCTCCATGAAAGTTAATGCATTCCCTTTGAGAGTGACATTAATGGACGTGGGGTGTTACAACTGTAGCTTGGCTGATGGCATATGTCATTGGGGAATCAAGTTCTAGTAAGTATAATTTTTTGGTTGATAATTAAGCTTAGAAAATATTTTTTTAGTTCAATTTTTACTGCTTTCCTACAAACGCATCTTATGGGAATTTTGATACCTATGGACTGTTTACATGATCGCGAAGGATCCAAAATTTGGTTCATGCTTAGCTATCTTTTGGAAAATCGCATAAGTTACATATATATATATATATATATATATATATATATATATATATATATATATATACGATTAACACTTGACTGAAATGCAAAATACAGAACTTACATGATGATCTCCCTCTCTTCCATGAATACACATCTTAGTCTTCTTTGTTAAATACGATGATAGAGTATATTCAGTGTGATATATAATTTAGGCCATTAAACTTTATAGTTTATACTAATAACTAAGTATCAAATATTAAAAATGAACCTGAGAAATGCTATGAGTTATGAATTATTAAAATTTGATGTTGATTCAAGTCCTTAAATTGCAAAATATTTATCATAAAACATGGATTGATAAAATATATAGTCCAGTGTGAACTAAACCTATCAAATCAGTTACCTTAGCATGCAAATATGTATAGAGTTTAGAGTATGATGCTAAGATAGTTTTTCTAGAATAAAATAGAACTTGGATAGCTACCTTTTTTTCTTTTTATTTATTTATTTATTTATGTTGTGGGTGTATTCTAAATTTGGAAATGGGAAGATCACCTCATGTTATAGGCAGTTGCAGATCACATATAATCCGGTTTTATATTATAATATTTGACCGTTTGTACACTGGAAGCATCAAGATGATGAAGTTGTATTTACTCATATACAGTATGATGCTAAGATTTGCCTGCACAAACTATGCTTTTCGTACCACTGTATAATTTATTGAAGGCCCGTTTGTATTTTCTTCAACGTTTAGATTACGCTTTAACCCAGCAGGTGCTTAATGAAAACTTACAATATTTTTCTCTTTAACGTGCAGCAATTTAAAAACTTATGGTCTGCAACTTATGTACATTTCATGGGAAGGTGTAAATTCTTTTTTTTTTCAAAACGCATGGTCTGCATGCCATGTACTTTTTTCAACGTTTATATTCTCACAGGTTTATGATAATGTTTTCCCAGTAAATTCTCTAGTATCAGGAAAGACCTCTGCTGCGTTATGTATTGATGTACCATTGTAGAAAATTATATTTGTTTGACAAGGAGTATCTGGATTGAAGTCCAGTCACAGACCATTAATAATATGATGATTATTTGTTAAAATATTTGTTTGACAAGGAATCTAATTCCAGTTCCTGTACAATTCATTTGTTAAAAAAGAAATGAACTACAGTTGGGATGATGTCATTTATACATTTCAATTATAAGCAAGTCCATTGTATTCAGTAAGCATAAGAACTTTTCCTCGTTGAGAGTTGTCTAAATTTTGAGAAAGTTCACCACTTCATAGTTGATGCTGCCTATGTTTTGATCCTGAAATTGAGGAATTTTTGTAGTAAACCCTGTTGTAATTTTTTATTTATTAAATGACCATTGTTTAAATCTACATCTTAACTGCGTTTTTCTTATCAAAATTCTTATATTTGATTATCAACCTTGTCCGTAGGTAATTAGCTTTTTTAGAGTGAAGACCATGAGAAATTTCTGAATTATATGTAAACTTGTTACGGTACTTGATATTTGTTAGTTTATTATGTAAACTTGTTGATGAATGTTTGTGATATGTGAATTTGCTAATTTTGTCAACAATTATCTAAATGGATATGGAAAATACTTATGTTACTAATTTGTTCTTTGTTATTTTAGTATGATGATTATATGATATATCGATTGTTGATGCAAATTAGATTTTTATGCAATTGGTTCTGATTAATATGGTTATTATATAATTGATTGCTGGAAATATATCATTGGCCATTAATAGAATATAGTACCATTTAAAATATGAAACAAAACAATAATACATTATAGTAGCGTTTAATAAACGCTATAGAAACAAACATAAAATACCATTTGGATTTTTAGTTGCAAAAAATAAATGCTACAAAAAAGTAAAATTTGACCCGCGTATTAACAAGTAGCAGCGTTCAATAACCGCTACGGAAACAAATGTAACATACCATCTGAATTTTTAATGACTAAAAATAAACGCAAAAAAAAGTTTTTAGTAGCATAGAATAAATGCTACATAAAAGAAAAACATGACCAACATACAAACCTTTGGTAGCGGCTGGAAAACGCAACTGCATTGAAGATCTGGTAACTTTTATCGAAACGCAACAAAAATAATGGACGTTTAGTTGCGGGACCTGTAGTAGCATTCACTAAAATGCTACCAATATAATTTGGTAGCATTTTTCAAATGCTACTAAATGTATTTTCTGGTGTAGTGGTTATTAGCTTACAGGGTTTAAATAGAACAACACACAGAATCACATATAAATAAAAATAAAAATACATAGTATATCTCATAGTGAATTTTATATACCAAATCAGACTTATACAAAATTTCATATATAGTGGAAGATATTTAAATACAATACAAAAATTTTGAATGAATAAAAGCTTTACAGTTTTTATGAGCGTGTGTGTATATGTCTTCATGTTCCTCTCTGGTTTTGCGAGCCGAATATCTGGAGGTTTGGAACACTTAGGACCTGACCCAAGCATTCCATGCAAAACACTGAACACTTGAGTCAGGATTAAACTTATTTCAAGTAAGTCACTTCGTAGTAAAACATAAATACAATTGTTTAATCCCAACAAATTATTAAATAATTCGGGTATAGCATCAATGAACTGCCGGAACATATACAAAAGGAATGGACTGATTGCATGCATCAATAATAATAATAATAAAGGTGGCAGCTAGAGTTATACATGGTGTAACAACCCGGAAAATTAGAACCAACTAAAAAAATTCATTTTTAGAAATTTTGACAGAAAATGTGCCAAAATTTAAAAATTCCATTTTTAAATAATATTAAAGCTATTAAAAATAGTCATTTTACGAACGACCTCCGTTTTTGACAAAACCATTTTTGTTGGATCTAGAATGTCAAATTATTGCTAAGTTTAAATTTCCATAATTTTTGGAATTAATATATGAGCTTGGTAAATTAAAATGTGTTTGGTAGTTTCTATTGAATAGGATCGACCTAGCTTTGAATGCAAGACCAGTTGTGCGACCTATTCAAAGAATGACGTTGGAAGAGAAAGAAGAACTAAGCAATCAAACTAAACAGCTCTTGTGGAAAGGTCTGATCAGGCGTAGCTTCTCAAATTGGGGTGCAGCAGTGGTATTTGTTCTGAATTCATACGGTACTCTCAGATGATGTGTGGATTACCGAGATCTCAATAAGCAGACCCTGAAAAACAAATATCCATTGCCGCGTATTGTTGATTTATTAGACCGCTTGAATGGAGTGCAAGTGTTCTCTAGGATGGACCTAGCTACAGCTTCCATCAATTGCGCATTGCGGAAGAATGTCTTCCTTTGACAGCTTTCAGAGGTCCAGACTTATTCTTTGAGTGGTAAGTAATGCCGTTCAGCTTATGTAATGTTCCTGCTTACTTTGTCGATCCGATGAACAGAGTATTCCGCGATGTCTTGAATAAATTTGTGTTGGTCTTCATTGATGACATCTTAATCTTCTCTAAATCCAATACTGGGCATGAAAAGCATTTGAATGAAATTTTGGAGTTTCTGAGAAAGAATGTATTAAAAGCCAAATTTTCAAAATTAATATTCTAGCAAGAAGAAGTAAAGTTCCTCGTTCATGTCATATCGAGGAAAGGAATTTCAGTAGATCCAGGCAAGATTTCAGCCATTTGAGTTTGGCAGCAGCCTAGCACTTCTACAGAAGTCATAAATTTTCTAGGATTGCCTGGCTATTATTAGAAATTTGTTAATGATTATTCGAAGCTATCCTGTCCATTGACGAAGCTTACAAAGAAGCATATGAAGTTTCGCTGGACACCCGAATGTGAGGCAGATTTTTAAGAGATAAAATTGCAGTTGACTATTGCTTCCGTATTGACCATTATTGATGGCAATCAAGATTTGACAGTCTATAGTGGTGCTTTAATTGAAGGTGTTGGGGCGGTATTAATGCAGAGAGGCAAAGTAGTTTCTTATGCTAGCCATCAGTTGAAGCCGCATGAGAAGAGATATCCTACTCATGATCTTGAGTTGTTAGCCATCGTGTTTTCTTTTAAGATATGGAGGCACTATCTTTTTGGTGAGAAGTTCGAATTATATACAGATCATAAATCATTGAGGTATCTATTCACCCAGAAGGACTTAAATTTGAGGCAACAACATTGGTTAAAATTTCTTGTGGCATACGATATGGACATCTTGTATACTCCAGGGAAAGCCAATGTTGTACCTGACGCGCTTAGCAGAAATAATGCGATCATCACAAATCTTATCATTAAACCTTCATTAATTGATAAGATCTCTGCTCTTCAGAAAGACAATAAGTTTATTCAAATGATTAGCGAATGAGTTCGAAAGGGTGAAGCTTCAATCTTTCAAATTGATAGCAAGGGGACTCTAAGATTGCAAGGGTGAATCTGTGTGTCGGATATTCCCGAGCTCAAAAGAGAAGTAATGGATGAATGTCACAAATATAAACTTAGCATCCATCCAGGAGTAAGTAAGATGTATCACCATCTAAAACGCACATTCTGGTGGAAGGCGATGAAAAGAGACATTTCCATATATGTTAGCAGGTGTTCTACTTGCCAATAAGTCAAAAGCGATCAACAGAAGCTCGCAGGATTGTTGCAACACTAGAGGTTCCAAATTGGAAGTAGGATAAAATTTCTATGGATTTCATTGATGGCTTGCCCTAAACCAGAAAAGGCAATGACAATATATGGGTGATCGTCGATCGTTTCACGAAGACCGCCCATTTTATTCCTGTCCGATCTAATAGAACAGCTCGAAGTCTGGCGTAGATTTATTTCAGAGAGATTGTCAGACTACATGGAGTTCCCAATAGAATTGTTAGTAATCATGATCCAATATTTGCTAGTAAATTCTGGGAAGCATTCCAAGAGGGGCTGGGGACAAAGTTGAATCTGAGCACCGCTTATCATCGTCAGACAGTTGGCCACACTGAGTGGGTGAATCGTATACTAGAAGACTTGTTGCGAGCATGCATTCTTGATTTTGGCGGGTCATGGGAGGATCACTTGCCTTTGGTTGAGTTGTCTTATAATAACAGTTACCAAGCAAGCTTGCAGATGTCTCCATTCGAAGCATTATATGGCAGGCCATATAGATCTCCCGCATGTTGTGTGGAACCAGGAAATCAGTTAGTATTGGGTCCCAACATGATTCGTAAATCATCAGATAAATTCGATTTCATTAAGAAGCGACATCAGACAACTTAGAGCCGACATAAGAGCTTTGCATATTCAAGAAGAAGGATTTAGAATTTTCTGTTGGAGATCATGTATACTTGAGGGTTTCCCCATTGAAAGGAGTAGTTCGCTTCGGTAAGACTGGGAAGTTGGCACCTGATTCGTTGGTCCATTTCCTATTCTCGAAAGAATTGGAACTCTCGCTTACAGGGTTCAGTTGCCTGAATAGTTTCCTGAATAGTTGCCAGGGGTGCATGATGTATTCCATGTGTCTCAACTCCGGAAGCATGTACATGATCCAGACTTGGTTGTGGAGGAAGCAACTGACACGACCCGAACTTCCCCGTGAAGGAAGGAACGGATTGAGTTGAGAACAAGCCACATCGGGACACAAACAGAAGAACATTTCATTGCTTATTACAACAATTCCATCAGAATACAAGAATATACAGAGTATACATGAATAATATACAGAACAAAGAACATCGGAGATTACAATACATTACAGAGCAGCGGAAAGAAAATATACATTACATAACTGAAAGAGATAAACAGATACAGAGTTTCCGGATATCGTTCCAGTTGTAAACCAGGATCCTAAGAATATAAATCTGCAAAACCAACCGCGTGGAAAATAGGGGCACCCCGAGTTTAGGTTATAACAATAAACTCCAGGTAAATCATGTGACTGGTGTGAGAACTAAAACAATTATTTAAAATTTTACTCTAAATCAGATATATCATGGGACCATGCCGTATAACACGGAACGGGTTTCCTCCCAAGAATGCCAGTGCATATAACAAAACAGCACAACGCTTTTTGGAAAAATGAAGCTATTAAAAGACCCAGGTCCTATTACATAATGCAGCGCAAGCTGGGGGATGGGGTTTTCCCTTATAATAGCCAAATATGCTTGTTACGTTAAAACAGATCATTTGATACTATTATAAGTGCATAGTTTATAAAATAACTTCAAATATAAATGTATCAATCTTAGGCGGCATGGGTACCATATATGATGTCGCCAATACTAGACTCTTCAATCAAAGTCGCAAATTTCACATATTTGGAAGTTGGATTTCCGTCTGTGAACCAACGAAAGGGATCGTCCTTACCGCTTCGAGACAATCTAGCCCATGTCTTAGGTCAGAGCTCGAGTGACCTTTGGATCGTCAGGGCCACTCCACTCGATGTGGATTGAAATGCTTGAACACTATGTTTCCCTGCCCTACGGGGCGTAAATGAGCCAAATGACTCCATTGGCCCTGGATCGACCTATATAACTGAGGCTCCTCGCAATCCATCATCCATATAAGTAAAATGTCAGGGCGTGCAAAACGTTGACACCACTCCTAGTTAGAAGGAAACACATGCCGTCCCTGATGTCCTCTCCCATTTCTGGTTCACGCCGGTGTGTGAGGCTCGCGGATTAACGCTACACAAAGCTATGCTATATTAAAGCCATTCTTTGATCATCAACCATAAGACTTTGCTTTACAACAGAAGCCTTGATCATTTGCATCTCAGCATGCCATACAGGAAATTCACGCTATGCAACTGATGTCTATCAATCACATAGAATGAAATCCAATGTCAAGCACACATCCATTTGCAAGTTCATTCTGGATCTGAACGAAACCGAAGGCACCTTGTTCCTCCCCCACATGTCCAATACAGGGGGTAGGCCCTCACATATCTGTCAATCTCCAAGTACGTCTGGATGATCACCACTTATTACCTCGCCTTGGGTGTACAGCCCAATCAAGACATCAGTAATCATCCAAACGATGTGAAGACCTCTGGTTTTCAACCACCGTCTTCATCCTCGAAATATCATCGAATTAGTTATTCAGAATGGTATAGTTGGCTACCTTTTGGACCAAGCCACCAAGGTTCATATAAAGATAATATGGATCTACACATGTCAAAACCATTAAAGATTCGATCTAGTCTTCCTATCTCCCTCGGATCGTGACGCTACTACACCCCCCCCCCCCCCCCGCGATCGCAGCTCCCTACCGCAATCTGATCCATCCACACTTGAGTCATTACCACGATCCGATCCCTGAAGCTGAAGATGAAGGCCACGACCAAGTCATCCACGACCCGAAGATGAAGTATCTTATGCCACCTGTCCATAACTATCATTTTGACCATTTTTCCATCAGGCTACGAACCCGTCCGAGATCGTCGGGATTTCTGACACGTATGACCATGATTCGCCTGAAGAAATCAGCTATAAATAGTCCCAGATTTGGAATTTTTGGGGATCTTTTGGCAGTTCGTAGCTCTGATTCCACCATTATCATATCTCCCTTATTTCTACTCAGAGTTATCTTGAATTTACCGAGTGAATCAATATTGTAAAAGTAAGGTTGAGAGATAAATCATTTATTATACTCGAATCTTATGTATAATCATTGATATAAAGTGGACGTAGGCTCCTTAACGCCGAACCACTCTTGCTTTTTCTTGCATTTTTTCTGATATTAATCTCCCCCAAATTAAAACAATTCTGGTGTTAGACCCAATTTTGGATCTATCATTTTGGTGCTTTCATTGGGAACCGAGCTCTCGGCGTATTGGATTGTAGTTCTATTGTTTGGATAGTAAAGTCCGAAGAAAACAGTCCAAAACTCCACTATTTCGATTTTTGAAGATTTCAATAAAGCTCAAATATCATGGCTGGAAAGAAGTCTAAGGAAGTATGAACTTTACAGGCGAATGAACTTGCAAACGAAGCAATTGAAGAAAGCGTGCATGAACAGGTTGAAGAAGAGCTCACGGATCGTGGTAATGTAGGGGCGATCCGATCCAGTGATGGTGTAACGAACCAGACAGCTGAAGGTGTTACTACCCGATCGCAAGACCACGCCGCGATCCCTCATGCACCTATCACCACGAACCGACTTCAAGGGGGTACCACGAGCCACTAGCCTAGGCGGACCACGATCCAAACTGAAAATCAGACTACTACCTGACCTGAGAAGGAAATTATGGCTCGTTCCGCTTGTGCCGGTACTTCTGCTCAACCCGGTTCAAGTTCCTTGCGTATAAGAGAAGTTGAAGATGACCTGTTTGACCCTTCTGCTCCAGTTACCGAAGGACATCTGACTCGGATACTTGAAGCATTGGATTGGCAAACTGATGAATTGGCCGCTCAAAGTCAGGAGAGCTCGTTGCTGCGCCAGAATATTACTGCCTGTGGCGGACGAATTGCCGATATTCAAAGGCAGGTTTCGCCACCTCCAGCTTACCCTTTATCCCCGGAACATACATCTTCGTCTGAAGAACCTCGGAGAAACCGGTGATGGCCTCCATTGGAAAGGGCTGAAAATATAGAAGTTCTTAATCCAGAAACTAATAACTATAACTTAAATGAGCCCATCTTGCCGCCTAGGAATGGAGGCGTTATTGATCCTGCTCAGAATCGATTTGTTTCTCTTGCTCGTCGTGTGACTGATCGCGACAATAAGGGGCAATGGGGTTCTGTCCAAGACCCAAACCTTGCACCAGCACGTCAAAGAAATGCTAGAGGGGCTCATTGGGCAAGAAGTGCTGACCCCAAATCCACTTTGACCCATGCGGATGTCGAAGACATGATCAGGAAAATGATGGTGGAAAGTCGCGGACAAAGAACCGAAGATTGAGGTATAGGCCGAAGTCATTCGCCTTTTACAGATGACATTTTAAAGGTTCGATTCCCGAGGAAATTTAACATGTAATTCATGAACCGTTATGTGGGAAAGGCTGATCTAGTTCAGCTCCTGATGAGATATTCATGTTATATGAATGCAGCTGCCGCTTCCGATGCTGTGAAGTGTAAGGCGTTCCCGATATTCCTGGAGGATATGGCGTTAATGTGGTTCACTCATTTGCCAGTGCGATCGATCTCCAGTTTTAGGGAATTAAGTGAACAATTTGTAAATCAGTTCCGATTATATACCCAGAGATCTAAGAATGTCATTGAGTTGTCCCTCATTATGCAACGTCCGGACAAGTCTTTGATGTCCTATTTATATCGCTTTAGTTTAGCGGTCACAGAGGTTAGAGATCCCCATGAACAAACTGTTTTGATGGCTTTGATTGACGGAGTGGACAAGGATACCGAGTTTGGAAGATACCTGGCCGGTAAACCACCGTTAACCAGAGAGATATTTTACGAAAAGGCCAACATCCGCATTCGTCGATAGGAAATTCATGCCAGCCGAAAGAGGATGGCTGCTGATAAGGAGGATATCCCAAGTAATGTGGCCATTAAGCAAATGGGAGATAGCTCAGGAAAAGTTGAAGTTAATATCGGGAACAAGAATCAAGGCAATGGTCGCCAATCGGGGAATAGTAAAAACAATAATCGGAAGAGAAATCGAGGAAATGACTCTCAGAGAAGATCTCGGCCCAAACCGTTTGAGAGCTTCACACCGTTAAATGATATGTTGGAAAACATCTTCCTGGATACATATAATGTCCTCCAATACAAAAGGCCTCCTCTGAGAGATTCGACGGAAAAAGAGAGTGAAACTGGGAAATCCTGTCTTTTTCATTAGGTTCATGGTCATTCTACAAACGAATGTCGTCATTTGAGGGATGTGATTGAAAAATTGCTCCGAGAAGGAAAGCTTGATTAATATAAGGTGACTCCTAGGGACAGGGGGCAAGCCGTACAAGCCCCGAACCAAAGCCAACCTACTGCCAAACCAATGGCTCAGCAAACAGGAAAAAAATATGTTATCAATACCATAGTTAGTGGGCTTCATCTGGCAGGGCACAGTTTCAGAGCTATGGATCAGTACGTGAATGTAGCTAAACAGCATTTTGAAGTGGGGGAATGTAGCAACCCCGAGGATAACGCTCCGGTTAAACAACAAAAGACGATGTCTGATGATGTCATATTTCGCGAGCGAGAGAGTATTTGGGTTCACTTCCCAATCGAAAACCCATTAGTGGTCACCATCACCAACGGTCCAGCTATAGTTCATAAAGTTTTAGTGGATAACGGGAGTTCGGTCAGCATTTTGTTCAAGAAAACATTCGACCAAATGAAACTCGAGCCAAAGGATTTGAAATCATGCGAGGGTTGGATATGCGGATTTAATGTAGCCTCGACTGCTCCAATGGGATATGCGGAATTGTCAGCAACCCTTGGGGAAGGAGAACGCCAGAGAGTGAGAATTCTCCCCTTTGTAGTCCTGGACATTGAGTCATCATACAATGCCTTTTTAGGCCATCCAACCCTAGCCAAATTTAGGGCCTACATTGCATCCTGGTGCCTATTGTTGAAGTTCCCGACGGATGCCAGCATAGGCATAGTCAGAGGAGATCAAGTTGTTGCACGAGCATGCTACATTGCAGAGTTAAAATTGCTCCGCAAAGGGAAAGATGTAGAAACAAAAGGTGGTTCTTCCCCTCCGAGGGAGGAATAGTCATAGCAACTAATGAAAATACCTTCTTGAGGGTCGCCCAGAGAGTTTCCCAAGGACGTAGATCCCAGAGAGGATGAAGAGCCTGGGAGAAGAATGGCGACTCCCAATGAAACGACTATGGATGTACCATTCGATGACAGTGACCCAGAGAAGGTCCTGAAGATGGGATCCTAGTTGGATCCTGCTCGAGCCAAAGAATTAACAAATTTCCTGAAAGCTAACTTTCATGTATTCGCCTGGACCCATGTGGACGTGTGTGGAATATCTCCCTCGATTATGAGTCATTCATTAAGCATCAACCCGAAACATCCTCCTGTCAAACAGAAAAGGCGAATGCTTGGCCTAGAGAGGTCTGCCGCCTTGAAGGAAGAAGTTGAAAAGCTGAGGAGTAATGGAGTTATTAAAGATTCAACATACCCTTACTGGATTTCAAACGCTGTTTTGGTAAAAAAAGGCCAATGGAAAGTGGAATACATGCATCGACTTCTCAGATCTAAACAAAGCCTGCCCAAAGGACAACTTTCTGTTACCTCGAATTTATCACTTGGTAGATTCAACCGTCGGTCATGAACTTCTTTCTTTTATGGATGCATACTCAGGGTACAATCAAATCCCCATGCATGTCCAGACCAAGAGCGTACCAGCTTCATTACTGATTTGGGATTATACTGCTATGTGGTGAAGCCTTTCGGTTTGAAGAATGTCGGTGCTACATATCAGCGATTGATGAATAGAATGTTCTACAACCAAATCGGGAAAACGATGGAAGTATACATTGATGAGATGTTGGTACAGTCCAAACAATCATCTGACCATACTACTGATTTGGCAGAGATGTTTGGGATTATCCGGAAATATGGGATGAAACTGAATCCTTTGAAATGATCATTTGGTGTAGCATCCGGAAAATTCCTAGGATTCATCGTTAGCTCGTGTGGAATCGAAATTAACCTAGATCAAAATACAAAAATCTGGAATATCCAAGAACCAAAGTAGATTAAGGATGTCCAAAGCCTCGCCGGAAAGGTGGAGGCGCTGAGTAGGTTCATCTCCAAAGCTACAGATAAATGCACCCCGTTTTTCGAGCTGATAAAGCAAGGCAAGAGCAACTTTAAATGGACTCCCGATTGTATAGAAGCATTCCAAAATCTATTGAACCATCTGTAAAGACCCCCGATATTGTCTAAGCCTGTGGATCACGAGGATTTATTTTTGTGCTTGGCAGTGTCATCTCACGCAATCAGTTCGGCTTTGGTAAGAGAAGAGGATAAGGTACAAAGACTAGTGTACTATGTGATTAAGAAATTGGCGGCCACAGAACATAATTATCCAAAAATAGAAAAGCTGGCGTATAGCCTACTAATTGCATCTAGAAAACTTTGCCACTACTTCCAGGCTCATCCCATTAGTGTGTACACGGATCACCCACTAAAGCAAGTTCTGCGAAGGTCAGAAGCATCAGGAAGGTTGCTCAAATGGAACATCGAGTTGAGTCAATTCGACCTGAACTTCCAACCCCGAAGGTCGATAAGAGGGCAGGGACTTGCAGATTTTATAGTAGAGTTCACCATCCTAGAAGATGATGTAGTAACCGAAGAGGATGATCCGCCAAAGCTACTCCTCGACCCTAATGCCTGGAAACTATACACTGATGGAGCCAAAAATGACAGACAATCTGGCGCCGGAGTGCTTCTCGAAACTCCACAGAAACGGTTAATATATTATGATCTTAGACTGGAGTTCCACGCCACTAATAAAGACTCCGAGTACGAAGCCCTAATTACTGGGCTGGAACTCGCAAAGGAATTGGATATCACAAAGCTAGACAGCTTTTGCGATTCCAAGATAGTCGTAAAGCAGGTCACTGGAAAGTTTCAGGCCAAGAGTCCAAGGCTTATATCATACTAGAAAAAAGTGAAGAAGTTGCTCGATGGTTTTGACCACCACAACATATCTCATATTCCCCAAACGGGGAATCAAAAGGCAGACAAGTTAGCGAAAATGGCTAGTTCAGATAATCCTTAAGATACAGAGCTGGTCCCCATTGAAGTACTACAGTCTCCTAGCATAGATTAGATGGAAGTTGATCCGGTACTAGAGATTGAACCTGAGAGGGGGTCATGGATGACTCCTCTAAAGAATTTTTTGATAAATGGAATTCTTCCAAGAAACAAAAGTGAAAGGCGTGCAGTTATATGAAAAGCTTCCCGATACGTGTTGCAAGGCAACGTCTTATACAGACAAGGTTTCTCGATGCCCCTCCTCCGGTGCATCGCCCATGATGACATCAAGCGTGTGCTGAAAGAGGTCCACGAAGGCGAATGTGGTGATCACACTGGAGGGCAAACGCTGGCGAAGAAGATATTGAGGTACGACTATTTCTGGCCTACCTTAAACAAGGATGCAGCCAAGTATGCACGACGTTGTGACGCTTGTCAGAAATTTTCCAAGATACCTAGGGCGCCACCAAGCTAAGTGAAGACAATGACAAGCCCGTGGCCTTTTGCTATGTGGGGGATTGACATTATTGGGAGCCTTCCCATAGCCAAGGGTGGACCAAAGTTCGCTATTGTGGCCATGGATTATTTCACTAAATAGGTAGAAGCAGAGCCTTTGACCACGATTACAACCAAGCGAGTGATCAATTTTGTTGTCAAGAAAATTATATGTCGGCTTGGGATTCCAAATGTCGTCATAACCGATAATGGGACCCAATTCGTCAGTACCGAATTTCGAGATTTCTGTTAGAAGTATCATATCAAGAAAAGATACACCTCTGTGGCACATTCGCAATCGAATTGACAAGTCAAAGCGACAAACAAGTTGATTAAATCTATTCTAAATAAAAGATTTAAGGGGGCCAAAGCAATGTTGGTTGATGAATTACCCTTGGCACTATAGGCCTATAGGACAATGTACAAGTCAGCGACAAGTCACACCCCGTTTTCCATTGCTTTTGGAGCTGAAGCGGTCATTCCTGTCGAGTTGGAAGTACCATCTCATCGAACCACTTATTATGATCCGATGACCAATAATGAGCTGCTCCTTGAGCCTTTAGACATGGTTGAAGAAAGAGGGATGAAGCCGATCTATGCGCCTCGAGGCATAAGCAACAAGTTGCTCGGTATTACAACAAGAAAATCTGATCTCGAGCCTTCGAACCCGGAGACTTGGTTCTAAAGAGCGTCTTTCCAGCCCTATTACATATGGGCCCAAAATGGGAAGGACCGTACTCCATTTTACGAAGGCTTGATAATGGAAACTTCAAGCTAGCAACCGTGGATGGAGATGAAATCCCTAGAGTGTGGAATGCCCAGTATTTGCGACCTTATCTGACATGAAATTGTCAGTTTTACTCTTTTGTTTTTAGGACCATGTAAGCAGGCTCGACTTGCCTAGAAAAGTCTGGTTACTTGAACAAAAGTTTATAAAGTGGGCGTAGGTCATGATTCGACCGAACCACTATAAAAATATCGCGTGTCATTTACCTTTTCTGCATTGTTTCCTGTCTACTCTTTTATTTTCTTTAAAATAGATCATTACCATTTTGAGATTTGTTTTAAGCTAGGCAGTGATCACAATATACCTAATTCAAAACACCATCTGTCAGATCGAAAGACTAACGGTAACTAAAGCTCCAAAAGGTGCGGCGAGGTAAATCACACTACTGCTTGCACTTTAACTCTCGAGATTAGGGAGAGAGTATAAAGGACCCATAAATAACGTCCCTAAGGCGTTCAGGTGCACCGCGATAAAACCGCCTTGATAACACTCTAACCCGCTGAAGGATCAGGAGAGTATAAAGGCGCTAGAGACTTAGCGCCCCAGAACTTCTGCCCCGCTAAAGGATCGGTGAGCAGACTAAGAATCAAGCTCGAACTCTAACCCGCTGAAGGATCAGGAGAGTATAAAGGTGCTAGAGACTTAGCGCACTCGAAATCTAACCCGCTAAAGGATCGGGAGAGTATAAAGGTGCTAGAGACTTAGCGCCATAAGAAATCTTACTCCGCCGAAGGATCGGAAGAGTATAAAGGCACGATGACATATGCCACTCAAGGGATCCCATCCCACCACATGAGTGGGGACAAGAATGAAAAAAGGGGCCTGAACCCCTCATTTCCAGGAATGGGGGGCAGCACATATATGACTCTAATCAATCCTCAATAAGCCCTGGCCAGGCACTATATTAATGATTGATTGGGGGCATGTGCATATGACACTTTGCATGTGTGAACACTACACGCTTACTTAATAAACAAACTTTTCAATGATTATCATTCATGACTTCAGTATTTACTTATGATTGTTTCAATAACGATTATTTTTACATTTTGTGAATTACGATAATAAACGCTGCAAACATGGTAAACTTGCAGTTACACAATGGTGTAAAAGAATTAGATTTTCATTCACTAAAAGAAGGTTTACAAGAACAAGAAGCTAAACAAAAGTGAGGGTCACTCCCACAACTACATTTTTTGGCCAGTGGAAAGCCTAAAGGCAAAAAATATGAGCCTATATGTGCATTCTATTTACGCTTGGGAGACTACTTTTCCTTCTTATGTTTCTCCAACTCCTCTCTTCCAGCATCATAGCGGTCACTCTTCTTCCTCTTTCTCTTATCAACAAGAGACTTCGCAGGAGAACTAGAAGGTTGGGAGCCAAGCTGAGTAGTTATTGATTTGGAAGAGAATCTTATAACCAACCTAGTTTTGGGGTCGACTTCAGAGATAGGGGGCACGTATACAGGGTCTTGTTCCCCCTTCTTAAGAACCAACTGCTTTTCTTTCCTAGCCTTCATGTCAGCCAAGGTTTCACTATCGTCATCCTTGGCCGCATCTGTGATGACAACTTCCACTTCCTCATCTCCGTGACCACCATCTGTGTCTTGCAAAACCACAATAACCTCAGTGTCTGCAGGAGCGCCGGTGCCGGATTCCGCGGGTACTACGGTGACCTTCTCACTTGTTGTACCCTCGGTTTTCGTTGGAATCTCAGAAACTTCAACAACATTGCCTAAGGGGACATCAACTTTCTCTACCACTACATTCTCCTATGCATCTTTCTCGACCGGTTTGATACCTACACCATGAGAGGCAAATCTTAGTGAATTGAGAGAAGAAGTGGCCATATCAGTTGCCTGTCTCGTGAGACGATGACAAGCTACGGCTGCTTTGATGAATTGTGGAGAGAACATGGAGATACCTTCAGCCGACTCATCGCCCGGATTTGTAATGGTGGCTCTGACAACTGGAGGGGTTGGAGCCAAGGGAACCAACGGATCATCAGGGTTATATTCCTCGACTTCGGAGGTTTTGGGATCGACCACCGAGCTCGAGCCTTCGTCAACCTTATCCTTGCCCTTGAGCTTAATCTTCTCCCTCTCGATCTCTTCATGGATTAGTCGTCTGCCTTTCTCCAAAGCCTTAAGTTCTTCACCTCTGATTAAGGTCTGCATCAGCTGGTTTTCATCAATCTCGTCGACCATCAATCGCTGCTTCTCGCCTTCGACAATTGCATCCCATACATTGGCCAGAGTAACATGATAGTCCGGAATAAAAGAGATGTCTCGAGTCTTGATGACTTGTCCAAAGAAGTCGAACAACAGTTCCTCAAAACCAGCTATCTCTTTCTCTTTTTCAGCAAGTTTATCATCAACAGCAGTGGTCGTTTCAAGCGCATTATTAGCGTTACTTTCAGCTAGAGCTGCACGCTCCTCATCTTGGACAAGTTGATCATTTAAAACTCCTTTTTCTTTTTTGGCAAGAGCAAGGTCGTCTTTTAAGCTCTCCCTCTCTTTATCCATGGCAGCTTTCTCAGCAGCAAAGCGTTCCTATGCTGTTTTCAGTTCATTTTTAATTGCCCTAAGATCTTCCACTTCCTTCCTCAGAGCCACCCATTCCTGGCTGTTTGACTCAAGATCGTTGCAAAAACGCTCCCTAGCACTTTCCAGCTTAGACCTGTAATTCTCTGCATCTTGCCGAGCTAAAGCCAGTTGGGCCTTTTCATCCTCTAGTTCTTTTTCCGTTTTACTCCTAGCCCTAGCATCATTCTCAATTTTCACTCGGGACCTGGCCGCGTCCGTTTCTAGGCGACAGATGGCATCTGAAAGATGAAAGGCATGCTTGTTCATTACCCCATATTGTTTAACCACATGGCATACATACCCAATCACCTTTATGTCCCAATCCTCGGGGACCGGTTCAAGATCCGAGACAAACATCATCCTCTCAAAGAAAATATCAGGGAATTGCTTTCGCAAGCACTCCAGCCTGGCCTGAATTTCAGAATTGGGGGCAATATTATGTGCAACTATGGTATCCAAGTCGTGCTCACTAGAGGAAACATGAGATGCCTTCCTCTTTTCCACGATCTTTCCCTCATCTTTGTTTTTGTCCTTTGGCTCGGGGTGTTTTTTAGAAGACTGGATATGAGAAGGCGTACTTTTCGGAGGGGTCAAATCTCTAGGAAGTTGCTTATCCCCAGCCAGTAGCAATGGACGACTGTGAGGCTTTCCAGAACCTTGCTTTGATGAAGATCGAGATCGTATAGAATAAGATTGATGAGAATCTCGGGGCCGATGACTATCTCTTCCCCGACTATCACTACGAACATGCTAGGGATTTGGAAGGAGGCTTGGTGTGCCCTCACGAAGGGAACGATAAGAACAAGACCGTTTACGAGACATTTCCCCTACAAAAGAAATAAGTGCATGTTAAAACTATGAATGTCAGTGATATAAGAGTGTTACGATAAATGGTGCATGTGATTTGTGCATCCCGTGAAATCTCACTTTAATGGACTAGGGCCCAGATTTAGGCTCGTTTGTGTGAATCCTTTCTCTCCAACTGGGGCATTCATCTCCTTAAAGATAGGAAAAATTAGTTCCCCTCTGAAGTCTTCCTGAGTATAGATATCATCTGGTAAAGGAATCTTATTCAATTCCCCGAGTATCTGTTCTTCCGTAAACTCATCCTGAGCGACAGACTCAACCGGTGATGAAATTTTTAAGGGAGACTGCCCCTCGGAGATCGGGACCTCCTTCGACTTGTCAGTTTGCCCCTTATCTCCCTTGTGTACGTTTAAATCTTCATCATCCTGATTGATCATCGATTAAGGACTCTTGTTAAGGTTGGTTGTATCTACGGCTTGAGAAGTTCCTTCTCCCTCAGTCGGAGGCATATACTTGTAAGGTTTGCCTCCCGCTCCAAGTCTGAATCTTATATCTAAAAGACGGTGTTTGTGAAGGTTCTCGTCGATAATACATTTCTTTATCATTAAGAAATTCGAGTTACTTTTGAGAAGGAGGGACATTCGGTCTTCAAATATCGATCCTTCCGTTCTTTCAAAGTTGTGATCTGTATAGAACAAAATGACTCATTAGCACTGAAATTATGCATTCGAAGTAAAAGTGGGAAAGTTGAAAACATACTTGCTTGTAGCCACTTTCTCGCACATCCATCTTGATGTTTTATATAGAGCCAGTCAGATTTGATATCCCCTAAATTACTATAACCATCCGTCACAACTTTCCTATTGGCAACAGATTCGAAGAAAGAAAAATTGGGAGCCGCTGCGGAATGATGCTTGAAATGGTAATAGAATTTCAGATCTTTAAGGGTAAGTTCGGTCTGTAGAATCTCCGTATAGGCAATATACAGAGTATACAGAGCGCGTAGGCATTCGGATGAAGTTGCATAGGGGCAATATGTAATTGTCTTAAGAGATCGACAACAAGTGGAGGGAAGGGAGGAATAGCTCCTACCCAGCACATGATTCGACTAACAGTCATGTACCCCTCTTGGCCAGAATGAGGTCTATCTCCGCTTTCTGGAGTTTTCACATTGTCCTAGGGAATTCCATGTCTTAAGCATATCTTATTAAGTTTTATATCGTCTAACATGGAAGGCAGAGAATTGGTGAGCTTCTCTATTTCCTTAACACCCGGAATTTCATCAGGAGCTTGATCATCCCCATCTTCAAGGGATGTGCTTCCAGAAGTCGTTGACTCTATATAGGTATCCGTCTCGTAATCAGGGTCGAATTTTTCCCCATCTGAATCTGAGGGAAGCACATCAGGGCCGTGATGTACTGATGTCTCGGATTCAGTACCTTCGTTTGGTGTCTCAGTTACTTGTTTATCAGACATAGCTGTGTTGGTGAGTAAAAATTAGAACACAAGTTACCCGTTCTCCATGTGTGTAAGTGCAAGTGTGTGCCTGTGTGTACATATAAGAAAAGCACGAAGTTAGTTAAATGAACAGGATATTGGTCGTGATATGCCATCAAGTTAAGTCTCTCAATCCAGAAAGTTCATCTCGAAGGCTCTAACCTAACTGTCCATTTGTTTATTAAAGGTATGTTGTATGCCAGTGTGCTCATTGGATCGCTCATCAAACCGGATCATGAGATGAGGTCCGGATCGTGATGCATCGCTAGTTCACGAAGCAGAAGCAGACTCGTGGAAAAGCACCAGCTCATGGAAGAACAACGGATCGTGGAACGCTGAACCTCTTGACCCATTGTGCTTTACTTGAACGAATCACGATAGACTTCTACGATCCATCCACATCACCATGGTCTGATCTCAGTCCAGCGACCCGATCCGTTGTCCAGAACCACTCTTATATTCTTCCTTTGCTCCCTGGTCCCCTTGCTTCCACAACCCAAACCCGAACCTCACCTACGATCCGACCTCGCCTGGTCTTCCTCCTCTCTTGTTTCTCCACTCCATTCATGAATCCACGAAACCGGACCCATCCACCAACATCTCTAAACCCAGCGCCTTCATTATCTCCATCGCCGCATTGGTGAAAGTTCAAAGAAGATAAGAAAGTGCGCAAGAAAAAACCGGACAAAAGGAGAAGAACCAAACGCCATTACCTTTTTAATTACAAAGAAAATCTAGATTTTTGGAGCTATATTACGTTTTGTCCTTGCTGAAGAATTGATGGCGGCTACAAGAAAGGAAGAAAAAAATAAGCGAGGCGCTGGTTTATATAGATGGTTTAGTGACCGTTCGTATCCCCTAGTTTATCTCATTCGATCCGCGGAAGCCTATAGCCATGGGTTAGAGCCCATCATGGCCCATTATGAGGCCCGCTCTGCCAATAACCCGCGATCGAAATTGGAAGGCCCATTATAGCTTGAAAAGGGGCACGCTCGATTGCCAAATCGTGATGAGTGCTCAATCCTAAAGAACTGTAGGATATTTCGATGACCCGAACTTGATGGGCATTTACTATAGTAAAAGACCCGGAAATATTTACAAAGATTTAAAAATTTACCTGACAATTTGATAATAATATCTCCAAAAACTTGAGAGATGAAAACTACCCGATGAGCAGAGAAGTGACTAATGATACAACCCAATATTTATACCAGTCAAGGAACGCAACTTCCTGAAGCAATACAACATTTCAGACAGACACGACCACCGATTCACATCGTTTCGTGAAAAAATAGCTCAGAAATTTCGAAGCATGTTCCATCCCTAATAAAACATACTTCGAGTGGGCAAAATGTTTGATAACTTTTGGACCAAGCCACCAATGTTCATATATAAAGATAATATGGATCTACACATGTCAAAACCATCAAAGATTCGATCGTAGTCTTCCTATCTCCCTCGGATCGTGACGCTACTACACCCCCTGATCGCAGCTACCTACCGCAAATCGATCCATCCACACCCGTGTCATTACCACGATCCGATCCCTGAAGCTAAGAGATGAAGGCCACGACCAAGTCATCCATGACCCGAAGATGAAGGATCTTATGCCACCTGTCCATAACTGTAATTTTGACCATTTCTCCATTAGGCTACGAACCCGTCCGAGATCATCGAGACTTCTGACACGTATGACCACGATCCGGCTCAAGAAATCAACTATAAATAGTCCTAGATTTGCAATTTTTGCGGATCTTTTGACAATTCGGATCTCTGATTCCACCATTTTCCTATCTCCATTATTTCTACTCAGAGTTATCTTGAATTTACTGAGTGAATCATTATTGTAAAAGTGAGGTTGAGAGATAAATCATTGATTGTACTCGAATCTTAAGTATAATCATTGATATAAAGTGGAAGTATGCTCCTTAATGCGGACCACTATAAACCTTATGTCTTTTCTGCTTTTTCATGCTTTTTTTCTGATATTAATCTCCCCCAAATTAAAACAATTCTGGTGTTAGACCCAATTTTGGATCTAATAGGTATAAACCCGGTCTTTTTGAATAACTTGTGTATATAATAAACAAGTGCTATAAAAACACAACATACGCCTCATTCCAATCTAGAATATTCCTTTATTCAAATATTCTTATATTTGGGAAAGGTTTCCGTTAATTTTATCAAAGATAAATTCTTTAAATTTATTCTTTAATCTTCCTTTGGATATCATTTCAATCTAATTAAAGATACATTAAAACTCCACTTGGTTTTAATCTTCCCAAAAATCAATATTAACAATTGTTTAACTTGGGAAACCATATCCTTTCTTTAACTGGGTTAAAGAACCAATGTCATTTAAAACACGGTTCACGATAATCCCAAAATCACATTCCATTCCACCAGCCTTTAACCGTAAATTAGTAAGTGAACAATTCCCTCAGTATTAACTCCGAAGGCCGAAACCAACATCAGATCAATACACAAGAAACCATTCGGCTTAACTAGTCCCCAGTTAGTTTCTGATTTTCTTAACTCTGTTGGGTCTTAGAACAGTATTATTAAAGATACCATTCACGACAACCCAAAATCACATTCCATTAACAATGGAATCTTCATGGAAAACAAATCGATATATATATATAATCAGTATAACCTCCATATCCGACCGATAATATAAATGGAATAACGACCAGGCCTTTTAAATTCCATATATATTAACCGTCTTCCTCTACATAAGCTTACTTTGATTATTACCAAATCGAATTACATTCAGTTCCAATTTAATACGTTAAATTGGAAAACTTTACTTTGGAAAATCTATTTTAAATCTTAACAAAAGATTTATAAATTCCAAATCCCATTTCACTGTAAATTGGGTTAAAGAACGAATGTCGCTAAAACACAGTTCACATAAAACCCAATTCACATTCCATCAGTCTTTAACCGTAAATTAGTAAGAACACAATTCACTAAGTGTTAACCACGAAGGCCGAAACTAATATCAGATCAATACCCAGGAAACCATTCAACTTAACTAATCTCCAGTCAGTTTCTAATTTTCTTAACTCCATTGGGTTTAAAAATAGTATTATTAAAAATACCATTCCCGACAAACCCTAAATCCAATTTGATATTAAATACAAGGCTCTGAATAGAAAATATATCGACTTATATTCAATATCAAATTCTGAAATCAACAAATATCGTATTGGAAATAAGGATATATATATATATATATATATATATATATATATATATATATATATATATATTTCAGATTTCCATAACAATATTTGTATAATCATGAAATCCAACATCGAAATATTCCGAAGACAATTTTGATTCAAATCCATTTCCATTTTATATATTGGAAATTCTAGTTATTTTTAAAACCATTTCAAATCCAATTTATTTATTTTAAAAATAATTAAATTATAAGTCTAGTTTAAAACTAGTTCATTTCGATAAATCTATTTTTATCTTTTCAAATATGGAATTTGTAACAACCCAGAAAATATGAGCCAGTTTAAAATTTTTATTTTGGCAATTTTAATGAAATTTGAATATTTAAAATGAATTATTTTAAATAATAATGACGAGAAATTTATTTTTGAATAGAATTAGGACGTATACACTTATTTGAATCGTCGTTAGAATATAAATAATTATTTTTAATTATAAAAGGAATTGAAAATGGCGTGGTAGTTTGAAAATTCGATTTCAAAGTTCAAATGAAGGTGTAGGATTCAAAATAATCCGGATTTTAGCGAAACCAAAAAATATTAGAATCTATTTGAAAATATATTTCAAACAAATCCGAAAAATTGAAATTTCACAGCGGGGATAAAAAGTTATGTCCAATTGAAAATTCAGAATTATCGCTATGGAAATTTAGCCCTTAAAAATGGAAAATTTTGGCAAACGACCTCTGCTTTCGACGAAACTGCTTTTGTTGGATCCGGGATGTCAAATTATTGCTAAATTTCAAAATTTGTAATTTTCTGAATTAATATGTGAGCGTGGCAATGTAAAACGTGTTTTGTCAATTTCGATCGACTAGAAAATAGCCATTTTTCAAACAGTCTTAGAATTTGACAAAATTAGTTTTGTTAGTACCGTATTATCAATAGAAGCTAGAAATTATTTTTCTATAATTTTTAGAGTCCGTATGTGGCCCCGATAAATTGAAATGTATGTTTAAATTAAATATATATTGATATATATTGTAATTTGAATGAAAACTGATCTTAACAACCTGATTGGCTCATGAAACATATCCTATTGTGTTCGGAATGGGGGTAATTAGCTATGGACGATAGTTGGTGGGTTTGATTTCGAGTTCGAAATAAAAAGTTACTTTTTGGAATAAAATAAAATAAAAATATATTATATAAACCTAACCTACCCCTACCCCTCTTCCTCTTTAACAGTCAACGCATACAATAAAAATAACAAACAAAAGAAATCGCGTCCCCTGAAACCCGTTGCCCTACCCAACTTTGGCCGTCGTCGCTCTGGCGCGTGCCCCCACCAACAACCGCCGACCATCCTCCGCCGCTTCATCATCTTTCCTTGCTCCTCCCTCCTCTGAAATGGCTAAAACCCGAACACAATCCCTAAAGCAGCACCGCCACCACCCAACCCGCCACCATCTGCCCAGTGCAAGCCTCAACACCCCCTCGACCACCTCTCCGACGTCAGCGCGCCTCCCCGCCACCTCAGCAACGCCATGGAACCCTCCCTCATTTTCCAATTCCCCCAAAATAAATGAGTTTTCTTGTGCTTTGATCTTTAATTTTAGTTTTAATAATATGATAAAATGTTTGGTTTTTTTATTATCATAAAGTTTAGATTTTAAGTTAATAAAGTTATGATTTTTAATCTATGTATGATAATATTTTTTGTAGTTAACAATCTTAATTTTATTTATGTAAAGTTATGATTTTTTAACCCACGAAAGATATGATTTTTAAGTACATAAAGAGTAGATTTTTATTTAAGGAAATATTAGAATTTTTATCTATATAGTAGCGGTATAAAAATAGAATTTTTATCTATATAGTAGCGGTATAAATAAAGAATTTTATCCATATAGCGTAGTTATAAAAATGTGATTTTTATATACATAGCAATAATATAAAGATGCGATTTTTATATATTTAGTGGATACAGACAACGAAAGTGACAAAAGGCGGACACGGTAAGATTTTCTACATTTGAAGTGTTGCAGCGTTTGGTTTAGCTCTTGGTGAGAACTTCTCACTTTAATTCTTGTTTCTAGTTAAAATTATATACTAGGATGCAGACGGTGCTTTGCAGCACCCGACACCCGTCGTCCACAGACCATGGACGGCTTGTATGTTTGATTGTATGTTGTTGTGAAAATTGATTGTGTGATGTGGAATGAAATAAAATATTTATATAGTTAAAAATATTTTATAGTTAAAAATATAATTTTTAACGTGTATATAAAATAAATATTTATAAACAAATCAGACGATTTGTTTATGTACAACTATTTGAAGGATATTAATTGGGACGATAAATTTTACACGTCGCCCAACTGCACAAATAATATTCAGTTTTTGTGGATTGAAACCCCACACTTGTGTTAGGATGATATTTGACGTACACTAATCCCAATTGTTTAGTGGTATGTCGATCGTTTGATTGACAGACTGTGTAAGCGTTAATTAGATATATTTAATGCTTATGCAATTGTGTGGTGCACTCTGGATGATGGTTGATTATTTATCGTTGCTATTATATACATATGTTGTATGTAATCCATATAATTAACATTATATGGTAATTGAGTGGGTCTCATTCCAATTTAGAAAATAAATTATTTTCATGTGTTGAATAACCAAAATAGTCATGTGTTGACGATATTCATGTGTTGAAACTTCATGTGTTGAAACTATTCATGTGCTGAATTAAATATTTATACAATAAAATTCACATTTTTATTGTAAGTAGGAATTAATAAATATCCATGTGTTGAATAAAATATATTAATGTGTTGAAGAAAATATTCATTTGTTGGACTGAATAACGAAGTTATTGAAATATATAAAGCCATGTTGATTAGATATGCGCCATTTTGACGCGAACGATATTTATATCGATTATATTCATTTTTATAAGGAATATAGAAAAGGAAGTGATTTCAAAATCTAATATTTTTAAAATATTATCATTTATATATTATTGATATGGAATATTCAATTTTGATTTAAAATTGAATATGAAGTTGAAATTATTTTGAAAACGATTTTAAAACAATTTAAAAAATACGTTTTGAATTGAAATCGATGAAATATATATATATATATATATATATTATATACATAATGGCCAGAATAGAACGCGTTGCGCTGCGGCAGTTCGCGAATTTCGACCATAGACTTCGAATGGACGTTACGGGAGATCCGACCATCGGATTCTCCTAAAACTGGAACCGTTGGTTCATATCGAAAAGAGCTTTCCAATGAATATTAGAAATTTGAAATCTAACGGTTGGATTTGGAATTATGTCCAAATCAAATTAGGAAAAGGTCGTTGTAAGTGCAGTTCAGTGGCCTTTATTGAAAACCGACTGTACGGGCATTGATAAAAATTATTAAAAATATTAATAATTTGTGTAAAATCATAATATATGAATTGGAAAGAACTAGGATGAAAAACTACACATTTGAAATGATAAAAATATATTTTTATCGAAATGAACTAGTTTTGAACTAGATTTGAAGAGGTTTTAGAAATAATCAGAATTTCTAATATACGAATTGGAATGGATTTGAATCAAAATTATCTTCGGAATATGCGTTGTATTTCATGATTATACAGATATGGTTGTGGAAATTTGAAAGATATATTCATATCGTTATTTCCAGTATGATATTTCTTGGTTTTAGAATTTGATATTGAATATAAGCCGATATATTTTCTATTCAGAGCCTTGTATTTAGTATCAAACGGGATTTTGGGTTCGTTGTGAATGGTGTCTTAAATAACACCTGTTCTTTAACCCGATTAACAATGGAATGGGATTTTGGGTTTGTCGTGAACCGTGTTTTTAAATGGCATTGGTTCTTTAACCCAGTTAAAGATAAGATTAACTTCTTAGCTTTGAATAAACATTAATATTGATTTTTGGAAAGATAAAAACTAAGTGGAGTTTTAATGAACTTTTAATTAGATTAAAGTGATCGAGAATGGAGTATCACCAGTTTTGCTCCAAGCGACAGTTAAATCTTTAATTAGATTTGAACGTGAAATGGTAATTAATATTTACTGATATCACCGTGGTGTTAGATATGGAGTATTACCATTTTTGCTCCATGGGATGAATAGGTTGGGATTGGGAAATAAAATAAATAATTACTTCGGTGTGGTTCGCTAATCCCGACTAGTTTGGAAAACCTTAACATGGTTCGAAATGAAATCCAAAGGAAGATTAAATAATAAATTTAGAAGAATTTATCTTTGATAAAATTAATGGGAACCTTTCCCTAAGAATGTGAATATTTGAATAGAAGAATATTTTGAATTGGAATGAGGCGTATGTTGTGTTTGTGTAGCACTCGTTTATTATATACGCGAGTTATTCGAAAAGGCCGGGTTTATACCCATTCTGAATAACTGATTTGATGATAAGTCGAAGATGAGGATGGTGGTTGAAGACTGTAGGTCTTCACATCGTTTGGACGATTATTGATGGTCTTGATTGGGCTGTACACCCAAGAGGGGGGAATCAGTTGGTGATCGTCCAGATGTACTTGGAGATCGATGGATATGCGTGGAATAAGGTTCCTCCGGTTTCGTTCAGACCCAGGACGAACTTGTAAATGGACTGTGTGTCTGACATTGGATTTTATTCTATGTGATTGATTTCTATTAAATATATATCTGTTTGGCGGCAGAGAATTTATTATCTTGCTTAACGCCCTTCTTTGAGACGTACGAGCTCGGAGGATATATATTGATGGATATCAATCCGATGGCATGAATTTCCTATGGGGAATGCCTAAGTGGAAAATGATTAAGGCTTCTGTTGAAAAGCAAAGTCTTGTAGTTGATGATCAAAGCACGGCCTATGTGGCATAGCTTTGTATATGGCGTTAATTCGCGAGCCTCACACCTCGGTATGAGTCAAAAACGGGATAAGGACCCAAGGAGTGCACGACATTTATTTCTAGCTATGGGTGATGTCAGGGACCTACCATCCCTGTCATATATTATTTTTACCTGCGTGGTTGTTGGATGCGAGGCGCCTAGGATATAGGTCCTGTAGGACTAGGAAACTTGTGTTCAGGAATAATTAATCCTCAAAAGTAGGAGAGGACCAGCCTTTGAGGATTCAAGGTTCGTTGTGTGTGGTCCTGAGATGTTTACTAGAGTGTCTCGAACGGAGAGGAGCTTGCCCCTTGCCTCGACTCACGACGGAAATCCAATTTCCAATACGTGATATTTCGGTTTTGATTGTAGAGCCTAGTATTGTCGACAAGATATATGGTACCCATGCCTCCTATGATTGATACATTTATATTTGAAGTTGTTTTCTTCACTTATAGTAATAATAAAAGATGAAATTTAGCGTATCAAGCATTCATTGGCTATTAAAAGGTAAAACCCTATGCTCCGGCTTGCGTTGCATTATGTGATGGGACATGGGTCTTATAATAGCTTCATTTTTCTTTATTTAGCATTGCGCTGTTTGTTTTATGCCCTGGTATTCGTGGGAGGAAACCCGTTCTGTGATATATGGCGTGGTCCTTTGATTTACCTAACTTTAAAAATAAAGATCAATGAATGTTTTTAGTTCTCACACCAGTCACATGACTGACCTGGAGTTTATTGTTTTATCCTAAAATCTGAGTGCCCTTATTTTCCGCACGGGTAGCTAGTAGTTTTGGTTTTGCAGATTTATATTCACAGTATCCTGGTTTACAGCTGGAATGATATTCGGAAAGCTCTATATCCATATATCACCTTTTAGTTGTGTGTTGTATTATTTTTCAACTGTTATGTATTCAAATGTAATTTATTGTATTCTCCGATATTTAGTAAATGTGTAATATTTATTCAAACTCTGTATATTCTTGTATTCTAATGGAATTGTTGAAATAAACAATGAAAAGTTCTTCTGTTTGCATTCTGATTCATCTTGACCTCGAAGCAATACAAGCTTTCCTTTACGGGGAAGTTCGGGTCGTTATAAGGTGGTATCAGAGCTTTGGTTTACAGAGCTCGAGAACAATACACATTGGAATCGGACGAAAGAATTCATCAGAGATTGGATTAGCAATATCCAATAAGAATTACTCGTTAGAGATAGGATCAGTATTATCCTAGAATGAGTGTGAAGAGTATATTTTTTTAAAATAAAATTGAAAACAAATTTTGTTTCGGAAATTAAATCTTGTTATATGTATTTGATTATTAATTTATATTTAATTTGGACAATCAAGTATATAAAGATTTTGCATATACGTGTCACGAACGTATATTCGAAGTTTTAATATATTGGATAGATATAGAATCACACTCTAGTCGCTTAGAGATAATTTTGGTAATGCGGCCGCATTATCACTATTTGTGTTCGAGTTTCGAAAGGTGTGATATCTATATATTTCCGTTAGACTGGTGTGAGAACCAAAACTAGATAGGGCTTATTGTTGTGAATTGGCACCAAAAACATGATTTTCTGTATATGCGTCAAAATTATGAATTTGAAACGTTAATTCACTAATTGATTGATGGTTGTGTTGTTTGATTATTGGTTTCATTTATTAAAATTTTGAACCATTTAGCCTAATGGAACCAAATATTGAACTGTATTGAAAAATGAATACAATTGCATGCATATACATGTATATCCGTTGAACAGGTCATAGCAAGGAGGCTAGAGCAGAAGAATAAAATTGTTTGCCCGACAAATAGGTACACGTTTATTTTATTTCCTGGGAATTTGATGATTTATGAGCCGATTGGCTAGCCGCTTGGCCTTTTCTTTTCCTTTTGGATTGGTGAGGGCCATGGGAGGCTATTTGAAATATCTCTAGCTCCCGATGCAGGGGAGGTTATGGCGAAATTTTTCGAAAATTTAGGGTGTTAGCCAAATTTTTGAAAAATTTGAAAAGTTCTTAGAAATTGAAAAGTTGAAGAACTTAAGCTGTAAAGGAAATATTGGAAGTTGAGTTGATTAGTAAAACAACTTTCAGCTTCGTTCCTTTTCGGGGACGAAAAGTTTTAAGTGGGGGAGATTGTAACAACCTGCAAAATCTGAGCCAATTGAAAATTTTTATTTTGGAAATTTCAATGAAGTTTGAATATATAAAATGAATTATTTTAAATAATAATGACAAGAAATTTATTTTTGAATAGAATTAGAACGTATATATTTATTTGAATCGTCGTTAGAATATAAATAATTGTTTTTAATTATAAAAGGAATTGAAAATAGCGCGGTAGTTTGAAAATTCGATTTCAAAGTTCAAATGAAGGTGTAGGATTAAAAATAATCCGGATTTTAGCAAAAGCAAAAATATTAGAATCTATTTGAAAATATCTTTCCAACGAATCCGAAAAATTGAAATTTCATAGCGGGGATAAAAAGTTACGTCAAGTTGAAAATTCAGAATAGTCGCTATGGAAATTTAGCCCTTAAAAATGGAAATTTTGCAATTTTCGACGAAACCACTTTTGTTGGATTCGGGATGTCAAATTATTGCTAGATTTCAAAATTCGTAATTTTCTGAATCAATATGTGAGCGTGGAGAAGTAAAACATGTTTTGTTAATTTCGATCGACCAGAAAATAGCCATTTTTCAAACAGTCTCAGAATTTGACGAAATTAGTTTTGTTAGGACCGTATCGTTAATATGAAGCTAGAAAATATTTTTCTATAATTTTTAGAGTCCGTATGTGGCCCCGGTAAATTGAAATGTACGTTTAAATTAAATATATATAGATCTATATTATAATTTGAATGAAAACTGGTCTTAACAACCGAATTGGCTCACGAAACATATCCCATTGTGTTTGGAATGGGGGTAATTAGCTATGGACGACAGTCGGTGGGTTTGATTTCCAGTTCGAAATAAAAAGTTACTTTTTCGAATAAAATAAAATAAAAATATATTATATAAACCTAACCTAACCTTACCCCTCTTCCTCTTTAACAATCAACGCATACGATAAAAAAAAAGAAATCGCGCCCCCTGAAACCCGTTGCCCTACCCGCCTCTGGCCGCCGTCGCTCTGGCGCACGCCCCCACCAACCACCGCCGGCCTTCCTCCGCCGCTCCATCGTCTTCCCTTGCTCCTCCCTCCTCTGAAATGCCTAAAACACGAACATAATCCCTAAATCAGCACCGCCACCACCCAACCTGCCTGCCCAGTGCGAGCCTCAGCACCGCCTCGACCAACTCTCCGACGTCAGCGCGCCTCCCTGCCACCTCAGCAACGCCGTGGAACCCCCCTCCCACCCCCTCATTTTCTAATTCTCCCAAAATAAGTGAGTTTTCTTGTGCTTTGATCTTTAATTTTAGTTTTAATAATATGATAAAAGGTTAGGTTTTTTTATTATCATAAAGTTTAGTTTTTAAGTTAATAAAGTTATGATTTTTAATCTATGTATGATAATATTTTATGTAGTTAAAAATCTTATTTTTATTTATGTAAAGGTATGATTTTTTAACCCATGAAAGATATGATTTTTAAGTATATAAAGAGTAAGTTTTTATTTAAGTAAATATTAGAATTTTTATCTACATATTAGCGGTATAAAAATAGAATTTTTATCTATATAGTTGCGGTATAAAAATAGAATTTTTATCTATATAGTAGCGGTATAAAAATAGAATTTTATCCATATAGCGTAGTTATAAAATGTGATTTTTATATACATAGCAATAATATAAAGATGCAATTTTTATATATTTAGTGGATACAGACAACGAAAGTGACAAAAGGCGGACACGACAAGATTTTCTACATATGAATACTCGCGGCGTTTGGTTTAGCTTTTGGTGATAACTTCTCAGTTTAATTATTGTTTCTAGTTAAAATTATATACTAGGATGCAGACGGTGCTTAGCAGCACCCGACACCCATCGTCCACAGACCATGGACGACTTGTATGTTTGATTGTATGTTGTTGTGAAAATTGATTGTGTGATATGGAATGAAATAAAATATTTATATAGTTAAAAATATTTTATAGTTAAAAATATAATTTTTAACTTGTATATAAAATAAATATTTATAAACAAATCAGACGATTTGTTTATGTACACCTATTTGAAGGATATTGATTGGGTTGATTAATTTTACACGTCGCCCAACTGCACAAATAATATTCAGTGTTTGTGGATTGAAACCCCACACGGGTGTTGGGGTGATATTTGACGTACACTAATCCTAATTGTTTAGTGGTATGTCGATCGTTTGATTGACAGACTGTGTAAGCGTTAATTAGATATATTTAATGCATATGCAGTTGCGTGGTGCACTCTGGATGATGGTTGATTATTTATCGTTGCTATTATATACATGTGTTGTATGAAATCCATATAATTAGTATTATATGGTAATTGAGTAGGTCTCATTCCAATTTAGAAAATAAATTATATTCATGTGTTGAATAAACAAAATAGTCATGTGTTGACGATATTCATGTGTTGAAACTATTCATGTGTTGAAACTTCATGTGTTGAAACTAGTCATGTATTGAATAAAATATTTATACAATAAATTTCACATTTTTATTGTAAGTAGGAATTAATAAATATTCATGTGTTGAATAAAATATATTCATGTGTTGAAGAAAATATTCGTTTGTTAGATAGAATAACGAAGTTATTGAAATATATAAAGCCGTGTTGATTAAATATGCGCCATTTTGATGCGAACGATATTTATATTGATTATATTAATTTTTATAATGAATATAGAAAAGGAAGTGATTTCAAAATCTAATATTTTGAAAATATTATCATTTATATATTAATGATATGGAATATTCAATTTTGATTTAAAATATAATATGAAGTTGAAATTTTTTTGAAAACGAATTTAAAACGATTTATAAAACACGTTTTGAATTGAAATCGACGAAATATATATAATATATGTTATATATAACGGCCTGAATAGAACGCGCAGCGCTGCGGCAGTTCGCGAATTTCGACCACAGAATTCGAATGGACGTTACGGGAGATCCGACCGTCGGATTCTCCTAAAACCAGAACCGTTGGGTTCGTATCGAAAAGTGCTTTCCAATGAATATTAGAAATTTGAAATATAACGATTGCATTTGGAATTATGTCCAAATCAAATTAGGAAAAGATCGTTGTAAGTGCAGTTCAGTGGCCGTTATTGAAAACCGGCTGTACGGGCCTTGATAAAAATTATTAAAAATATTAATAATTTGTGTAAAATCATAATATAAGAATTGGAAAGAACTAGGATGAAAAATTCCTCATTTGAAAGGATAAAAATATATTTTTATCGAAATGAACTAGTTTTGAACTGGATTTGAAGTGGTTTTGAAATTAATCAGAATTTCTAATATACGAATTGGAATGGATTTGAATCAAAATTATCTTTGGAATATGCGTTGGATTTCGTGATTATACAGATATGGTTGTCAAAATTATCTTTGGAATATGCCACCACCCAACCCGCCACTATCTGCCCAGCGCGAGCCTCGGCACTCCCTCGACCACCTCTCCAATGTCAGCGCACATCCCCGCCACCTCAGCAACGCCGTGGAACACCTCTCCCTCATTTGCCAATTCTCCCAAAATTAGTGAGTTTTCTTGTGCTTTGATCTTTAATTTATCTTTTAATAATATGATAATAGGTTAGGTTTTTTTTATTATCATAAAGTTTAGATTTTAAGTTAATAAAGTTATGATTTTTATTTTTTTTGTATGATAATATTTTTATGTAGTTAAAAATCTTATTTTTATTTATGTAAAGTTATGATTTTTTAACCCAAGAAAAATATGATTTTTAAGTATATAAAGATTAGATTTTTACTGAAGGAAATATTAGAATTTTTATATATGTAGTAGTGGTATAAAAGAAGAATTTTTATCTGTATAGTAGCGGTATAAAAACAGAATTTTTATCTATATGGAATATTCAATTTTGATTTAAAATTGAATATGAAATTGAAATTATTTTGAAAACGAATTTAAAATGATTTGTAAAATATGTTTTGAATTGAAATCGACGAAATATATATAATATATTATATATATATAATGGCCTGAATAGAACACGCTGCTCTACGGCAGTTCGAGAATTTCGACTGTAGACTTCGAATGGATGTTACGAGAGATCCGACCATCGGACTCTCCTAAAACCAGAACCGTTGGGTTCGTATTGAAAAGATATTTCCAATGAATATTATAAATTTAAAATCTAACGGTTGGATTTGGAATTATGTCCAAATCAAATTTGGAAAAGGTCATGGTAAGTGCAGTTCGGTGGCCGTTATTGAAAACCGACTGTACGGGCCTTGATAAAAATTATTAAAAATATTAGTAATTTGTGTAAAATCATAATTTATGAATTGGAATGAAATACGATGAAAATTTCCACATTTAAAAGGATAAAAATATATTTTTATCGGAATGAACTAGTTTTGAACTAGATTTGAAATGGTTTTAAAAATAATCAGAATTTCTAATATATGAATTGGAATGGATTTGAATCAAAATTATCTTTGGAATACGTGTTGGATTTCGTGATTCAACAGATATGGTTGTGGAAATTTGAAAGATATATTTATATCGTTATTTCCAATATGATATTTGTTGGTTTCAGAATTTGATATTGAATATAAGCCGATATTTTTTCTATTCAGAGCCTTGTATTTAATATCAAATGGGATTTTGGGTTCGTTGTGAATGGTTTCTTAAATAACACCTGTTCTTTAACCCGATTAACAATGGAATGGGATTTTGGGCTTGTCGTGAACAGTGTTTTTAAATGAAATTGGTTCTTTAACCCCAGTTAAAGATAAGATTAACTTCTTAACTTTGAATAACCATTACTATTGATTTTTGGGAAGATTAAAACTAAGTGGAGTTTTAATGAACTTTTAATTAGATTAAAGTGATCGAGAATGGAGTATTACAAGTTTTACACCAAGCGATAGTTAAATCTTTAATTAGATTTGAACGTGAAATGCTAATTAATATTTGCCGATAACATCGTGGTGTTAGATATGGAGTATTACCAGTTTTGCTCCATGGGATGAGTAGGTTGGGATTGTGAAATAAAATAAATAATTACTTCAGTGTGGTTCGCTAAACCCGACTAGTTTGGAAAACCTTAACATGGTTCGAAATGAAATCCAAATGAAGATTAAATAATAAATTTAGAAGAATTTATCTTTGATAAAATTAATGGGAACCTTTCCCTAAGAATGTGAATATTTGAATAGAAGAATATTCTGAATTGGAATGAGGCGTATGTTGTGTTTGTGTAGCACTTGTTTATTATATACGCGAGATATTTGGAAAGGCCGGGTTTATGCCCATTCTGAATAACTGATTTGACGATAAGTTGAAGATGAAGACGGTGGTTGAAGACCGTACGTCTTCACATCGTTTGGATGATTATTGATGATCTTGATTGGGCTGTACACCCAAGAGGAGGGAATCAATTGGTGATCGTCCAGACGAACTTGGAGATCGATGGATAAGCGTGGAATATGGTTCCTCTAGTTTCGTTCAGACCCATGACGAACTTGTAAATAGACTGTGTTTCTAACATTGGATTTTATTCTGTGTGATTGATTTCTATTAAATATATATCTATTTGGCGGCAAAGAATTTATTATCATGCTTAACGCCCTTCTCTGAGACGTACGAGCTCAGAGGTTATATATTGATGGATATCAATCGCTTGGCATGAATTGCCTATGTGGCATGCCTAAGTGGCAAATGACCAAGGCTTCTGTTGAAAAGCAAAGTCTTGTGGTTGATGATCAAAGCACGGCCTATGTGGCATAGCTTTGTGTATGGCGTTAATTCGCGAGTCTCACACCTCGGTATGAGTCAAAAACAGGATAAGGACCCAAGTAGTGCACAACGTTTCTTTCTAGCTGTGGGTGATGTCAGGGACCTACCATCCTTGACATATATTATTTTTACCTATGTGCTTGTTGGATGCGAGGCACCTCGGATATAGGTCCTATAGGACCAGGAAACTTGTGTTCAAGAATAATTAATCCTCAAAAGTAGGAGAGGACCGGCCTTGGAGGATCCAAGGATCGTTGTGTGTAGTCCTGGGATGTTTGCTAGAGTGTCTCGAATGGAGAGGAGCTTTCCCCTTGCCTCGACTCATGACGGAAATCCAATTTCCAATATGTAATATTTCGGTTTTGATTGTAGAGCCTAGTATTGACGACATGATATATGGTACCCATGCCGTCTATGATTGATACATTTATATTTGAAGTTGTTTTCTTCACTTATAGTAATAATAAAAGATGAAATTTAGCGTATCAAGCATTCATTGGCTATTATAAGGTAAAACCCTATCCTCCGGCTTGCATTTCATTATGTGATGGGACATGTGTCTTATAATAGCTTCATTTTTCTTTATTTAGCATTGCACTGTTTGTTTTATGCACTGGTATTCTTGGGAGGAAAACCGTTCCGTATTATACGGCGTGGTCCCTTGATTTACCTAACTTTAAAAATAAATATCAATAACTGTTTTTAGTTCTCACACCAGTCACATGACTAACCTGGAGTTTATTGTTTTAACCTAAACTCTGTGTACCCTTATTTTCCGCAAGGGCAGCTAGTAGTTTTGGTTTTGCAGATTTATATTCACAGGATCCTGGTTTACAGCTGGAATGATATTCGAAAAGCTCTGTATTCGTATATCTCCTCTCAGTTATGTGTTGTATTATTTTTCCGCTGTTATGTATTTAAATGTAATTTATTGTAATCTCCGATATTTAGTAAATGTGTAATATTTATTCATACTCTGTATATTCTAGTATTCTAATGGAATTGTTGTAATAAACAATGAAATTTCTTCTGTTTGCGTTCTGATTCATCTTGTCCTCAAAGCAATACGGGCTTTCCTTTACGGGGAAGTTTCGGTCGTTATAAAGTGGTATCAGAGCTTTGGTTTACGGAGCTCGAGAACAAGACACATTAGAACCGAACGAAAGAATTCATCAGAGATTGGATTAGCAATATCCGATAAGAATTACTCGTTAGAATAGGATCAGTAGTATCCTAGAACGAGTGTGAAGAGTATATTTTTTTAAAATAAAATTGAAAACAAATTTTGTTTTGGAAATTAAATCTTGTTATATGTATTTGATTATTAATTTATATTGAATTTGGACATTCGAGTATATAAAGATTTTGCATATACGCGTCATGGACGTATATTCGAAGTTTTAATATACTGGATAGATATAGAATCACACTCTAGTCGCTCGGAGATAATTCTGGTAATGCAGCCGCATTATCAGTATTTGTGTTCGAGTTTCGAAAGGTGTGATATCTATATATTTCCATTAGACTGGTGTGAGAACCAAAACTAGATAGGACTTATTGTTGTGAATTGGCACCAAAAACATGATTTTCTGTATATGTATCAAAATTATGAATTTGAAACGTTAATTCACTAATTGATTGATGGTTGTGTCGTTTGATTATTGGTTCCATTTATTAAATTTTTGAACCATTTAGCCTAATGGAACCAAATATTGAACTGTATCGAAAAATGATTACAATTGCATGCATATACATGTATATCCATTGAACAGGTCATAGCAAGGAGGCTAGAGCAGAAGAATAAAATTATTTGCCCGACAAATAGGTACATGTTTATTTTATTTCTTGGGGATTTGATGATTTTATGAGCCGATTGGCTAGCCGCTTGGCTTTTTCGTTTTCTTTTGGATTGGTGAGGGCCATGGGAGGCTATTTGAAAAATCCCGAAGCTCCCAGTGCAGGGGAGGTTATGGTGAAATTTTTCAAAAATTTAGGGTGTTAGCCAAATTTTTGAAAAATTTGAAAAGTTCTTAGAAACTGAAAAGTTGAAGAGCTTAAGCCGTAAAGGAAATATTGGAAGTTGAGTTGATTAGTAAAACAACTTTCAGCTTCGTTCCTTTACGGGGACGAAAAGTTTTAAGTGGGGGAGATTGTAACAACCTGGAAAATCTGAGCCAATTTAAAATTTTTATTTTGGCAATTTTAATGAAGTTTGAATATTTAAAATGAATTATATTAAATAATAACGAAGAGAAATTTATTTTTGAATAGAATTAGAACGTATATATTTATTTGAATCGTCGTTAGAATATAAATAATTATTTTTAATTATAAAAGGAACTGAAAATGGCGCGGTAGTTTGAAAATTCGATTTCAAAGTTCATGTAACACCCCGAATTTTAGTTAATACTAAAATTCACTAATTACCGGATAAATAATCTAAGACGTGGGAATTAGGGGAAACGGGCTGCGTCATCGCGTTCGTCTCGAAAAAATACGCGAAATAGAGTCCGAGTTTTCGAAAATCGGAGTCCGTATGACCCAGTTATGGCCCAAGGAAGTTTGCAGAAAAATTAGAGCTAAAAAAACAGATTTAGGAATTTAAATTTAAAATTTAAATTCAGATTTGGAATGGGCCAGGCGGGGTCAGGCGGGTAGCTTCCCGCCCAACCCATGTCGACAGGGCTGTCGACAGGCCTGTCGACAGGGGTGTCGACATGCCTGTCGACAGGGTGGCACCGTTCTGTGAACCTGGGTGCACCAGGTTGCACCAGGTTGGGGTTCAGGCTAGCTAGGAGGGCTGGTTCTAGAGATTTCCTAAATCTAAGGGTTCTAAATCAATCTAGGGTTAATCTAAGGGCCTAAAATACTCTCTTAATCTATAAATACACCCTAAACCTACCTTAATCCTTACCAAAAATAGAAACAATGGCCTCATGCCGCCAAATTAAATTCTAAGAGAAGCCTCCACTAATCTAAGAAGAAAGTTGCAAGCTAATTCCTCTCTAATCAATCCTTAATCATCATTATCTTCATAGTTAGCAACTAATTCTACTTCATAAGGTTGCTAATCTTGAGTTTGGTGAGTTTCTATCACTTTAACATCAATTGTTAAAGTAAGTAGATTGGGTGTAATGAGACTTATGGTCTTAAATGCGGATTAGTGAGTATGAATCATGTATAATGATATGTTACTCTATGTTGTTCTATGTTTATGCATATTTGATAAGTTGGTTTATGCATGCTTAATAAGTTGATTTATGCATGTTTAACAAGTTGATATATGCATGTTTAATAAGTGGATTTATGCATATTTAATAAGTGGAATTATGCATGCTTAGCAAAGTGAGATATGCAAGTTAAGTGTATGTTTAAATGCAAGTTGAAAGTGATATGCAAGTTAAGTGTATGTTTAAATGCAAGTTGAAAGTGATAGGCAAGTTATGCATGCTTATGCAAGTGTATGGATGCTTATGTAAGTCATATATATGTTTAAATGCAAGATTTATGTGATATGCAAGTTATGCATGCTTATGCGAGTATATGAATACTTATGCAAGATATGTATATGCTTAAATGACATGATATGCAAGTTATGCAAGTATGTGAATGCCTATGCAAGTATGTGAATGCCTATGCAAGTATGTGGATGCCTATGCAAGTATGTGAATGCTTATGCAAGTTATGTGTATGCTTAAATGCATGTTTAACATGTTATGCAAGATTGAGAATGCCTATATGCAAGTTTAACATGTTATGCAAGATATGTGTATGATAATATGCAAGCTCATATGCAACATGTTATGCAAATCATGTGTATGATAATATGCAAGTTTGGGTTGTATGTAGTTGGGTTAATATATGCTCATATATGCAAGTTGACATCCTCTTAACCCATGACAAAGTTGTATGCTAAACCCATGATGTTTGTGATGATCTTCCCCTTATTATGTCATGTAACGAGAACGATTTACGTGGGGAACGATGGGGTGGTAAATATATTAATAAATGAATGTTTGGGTATGATTAAGCATACCATAGAAATAAATTACCATAAGTGGGAATTTACCTATTGAGTTAGGTCTACCCCATGGGAATTTACCTATTGAGTTAGGTCTACCCATGTTATGGAAAACTTGATATTAATTAGGGATAATTAATATGGGGGTGATTAATTAGGTGTAATTAATCGACTAAGACACGAGGTTGGACTCATTTGTAGTGTAAAACTGCCCGGACCCGACCGGCTTAACCAGTTGCTACAAATGTCAGCCCAATGTGAGAGGTCTTAGCCATAAATTAAATACGTGATTAAGGTAAAGACACGAGGTTAGACTCTGTTATGACGTAAGACTGCCCGGATTCTACCGGCTTAACCAGGCGGTCATAACAGCCAGTCTAATGTGGGAGGTCTTTACGGGAGATCACGGTCTTAATTAATTAAGAAACACTTAACCATAATAGCATGTAGTGGGACATGAGGGGTTAAGTGGGTGCCTTGGGTGGCATGAGGAAATTTGGTGGTTGCCTTGGGTGGCATGTGGAATCTAGTGGGTTGCCTTGGGTGGCAATAGAAAATACGATTAGAATACTTAACCAAGTGGAAACATGTAATTAGACATGATTAAAGGGTTAAGTGGGATACACTAGATATTTGACAAGCTTAAGTGGGTAGCTTGTGGGGGCCCATTTCAACCAATATCCCAAACGTATCTTTGTGGGCTCGACCCAAGTCGAGTGACGGGACACGCATATTGGGCTTGATTATAAGAGGCCAAAACGGGTTAGCGGTGGCAACGCAAGTCCAACGGGTTTCATATGTGTGTGTGGGCCCGGGCTGGTAGATAAGCCGTTGTTGCATCGTGTAGATATAAAGCCGTGCACCGTTAGTATTGGGTAGCCACTTTAGGGGAGTGATACACCCCACTGTGGGACCAGCACGGGTATCTACGGTAGGGAGCCGATCGCTTGGGGAGTAGTGGGTACACCTAATGAAGATAGGGGCAGACGGCACCTATGTAGGGGTACACGAAACTACTGGGTAAGAATTACCGGGTACACATAGTGGAGATAGGGGCAGACGGCAACTATAAAGTGGGCTAGGGGTACATGAAACTACTGGGGAAATTTTCTAAGGGATCAACCTTTAAGTAGGAATGACTGGTGTGGTGCAGTTAGTAATTATCCTTGGGTGGGTAGATGCGTCCTGACAGTTATCTTAGTTTATCCTAAGTCTACCAAGCTGCTTAGTGTAGCCATTCATCCCCAGACATTACCGTAGGTCAAGTTTATGTCTTCTCTGGTTACCTTAATGATTGTATTGTTAAAGTTATAGGACTCACTCAGACTTATGTTTGACCCCGTTGTTTTTATCTTTTTTCCCAACCCTCAGGTCCTACGGCGGATCCTAGTGGTAGTAGAGCTTGATCGGATTGCTGTTCCAGTCTTGAGGAGCTTGGATAGATGTAAAGCTCCTGTTATCCAGTTATCTTTTCTTTTGTTATGGCTATTGTATATCGGAGTGGGATTATGTACTTCTTTATCTTGATGGATATTGTACTTGACTTTTATCGTGGTTTTATGATGTAACCAGACATGTTTATTTCCGCTGTTATGAGATGATGTTTTAAAAATCTCAAGTACTATTTATATCTGTCTTGTTGTAATTTTTCTGTTCTATATTCACTAAAATACTCCACCGATGCTATGGCATTCCCTTTGTGAGTGACCCTAGCGGGCGTGGGGTGTTACACGTGGTATCAGAGCAAAGGTTACCAGAACAGATAAAATTTTTAGAAAACTATTTTTCTAAAAACATTTTTGGAAAAGATATTTTCAAAAACATGTCTTTTAAGAGAAAAGTTTTTGAAAGAAAAGCATAATCCCCAATAGCCATATCTATATCCTTCGAATTCTCCGTTTTGAATCTTTCCTCTTTCGTTTCAGCATGACCGAGAATCTTAATCTTCCGGAGGGTGTGACGGTACCAGTATGGTATAGGAGATTGATGGAGGCTAGGGCCACCACTGCGGGTCCAGCAAATATTCCTCCACCAACCGTAGCACCCGATCTTCCTCCTCCCCCTCCTCCTCGCACGAATACTTTTGCTAAGACTTGCAAGGAATTTAAAGCTATGGGAGGGAAACCTTTTCAAGGATCTGAAACCTTTGTGGAGGCTAGAGATTGGCTTAAAGAGGTGGAAGAGTTGATAGATATCTTTGAGATGGAAGAAGGGAAGAAAGTCAAGTTGGCTGCTTGGTTAATGAAGGGAGAGGCCTCATTCTGGTGGGAGGTCACTAATGGAGAACGCCCCGTTGACTCTTGGGCGGATTTTAGGCAAAGATTTGTGGCAAAGTTTCTCTCAAGGGCGGAGGAAAACTTGTATATGGAAAGATTCTTGACTCTAAAGCAAGGAAATCTTTCGGTAAAGGAATATGTTAACAAGTTTAATCAATTGGCAAGGTTTGGCCTAGATATGGTGAATACACCGGAGAAGAAGGCTTTGAGGTTCGTGAAAGGCTTGAATGAACCTATGCATGGGTTGGCTATGACTCACATCCCTATGGGGGCCACCTTTGAGAAGCTAGTTGATATGGCACTCATGTATGAGGAAGAGAAGGGTCCTAATGCTAATAAGGCACCCGAGAAGAAGGGAGATCAAAAGAGACCTCAACAACAGCAAAGCAAAGGTGGGAAAGGCAATGGTGGCAAGGGCAAGAAGAAGAAGTGTTTCAATTGTGGGACACCTGGCCACCTAAGCAAGGATTGCCGCAAGAAGAAGAAGACCGGCTGCTTCCACTGTGGCGAAGCAGGGCACTTAGTGAAGGATTGCCCTAAGAAGGGGCAAAGGACGGGATCTACCTCAGGAGCACAGGTGCAAGCTCTTATGGCACCGAGTCAGGCTAGGGGGCAAGTACAGGCTCTCGCGGTTCCTCCGATTCAGGAGAGAGGTAGAACTATTTCCGTTGAAAGTCTGGTTTTTCTATTTGATCATCCTGTCCGTACATTGTTTGATTCAGGCGCATCGCATTCGTTTATCTCATCATCATTAGTTGAGTTACTGCACCTAGACACCAGTCTGGTAGATGATCCCTTGGTTGTTTCAAACCCAATTGGGGGCTCCACTTATTTGTCCATGATATGTTTGGGTTTGAAGATTTCTATACTTTGCATTGAGTTTAGATGTGATGCTTTTGTGTTGGGCTTCACGGGCTATGGGTTGATTTTGGGTATGGACTGGTTATCCAGTAATGGTGCCGTTCTTGATTGCGAAAGGAGAGTTGTTAGGCTGATGACCCGCTTGGGTAACACTCTCGAGATTTCTTGTAATCCCATGGATTCTGTTATGTTAAGTTACCTTGAATCGCTTGACGCTTCGGTCGAGGGTTTGCAATCTATAAGAGTGGTCCGGGAATATCCGGATGTGTTTGAGGAGGTGAAGGGCTTACCTCCGAAGCGGGAGATTGACTTCCGAATATATTTGGTGGATAATGCTAAACCGGTATCTTTACCAGTGTGCCACATGGCTCCTCGTGAGAGGAGGGAACTCCATAAGCAAGTAGGGGAGTTGCTTGAGAAGGGGTTCATAAGACGGAGCATATCGGAGTGGGGTGCTCCAGTAGTATTTGCTACAAAGGCAGATGGGTCCCTCAGACTTTGTGTAGACTATAGAGAACTCAACAAGCTCACAAAGAAGAATAGACACCCATTGCCAAGGATTGATGATCTTTTCGATCAGTTGGTTGGCGCTTCAGTATTTTCTCAGTTGGACTTAGCCACGGGGTTTCATCAGTTGAGGGTGGCTGAGGATAGCATAGACAAGACTGCCTTTAGAACTCCGGATGGTTTCTATGAGTGGTTGGTGATGCCATTTGGGTTGACGAACGCCCCTGCATACTTTGTTGATTTGATGAGTAGGGTGTTCAGGGAGTTCCTTAATAAATTCGTGGTGGTCTTTGTGGATGATATCTTAGTATTTTCTAAGAGTGAAGAAGAGCATGCCCTACATCTTGGGGAAGTGTTGAAGACTCTTCGAGCAAATAGCCTTAAGGCTAAATTCTCTAAATGTCACTTCTAGAGGAAGGAAGTACGATTCTTGGGGGCACGTGGTCTCCAAGGAAGGGATAGCTGTGGATCCCGCGAAGGTAGTATCAATTCAGGATTGGAAGGTTCCGAAGAATGCTACCGAAGTAAGAAGTTTCTTGGGGTTGGCGGGTTATTATAGGAAGTTTATTAAAGACTTCGCGAAGATATCAGCCCCATTAACCCGCTTAACAAAGAAGAATCTTGTTTTCACATGGGACGTAGATTGTGATGATGCGTTCCGACGGTTAAAGAGAGCTTTAACCACCGCTCCAGTTTTAGTGTTGCCAGATGGGAGCAAGCCATTTGTTGTCTATACCGATGCCTGTGGGACAGGACTTGGCGCAGTCTTAATGCAAGAGGGAAGGGTAATAGCCTATGGTGGAAGGCAGTTGAGGGCACATGAGAAAAATTACCCTACCCATGATCTAGAGCTGGCCGCTATTGTTTTTGCGCTTAAGATTTGGCGCCATTATCTTCTTGGTGAGAGATTCGAGTTGTTCACTGACCATAAATCTTTGAAGTACTTGTTCTCTCAGAAAGATTTAAACTTAAGACAGCAAAGGTGGATGGAGTTTTTAGCATCCTATGACTTCGAGATATCGTATACCCCTGGCAAGGGTAACGTGGTGGCGGACGCCTTGAGTAGGAAGAGGTTGTCCTTGAGTCCATTGTTCGTGGAACGACAAAGCTTGGAGTTTATCTCGATGTTTGATTTCAGACCTTCCGTTGACTATGTACCCGGTTTGCTAGCCTCTTTGGAAGTTAGACCTACTCTTTTGGGGCGGATTGGGGAAGCACAGAGGGGCGACCCACAGTTGGTTGAGTTGGTAGAGAAGCTCATAAGGGGGGAGTCGTCCAGCCATTTGAGTAGGTACACCCTAGACGATAGGGGGTACTTGCGTAGAGACGGTAGACTTTGTGTACCGCAAGACGAGGGTTTGAGGAAGGCTGTTCTTGACGACGCACACCGTTCTAGGATGACCATTCATCCCGGTGGGGACAAGATGTACCAAGACATGAAGAGGGTTTTCTTCTGGGCCGGTATGAAGAAAGATGTGGCTGAGTATGTCGCTCGATGTTTGGTGTGCCAGCAAGTGAAGGCGGAGCAAAGGAAACCAGGTGGGTTGCTTCACCCATTGGAGGTTCCGCACTGGAAGTGGGATAGCGTCTCGATGGATTTTATTGACGGGTTACCCAGGTCGAGAAAGGGTAATACAGGAATTTGGGTGGTGGTAGATAGACTTACTAAGAGCGCCCATTTCATACCTGTGAAGAGCAAGAGGACCGCTCCATGGCTAGCTTCTGTATATCTTCGAGAGATAGTTCGATTGCATGGGGTACCCTCTAGCATAGTTAGTGATCGAGATCCTATCTTCACTAGCGAATTCTGGAGAAGTTTGCAAGAAGCAGTGGGGACTCAATTGTGTCTGAGCACCGCATATCATCCTCAGACAGACGGCCAGACTGAGAGGGTGAATCGTGTTCTAGAAGACCTTTTGAGGCTTTGTATCTTAGATTTTGGAGGTACATGGGAAGAGCATCTTCCACTAGTGGAGTTCGCATATAATAACAGCTTTCAGTCCAGTATTGGTATGGCTCCTTTCGAAGCTCTCTATGGAAGGCCTTGTCGATCACCTACATGTTGGTGGGAATCTACGGATAAGATCTTGCTGGGGCCCGATATGGTTAGGGAGACTTCTGAGAAGATTGACTTGATTCGAAGAAGGATGAAAGCAGCGCAGGATAGGCAAAAATCTTATGCGGACAAGAGAAGGACGGATCTTGAGTTTGAGGTTGGAGATATGGTTTTTGTTAAGGTATCTCCGTTGAGAAATGTTGTTCGCTTCGGATCCGTTGGGAAGTTAGCACCAAGGTTTGTTGGGCCATTTCCTATCAAGGAAAGGATTGGACGGATGGCATATAGGGTGGAGTTGCCTGACAGACTTAGTGGTGTCCATGATGTATTCCATGTGTCCCATTTGAGGAAGTGCTTACATGAGACCGCAGAGGTGGTAGAGCCGAGCTTGCTTAGAGATATGGAGGTAGAGCGTGATGCGACCATTCGACGAGCTCCTACTCGCATCCTTGGGTCAGAGACTAGGAAGTTGAGAAACAGAGAGGTTCAGCTAGTCAAAGTGCAATGGGGAGAAGATGAGAGCAACGCAACTTGGGAGACAGAAGCGAAGATGCGTTCATTATACCCATTTCTTTTTGAGGGTATGTCTTTACTCTCTCCTTTATCGCTTGTCTAGTACTTATCTTATCCTTGGTATGTCCTCTCGTTAGTACCTTTGACCTTTAGATAGGGTAAACCTATGGTTGAAACATGTGTTTGAGACATGTTATGGTTGATGGATGCAAGTGGATGCAAGTGTTTGCTAGTGGTTGCTCGTGGATGCATATACACACACTCTAGGCACTAGATCGGCTCAGTCACTTCATATTGCATATTGCATAAAATCGTGTGTAGGAAAATATATTTATGGATGTATAATGGTTGTGTTATCACATGGATGATGCATTTTGGTGAATGATTGTGCACTCATGTAGATATGGTATGTGTCGATAGGGTTTTCTCGCATACATAATGGATGCATGGCACTATCATGGTTTGCATATGTTCATACATTAGATAGGGAACATATACACACACTTTTTGCATATGTGCATACATCATTAGAAACTGTTTAAGGAAAATGGATGCCTGTGGTTGATGGTTTGAGTAGATGGTTGTTTGGATGGTAGGATATGCATTCTCCTTAGCCTAGAGATTTCGGGGACGAAATCCTTTAAGGAGGGGAGAATGTAACACCCCGAATTTTAGTTAATACTAAAATTCACTAATTACCGGATAAATAATCTAAGACGTGGGAATTAGGGGTAACGGGCTGCGTCATCGCGTTCGTCTCGGAAAAATACGCGAAATAGAGTCCGAGTTTTCGAAAATCGGAGTCCGTATGACCCAGTTATGGCCCAAGGAAGTTTGCAGAAAAATTAGAGCTAAAAAAACAGATTTAGGAATTTAAATTTAAAATTTAAATACAGATTTGGAATGGGCCAGGCGGGGTCAGGCGGGTAGCTTCCCGCCCAACCCATGTCGACAGGGCTGTCGACAGGCCTGTCGACAGGGGTGTCGACATGCCTGTCGACTTGCCTGTCGACAGGGTGGCACCGTTCTGTGAACCTGGGTGCACCAGGTTGCACCAGGTTGGGGTTCAGGCTGGCTAGGAGGGCTGGTTCTAGAGATTTCCTAAATCTAAGGGTTCTAAATCAATCTAGGGTTAATCTAAGGGCCTAAAATACTCTCTTAATCTATAAATACACCCTAAACCTACCTTAATCCTTACCAAAAATAGAAACAATGGCCTCATGCCGCCAAATTAAATTCTAAGAGAAGCCTCCACTAATCTAAGAAGAAAGTTGCAAGCTAATTCCTCTCTAATCAATCCTTAATCATCATTATCTTCATAGTTAGCAACTAATTCTACTTCATAAGGTTGCTAATCTTGAGTTTGGTGAGTTTCTATCACTTTAACATCAATTGTTAAAGTAAGTAGATTGGGTGTAATGAGACTTATGGTCTTAAATGCGGATTAGTGAGTATGAATCAAGTATAATGATATGTTACTCTATGTTGTTCTATGTTTATGCATATTTGATAAGTTGGTTTATGCATGCTTAATAAGGTTATTTATGCATGTTTAACAAGTTGATATATGCATGTTTAATAAGTGGATTTATGCATATTTAATAAGTGGAATTATGCATGCTTAGCAAAGTGAGATATGCAAGTTAAGTGTATGTTTAAATGCAAGTTGAAAGTGATATGCAAGTTAAGTGTATGTTTAAATGCAAGTTGAAAGTGATAGGCAAGTTATGCATGCTTATACAAGTGTATGGATGCTTATGTAAGTCATATATATGTTTAAATGCAAGATTTATGTGATATGCAAGTTATGCATGCTTATGCGAGTATATGAATACTTATGCAAGATATGTATATGCTTAAATGACATGATATGCAAGTTATGCAAGTATGTGAATGCCTATGCAAGTATGTGAATGCCTATGCAAGTACGTGGATGCCTATGCAAGTATGTGAATGCTTATGCAAGTTATGTGTATGCTTAAATGCATGTTTAACATGTTATGCAAGATTGAGAATGCCTATATGCAAGTTTAACATGTTATGCAAGATATGTGTATGATAATATGCAAGCTCATATGCAACATGTTATGCAAATCATGTGTATGATAATATGCAAGTTTGGGTTGTATGTAGTTGGGTTAATATATGCTCATATATGCAAGTTGACATCCTCTTAACCCATGACAAAGTTGTATGCTAAACCCATGATGTTTGTGATGATCTTCCCCTTATTATGTCATGTAACGAGAACGATTCACGTGGGGAACGATGGGGTGGTAAATATATTAATAAATGAATGTTTGGGTATGATTAAGCATACCATAAAAATAAATTACCATAAGTGGGAATTTACCTATTGAGTTAGGTCTACCCCATGGGAATTTACCTATTGAGTTAGGTCTACCCATGTTATGGAAAACTTGATATTAATTAGGGATAATTAATATGGGGGTGATTAATTAGGTGTAATTAATCGACTAAGACACGAGGTTGGACTCATTTGTAGTGTAAAACTGCCCGGACCCGACCGGCTTAACCAGTTGCTACAAATGTCAGCCCAATGTGAGAGGTCTTAGCCATAAATTAAATACGTGATTAAGGTAAAGACACGAGGTTAGACTCTGTTATGACGTAAGACTACCCGGATTCTACCGGCTTAACCAGGCGGTCATAACAGCCAGTCTAATGTGGGAGGTCTTTACGGGAGATCACGGTCTTAATTAATTAAGAAACACTTAACCATAATAGCATGTAGTGGGACATGAGGGGTTAAGTGGGTGCCTTGGGTGGCATGAGGAAATTTGGTGGTTGCCTTGGGTGGCATGTGGAATCTAGTGGGTTGCCTTGGGTGGCAATAGAAAATACGATTAGAATACTTAACCAAGTGGAAACATGTAATTAGACATGATTAAAGGGTTAAGTGGGATACACTAGATATTTGACAAGCTTAAGTGGGTAGCTTGTGGGGGCCCATTTCAACCAATATCCCAAACGTATCTTTGTGGGCTCGACCCAAGTCGAGTGACGGGACACGCATATTGGGCTTGATTATAAGAGGCCAAAACGGGTTAGCGGTGGCAACACAAGTCCAACGGGTTTCATATGCGTGTGTGGGCCCGGGCTGGTAGATAAGCCGTTGTTGCATCGTGTAGATATAAAGCCGTGCACCGTTAGTATTGGGTAGCCACTTTAGGGGAGTGATACACCCCACTGTGGGACCAGCACGGGTATCTACGGTAGGGAGCCGATCGCTTGGGGAGTAGTGGGTACACCTAATGAAGATAGGGGCAGACGGCACCTATGTAGGGGTACACGAAACTACTGGGTAAGAATTACCGGGTACACATAGTGGAGATAGGGGCAGACGGCACCTATAAAGTGGGCTAGGGGTATATGAAACTACTGGGGAAATTTTCTAAGGGATCAACCTTTAAGTAGGAATGACTGGTGTGGTGCAGTTAGTAATTATCCTTGGGTGGGTAGATGCGTCCTGACAGTTATATTAGTTTATCCTAAGTCTACCAAGCTGCTTAGTGTAGCCATTCATCCCCAGACATTACCGTAGGTCAAGTTTATGTCTTCTCTGGTTACCTTAATGATTGTATTGTTAAAGTTATAGGACTCACTCAGACTTATGTCTGACCCCGTTGTTTTTATCTTTTTTCCCAACCCTCAGGTCCTATGGTGGATCCTAGTGGTAGTAGAGCTTGATCGGATTGCTGTTCCAGTCTTGAGGAGCTTGGATAGATGTAAAGCTCCAGTTATCCAGTTATCTTTTCTTTTGTTATGGCTATTGTATATCGGAGTGGGATTATGTACTTCTTTATCTTGATGGATATTGTACTTGACTTTTATCGTGGTTTTATGATGTAACCAGACTTGTTTATTTCCGCTGTTATGAGATGATGTTTTAAAAATCTCAAGTACTATTTATATCTGTCTTGTTGTAATTTTTCTGTTCTATATTCACTAAAATACTCCACCGATGCTATGGCATTCCCTTTGTGAGTGACCCTAGCGGGCGTGGGGCGTTACAGTTCAAATGAAGGTGTAGGAATCAAAATAATCCGGATTTTAGCAAAACCAAAAATATTAGAATCTATTTGAAAATATCTTTCCAATAAGTCCGAAAAATTGAAATTTCATAGCGGGGATAAAAAGTTACGTCCAATTGAAAATTCAGAATAGTCGCTATGGAAATTTAGCCCTTAAAAATGGAAATTTTGCAAACGACCTCTGTTTTCGATGAAACCACTTTTTTTGGATCCGGGATGTCAAATTATTGCTAGATTTCAAAATTCATAATTTTCTGAATCAATATGTGAGCGTGGCGAAGTAAAACGTGTTTTGTCAATTTCGATCGACCAGAAAATAGCCCTTGTGTTCGGAATGGGGGTAATTAGCAATGGACGACAGTCGGTGGGTTTGATTTCGAGTTCGAAATAAAAAGTTACTTTTCGAATAAAATAAAATAAAATAAAATAAAAATATATTATATAAACCTAACCTACCCTTACCCCTCTTCCTCTTTAACAGTCAACGCATATGATAAAAAAACAAATAAATGAAATCGCGCCCCCTAAAACCCGTCGCCCTACCCGTCTCTGGTCGTCGTCGTTCTGGCGCACTCCCCCACCAGCCATTGTCAGCCTTCCTCCGCCGCTCCATCGTCTTCCCTTGCTCCTCCCTCCTCTGAAATGCCTATAACCCGAACACAATCCATAAATCAGCACCACCACCACCCAACCCGCCACTATCTGCCCAGCGCGAGCCTCGGCACTCCCTCAACCACCTCTCCAATGTCAGCGCACATCCCCGCCACCTCAGCAACGCCGTGGAACACCCCTCCCTCATTTGCCAATTCTCCCAAAATTAGTGAGTTTTCTTGTGCTTTGATCTTTAATTTATCTTTTAATAATATGATAATAGGTTAGGTTTTTTTTATTATCATAAAGTTTAGATTTTAAGTTAATAAAGTTATGATTTTTAATTTTTTGTATGATAATATTTTTATGTAGTTAAAAATCTTATTTTTATTTATGTAAAGTTATGATTTTTTAACCCAAGAAAAATATGATTTTTAAGTATATAAAGATTAGATTTTTATTGAAGGAAATATTAGAATTTTTATATATGTAGTAGTGGTATAAAAGAAGAATTTTTATCTGTATAGTAGCGGTATAAAAACAGAATTTTTATCTATATAGTTGCGGTATAAAAATAGAATTTTTATTTATATAGCAGCGGTATAAAAATAGATTGTGTCCATATAGGTTGTTATAAAAACGTGATTTTTATATACATAGCAACAATATAAAGAAGCGATTTTTATATATGTATTGGATATAGACAACGAAAGTGACAAAAGGCGGACACGACAAGATTTTCTACATATGAAGAATCATGGCATTCGGTTTAGCTCTTGGTGAGAACTTCTCACTTTAATTCTTGTTTCTAGTTAAAATTATATAGTAGGATGCAGATGGTGCTTAGCAGCACCCGATACCCGTCGTCCACAGACCATGGACGGCTTGTATGTTCGATTGTATGTTTTTGTGAAAATTGATTACGTGATGTGGAACGAAATAAAATATTTATATAGTTAAAAATATTTTATAGTTAAAAATTTAATTTTTAACATGTATATAAAATTAATATTTATAAAAAATTAGACGATTTGTTTATGTACACCTATTTGAAGGATATTGATTGGGACGATAAATTTTACACGTTGCCCAACTTCACAAATTATATTCAGTGTTTGTGAATTGAAACCCCACACGGGTGTTGGGATGATATTTGACGTACACCAATCCCAATTGTTTAGTGGTATGTCGATCGTTTGATTGACAGACTTTGTAAGCATTAATTAGATATATTTAATGCTTATGCAGTTGTGTGGTGGACTCTGGATGATGGTTGAATATTTATCATTGCTATTATATACATAAGTCGTATGGAATCCATATAATTAACATTATATGGTAATTGAGTGGGTCTCATTCCAATTTAGAAAACAAAGTATATTCATGTGTTGAATAAACAAAATAGTCATGTGTTGACGTTATTCATGTGTTGAAACTATTCATGTGTTGAAACTTCATGTGTTGAAACTATTCATGCATTGAATAAAATATTTATACAATAAAATTCACATTTTTATTGTAAGTAGGAATTAATAAATATTCATGTGTTGAATAAAATATATTCATGTGTTGAAGAAAATATTCATTTGTTGGATAGAATAACGTAGTTATTGAAATATATAAAGCTGTGTTGATTAGATATGCGCCATTTTGACGCGAACGATATTTATATCGATTATATTCGTTTCTATAATGAATATAGAAAAGGAAATGATTTCAAAATCTAATATTTTGAAAATATAATCATTTATATATTAATGATATGGAATATTCAATTTTGATTTAAAATTGAATATGAAATTGAAATTATTTTGAAAACGAATTTAAAATGATTTGTAAAATATGTTTTGAATTGAAATCGACGAAATATATATAATATATTATATATATATATAATGGCCTGAATAGAACACGCTGCTCTGCGGTAGTTCGAGAATTTCGACTGTAGACTTCGAATGGATGTTACGAGAGATCCGACCATCGGACTCTCCTAAAACCAGAACCGTTGGGTTCGTATTGAAAAGATATTTCCAATGAATATTATAAATTTAAAATCTAACGGTTGGATTTGGAATTATGTCCAAATCAAATTTGGAAAAGGTCATGGTAAGTGCAGTTCGGTGGCCGTTATTGAAAACCGACTGTACGGGCCTTGATAAAAATTATTAAAAATATTAGTAATTTGTGTAAAATCATAATTTATGAATTGGAATGAAATACGATGAAAATTTCCACATTTAAAAGGATAAAAATATATTTTTATCGGAATGAACTAGTTTTGAACTAGATTTGAAGTGGTTTTAAAAATTATCAGAATTTCTAATATATGAATTGGAATGGATTTGAATCAAAATTATCTTTGGAATACGTGTTGGATTTCGTGATTCAACAGATATGGTTGTGGAAATTTGAAAGATATATTTATATCCTTATTTCCAATATGATATTTGTTGGTTTCAGAATTTGATATTGAATATAAGCCGATATTTTTTCTATTCAGAGCCTTGTATTTAATATCAAATGGGATTTTGGGTTCGTCGTGAATGGTGTCTTAAATAACACCTGTTCTTTAACCCGATTAACAATGGAATGGGATTTTAGGTTTTTCGTAAACCGTGTTTTTAAAGGACATTGGTTCTTTAACCAAGTTATGTAACGACCCGTATTTTCCGCCCATTTATTTGGAATATTTTAATTATTTTATTTATTTATAATATTGGTTTAAATTTTAAATAATCGAATTTAACAATTTATTTGGAATATATTATTTAAATAAATAATAAAATATTATTTTAATTTCCAGAATTTGGGAAATGTTGGATTTGAAATATATTGTAACCGGGCAGTTTAAAATGGTCAAATATTTGTTATATTGAAAATAGTGATGATTTCGATTCGAAAACGACGGTCGAGCGATATGGTTTATAATATAATTAAATAATGAGCTGCAGCGGCGCGGTAGTTCGCGATTTGACGTTTTGAACTTCAATCGATCGTACCGGGTTCAAAATAAGTCAGATTTTCTCGAAATAAGAAACGTCGGGAACGGTTTGACGATATCTTTCCAATGAAAGAGAAAAATCAAGTTTTCATGTTGTAGATTTTATTTTATGTCCAAATCAAAATTTGAAAAGGTCGATGTGGAATTTCGTTATATATTATAACGTTATTTTTATTAAATAAAGGGGTTTTTAAATTTTTATAATATCGATTTGTCTTCAAACTCAACCCGTGATATTTTATCTTGGTAGTATACGATATTCTGGTCGTGTATGGCAAATTTCAATATTTTAATATTATTATATTGAGGTATATTAAAACTGGTTTATTTTTATTTGAATTGGCCAGTTATAAAAGGGCCTTTATTCAAACGACTTCAGTTTTCGATGAAATAAATTTTATTCGGACCGCAACAGTAAATTATTGCTAGATTTCAAGTGGCACGTCAATCGGGGTTAATTTCTGAGCGTGGAAAAATAAAATGCAAAAGGAAACGACCATTTGAACGTGAACGAGGGCCATTCGAGCAAACGAACTTGGAATTCGACGAAACAAGTTTCGTTAGGACCGTATCGTCAAATTATACTTTGCCGTCCATTCGCACCTCGAACGGGATTTGTATGTGGGCGCAGCAACGAATAAACAACGTTCGAAAACGCGATAGGTACGATAGAAAATATCGTTATCACTTCGTCGGAATTAAATAATATTTTCCCTAATTTTTTACCTCTATATATAAAGCCCAACCCCAAAAACCTAATTCCCAATTCAGCCCCATTTATCGATTTTTGCAAAAAAGTCCTCAAAACTAAATTAATTTATATCTCGATTTCTGGCAATGTTTTTTATTAGCTACCAAAGGGAAAGTCGTAGATCGTGTCGAGGGGACGGTACTATCTAAAATTGGGGGTCTATCGAGGTCCGAGATGACCGGAATTTCACGAAAACCGTGAAAGGTCAGTTTCGGTTTTTGGTCAAATTGGCGAGCTGTGGTCGATTGCAGGAGCTCAGACCAGGGGGGTTTTGAAGAGGAGGAGTCCAGCTTCGATTTGGTACCGGCCGGAGGTCGTACAGTGGGCTGTGGCGGTCGTGGTGGCGAGTTAAACGTGGGGTGGTTTTTCTGGTTGCGGTAGGTATGTTCGACGGGGTTTTGGCCAAATTCAGGCCGACGGAGGCGGAGTTGGTGTCGAGGCTGGGGGGGATCGTAGCTGGGTGGTCGACCGCGGCTAATGGTGGTGGTCCAGTGGCTTTCGGTGTCGTGTGGTGGCTCCAGGCGAGCGTTGAACGGAGATCGTTCGAGGGAGGATTTCAGGCGAGGCGAAGGAGTGGCCCCACTGGCCGGCGAAGATGCGGGATTGGAAGGCGAGGGCTGTGGTGGTGTCAGGTGATGCTATCGTCGACGGTGGGCGGCTGTAGAAAGCTCCGTTGGTGGCGAAGTATGAACTGGAAGAAGACGGTCGGGTTTGAGGGGGGAGAAAAACCAAAACGTGTGGAATGTTAATCACCCTGCTGACGTGGATAACGGCTAAAGGTTAATTAAGGTAAAGACAAAATATTTAATTAATATTTAGTTTGTTTAATAATCGAATCGTATATCAAACTTTTAATTCATGTATCTTTTACATACGTTGATGGATTTCAGTGAAACTGGATCCGTTGGGATCGCAGGGACGAGGCCTAGGCGATGTCGCTGACTAGGCTTTGATCTGATGTTGTTGAAAATTGAGCTAATTTTGATCGTCCATTCAAGATTAAAAGGAATAAATGCGTCAACCGTCGACAGAATAACCTGGTGAGTTAATTCTCACACCTTCTGGAATTCTGTGATGTGGTAAATTCATTTTAAAATATAATTTACCTTTGAAAGAAAAAATTGGTTGATTGGTTGCCATTGGTTGTTTACTGATTGGTTGGTTGTTGTTATTTATCGTTTTAAATATTAGATTATTGAAATTTATTTCATATGTCGTTATGAAATGCCTAACGAACTGTGATGCAGGGAAGGACATGTTGGAGCGATCCGACCGGATTCCTCAAATATTTTATATGTTGTTTGTTTGTTTCATATCATTAATATATGAACTGATTGAACCCCATATAGTCGTGAAACCTGTTTGAGTGCGATGGTTGAACAGATATCCCCCGTGTTGTGTTTTAAAATCAATCGAAAGTGTTGATTGGGTAATTAGCAGTGAATGGCCTGAAATGTACAGTTTTAGACGTCGTTCGACCGTTAGGTGAAACGACGCAGTTTTAGAATTATAAATTATTTTATAACTGGATTAAAGTTTTCAGGTATTTTATTTGAGTAATTAAATTAGAAATTTATAAATAAATATTTTTGTCAAGTTTATAAAGTATTATTTAAATGGTTTGAGTAGCAGAATCGTATAATGAAAAATCCAAGTTATCAAAAGAGATTTGCAAATGAGATTTTTAAGTGAATGGGAAGATTTAAATAAGATTTCTCTTAATTATTACATTGAGTGAAGTAAATTCGATAATGAAATTTGTAAGGTAATAATAAAAAGGTTAGTAAGTAATTGAAATGTGTTAATGGTTTTTAAGCGAAATCTAAGTTAAGTGAAAGGATAGTAAATAGTTGGTTATAAAGGAATCAAAGTGAGTTTTTAAAGGGGTTTAAACCAAATTGGTGAATTAAATGTTAAGGAACTGAATTAAGCGAACTCTGGAATTGAAATAAGGAACTTAACGAGAAGGAAAATGCATAAGTATTGTGTTGTATTGAAAAAGGAATTTTGGAATTAAAATCCAAGTAAAAAGGTCATAAACCAAAGCGATAACTTTGGAAAGTTAAAGGATTGTTTAAACGGAACATTTTGATTGAAATAAGGATTTCAAAAGTTAGTGAAGATACATATAGTAATTTTGGGTAAAAGTTTGTAAATGGATTTTGATAATAAAATCCAAGGTAGAAGGGCTTTATCGTAGGGAAGGCGGTAAACAGATTCTAGTTATAACCCAAGATAAGTTTTATTATCAGGATTCCCGAATAAATGAAAGTAGATTATTGGATGTGGGATTTTATAAGTGAAACTGTGGTTTAAGAAGAAGTGGTATTACTAGTAAAAACTTACTTAATTAAACTAATTTAGTAAAAAGGTTATATCGAAAAGTGGATTTCAAATATAAGAAATGGTTTGGGAAACCAGATTGGAATCAAGATAGTAAACAAGATATTTATGAAGGTTTAAGTGACGAACTAATATTATTCTGAGATAAGGACGTTGTCGATCAAGGTCTGAGAGGTAAATAGAATACCCTAACTTGAACGGCTTCGTTATTATCAAGGAATGGTATTGGTTTGAAACGAGTGAAAGGGGTTGTGATAGACGTGATGCCCCACACATAAAGTATTTAAAATGAAATGCAAGATTTTGGGAAATTAATAATATCGTAATATTAGTTTTCAAAAGAAAAGAGAATATTGATTTCAAATCATACTTAATATTTGTGTAACGACCCGGATTTTCGGCGACTTTGGTTATCGACATAAGCACGATGTCGATAACCAAAACATCGAAAAATCCCGGTAATTAATGAAAGAAATTAGAAGGTGAGAATAGATAAGATAGAAACTTAGAATAGAAGAAGAAGAAGAACACAACATCAGAGTAACACGAACCTCACAGCGGAACGAATAACATATAATGGATAACATAACTTTGAAATATAACAGTTATGTATACAATAGCACTTATCAGAGTACAACACTTACAACACAGCGGAAATAACTATAGCTATATGATCTTGAAGCCTCCTGCTCCACGCTCTTCCAGTATATCTGTAAATTCCTGACTACTTGACTGCCCGTACAAAATTAGGCACCCAAGAGTTTAGGGAAAACGAAACAAATAAACTCCGGGTCAGTCATGGGACTGGTATGAGTAAAACAGTTTAAACATGTATATGAACAAGTAAACGATATCTCATAAGGCCACGCCGCAGAATGGAACAGGTTTTTCCCTTATGAGAATCCAAAATATATTTATATCAAAAACCTTTTGATATTATAATAATGTCTATGTACAAATACATATCAACTAGTAGAAACGCTTTCATCTCACGTTCTACATATATAGTATACAATCAAAATCGCAAGCACGTATTGGATAATGGATTTCCAACTATGACAAGGTATGGAACCACCTTCCGATCAGTGTACTCTAGGAACGATACACTGGAGTTCAACAAGAACATCTTGCAACTCAGCCACATATGACCGACCGCTCATTTTGCTTGAGTGTATCGAATGTACATCACCAACGGTTGGGATCAGCAACCGTTCCCGTATATATATGGGACAACATTGATAGATTTAAGAAACAAATGAATATTCTCTAGATAGGTGATTATACACCCTACTTCGGTGCGACCGACTTAGCCATGCTGCCTGCCCGATTTCTGTCATTTACCGGATGATGAGGCTAGAAGCTACGCTTTATCATCACATCAGATTCACATCGAATGCCACATTGTAGGTCCATCGAAAATCACTAATTGACGTCTATAACAGTACATTACGTGTTAGCTAAAGAAGTTTCCTTCTCCGCTTCCACTCTTGGTACGGTTGAAGAAATCAATGTACGTGACCTTTCTGGAAATACTCTGTCAGACATCCATCTTCATTCACTTAAAATGTCACATCGTCATACCCGCCAAATCACAAATTGATTATCCAAAAATAACACGGGTATAAAGCTAAGAGAAACGAATTCCTCCACCACCAAATGTGAATACGTTTGAACAGATCAACTTACGCGATCCATTGGATATACTCCGTCAGACGTTCGTCCATACAAGTTGTCCTGGGACTGGACAAACCGAAGGCACTATTCCGTATATCCATCTTAGTCACTGTTATCTAAGACTTATACAACAGCCCTTGCATTTTACTCCGTCTTCAATTATCTTTGGCATATATGATTCGCGACGCTTATGCCAATACAGAGTGGTTCTATGGATAATAATCCAACCGGTCTCTCCATATTAACAACGTTAAAATGGTCAAAACTTCGATAGTCGATGAGTCAACTATCAAAGAAAAACAAGTGTGCAAACAACGATATTATTTCCAAATGGAAATTATATCGTACAAACATCATTCAACATAAATCTCTTTAGTTCATTTATTTACTTACCTCATGTTTCCCTATATTCCAAATTCTTATTTTTCTTTTATCAGAAAACATTTCTGATTCTCGTTTGGAAAATATTTCCAAAACTCCTTTATGATCAAACCTTACCATTTCTTAGTTAAGAAGGAAGTCACTCAAGTTGGGGTATAATTACCTCTTAGACCTTAACTGAACAACGTTATAACTTCGAAATGGTCAAAGTTTATCTTTTAATCTTTAACAACTTCTTTACGCCTTTCTCGGATTCAATTTTACTAATCCACTTCTATATTTAAAGCATTGGTTATAACGATAACGTTATAATCCCTACTTTCGAATTATCTAACTTTAATTATAACTTCTATTCTTATTAGTGAATGATTAACCTAACACTTATTTATTTATAAATAAATAAATATCTATTTAAACACTGGAAAGTATAAGTACTTTCCCGAATTCGATATAATCGAATTTGCCGATTAACTCTCTTCGAGAAATCTCTATTTGATTAACTCTTCTTCGAATAACCTATATTCGATTAACTCCTTCTCGAATAAACGATATTCGAAAATCTCTCTTCGAATAACTAATATTCGATAACTCTTCCTTTCAAATATCTCATATTTGAAAATCTCACTTCGATTAAACTATAATCGATAACTCCTTCCGATGAAACTAACATCGATAACTCCTTTCGATGAAACTAACATCGATAACTCCTTTCGATGAAACTAACATCGATAACTCCTTTCGATGAAACTATCATCGATAACTCCTTTCGATGGAACTAACATCGATAACTCCTTTCGATGAAACTATCATCGATAACTCCTTTCGATGAAACTAACTCGACTAACTTAACTTGACTCGACTAACTCGACTTACTTGGTTCGACCAATTTGATTCGATTAACTAGGCTCGACTAACTTGACTAACTTAACTCGACTTACTTGGTTCGACCAATTCGATTCGATTAACTAGGCTCGACTAACTTGGTCGAACCACCCGATCAACTCAACTTATTTAACTTGACTTATTTCTCAACTCGATCAACTCGATTAACTCCTATCGAATAACTAATATTCGATTAAACTCCATTCGCTTGACTCTAGATCGCAGCGATCACAATGGTTACGCCTGACTCCCTCAGGAAACATCCGACCGCCGTAGGCTATTTACAGCCCTGCGAACTACGCTAGCAGTCGTACGAGATGGCAACTTACCCTGAATACTATGTTTGACTAACTCTGTCTCAAATAACTATATTTGATTAACTCTAGTTCGTTTTAACTCTAACCAATTTACTCTAACTAATTAACTCCAACTGGTTAACTCTAACTGATTAACTCTAACTGGTTAACTCTATTTGATTAACTCTAACTGGTTAACTCTATTTGACTAACTCAACTTGACTAACCCCTTTCGAATAACATATTCGATTAACTAACTTTCGAATACCATATTCGATTAACTAACTTCAAATACCATATTCGATTAACTCCTTTTGAATGTCTATATTCGATTAACTAACTTCGAATACCATATTCGATTTCTCCTTTCGAGTACCATATTCGATTTACTTTATTCACTTTATAAAGATTTCCTTTTTAACAACGTTTTATTCATTTGAAAAGATTTACTTTTAAATAACGGTTCTACACTTTAAAAATGATTTCCTTTTTATAGTGTTCCCTTTCCAATTCTATTTGTAAATGGTTTACAAATATTTCCTTTTCAAATTTATTCTTGAAATATTCTAACTCCTTAAATTTCCTAAAAAATTCGCCATAACCTCCTTTGTAACGGAAGCATCGGGAAAATCCCCAAACTCGCCACATAGGCCTTTCCATTCAAAAGAAAATGTTTTGAATTTATTTTCCTTCCTATTTATAAATATCCTAATTTATAAATATTCCTTATTTATAAATATTTAAATTTATAAATATCTCTTATTTATAAATATCCCATTTTATAAATATGCTATTTCCAATATCACTTTGAAAATCCCCTTATCAACATTCTGGCATGTTATGGTATTTTAACATATCAAATTACGATGTCTAATCTCGTCCATACACACACAATTGCCAACAGATTATATATCACATTATATATCACAATATATAAATCACAGTAAAATAACTGTTGAGGAATCCAGTTGGATTCCTCCAACCTGTTCTCTTGCATCCACAAATGTTACACAATAAAATTAGCATCACTTGTAGTTCCATATGATATATACTGATAAACAGAATCAATATAGAAATTTAACTAACTGACTAGCAGTTCAATCAATCAACCAACACACAGCAATCCAGATGATTAACAGTTCTATAGATACAACATGAAATTATAAACTGTTCAGAGTTGGTGAGTTTTACTCACATTGGACTGTTATCGTTAAAAACGATTAACTGTCTTTGATTTAGACGGACAATTTATTTCGCCATAAATTGTATCGGGCTCAGATTGACTCGCGGTCAGTCCCATTGTGTTGCTCCCGTCCATACGATCCCAACGCAACTTGTTTCGTCTGATTTCGATACCGTATGGATTAGATATAGTATAAACAAGTTGAACTAATTTAAACCAATAATAACACATGGATTTATATAAAACTAATGGGCCTTAACTTTGAAATCTGGCCCATCTACTCACGTTAGAACTTAAGCCCGAACTCCTTCTTCCCCGTTCAATACTCCTGCTCATTCCAGTATACCATTCACGCAACATTTCAGCTCACAAATCCGATCACCGCTCCTCCTCTCTTTGATTACCACTCGAACGAAAATCACCATTGTCTCGCTCTTCACAAACCGCTCCTACCCGTCCCTTTAATGCCAACTCCGACGCCTTCTTGCTCATTGCGGCTTCAGGTCCGCCTGTACCCAGAACAATGTCGGACGACCAAAAGCATGATCGTACTTCACCAAACAACCCAAAATCAATCCTCTCCAACCTCCTGAACAATAATACGAACTCGAATCTGCTTAATACACGATGGATCAAAAGAAGTTTTCAACCCTAGATCTACGGTGGTGAACATCCACTCCCGAACCGCCATCGAGCAGCCCAAAACCCACCCCAAAATGATGAGAACATTAGCAGGAACTCATAAATATACTTAGAATGATTTATAGACCTGTATATCTTTTGTTTTGATTTTCTAACTTCCAACATTTTCTGAAAGAAACATGAAGAAGTAGCGGCACATTTTATTTCCTACAGAAGATGGAAAAGTGATTTTTTTAGGTCTTAAGGTTTTGAACGGTTATTTATAAACAAAAGGGTTGAGATATTTTTGTTTAGATATTTTCATTATATTATATTATAATATTCGGTTTCCCTTCTAAAATCCGTACGATCACATATGATACCTAAAAATCACGAAACTGGACATGCAGCTACATCTCGACATCACGGACCCAACGAAACTAGTTTCGTCAAATTCCGACTCTGTATGCTCACACAGCGTATTTTTAACCGTCAAAATACTGACTGTTTTTCACTTTAAAAATCCGTACGGCCACACAGTGACTCTAAAAATCACGGAACTTGAAATCTAACAAAAATTTGATGTTGCGGATCCAACAAAACTGGTTTCGTCGAATTCTGACTTCGTTTGCAAAAGTGGCTATTTTTAACGCTCTAGATGACCCATTTAAATATATAAATATATTTAAAAATAATTAAATTAAATATAAATAAATTTATATTATCGTATATCTTCGCATATGATATCATACAGCTTCAGAATATCATATCAGAATTTACAGCTTGATATTTCAGATTTCAGATTTATCGATATTCAATTTATATCGAAAATCCTTTTATAACGTGTATAAAGCGTTGCAAATTATAAAGGGATTCTACAGCGACTTTTCTGAAATTTGATTTGGATGTACATCAAAATCTACCCGACGAAATCCCGATTTTTCTCTTCCACTAGAAAGATATACTCCACCAGCTCCACACGTTTCTTGTTTCACAGAAATCCGGCTTAAAACGAATCCTGTACATTCAGTTGAAGTTCAAATCGCCAAATAGCGAACTACAACGCCATTTCGAGCTCGATTTTAATTATAATATAATTATACGTTCAACTATCGTCGATTCAATATAATCGTTATTATATTTTGAATCGAAACTCCACCAAATCTCGTATGCTATTCAATTCACATGATATTGTGAATTTCACTATTTCTGACTATTTCGATATTATAATATATTATTATATTATAATTATTAATTAAATATTCAATATTATTTAATTAAACGATCATTAACTTCTCTAAATCACCAATTATATAATTAAATAAATTAATTATATATCTCTAAAAATGAGGGTCATTACATTCTTCCCCACTTAAAATAATTTCGTCCTCGAAATTGCTAAGGTAGAGGACGACCCTATCTATTGGAATTCCTAAGATTTGTTTACCCCTTATTTCTGATTTCAACAGAACCAATTAATATCGACTAAAATATTAATTCTTCCGACTAACTAAAATTTTCAAAAACTCTGAAAATTTTCTAACACTTTAAACTTTCGAAAAATTTCGCCAGCACCTCCTTTGTACTGTTCAATAGATCAAACTCCAACTCGCCTCTCTGGGCCTTCTTCAACCCAAAAGAAAATCAAAACGCCAAATGGCTTGCCAATTCGGCTCATAAATCTCATGCTTATATCAAATGTAAACTTGTACCTTTTTGTCGGGTATATCAACTTTATCCCTTACACCTGTTATCAATCCACATATAATAATGTCATCTTAATCAATTTCCAATATGTTTTTGCCCACAAATCAAACCATAGGCTTATACTCATGTCCAACTTCATTTCCAATTCGAGTTCCAATCTCAATTTCAAACTCTTAACTCCCCGACCCAATATCATTTCAAAATCTCTATGTTACAAATCCCATTTTATCTTGATGTTTTCTATTACAATTCAAATTCCACTTAACTGGTTCCATTCCAGTTTGCCTCCACAATTTTTATTCAATTGCTTTTAAATTCAAACTGTCTTTTTCCTGGGAGTTTCAAATCACTTTTCCATATCAAAAATCAAAGTATTTATTTCAAAGTACCAAAACAACTTGTTTTTCTCAAACCATTCAAAAACAAAATCTTTAGTAGTAATCTGTCACTTAGCAGCTCAAAACGAACATTGATGATGTCGCGATTCATCATCAGGGTTATTTCCTAGATACCGAAGTGAGTTCAATACTATAGCACTTTCAAAACCCATTTTTAAACATTTCCACCTTGAAATCAATTCCAAATATCCTTTTACAATGTTGTAAACAAATTTAAAATCTCCCAGGATCTTAAAATTCACATATATTAAATCCAGATTCATTTACAAACACCTTTCCCATCTCTGGGATTTTAAATTCCAATTCTGATCTAAATTCAGATTAAATCCATTCCAATTTCATATAATTCACTTGTATAAATTCTGATTGGTTACATATAACCATTTCACATTTTATAATCTTATCTGATAATAATTACTACCAACACATCCTATATATGATAATATATCACATATCCATACTGTGTCGGTCCATCGTATTCAAGTGTTTATTTACTCCTATCGATACAGTGGATCAAACTGATCGACCAGAACTCATAAACTACTCAACCGACGAATCTCCACAATATAAAACCATTTTTATGTCAAATACAAATACGCACTCGTATATATACACTCAAACTCAATCTAGGGTATTACTAACCCTATCTCTACCGAGTCACGCCACAGAGCTAAGTAATTCTTAACTTAAGCTCTGATACCAACTGTAACGACCCGGATTTTCGGCGACTTTGGATATCGACATAAGCACGATGTCGATAACCAAAACATCGAAAAATCCCAGTAATTAATGAAAGAAATTAGAAGGTGAGAATAGATAAGATAGAAACTTAGAATAGAAGAAGAAGAAGAACACAACATCAGAGTAACACGAACCTCACAGCGGAACGAATAACATATAATAGATAACATAACTTTGAAATATAACAGTTATGTATACAATAGCACTTATCAGAGTACAACACTTACAACACAGCGGAAATAACTATAGCTATATGATCTTGAAGCCTCCTGCTCCACGCTCTTCCAGTATATCTGTAAATTTCTGACTACTTGACTGCCCGTACAAAATTAGACACCCAAGAGTTTAGGGAAAACGAAACAAATAAACTCCGGGTCAGTCATGGGACTGGTATGAGTAAAACAGTTTAAACATGTATATGAACGAGTAAACGATATCTCATAAGACCACGCCGCAGAATGGAACGGGTTTTTCCCTTATGAGAATCCAAAATATCTTTATATCAAAAACCTTTTGATATTATAATAATGTCTATGTACAAATAGATATCAACTAGCAGAAACGCTTTCATCTCACGTTCTACATATATAGTATACAATCAAAATCGCAAGCACGTATTGGATAATGGATTTCCAACTATGACAAGGTATGGAACCACCTTCCGATCAGTGTACTCTAGGAACGATACACTAGAGTTCAACAAGAACATCTTGCAACTCAGCCACACATGACCGACCACTCATTTCGCTTGGGTGTATCGAATGTAAATCACCAACGGTTGGGATCAGCAACCGTTCCCGTATATATATGGGACAACATTGATAGATTTAAGAAACAAATGAATATTCTCTAGATAGGTGATTATACACCCTACTTCGGTGCGACCGACTTTGCCATGCTGCCTGCCCGATTTCTGTCATTTACCGGATGAAGAGGCTAGAAGCTACGCTTTATCATCACATCAGATTCACTTCGAATGCCACATTGTAGGTCCATCGAAAATCACTAATTGACGTCTACAACAGTACATTACGTGTTAGCTAAAGAAGTTTCCTTCTCCGCTTCCACTCTTGGTATGGTTGAAGAAATCAATGTACGTCACCTTTCTGGAAATACTCTGTCAGACATCCATCTTCATTCACTTAAAATGTCACATCGTCATACCCGCCAAATCACAAATTGACTTATCCAAAAATAACACGGGTATAAAGCTAAGAGAAACGAATTCCTCCACCACCAAATGTGAATACGTTTGAACAGATCAACTTACGCGATCCATTGGAAATACTCTGTCAGACGTTCGTCCATACAAGTTGTCCTGGGACTGGACAAACCGAAGGCACTATTCCGTATATCCATCTTAGTCACTGTTATCTAAGACTTATACAACAGCCCTTGCATTTTACTCCGTCTTCAATTATCTTTGGCATATATGATTCGCGACGCTTATGCCAATACAGAGTGGTTCTATGGATAATAATCCAACCGGTCTCTCCATATTAACAACGTTAAAATGGTCAAAACTTCGATAGTCGGTGAGTTAACTATCAAAGAAAAACAATTGTGCAAACAACGATATTATTTCCAATTGGAAATTATATCGAACAAACATCATTCAACATAAATCTCTTTAGTTCATTTATTTACTTATCTCCTATTTCCCTATATTCTAAATTCTTATTTTTCTTTTATCAGAAAACATTTCTGATTCTCGTTTGGAAAACATTTCCAAAACTCCTTTACGATCAAACCTTACCATTTCTTAGTTAAGAAGGAAGTCACTCAAGTTGGGGTATAATTACCTCTCAGACCTTAACTGAACAACGTTATAACTTTGAAATGGTCAAAGTTTATCTTTTAATCTTTTACAACTTCTTTACGCCTTTCTCGGATTCAATTTTACTAATCCACTTCTATATTTAAAACATTGGTTATAACGATAACGTTATAATCCCTACTTCCGAATTATCCAACTTTAATTATAACTTCTATTCTTATTAGTGAATAATTAACCTAACACTTATTTATTTATAAATAAATAAATATCTATTTAAACACTGGAAAGTATAAGTACTTTCCCGAATTCGATATAATCGAATTTGCCGATTAACTCTCTTCGAGAAATCTCTATTTGATTAACTCTTCTTCGAATAACCTATATTCGATTAACTCCTTCTCGAATAAACGATATTCGAAAATCTCTCTTCGATTAACTAATATTCGATAACTCTTCCTTTCAAATATCTCATATTTGAAAATCTCACTTCGATTAAACTAACATCGATAACTCCTTTCGATGAAACTAACATCGATAACTCCTTTCGATGAAACTAACATCGATAACTCCTTTCGATGAAACTATCATCGATAACTCCTTTCGATGAAACTATCATCGATAACTCCTTTCGATGGAACTAACATCGATAACTCCTTTCGATGAAACTATCATCGATAACTCCTTTCGATGAAACTAACTCGACTAACTCGACTTACTTGGTTCGACCAATTTGATTCGATTAACTAGGCTCGACTAACTTGACTAACTTAACTCGACTTACTTGGTCCGACCAATTCGATTCGATTAACTAGGCTCGACTAACTTGGTCGAACCACCCGATCAACTCAACTTATTTAACTTAACTTATTTCTCAACTCGATCAACTCGATTAACTCCTATCAAATAACTAATATTCGATTAAACTCCATTGGCTTGACTCTAGATCGCAGCGATCACAATGGTTACGCCTGACTCCCTCAGGAAACATCCGACCGCCGTAGGCTATTTACAGCCTTGCGAATTACGCTAGCAGTCGTACGAGATGGCAACTTACCCTGAATACTATGTTTGACTAACTCTGTCTCAAATAACTATATTTGATTAACTCTAGTTCGTTTTAACTCTAACCAATTTACTCTAACTAATTAACTCCAACTGGTTAACTCTAACTGATTAACTCTAACTGGTTAACTCTATTTGATTAACTCTAACTGGTTAACTCTATTTGACTAACTCAACTTGACCAACCCCTTTCGAATAACATATTCGATTAACTAACTTTCGAATACCATATTCGATTAACTAACTTCAAATACCATATTCGATTAACTCCTTTCGAATGTCTATATTCGATTAACTAACTTCGAATACCATATTCGATTTCTCCTTTCGAATACCATATTCGATTTACTTTATTCACTTTATAAAGATTTCCTTTTTAACAACGTTTTATTCATTTGAAAAGATTTACTTTTAAATAACGGTTCTACACTTTAAAAATGATTTCCTTTTTATAATGTTCCCTTTCCAATTCTATTTGTAAATGGTTTACAAATATTTCCTTTTCAAATTTATTCTTGAAATATTCTAACTCCTTAAATTTCCTGAAAAATTCGCCATAACCTCCTTTGTAACGGAAGCATCGGGAAAATCCCCAAACTCGCCACATAGGCCTTTCCATTCAAAAGAAAATGTTTTGAATTTATTTTCCTTCCTATTTATAAATATCCCAATTTATAAATATTCCTTATTTATAAATATTTAAATTTATAAATATCTCTTATTTATAAATATACCATTTTATAAATATGCTATTTCCAATATCACTTTGAAAATCCCCTTATCAACATTCCGGCATGTTATGGTATTTTAACATATCAAATTACGATGTCTAATCTCGTCCATACATACACAATTGCCAACAGATTATATATCACATTATATATCACAATATATAAATCACAGTAAAATAACTGTTGAGGAATCCAGTTGGATTCCTCCAACCTGTTCTCCTGCATCCACAAATGTTACACAATAAAATTAACATCACTTGTAGTTCCATATGACATATACTGATAAACAGAATCAATATAGAAATTTAACTAACTGACTAGCAGTTCAATCAATCAACCAACACACAGCAATCTAGATGATTAACAGTTCTAAAGATAAAACATGAAATTATAAACTGTTCAGAGTTGGTGAGTTTTACTCACATTGGACTGTTATCGTTAAAAACGATTAACTGTCTTTGATTTAGACGGACAATTTATTTTGCCATAAATTGTAACGGGCTCAGATTGACTCGCGGTCAGTCCCATTGTGTTGCTCCTGTCCATACGATCCCAACGCAACTTGTTTCGTCTGATTTCGATACCGTATGGATTAGATATAGTATAAACAAGTTGAACTAATTTAAACTAATAATAACACATGGATTTATATAAAACTAATGGGCCTTAACTTTGAAATCTGGCCCATCTACTCACGTTAGAACTTAAGCCCGAACTCCTTCTTCCCCGTTCAATACTCCTGCTCATTCCAGTATACCATTCACGCAACATTTCAGCTCACAAATCCGATCACCGCTCCTCCTCTCTTTGATTACCACTCGAACGAAAATCACCATTGTCTCGCTCTTCACAAACCGCTCCTACCCGTCCCTTTAAAGCCAACTCCGACGCCTTCTTGCTCATTGCGGCTTCAGGTCCTCCTGTACCTAGAACAACGTCGGACGACCAAAAGCATGATCGTACTTCACCAAACAACCCAAAATCAAACCTCTCCAACCTCCTGAAGAATAATACGAACTCGAATCTGCTTAATACACGATGGATCAAAAGAAGTTTTCAACCCTAGATCTATAGTGGTGAACATCCACTCCCGAACCGCCATCGAGCAGCCCAAAACCCACCCCAAAATGATGAGAACATTAGCAGGAACTCATAAATATACTTAGAATGATTTATAGACTTGTATATCTTTTGTTTTGATTTTCTAACTTCCAACATTTTCTGAAAGAAACATGAAGAAGTGGCGGCGCATTTTATTTCCTACAGAAGATGGAAAAGTGATTTTTTTTAGGTCTTAAGGTTTTGAACGGTTATTTATAAACAAAAGGGTTGAGATATTTTTGTTTAGATATTTTCATTATATTATATTATAATATTCGGTTTCCCTTCTAAAATCCGTACGATCACATATGATACCTAAAAATCACGAAACTGGACATGCAGTTACATCTCGTCATCACGGACCCAACGAAACTAGTTTCGTCAAATTCCGACTCCGTATGCTCACACAGCGTATTTTTAATCGTCAAAATACCGACTGTTTTTCACTTTAAAAATCCGTACGGCCACACAGTGACTCTAAAAATCACGGAACTTGAAATCTATCAAAAATTTGATGTTGCGGATCCGACAAAACTGGTTTCGTCGAATTCTGACTTCGTTTGCAAAAGTGGCTATTTTTAACGCTCTTGATGACCCATTTAAATATATAAATATATTTAAATATAATTAAATTAAATATAAATAAATTTATATTATCGTATATCTTCGCATATGATATCATACAGCTTCAGAATATCATATCAGAATTTACAGCTTGATATTTCAGATTTATCGATATTCAATTTATATCGAAAATCCTTTTATAACGTGTATAAAGCATTGCAAATTATAAAGGGATTCTACATCGACTTTTCTGAAATTTGATTTGGATGTACATCAAAATCTACCTGACGAAATCCTGATTTTTCTCTTCCACTAGAAAGATATACTCCACCAGCTCCACACGTTTCTTGTTTCATAGAAATCCGGCTTAAAACGAATCCTGTACATTCAGTTGAAGTTCAAATCGCCCAATAGCGAACTGCAGCGCCATTTCGAGCTCAGTTTTAATTATAATATAATTATACGTTCAACTATCGTCGATTCAATATAATCGTTATTATATTTTGAATCGAAACTCCACCGAATCTCGTATGCTATTCAATTCACATGATATTGTGAATTTCACTATTTCCAACTATTTCGATATTATAATATATTATTATATTATAATTATTAATTATATATTCAATATTATTTAATTAAACGATCATTAACTTCTCTAAATCACCAATTATATAATTAAATAAATTAATTATATATCTCTAAAAATGCGGGTCATTACAATTTGTTTATTCAATTAGAGTTGATCGAATATAGTATTTGAGGTAGAGTTAATCAAACATAGTTATTCAGGAAAAGTCGCCATTGTGTACGACTGCTAGCATAATTCGCAGGGCTGCAGATAGCCTAGGCGGTCGGATGTTTTGTAACAACCCGGAAAATCTGGGCCAGTTTAAAACTTTTTATTTTGGCAATTTTAGCGAATTTTGATTATTTAAAATAGATTATTTTAAATAATATCGACGAGAAATTTATTTTGAATATAATTAGAACGTATATATTATATACGTCGTCGTTAGAATATATATTAATTATATATAATCATAAAAGGGATTGAAAATGGCGCGGTAGTTCGAAAACTCGATTTCTAATTTCAAATGAATATACAGAATTCAATATAAGTCAGAATTGAACGAAACAAGAAATATTTGAATCTGTATAACTATATCTTTGTAATGAAGTTAACAAACTGAGATTTCATCTTAGAAATGATAAGATATGTCCAGTTTAAAATTAGAAATAGTCGCTGTGGAATTTATATATATTTTTATATATATAAGGCCCTTAAAAATAGCAATTTTGCAAACGACCTCGGATTTCGACGAAACCAGTTTTGTTGGGTCCATGATGTTAAGTTATTGCTAGATTCCAAATTTCATAATTTTTCGAATCAATACGTGAGCGTGGCAAAGGAAAACGTGTTTTGACCATTTCAGTTGATTTTAATCGACTGGAAATTGGCCATTTTTCCAACGGTCTCAGAATTCGACGAAACTAGTTTTGTTAGGACCGTATCGTCAATACGAAGCTAGAAAATATTTTTCTAGAATTTTTAAAGTTGATATGGGACCCCGGTAATTTGAAATATACGTTTAAAATTCAATATAGTGATTTAAATGTAAATTCAACGGAAACTATTCGAGACAATCGAATCAGCTTACGATACATATCCCATTGAGTTCGGACTGGGGGTAAAACGCTATGGACGGCAGGCGGTGGACCTCGTTTAGAGGTCGTATGTAAAAGTCAACTGTATGCAATTAAAATAATTAATTAAATAAAAAAAAGAAAGAAAGAAGGTATTCTCTCTCCCTCCCCTTATTTCTCTCTGCCCCCCCCCCCCCCCCCCCCCCCCGTTCGTTTCATTTCAAACAAAATCGAAAGAATAAAAAAAAAGAGAGAAGAAGCAGCGTCAGCTGCCGACGCGACGCCGCCAGAGATGTCGAGCCTCCCCTGCTCCGCCCCGTCTTCTTCTTCCTGCTCCCCTCTTCCTCCCATCGACTGATTAGAGGTCGCACCCCCCCCCCCCAGCTAGATCGACGCACGAGAGCCCCCTTTTTTTTCCTCCCCTGCGCCGAGCAGCTGAAGCCCTCCCCGACCCTGCAACGCCCCTCCCCTTGCTCCGCCTCCGGTAGCGCAGAAACCCCCCCTTTTTTCTTCCTCCGATACGATGAGTTTTAATTATTTAAATTATGTTTTCTGATTTATGAAGTGTAAGGAAAAATCAGTTTAATATAGAAAATATATTATTTTTACGGCATAAAGATTTGATTTTAATTTAGATGACTAGAATATAAAAATAAGATTTTTTTTTTATAATCAAGAAAGTTTGATTTTTCCGTATAGTAAAGATTTGATTTTGATTAGGGAAAAAAATGTGATTTTTATATACGTAGCAACGAAATAAAAATAGGATTTTTATATGTTGCACTTCGAAATAAAAATAGGATTTTTATATGTTGAACTTCGAAATAAAAATAGGATTTTTATATGTTGAACTTCGAAATAAAAATAGGATTTTTATATGTTGAACTTCGAAATAAAAATAGGATTTTTATATGTTGAACTTCGAAATAAAAATAGGATTTTTATATGTTGAACTTCGAAATAAAAATATGGTTTTTATATGTTGAAAGTCGAAGTAAAGATCAGATTTTTATATATTGAAAGGCGAAGCAAAAATCATATTTTTATATAGTGAATAGCATCGTAAAAATGCGATTTTTACATATGTAGAGAATACGGGCGAAAGCGACAAAAAGGCGAGGTCGACGAAGAATTCTGCAAAAGAAGATTCAAGATGATTGGATAGCTATCTATGAGAATTTCTCACCTTTCAATTTCTTTTTCTAGTTATATATATATACTAGGATGCAGACGGTGCTTAGTAGCACCCGACACAATCGTCCACAGACCATGGACTTGTTTGTTTGGTTGCGTAGATTAGTTGGATTATTTGATTGAAATTGAATTGTGTGGTGAAATGAATTGATTTGATGATGTGTGAATGGCGTGGGCCTTCACTAGACCGGGGATAAGGCTAGGCCTTGTCCCGTTTCTAGTATCGTGCCGTTATGCCGCCGAAATTTTCTAAAATACTTTAGAAAAATAAAAATATCATTTTATCTATAGAATGAACTGAATAGGAATTCATAAGTTAAAATAAAATGTTTTATCGTTGAAAATATAATTTTTAACGTGAATGTGAATAAATCAATATTCATTTACAAACCAGACGGTTTGTTTATGTACACCTATTTGAAGGACATTGATTGGGTCGATAAATTTTACACATCGCCCAACTGCACAACTAAATCTGTGTTTGATTGTTTGAAACCCCACACGGGTGTTAGGATGAAATTTGAAGTTCACTCATCCTGATTGATCAAATATGTCGATCGATTGATTGACAGGCTGTTATAAGCGTTGAATATCTATATTTGATGCTTATACAGTGTAGTGCACTTTGGTTGATGGTTGATTATTTTTCAATGCTATTATATACATGTGTTGTATGGAAATCCATATAATCAATTTTATATGGTAATTGATTGGGCCTCATTCCAATTTGAAAAATAAAGAATATTATAAAATAAAAGTTCATGTGTTGACAGTACTCATCCATTGAGATTGGTCATGTGTTGAACGAAATATTTTAGAAATAAAATTTACATCTTTATCGATATAAAATAAAAGTTCATGTGTTGACAGTACTCATCCATTGAGATTGGTCATGTGTTGAACGAAATATTTTAGAAATAAAATTTACATCTTTATCGATATAAAATAAAAGTTCATGTGTTGACAGTACTCATCCATTGAGATTGGTCATGTGTTGAACGAAATGTTTTAATAAAAGAAATATTTGAAATAGAATATTTGAAAATAGAAATTTATGAAGCCGTGTTGATTAGTTGACGCCATTTTGACGTGAACGATATTTATATCGATTTTAAACGATTTCGAAATGAATTGAATTGAAAACGATTTCGAAATGAATTGAATTGAAAACGATTTCGAAATGAATTGAATTGAAAACGATTTCGAAATGAATTGAATTGAAAACGATTTCGAAATGAATTGAATTGAAAACGATTTCGAAATGAATTGAATTGAAAACGATTTCGAAATGAATTGAATTGAAAACGATTTCGAAATGAATTGAATTGAAAACGATTTCGAAATGAATTGAATTGAAAACGATTTCGAATTGAATCGAAAGCAAATTGAAATGAATTCAAATTGAATTGAAATTTGAATTGAATGGAAATGAATTTTAAAACGAATTTATAAAGAAGAATTCAATTTTGATTTGAATTGAAATGGAAGTTGAAATTGCTTTTGAAACGAATTTAAAACTATTTATATAATTTGTTTTAAATAGAAATCGACGAAATATATATTATATATATTATATATATAATATAATGGCCTGAATAGAACGCGCCGCGCCGCGGCAGTTCGCGAATTTCGACCATTTATTTCAAACGGACATTACGGGAGATCCGACCGTCGGATTCTCCTAAAACCGGAACCGTTGGGTTCGTATCGAAAAGAGTTTTCTAACGAATATTAGAAATTTGAAATCTAACGGTTGGATTTGGAGTTACGTCCAAATCAAATTTGAAAAAGGTCGCTGTAAGTGCAGTTCGATGGCCGTTGATGGAAATCGACTGTACGGGCCTTGATAAAATTATTAAAAATAGTAATAATTTGTGTAAAATCATAAGAAATGATTTAGAAAGAATTAGGATGAAAAACTCCATATTTGAAAAGATAAAAATAGATTTTTATCGAAATGAACTAGTTTTGAACTAGAATTATAATTCTATTTATTTTTAAATAAATAAATTGAATTCGAAAAGGGTTTTAAAAATAACCAAAATTTCCAATGATTGCATTGGAGTGGATCTGAATCGAAATTGTCTTCGGAATATTTCGATGTTGGAATTCGTGATTATACGGATGTTGTTATGGAAATTTGAAAGATATATATTTATATCGTTATTTCCAATACGACATTTGTTAATCGTAGAATTTGATATTGAATATAAGCCAATATATTTTCTATTCAGAGCCTTATATTGAATATCAAATGTGATTTGGGCTTGTCGTGAATGGTGTCTTCACTAACACTGTTCTTGAACCCAGTTGAGAAAAGATTAAATCTTTTTATTTAGATTTAATGAAGTGTACCAATTAAACAATATTTAATTGGAATTGAATTGATATTGATTCTTGGGTTTATCGTGAATGGTGTTTTAAATAACACTCGTTCTTTAACCCGATAATTAATGGAAATGTGATTTTGGGTTTATTGTGAACCGTGTTTTAAACGACACTGATTCTTTAACCCAGTCAAAGATTAAAACTAAGTGGAGTTTTAATGAATCTTTAATTAGATTGAAATAATCGAAATGGAGTATCACCAGTTTTGCTCCAGGCGTTAATTAAATCTTTAATTAGATTTAGACGTGAAATGGTAATTGAATTTACCGATAACACCGTGGTGTTAGATATGAAGTATTACCAGTTTTACTTCATGGGATGAATAGGTTGGGATTGGGAAATTAAAACAAATAATTACTTCGGTAAATTTCGTTAATCCCGACTAGTTTGAATTGAAATTCAAAAGTAGATTACAGGTTAAATTCAAAGAATTTATCTTGGATAGAATTAATGGGAACCTTTCCCTATGAATGTGAAATTTAGAAACTAACTGTCAGTTAGCCAAGCAGAATGGTTTTCTGGATATTGATCTGATGTTGGTTTCGGCCTTCGAGGTTAATATTTGGGAGAATTATTCTCTTGATTAATTTACGGTTAGTGACTAATGAATTGGAATGAGGCGTATGTTGTGTTTGTGTAACACTTATTTAAAATATACGCGAGTTATTCGGAAAGACCGGGTTTATCCCATTCTGAATAACTGATACGACGATAAGTCGAAGATGAAGACGATGGTCGAAGACCGGAAGTCTTCACGTCGTTTGGGTGATTACTGATGATCTTGATTGGGCTGTACACCCAAGAAGATGGAAACAGTTGGTGATCGTCCAGACGTACTTGGAGATGGATGGATATGCGAGGAAAGTGCCTCCGGTTTCGTTCAGACCCAGAACGGACTTGTAAATGGACTGTGTGTCTGACATTGGATTTTAGTCCGTGTGATGATCTCTATTAAATATATATCTGTTTGGCGGCGGAGAATTTATTCTCTTGCTTAACGCCCTTCTCTGAGACGTACGAGCTCAGGGGTTATATATTGATGGATATCAATCGCATGGAGTGAATTGCCTGTGTGGCATGCTAAGATGCAAATGATCAAGGCTTCTGTTGAAAAGCAAAGTCTTGTGGTTGATGATCGAAGCACGGCCTTGTGTGGCGTAGCTTTGTGTAACGTTGATTCGCGAGTATCACACCCGGTATGAATCAAAAATGGGAGACGGACCTCAGGGAGGGCATGCGTTTCTTTCTAGTTATGAGTGGCGTCAGTGCTTGAACTGGCTGACGAGTTTGACTCATGTGGATGTTACTTATTATTACTTGCTGAAAAGCGAGGCGCCTCGTGATATCGGTTTCGGCCGATGCTTCTAGTCGGCTGAAGGGCCAGGCTTACGCCCCAAAGGGCGGGGAAACGCAGTGTTCAGGCATAATAATCCACATCGGTGGACCGACCCTGACGATCTAAGGGGCAGTTGCGGCTGTTCCGGTGGCTCGGGCTAGAGAGTCACAAAATCGGTAGAGGATCTTGCCCCTAGCCTCGGTTCATACCATAAATGATAACCCAACTTCCAATACGACATTGCGGTTTTGATTGTAAACCTATATGTGGCGACATAGTGGCATGGGACGCTCATGCCGCCTATGATTTATACTTATGATTTGAAGTTGTTTTATACACTATGCACTTATTAGTATCAAATGATTTGTTTTAAATGTATCAAGCATACTTTGGCTGTTATAAGGGAAAACCCTATCCTCGACTGCGTTGCATTGTGTGAAGGGACCTGGGTCTTATAACAGCTTCATTTTTCTTTATTTAGCATTGCGCTGTTTGTTTTATGCACCGGTATTCTTGGGAGGAAACCCGTTCCGTGTTATACGGCGTGGTCCCTTGATTTACCTAATGATTTAAAATAAAGATTAATAACTGTTTTAGTTCTCACACCAGTCCCATGACTGACCTGGAGTTTATTGTTTTAACCTAAACTCTGGGTGCCCTTATTTTGACGCGGGAAGCTAGTAGTTTTGGTTTTGCAGATTTATATTCACAGGATCTTGGATTACAGCTGGAACGATATCCGGAAAGCTTTGTATCCGTATATCTCTTCTAGTTGTGTATTGTATTATTTTCCGCTGCTATGTATTTAAATGTAATTTAAATCTCTGATATTTCTGTGTAATATTCATTTATACTCTGTATATTCTTGTAATCTGATGCACTGTTGTAATATACATGAAATGTTCTTCTGTATGTGTTCTGTTGTGGCTTGTTCTCGAATTATCCGACGCTTTCCTTTACGGGGAAGTTACGGGTTTTCACAGTTGGTATCAGAGCTTTGGTTTACAAAGCTCAGAGAACAAGGCACATTAGAACTATACGAAAGAATTCATCAGATATTGGATTAGTAATATCCAATTAGAATGACTCGTTAGAGATAGGATCAGTAGTATCCTAGAACGAGTGTGAAGAGTATATTTTTCAAAGTGAAAACAAATTTTTGTTTTAAAAATTTAAATCAATTATTCGTATTTGATTATCTATTTATATTGATATGGACAATCCAGTATATATAGATTTTGCGTATACGTCTGATCCGCGTGTATTCGAAAATTTAATATACTGGATAGATATAGAATTACACTCTAATCGCCCGGAGATGATTTCGATGATGGAGCTCCATCATTAGAATTTATATTCGAGTGACGAACGTGTAATATCTATATACTTCCTATTGACTGGTGTGAGAACCAAAATTAGATAGGGCCTATTGTTGTGATTTGGCATCAGAAATCTGATTTTTGACTATGTATCAAAGTTATCAATTTTTGACTATGTATCAAAATTACCTTCAGCCGACTCATCGCCCGGATTTGTAATGGTGGCTCCGACAACTGGAGGGGTTGGAGCCAAGGGAACCAACGGATCATCAGGGTTATATTCCTCGACTTCGGAGGTTTTGGGATCGACCACCGAGCTCGAGCCTTCGTCAACCTTATCCTTGCCCTTGAGCTTAATCTTCTCCCTCTCGATCTCTTCATGGATTAGTCGTCTGCCTTTCTCCAAAGCCTCAAGTTCTTCACCTCTGATTAAGGTCTGCATCAGCTGGTTTTCATCAATCTCGTCGACCATCAATCGCTGCTTCTCGCCTTCAACAATTGCATCCCATACATTGGCCAGAGTAACATGATAGTCCAGAATCCAAGAGATGTCTCGAGTCTTGATGACTTGTCCAAAGAAGTCGAACAACAGTTCCTCAAAACCAGCTCTTTCTCTTTTTCAGCAAGTTTATCATCAACAGCAGTGGTCGTTTCAAGAGCATTATTAGCGTTACTTTCAGCTAGAGCTGCACGCTCCTCATCTTGGACAAGTTGATCATTTAAAACTCCTTTTTCTTTTTTGGCAAGAGCGAGGTCGTCTTTTAAGCTCTCCCTCTCTTTATCCATGGCAGCTTTCTCAGCAGCAAAGCGTTCCTATGCTGTTTTCAGTTCATTTTTAATTGCCCTAAGATCTTCCACTTCCTTCCTCAGAGCCACCCATTCCTGGCTGTTTGAATCAAGATCGTTGCAAAAACGCTCCCTAGCACTTTCCAGCTTAGACCTGTAATTCTCTGCATCTTGCCGAGCTAAAGCCAGTTGGGCCTTTTCATCCTCTAGTTCTTTTTCCGTTTTACTCCTAGCCCTAGCATCATTCTCAATTTTCACTCGGGACCTGGCCGCGTCCGTTTCTAGGCGACAGATGGCATCTGAAAGATGAAAGGCATGCTTGTTCATTACCCCATATTGTTTAACCATATGGCATACATACCCAATCACCTTTATGTCCCAATCCTCGGGGACCGGTTCAAGATCCGAGACAAACATCATCCTCTCAAAGAAAATATCAGGGAATTGCTTTCGCAAGCACTCCAGCCTGGCCTGAATTTCAGAATCGGGGGCAATATTATGTGCAGCTGTGGTATCCAAGTCGTGCTCACTAGAGGAAACATGAGATGCCTTCCTCTTCTCCACGATCTTTCCCTCATCTTTGTTTTTGTCCTTTGGCTCGTGGTGTTTTTTAGAAGACTGGATATGAGAAGGCGTACTTTTCGGAGGGGTCAAATCTCTAGGAAGTTGCTTATCCCCAGCCAGTAGCAATGGACGACTGTGAGGCTTTCCAGAACCTTGCTTTGATGAAGATCGAGATCGTATAGAATAAGATTGATGAGAATCTCGGGGCCGATGACTATCTCTTCCCCGACTATCACTACGAACATGCTCGGGATTTGGAAGGAGGCTTGGTGTGCCCTCACGAAGGGAACGATAAGAACAAGACCGTTTACGAGACATTTCCCCTACAAAAGAAATAAGTGCATGTTAAAACTATGAATGTCAGTGATATAAGAGTGTTATGATAAATGGTGCATGTGATTTGTGCATCCCGTGAAATCGCACTTTAATGGACTAGGGCCCAGATTTAGGCTCGTTTGTGTGAATCCTTTCTCTCCAACTGGGGCATTCATCTCCTTAGAGATAGGAAAAATTAGTTCCCCTCTGAAGTCTTCCTGAGTATAGATATCATCTGGTAAAGGAATCTTATTCAATTCCCCGAGTATCTGTTCTTCCGTTAACTCATCCTGAGCGACAGACTCAACCGGTGATGAAATTTTTAAGGGAGACTGCCCCTCGGAGGTCGGGACCTCCTTCGACTTGTCAGTTTGCCCCTCATCTCCCTTGTGTACGTTTAAATCTTCATCATCCTGATTGATCATCGATTAAGGACTCTTGTTAAGGTTGGTTGTATCTACGGCTTGAGAAGTTCCTTCTCCCTCAGTCGGAGGCATATACTTGTAAGGTTTGCCTCCCGCTCCAAGTCTGAATCTTATATCTAAAAGACGGTGTTTGTGAAGGTTCTCGTCGATAATACATTTCTTTATCATTAAGAAATTCGAGTTACTTTTGAGAAGGAGGGACATTCGGTCTTCAAATATCGATCCTTCCGTTCTTTCAAAGTTGTGATCTGTATAGAACAAAATGACTCATTAGCACTGAAATTATGCATTCGAAGTAAAAGTGGGAAAGTTGAAAACATACTTGCTTGTAGCCACTTTCTCGCACATCCATCTTGATGTTTTATATAGAGCCAGTCAGATTTGATATCCCCTAAATTACTATAACCATCCGTCACAACTTTCCTATTGGCAACAAATTCGAAGAAAGAAAAATTGGGAGCCGCTGCGGAATGATGCTTGAAATGGTAATAGAATTTCAGATCTTTAAGTGTAAGTTCGGTCTGTAGAATCTCCGTATAGGCAATATACAGAGTATACAGAGCGCCTAGGCATTCGGATGAAGTTGCATAGGGGCAATATGTAATTGTCTTAAGAGATCGACAACAAGTAGAGGGAAGGGAGGAATAGCTCCTACCCAGCACATGATTCGACTAACAGTCATGTACCCCTCTTGGCCAGAATGAGGTCTATCTCCGCTTTCTGGAGTTTTCACATTGTCCTAGGGAATTCCATGTCTTAAGCATATCTTATTAAGTTTTATATCGTCTAACATGGAAGGTAGAGAATTGGTGAGCTTCTCTATTTCCTTAACACCCGGAATTTCATCAGGAGCTTGATCATCCCCATCTTCAAGGGATGTGCTTCCAGAAGTCGTTGACTCTATATCGGTATCCGTCTCGTAATCAGGGTCGAATTTTTCCCCATCTGAATCTGAGGGAAGCACATCAGGGCCGTGATGTGCTGATGTCTCGGATTCAGTACCTTCGTTTGGTGTCTCAGTTACTTGTTTATCAGACATAGCTGTGTTTGTGAGTAAAAATTAGAACACAAGTTACCCGTTCCCCATGTGTGTAAGTGCAAGTGTGTGCCTGTGTGTACATATAAGAAAAGCACGAAGTTAGTTAAATGAACAGGATATTGGTCGTGATATGCCATCAAGTTAAGTCTCTCAATCCAGAAAGTTCATCTCGAAGGCTCTAACCTAACTGTCCATTGGTTTATTAAAGGTATGTTGTATGCCAGTGTGCTCATTGGATCGCTCATCAGACCGGATCATGAGATGAGGTCCGGATCGTGATGCATCGCTAGTTCACGAAGCAGAAGCAGACTCGTGGAAAAGCACCAGCTCATGGAAGAACAACGGATCGTGGAACGCTGAACCTCTTGACCCATTGTGCTTTACTTGAACGAATCACGATAGACTTCTACGATCCATCCACATCACCATGGTCTGATCTCAGTCCAGCGACCCGATCCGTTGTCCAGAACCACTCTTATATTCTTCCTTTGCTCCCTAGTCCCCTTGCTTCCACAACCCAAACCCGAACCTCACCTACGATCCGACCTCGCCTGGTCTTCCTCCTCTCTTGTTTCTCCACTCCATTTATGAATCCACGAAACCGGACCCATCCACCAACATCTCTAAACCCAGCGCCTTCATTATCTCCATCGCCGCATTGGTGAAAGTTCAAAGAAGATAAGAAAGTGCGCAAGAAAAAACCGGACAAAAGGAGAAGAACCAAACGCCATTACCTTTTTAATTACAAAGAAAATCTAGATTTTTGGAGCTATATTAGGTTTTGTCCTTGCTGAAGAATTGATGGCGGCTACAAGAAAGGAAGAAAAAAATAAGCGAGGCGCTAGTTTATATAGATGGTTTAGTGACCGTTCGTATCCCCTAGTTTGTCTCATTCGATCCGCGGAAGCCTATAGCCATGGGTTAGAGCCCATCATGGCCCATTATGAGGCCCGCTCTGCCAATAACCCGCGATCGAAATTGGAAGGCCCATTATAGCTTGAAAAGGGGCACGCTCGATTGCCAAATCGTGATGAGTGCTCAATCCTAAAGAACTGTAGGATATTTCGATGACCCGAACTTGATGGGCATTTACTATAGTAAAAGACCCGGAAATATTTACAAAGATTTAAAAATTTACCTGACAATTTGATAATAATATCTCCAAAAACTTGAGAGATGAAAACTACCCGATGAGCAGAGAAGTGACTAATGATACAACCCAATATTTATACCAGTCAAGGAACGCAACTTCCTGAAGCAATACAACATTTCAGACAGACACGACCACCGATTCACATCGTTTCGTGAAAAAATAGCTCAGAAATTTCGAAGCATGTTCCATCCCTAATAAAACATACTTCGAGGGGGCAAAATGTTTGATAACTTTTGGACCAAGCCACCAATGTTCATATATAAAGATAATATGGATCTACACATGTCAAAACCATCAAAGATTCGATCGTAGTCTTCCTATCTCCCTTGGATCATGACGCTACTACACCCCCTGATCGCAGCTACCTACCGCAAATCGATCCATCCACACCCGTGTCATTACCACGATCCGATCCCTAAAGCTAAGAGATGAAGGCCACGACCAAGTCATCCATGACCCGAAGATGAAGGATCTTATGCCGCCTGTCCATAACTGTAATTTTGACCATTTCTCCATTAGGCTACGAACCCGTCCGAGATCATCGAGACTTCTGACACGTATGACCACGATCCGGCTCAAGAAATCAACTATAAATAGTCCTAGATTTGCAATTTTTGCGGATCTTTTGACAATTCGGATCTCTGATTCCACCATTTTCCTATCTCCATTATTTCTACTCAGAGTTATCTTGAATTTACTGAGTGAATCATTATTGTAAAAGTGAGGTTGAGAGATAAATCATTGATTGTACTCGAATCTTAAGTATAATCATTGATATAAAGTGGAAGTATGCTCCTTAATGCGGACCACTATAAACCTTATGTCTTTTTTGCTTTTTCTTGCTTTTTTTCTGATATTAGTCTCCCCCAAATTAAAACAATTCGGGTGTTAGACCCAATTTTGGATCTAATAGGTATAAACCCGGTCTTTTTGAATAACTTGCGTATATAATAAACAAGTGCTATAAAAACACAACATACGCCTCATTCCAATCTAGAATATTCCTTTATTCAAATATTCTTATATTTGGGAAAGGTTTCCGTTAATTTTATCAAAGATAAATTCTTTAAATTTATTCTTTAATCTTCCTTTGGATATCATTTCAATCTAATTAAAGATACATTAAAACTCCACTTGGTTTTAATCTTCCCAAAAATCAATATTAATAATTGTTTAACTTGGGAAACCATATCCTTTCTTTAACTGGGTTAAAGAACCAATGTCATTTAAAACACGGTTCACGATAATCCCAAAATCACATTCCATTCCACCAGCCTTTAACCGTAAATTAGTAAGTGAACAATTCCCTCAGTATTAACTCCGAAGGCCGAAACCAACATCAGATCAATACACAAGAAACCATTCGGCTTAACTAGTCCCCAGTTAGTTTCTGATTTTCTTAACTCTGTTGGGTCTTAGAACAGTATTGTTAAAGATACCATTCACGACAACCCAAAATCACATTCCATTAACAATGGAATCTTCATTGAAAACAAATCGATATATATAATCAGTATAACCTCCATATCCGACCGATAATATAAATGGAATAACGACCAGGCCTTTTAAATTCCATATATATTAACCGTCTTCCTCTACATAAGCTTACTTTGATTATTACCAAATCGAATTCCATTCAGTTCCAATTTAATACGTTAAACTGGAAAACTTTACTTTGGAAAATCTATTTTAAATCTTAACAAAAGATTTATAAATTCCAAATCCCATTTCACTGTAAATTGGGTTAAAGAACGAATGTCGCTAAAACACAGTTCACATAAAACCCAATTCACATTCCATCAGTCTTTAACCGTAAATTAGTAAGAACACAATTCCCTAAGTGTTAACCACGAAGGCCGAAACTAACATCAGATCAATACCTAGGAAACCATTCAACTTAACTAATCTCCAGTCAGTTTCTAATTTTCTTAACTCCATTGGGTTTAAAAATAGTATTATTAAAAATACCATTCCCGACAAACCCTAAATCCAATTTGATATTAAATACAAGGCTCTGAATAGAAAATATATCGACTTATATTCAATATCAAATTCTGAAATCAACAAATATCGTATTGGAAATAAGGATATATATATATATATATATATATATATTTCAGATTTCCATAACAATATTTGTATAATCATGAAATCCAACATCGAAATATTCCGAAGACAATTTTGATTCAAATCCATTTCCATTTTATATATTGGAAATTCTAGTTATTTTTAAAACCATTTCAAATCCAATTTATTTATTTTAAAAATAATTAAATTATAAGTCTAGTTTAAAACTAGTTCATTTCGATAAATCTATTTTTATCTTTTCAAATATGGAATTTGTAACAACCCAGAAAATATGAGCCAGTTTAAAATTTTTATTTTGGCAATTTTAATGAAATTTGAATATTTAAAATGAATTATTTTAAATAATAATGACGAGAAATTTATTTTTGAATAGAATTAGGACGTATATACTTATTTGAATCGTCGTTAGAATATAAATAATTATTTTTAATTATAAAAGGAATTGAAAATGGCGTGGTAGTTTGAAAATTCGATTTCAAAGTTCAAATGAAGGTGTAGGATTCAAAATAATCCGGATTTTAGCGAAACCAAAAAATATTAGAATCTATTTGAAAATATATTTCAAACAAATCCGAAAAATTGAAATTTCACAGCGGGGATAAAAAGTTATGTCCAATTGAAAATTCAGAATTATCGCTATGGAAATTTAGCCCTTAAAAATGGAAAATTTTGGCAAACGACCTCTGCTTTCGACGAAACTGCTTTTGTTGGATCCGGGATGTCAAATTATTGCTAAATTTCAAAATTTGTAATTTTCTGAATTAATATGTGAGCATGGCAATGTAAAACGTGTTTTGTCAATTTCGATCGACTAGAAAATAGCCATTTTTCAAACAGTCTTAGAATTTGACAAAATTAGTTTTGTTAGTACCGTATTATCAATAGAAGCTAGAAATTATTTTTCTATAATTTTTAGAGTCCGTATGTGGCCCCGATAAATTAAAATGTATGTTTAAATTAAATATATATTGATATATATTGTAATTTGAATGAAAACTGATCTTAACCACCTAATTGGCTCATGAAACGTATCCTATTGTGTTCGGAATGGGGGTAATTAGCTATGGACGATAGTTGGTGGGTTTGATTTCGAGTTCGAAATAAAAAGTTACTTTTTGGAATAAAATAAAATAAAAATATATTATATAAACCTAACCTACCCCTACCCCTCTTCCTCTTTAACAGTCAACGCATACAATAAAAATAACAAACAAAAGAAATCGCGTCCCCTGAAACCCGTTGCCCTACCCAACTTTGGCCGTCGTCGCTCTGGCGCGTGCCCCCACCAACAACCGCCGACCATCCTCCGCCGCTTCATCATCTTTCCTTGCTCCTCCCTACTCTGAAATGGCTAAAACCCGAACACAATCCCTAAAGCAGCACCGCCACCACCCAACCCGCCACCATCTGCCCAGTGCAAGCCTCAACACCCCCTCGACCACCTCTCCGACGTCAGCGTGCCTCCCCGCCACCTAAGCAACGCCATGGAACCCTCCCTCATTTTCCAATTCCCCCAAAATAAATGAGTTTTCTTGTGCTTTGATCTTTAATTTTAGTTTTAATAATATGATAAAATGTTTGGTTTTTTTATTATCATAAAGTTTAGATTTTAAGTTAATAAAGTTATGATTTTTAATCTATGTATGATAATATTTTTTGTAGTTAACAATCTTAATTTTATTTATGTAAAGTTATGATTTTTTAACCCACGAAAGATATGATTTTTAAGTACATAAAGAGTAGATTTTTATTTAAGGAAATATTAGAATTTTTATCTATATAGTAGCGGTATAAAAATAGAATTTTTATCTATATAGTAGCGGTATAAATATAGAATTTTATCCATATAGCGTAGTGATAAAAATGTGATTTTTATATACATAGCAATAATATAAAGATGCGATTTTTATATATTTAGTGGATACAGACAACGAAAGTGACAAAAGGCGGACACGGTAAGATTTTCTACATTTGAAGTGTTGCGGCGTTTGGTTTAGCTCTTGGTGAGAACTTCTCACTTTAATTCTTGTTTCTAGTTAAAATTATATACTAGGATGAAGACGGTGCTTTACAGCACCCGACACCCGTCGTCCACAGACCATGGACGGCTTGTATGTTTGATTGTATGTTGTTGTGAAAATTGATTGTGTGATGTGGAATGAAATAAAATATTTATATAGTTAAAAATATTTTATAGTTAAAAATATAATTTTTAACGTGTATATAAAATAAATATTTATAAACAAATCAGACGATTTGTTTATGTACAACTATTTGAAGGATATTAATTGGGACGATAAATTTTACACGTCGCCCAACTGCACAAATAATATTCAGTTTTTGTGGATTGAAACCCCACACTTGTGTTAGGATGATATTTGACGTACACTAATCCCAATTAGTGGTATGTCGATCGTTTGATTGACAGACTGTGTAAGCGTTAATTAGATATATTTAATGCTTATGCAGTTGTGTGGTGCACTCTGGATGATGGTTGATTATTTATCGTTGCTATTATATACATATGTTGTATGGAATCCATATAATTAACATTATATGGTAATTGAGTGGGTCTCATTCCAATTTAGAAAATAAATTATTTTCATGTGTTGAATAACCAAAATAGTCATGTTTTGACGATATTCATGTGTTGAAACTTCATGTGTTGAAACTATTCATGTGCTGAATTAAATATTTATACAATAAAATTCACATTTTTATTGTAAGTAGGAATTAATAAATATCCATGTGTTGAATAAAATATACTAATGTGCTGAAGAAAATATTCATTTGTTGGACTGAATAACGAAGTTGTTGAAATATATAAAGCCATGTTGATTAGATATGCGCCATTTTGACGCGAACGATATTTATATCGATTATATTCGTTTTTATAAGGAATATAGAAAAGGAAGTGATTTCAAAATCTAATATTTTTAAAATATTATCATTTATATATTATTGATATGGAATATTCAATTTTGATTTAAAATTGAATATGAAGTTGAAATTATTTTGAAAACGAATTTAAAACAATTTAAAAAATACGTTTTGAATTGAAATCGATGAAATATATATATATATATATATTATATATACATAATGGCCAGAATAGAACGCGTTGCGCTGCGGCAGTTCGCGAATTTCGACCATAGACTTCGAATGGACGTTACGGGAGATCCGACCATCGGATTCTCCTAAAACTGGAACCGTTGGTTCATATCGAAAAGAGCTTTCCAATGAATATTAGAAATTTGAAATCTAACGGTTGGATTTGGAATTATGTCCAAATCAAATTAGGAAAAGGTTGTTGTAAGTGCAGTTCAGTGGCCTTTATTGAAAACCGACTGTACGGGCATTGATAAAAATTATTAAAAATATTAATAATTTGTGTAAAATCATAATATATGAATTGGAAAGAACTAGGATGAAAAACTACACATTTGAAATGATAAAAATATATTTTTATCGAAATGAACTAGTTTTGAACTAGATTTGAAGAGGTTTTAGAAATAATCAGAATTTCTAATATACGAATTGGAATGGATTTGAATCAAAATTATCTTCGGAATATGCGTTGTATTTCATGATTATACAGATATGGTTGTGGAAATTTGAAAGATATATTCATATCGTTATTTCCAGTATGATATTTCTTGGTTTCAGAATTTGATATTGAATATAAGCTGATATATTTTCTATTCAGAGCCTTGTATTTAGTATCAAACGGGATTTTGGGTTCGTTGTGAATGGTGTCTTAAATAACACCTGTTCTTTAACCCGATTAACAATGGAATGGGATTTTGGGTTTGTCGTGAACCGTGTTTTTAAATGGCATTGGTTCTTTAACCCAGTCAAAGATAAGATTAACTTCTTAGCTTTGAATAAACATTAATATTGATTTTTGGAAAGATAAAAACTAAGTGGAGTTTTAATGAACTTTTAATTAGATTAAAGTGATCGAGAATGGAGTATCACCAGTTTTGCTCTAAGCGATAGTTAAATCTTTAATTAGATTTGAACGTGAAATGGTAATTAATATTTACCGATAACACCGTGGTGTTAGATATGGAGTATTACCAGTTTTGCTCCATGGGATGAATAGGTTGGGATTGGGAAATAAAATAAATAATTACTTCGGTGTGGTTCGCTAATCCCGACTAGTTTGGAAAACCTTAACATGGTTCGAAATGAAATCCAAAGGAAGATTAAATAATAAATTTAGAAGAATTTTTCTTTGATAAAATTAATGGGAACCTTTCCCTAAGAATGTGAATATTTGAATAGAAGAATATTTTGAATTGGAATGAGGCGTATGTTGTGTTTGTGTAGCACTCGTTTATTATATACGCGAGTTATTCGGAAAGGCCGGGTTTATACCCATTCTGAATAACTGATTTGATGATAAGTCGAAGATGAAGATGGTGGTTGAAGACTGTAGGTCTTCACATCGTTTGGACGATTATTGATGGTCTTGATTGGGCTGTACACCCAAGAGGGGGGAATCAGTTGGTGATCGTCCAGACGTACTTGGAGATCGATGGATATGCGTGGAATAAGGTTCCTCCGGTTTCGTTCAGACCCAGGACGAACTTGTAAATGGACTGTGTGTCTGACATTGGATTTTATTCTATGTGATTGATTTCTATTAAATATATATCTGTTTGGCGGCAGAGAATTTATTATCTTGCTTAACGCCCTTCTTTGAGACGTACGAGCTCGGAGGATATATATTGATGGATATCAATCCGATGGCATGAATTTCCTGTGGGGAATGCCTAAGTGGAAAATGATTAAGGCTTCTGTTGAAAAGCAAAGTCTTGTAGTTGATGATCAAAGCACGGCCTATGTGGCATAGCTTTGTATATGGCGTTAATTCGCGAGCCTCACACCTCGGTATGAGTCAAAAACGGGATAAGGACCCAAGGAGTGCACGACATTTATTTCTAGCTATGGGTGATGTCAGGGACCTACCATCCCTGTCATATATTATTTTTACCTGCGTGGTTGTTGGATGCGAGGCGCCTCGGATATAGGTCCTGTAGGACTAGGAAACTTGTGTTCAGGAATAATTAATCCTCAAAAGTAGGAGAGGACCAGCCTTTGAGGATTCAAGGTTCGTTGTGTGTGGTCCTGAGATGTTTACTAGAGTGTCTCGAACGGAGAGGAGCTTGCCCCTTGCCTCGACTCACGACGAAAATCCAATTTCCAATACGTGATATTTCGGTTTTGATTGTAGAGCCTAGTATTGTCGACAAGATATATGGTACCCATGCCTCCTATGATTGATACATTTATATTTGAAGTTGTTTTATTCACTTATAGTAATAATAAAAGATGAAATTTAGCGTATCAAGCATTCATTGGCTATTATAAGGTAAAACCCTATGCTCCGGCTTGCGTTGCATTATGTGATGGGACATGGGTCTTATAATAGCTTCATTTTTCTTTATTTAGCATTGCGCTGTTTGTTTTATGCCCTGGTATTCGTGGGAGGAAACCCGTTCTGTGATATATGGCGTGGTCCTTTGATTTACCTAACTTTAAAAATAAAGATCAATGACTATTTTTAGTTCTCACACCAGTCACATGACTGACCTGGAGTTTATTGTTTTATCCTAAAATCTGAGTGCCCTTATTTTCCGCACGGGTAGCTAGTAGTTTTGGTTTTGCAGATTTATATTCACAGTATCCTGGTTTACAGCTGGAATGATATTCGGAAAGCTCTATATCCATATATCACCTTTTAGTTGCGTGTTGTATTATTTTTCAACTGTTATTTATTCAAATGTAATTTATTGTATTGTCCGATATTTAGTAAATGTGTAATATTTATTCAAACTCTTGTATTCTAATGGAATTGTTGAAATAAACAATGAAAAGTTCTTCTGTTTGCATTCTGATTCATCTTGACCTCGAAGCAATACAAGCTTTCCTTTACGGGGAAGTTCGGGTCGTTATAAGGTGGTATCAGAGTTTTGGTTTACAGAGCTCGAGAACAAGACACATTGGAATCGGACGAAAGAATTCATCAGAGACTGGATTAGCAATATCCACTAAGAATTACTCGTTAGAGATAGGATCAGTATTATCCTAGAATGAGTGTGAAGAGTATATTTTTTTTAAAATAAAATTGAAAACAAATTTTGTTTCGGAAATTAAATCTTGTTATATGTATTTGATTATTAATTTATATTGAATTTGGACAATCAAGTATATAAAGATTTTGCATATACGTGTCACGAACGTATATTCGAAATTTTAATATACTGGATAGATATAGAATCACACTCTAGTCGCTTAGAGATAATTTTGGTAATGCGGCCGCATTATCAGTATTTGTGTTCGAGTTTCGAAAGGTGTGATATCTATATATTTCCGTTAGACTGGTGTGAGAACCAAAACTAGATAGGGCTTATTGTTGTGAATTGGCACCAAAAACATGATTTTCTGTATATGCGTCAAAATTATGAATTTGAAACGTTAATTCATTAATTGATTGATGGTTGTGTTGTTTGATTATTGGTTTCATTTATTAAAATTTTGAACCATTTAGCCTAATGGAACCAAATATTGAACTGTATTGAAAAATGAATACAATTGCATGCATATACATGTATATCCGTTGAACAGGTCATAGCAAGGAGGCTAGAGCAGAAGAATAAAATTGTTTGCCCGACAAATAGGTACACGTTTATTTAATTTCCTGGGAATTTGATGATTTATGAGCCGATTGGCTAGCCGCTTGGCCTTTTCTTTTCCTTTTGGATTGGTGAGGGCCATGGGAGGCTATTTGAAATATCTCTAGCTCCCGGTGCAGGGGAGGTTATGGCGAAATTTTTCGAAAATTTAGGGTGTTAGCCAAATTTTTGAAAAATTTGAAAAGTTCTTAGAAACTGAAAAGTTGAAGAACTTAAGCTGTAAAGGAAATATTGGAAGTTGAGTTGATTAGTAAAACAACTTTCAGCTTCGTTCCTTTTCGGGGACGAAAAGTTTTAAGTGGGGGAGATTGTAACAACCTGCAAAATCTGAGCCAATTGAAAATTTTTATTTTGGAAATTTCAATGAAGTTTGAATATATAAAATGAATTATTTTAAATAATAATGACAAGAAATTTATTTTTGAATAGAATTAGAACGTATATATTTATTTGAATCGTCGTTAGAATATAAATAATTGTTTTTAATTATAAAAGGAATTGAAAATAGCGCGGTAGTTTGAAAATTCGATTTCAAAGTTCAAATGAAGGTGTAGGATTAAAAATAATCCGGATTTTAGCGAAAGCAAAAATATTAGAATCTATTTGAAAATATCTTTCCAACGAATCCGAAAAATTGAAATTTCATAGCGGGGATAAAAAGTTACGTCAAGTTGAAAATTCAGAATAGTCGCTATGGAAATTTAGCCCTTAAAAATGGAAATTTTGCAATTTTCGACGAAACCACTTTTGTTGGATTCGGGATGTCAAATTATTGCTAGATTTCAAAATTCGTAATTTTCTGAATCAATATGTGAGCGTGGAGAAGTAAAACATGTTTTGTTAATTTCGATCGACCAGAAAATAGCCATTTTTCAAACAGTCTCAGAATTTGACGAAATTAGTTTTGTTAGGACCGTATCGTTAATACGAAGCTAGAAAATATTTTTCTATAATTTTTAGAGTCCGTATGTGGCCCCGGTAAATTGAAATGTACGTTTAAATTAAATATATATGGATCTATATTATAATTTGAATGAAAACTGATCTTAACAACCGAATTGGCTCACGAAACATATCCCATTGTGTTTGGAATGGGGGTAATTAGCTATGGACGACAGTCGGTGGGTTTGATTTCCAGTTCGAAATAAAAAGTTACTTTTTGGAATAAAATAAAATAAAAATATATTATATAAACCTAAGCTAACCTTACCCCTCTTCCTCTTTAACAATCAACGCATACGATAAAAAAAAGAAATCGCGCCCCCTGAAACCCGTTGCCCTACCCGCCTCTGGCCGCCGTCGCTCTGGCGCGCGCCCCCACCAACCACCGCCGGCCTTCCTCCGCCGCTCCATCGTCTTCCCTTGCTCCTCCCTACTCTGAAATGCCTAAAACACGAACATAATCCCTAAATCAGCACCGCCACCACCCAACCTGCCTGCCCAGTGCGAGCCTCAGCACCCCCTCGACCAACTCTCCGACGTCAGCGCGCCTCCCTGCCACCTCAGCAACGCCGTGGAACCCCCCTCCCAGCCCCTCATTTTCTAATTCTCCCAAAATAAGTGAGTTTTCTTGTGCTTTGATCTTTAATTTTAGTTTTAATAATATGATAAAAGGTTAGGTTTTTTTATTATCATAAAGTTTAGTTTTTAAGTTAATAAAGTTATGATTTTTAATCTATGTATGATAATATTTTATGTAGTTAAAAATCTTATTTTTATTTATGTAAAGGTATGATTTTTTAACCCATGAAAGATATGATTTTTAAGTATATAAAGAGTAGATTTTTATTTAAGTAAATATTAGAATTTTTATCTATATATTAGCGGTATAAAAATAGAATTTTTATCTATATAGTTGTGGTATAAAAATAGAATTTTTATCTATATAGTAGCGGTATAAAAATAGAATTTTATCCATATAGCGTAGTTATAAAATGTGATTTTTATATACATAGCAATAATATAAAGAAGCGATTTTTATATATTTAGTGGATACAGACAATGAAAGTGACAAAAGGCGGACACGACAAGATTTTCTACATATGAATACTCGCGGCGTTTGGTTTAGCTTTTGGTGATAACTTCTAAATTTAATTCTTGTTTCTAGTTAAAATTATATACTAGGATGCAGACGGTGCTTAGCAGCACCCGACACCTATCGTCCACAGACCATGGACGACTTGTATGTTTGATTGTATGTTGTTGTGAAAATTGATTGTGTGATATGGAATGAAATAAAATATTTATATAGTTAAAAATATTTTATAGTTAAAAATATAATTTTTAACTTGTATATAAAATAAATATTTATAAACAAATCAGACGATTTGTTTATGTACACATATTTGAAGGATATTGATTGGGTTGATTAATTTTACACGTCGCCCAACTGCACAAATAATATTCAGTGTTTGTGGATTGAAACCCCACACGGGTGTTGGGGTGATATTTGACGTACACTAATCCTAATTGTTTAGTGGTATGTCGATCGTTTGATTGACAGACTGTGTAAGCGTTAATTAGATATATTTAATGCTTATGCAGTTGCGTGGTGCACTCTGGATGATGGTTGATTATTTATCGTTGCTATTATATACATGTGTTGTATGAAATCCATATAATTAGTATTATATGGTAATTGAGTAGGTCTCATTCCAATTTAGAAAATAAATTATATTCATCTGTTGAATAAACAAAATAGTCATGTGTTGACGATATTCATGTGTTGAAACTATTCATGTGTTGAAACTTCATGTGTTGAAACTAGTCATGTATTGAATAAAATATTTATAAAATAAATTTCACATTTTTATTGTAAGTAGGAATTAATAAATATTCATGTGTTGAATAAAATATATTCATGTGTTGAAGAAAATATTCGTTTGTTAGATAGAATAACGAAGTTATTGAAATATATAAAGCCATGTTGATTAAATATGCACCATTTTGATGCGAACGATATTTATATCGATTATATTAATTTTTATAATGAATATAGAAAAGGAAGTGATTTCAAAATCTAATATTTTTAAAATATTATCATTTATATATTAATGATATGGAATATTCAATTTTGATTTAAAATATAATATGAAGTTGAAATTTTTTTGAAAACGAATTTAAAACGATTTATAAAACACGTTTTGAATTGAAATCGACGAAATATATATAATATATGTTATATATAACGGCCTGAATAGAACGCGCAGCGCTGCGACAGTTCGCGAATTTCGACCACAGAATTCGAATGGACGTTACGGGAGATCCGACCGTCGGATTCTCCTAAAACCAGAACCGTTGGGTTCGTATCGAAAAGTGCTTTCCAATGAATATTAGAAATTTGAAATATAACGATTGCATTTGGAATTATGTCCAAATCAAATTAGGAAAAGATCGTTGTAAGTGCAGTTCAGTGGCCGTTATTGAAAACCGGCTGTACGGGCCTTGATAAAAATTATTAAAAATATTAATAATTTGTGTAAAATCATAATATATGAATTGGAAAGAACTAGGATGAAAAATTCCACATTTGAAAGGATAAAAATATATTTTTATCGAAATGAACTAGTTTTGAACTGGATTTGAAGTGGTTTTGAAATTAATCAGAATTTCTAATATACGAATTGGAATGGATTTGAATCAAAATTATCTTTGGAATATGCGTTGGATTTCGTGATTATACAGATATGGTTGTGGAAATTTGAAAGATATATTTATATTGTTATTTCCAATACGATATTTCTTGGTTTCAGAATTTGATATTGAATATAAGCCAATATATTTTCTATTCATAGCCTTGTATTTAATATCAAATGGGATTTTGGGTTCGTTGTGAATGGTTTCTTAAATAACACCTGTTCTATAACCCGATTAACAATGGAATGGGATTTTGGGCTTGTCGTGAACAGTGTTTTTAAATGAAATTGGTTCTTTAACCCCAGTTAAAGATAAGATTAACTTCTTAACTTTGAATAACCATTACTATTGATTTTTGGGAAGATTAAAACTAGGTGGAGTTTTAATGAACTTTTAATTAGATTAAAGTGATCGAGAATGGAGTATTACAAGTTTTACACCAAGCGATAGTTAAATCTTTAATTAGATTTGAACGTGAAATGCTAATTAATATTTGCCGATAACATCGTGGTGTTAGATATGGAGTATTACCAGTTTTGCTCCATGGGATGAGTAGGTTGGGATTGTGAAATAAAATAAATAATTACTTCGGTGTGGTTCGCTAAACCCGACTAGTTTGGAAAACCTTAACATGGTTCGAAATGAAATCCAAAGGAAGATTAAATAATAAATTTAGAAGAATTTATCTTTGATAAAATTAATGGGAACCTTTCCCTAAGAATGTGAATATTTGAATAGAAGAATATTCTGAATTGGAATGAGGCGTATGTTGTGTTTGTGTAGCACTTGTTTATTATATACGCGAGATATTTGGAAAGGCCGGGTTTATGCCCATTCTGAATAACTGATTTGACGATAAGTTGAAGATGAAGACGGTGGTTGAAGACCGTACGTCTTCACATCGTTTGGATGATTATTGATGATCTTGATTGGGCTGTACACCCAAGAGGAGGGAATCAGTTGGTGATCGTCCAGACGAACTTGGAGATCGATGGATATGCGTGGAATAAGGTTCCTCTGGTTTCGTTCAGACCCATGACGAACTTGTAAATAGACTGTGTTTCTAACATTGGATTTTATTCTGTGTGATTGATTTCTATTAAATATATATCTATTTGGCGGCAAAGAATTTATTATCTTGCTTAACGCCCTTCTCTGAGACGTACGAGCTCAGAGGTTATATATTGATGGATATCAATCGCTTGGCATGAATTGCCTATGTGGCATGCCTAAGTGGCAAATGACCAAGGCTTCTGTTGAAAAGCAAAGTCTTGTGGTTGATGATCAAAGCACGGCCTATGTGGCATAGCTTTGTGTATGGCGTTAATTCGCGAGCCTCACACCTCGGTATGAGTCAAAAACAGGATAAGGACCCAAGTAGTGCACAACGTTTCTTTCTAGCTATGGGTGATGTCATGGACCTACCATCCCTGACATATATTATTTTTACCTATGTGCTTGTTGGATGCGAGGCACCTCGGATATAGGTCCTATAGGACCAGGAAACTTGTGTTCAAGAATAATTAATCCTCAAAAGTAGGAGAGGACCAGCCTTGGAGGATCCAAGGATCGTTGTGTGTAGTCCTGGGATGTTTGCTAGAGTGTCTCGAATGGAGAGGAGCTTTCCCCTTGCCTCGACTTATGACGGAAATCCAATTTCCAATATGTAATATTTCGGTTTTGATTGTAGAGCCTAGTATTGACGACATGATATATGGTACCCATGCCGTCTATGATTGATACATTTATATTTGAAGTTGTTTTCTTCACTTATAGTAATAATAAAAGATGAAATTTAGCGTATCAAGCATTCATTGGCTATTATAAGGTAAAACCCTATCCTCCGGCTTGCGTTTCATTATGTGATGGGACATGTGTCTTATAATAGCTTCATTTTTCTTTATTTAGCATTGCACTGTTTGTTTTATGCACTGGTATTCTTGGGAGGAAAACCGTTCCGTATTATACGGCGTGGTCCCTTGATTTACCTAACTTTAAAAATAAATATCAATAACTGTTTTTAGTTCTCACACCAGTCACATGACTAACCTGGAGTTTATTGTTTTAACCTAAACTCCGAGTACCCTTATTTTCCGCAAGGGCAGCTAGTAGTTTTGGTTTTGCAGATTTATTTTCACAGGATCCTGGTTTACAGCTGGAATGATATTCGAAAAGCTCTGTATTCGTATATCTCCTCTCAGTTATGTGTTGTATTATTTTTCCGCTGTTATGTATTTAAATGTAATTTATTGTAATCTCTGATATTTAGTAAATGTGTAATATTTATTCATACTCTGTATATTCTAGTATTCTAATGGAATTGTTGTAATAAACAATGAAATTTCTTCTGTTTGCGTTCTGATTCATCTTGTCCTCAAAGCAATACGGGCTTTCCTTTACGGGGAAGTTTCGGTCGTTATAAAGTGGTATCAGAGCTTTGGTTTACGGAGCTCGAGAACAAGACACATTAGAACCGAACGAAAGAATTCATCAGAGATTGGATTAGCAATATCCGATAAGAATTACTCGTTAGAGATAGGATCAGTAGTATCCTAGAACGAGTGTGAAGAGTATATTTTTTTAAAATAAAATTGAAAACAAATTTTGTTTTGGAAATTAAATCTTGTTATATGTATTTGATTATTAATTTATATTGAATTTGGACATTCGAGTATATAAAGATTTTGCATATACGCGTCATGGACGTATATTCGAAGTTTTAATATACTGGATAGATATAGAATCACACTCTAGTCGCTCGGAGATAATTCTGGTAATGCAGCCGCATTATCAGTATTTGTGTTCGAGTTTCGAAAGGTGTGATATCTATATATTTCCATTAGACTGGTGTGAGAACCAAAACTAGATAGGACTTATTGTTGTGAATTGGCACCAAAAACATGATTTTCTGTATATGTATCAAAATTATGAATTTGAAACGTTAATTCACTAATTGATTGATGGTTGTGTCGTTTGATTATTGGTTCCATTTATTAAATTTTTGAACCATTAAGCCTAATGGAACCAAATATTGAACTGTATTGAAAAATGATTACAATTGCATGCATATACATGTATATCCATTGAACAGGTCATAGCAAGGAGGCTAGAGCAGAAGAATAAAATTATTTGCCCGACAAATAGGTACATGTTTGTTTTATTTCTTGGGGATTTGATGATTTTATGAGCCGATTGGCTAGCTGCTTGGCTTTTTCGTTTTCTTTTGGATTGGTGAGGGCCATGGGAGGCTATTTGAAAAATCCCGAAGCTCCCAGTGCAGGGGAGGTTATGGTGAAATTTTTCGAAAATTTAGGGTGTTAGCCAAATTTTTGAAAAATTTGAAAAGTTCTTAGAAACTGAAAAGTTGAAGAACTTAAGCCGTAAAGGAAATATTGGAAGTTGTGTTGATTAGTAAAACAACTTTCAGCTTCGTTCCTTTATGGGGACGAAAAGTTTTAAGTGGGGGAGATTGTAACAACCTGGAAAATCTGAGCCAATTTAAAATTTTTATTTTGGCAATTTTAATGAAGTTTGAATATTTAAAATGAATTATATTAAATAATAACGAAGAGAAATTTATTTTTGAATAGAATTAGAACGTATATATTTATTTGAATCGTCGTTAGAATATAAATAATTATTTTTAATTATAAAAGGAACTGAAAATGGCGCGGTAGTTTGAAAATTCGATTTCAAAGTTCAAATGAAGGTGTAGGAATCAAAATAATCCGGATTTTAGCAAAACCAAAAATATTAGAATCTATTTGAAAATATCTTTCAAATGAGTCCGAAAAATTGAAATTTCATAGCGGGGATAAAAAGTTACGTCCAGTTGAAAATTCAGAATAGTCGCTATGGAAATTTAGCCCTTAAAAATGGAAATTTTGCAAACGACCTCTATTTTCGATGAAACCACTTTTTTTGGATCCGGGATGTCAAATTATTGCTAGATTTCAAAATTCATAATTTTCTGAATCAATATGTGAGCGTGGCGAAGTAAAACGTGTTTTGTCAATTTCGATCGACCAGAAAATAGCCCTTGTGTTCGGAATGGGGGTAATTAGCAATGGACCACAGTCGGTGGGTTTGATTTCGAGTTCGAAATAAAAAGTTACTTTTCGAATAAAATAAAATAAAATAAAAATATATTATATAAACCTAACCTACCCTTACCCCTCTTCCTCTTTAACAGTCAACGCATACGATAAAAAAACAAATAAATGAAATCGCGCCCCCTAAAACCCGTCGCCCTACCCGTCTCTGGTCGTCGTCGTTCTGGCGCACTCCCCCACCAGCCATTGTCGGCCTTCCTCCGCCGCTCCATCGTCTTCCCTTGCTCCTCCCTCCTCTGAAATTCCTATAACCCGAACACAATCCATAAATCAGCACCGCCACCACCCAACCCGCCACTATCTGCCCAGCGCGAGCCTCGGCACTCCCTCGACCACCTCTCCAATGTCAGCGCACATCCCCGCCACCTCAGCAACGCCGTGGAACACCCCTCCCTCATTTGCCAATTCTCCCAAAATTAGTGAGTTTTCTTGTGCTTTGATCTTTAATTTATCTTTTAATAATATGATAATAGGTTAGGTTTTTTTTATTATCATAAAGTTTAGATTTTAAGTTAATAAAGTTATGATTTTTAATTTTTTGTATGATAATATTTTTATGTAGTTAAAAATCTTATTTTTATTTATGTAAAGTTATGATTTTTTAACCCAAGAAAAATATGATTTTTAAGTATATAAAGATTAGATTTTTATTGAAGGAAATATTAGAATTTTTATATATGTAGTAGTGGTATAAAAGAAGAATTTTTATCTGTATAGTAGCGGTATAAAAACAGAATTTTTATCTATATAGTTGCGGTATAAAAATAGAATTTTTATTTATATAGCAGTGGTATAAAAATAGATTGTGTCCATATAGGTAGTTATAAAAACGTGATTTTTATATACATAGCAACAATATAAAGAAGTGATTTTTATATATGTATTGGATATAGACAACGAAAGTGACAAAAGGCGGACACGACAAGATTTTCTACATATGAAGAATCATGGCATTCGGTTTAGCTCTTGGTGAGAACTTCTCACTTTAATTCTTGTTTCTAGTTAAAATTATATAGTAGGATGCAGATGGTGCTTAGCAGCACCCGATACCCGTCGTCCACAGACCATGGACGGCTTGTATGTTCGATTGTATGTTTTTGTGAAAATTGATTACGTGATGTGGAACGAAATAAAATATTTATATAGTTAAAAATATTTTATAGTTAAAAATTTAATTTTTAACATGTATATAAAATTAATATTTATAAAAAATTAGACGATTTGTTTATGTACACCTATTTGAAGGATATTGATTGGGACGATAAATTTTACACGTTGCCCAACTTCACAAATTATATTCAGTGTTTGTGAATTGAAACCCCACACGGGTGTTGGGATGATATTTGACGTACACCAATCCCAATTGTTTAGTGGTATGTCGATCGTTTGATTGACAGACTTTGTAAGCATTAATTAGATATATTTAATGCTTATGCAGTTGTGTGGTGGACTCTGGATGATGGTTGAATATTTATCATTGCTATTATATACATAAGTCGTATGGAATCCATATAATTAACATTATATGGTAATTGAGTGGGTCTCATTCCAATTTAGAAAACAAAGTATATTCATGTGTTGAATAAACAAAATAGTCATGTGTTGACGATATTCATGTGTTGAAACTATTCATGTGTTGAAACTTCATGTGTTGAAACTATTCATGCGTTGAATAAAATATTTATACAATAAAATTCACATTTTTATTGTAAGTAGGAATAAATAAATATTCATGTGTTGAATAAAATATATTCATGTGTTGAAGAAAATATTCATTTGTTGGATAGAATAACGTAGTTATTGAAATATATAAAGCTGTGTTGATTAGATATGCGCCATTTTGACGCGAACGATATTTATATCGATTATATTCGTTTCTATAATGAATATAGAAAAGGAAATGATTTCAAAATCTAATATTTTGAAAATATAATCATTTATATATTAATGATATGGAATATTCAATTTTGATTTAAAATTGAATATGAAATTGAAATTATTTTGAAAACGAATTTAAAATGATTTGTAAAATATGTTTTGAATTGAAATCGACGAAATATATATAATATATTATATATATATAATGGCCTGAATAGAACACGCTGCTCTGCGGCAGTTCGAGAATTTCGACTGTAGACTTCGAATGGATGTTACGAGAGATCCGACCATCGGACTCTCCTAAAACCAGAACCGTTGGGTTCGTATTGAAAAGATATTTCCAATGAATATTATAAATTTAAAATCTAACGGTTGGATTTGGAATTATGTCCAAATCAAATTTGGAAAAGGTCATGGTAAGTGCAGTTCGGTGGCCGTTATTGAAAACCGACTGTACGGGCCTTGATAAAAATTATTAAAAATATTAGTAATTTGTGTAAAATCATAATTTATGAATTGGAATGAAATACGATGAAAATTTCCACATTTAAAAGGATAAAAATATATTTTTATCGGAATGAACTAGTTTTGAACTAGATTTGAAATGGTTTTAAAAATAATCAGAATTTCTAATATATGAATTGGAATGGATTTGAATCAAAATTATCTTTGGAATACGTGTTGGATTTCGTGATTCAACAGATATGGTTGTGGAAATTTGAAAGATATATTTATATCGTTATTTCCAATATGATATTTGTTGGTTTCAGAATTTGATATTGAATATAAGCCGATATTTTTTCTATTCAGAGCCTTGTATTTAATATCAAATGGGATTTTGGGTTCGTCGTGAATGGTGTCTTAATTAACACCTGTTCTTTAACCCGATTAACAATGGAATGGGATTTTAGGTTTTTCGTGAACCGTGTTTTTAAAGGACATTGGTTCTTTAACCAAGTTATGTAACGACCCGTATTTTCCGCCCATTTATTTGGAATATTTTAATTATTTTATTTATTTATAATATTGGTTTAAATTTTAAATAATCGAATTTAACAATTTATTTGGAATATATTATTTAAATAAATAATAAAATATTATTTTAATTTCCAGAATTTGGGAAATGTTGGATTTGAAATATATTGTGACCGGGCAGTTTAAAATGGTCAAATATTTGTTATATTGAAAATAGTGATGATTTCGATTCGAAAACGACGGTCGAGCGATATGGTTTATAATTTAATTAAATAATGAGCTGCAGCGGCGCGGCAGTTCGCGATTTGACGTTTTGAACTTCAATCGATCGTACCGGGTTCAAAATAAGTCAGATTTTCTCGAAATAAGAAACGTCGGGAACGGTTTGACGATATCTTTCCAATGAAAGAGAAAAAATCAAGTTTTCATGTTGTAGATTTTATTTTATGTCCAAATCAAAATTTGAAAAGGTCGCTGTGGAATTTCGTTATATATTATAACGTTATTTTTATTAAATAAAGGGGTTTTTAAATTTTTATAATATCGATTTGTCTTCAAACTCAACCCGTGATATTTTATCTTGGTAGTATACGATATTCTGGTCGTGTATGGCAAATTTCAATATTTTAATATTATTATATTGAGGTATATTAAAACTGGTTTATTTTTATTTGAATTGGCCAGTTATAAAAGGGCCTTTATTCAAACGACCTCAGTTTTCGATGAAATAAATTTTATTCGGACCGCAACAGTAAATTATTGCTAGATTTCAAGTGGCACGTCAATCGGGGTTAATTTCTGAGCGTGGAAAAATAAAATGCAAACGGAAACGACCATTTGAACGTGAACGAGGGCCATTCGAGCAAACGAACTTGGAATTCGACGAAACAAGTTTCGTTAGGACCGTATCGTCAAATTATACTTTGCCGTCCATTCGCACCTCGAACGGGATTTGTATGTGGGCGCAGCAACGAATAAACAACGTTCGAAAACGCGATAGGTACGATAGAAAATATCGTTATCACTTCGTCGGAATTAAATAATATTTTCCCTAATTTTTTACCTCTATATATAAAGCCCAACCCCAAAACCTAATTCCCAATTCAGCCCCATTTATCGATTTTTGCAAAAAAGCCCTCAAAACTAAATTAATTTATATCTCGATTTCTGGCAATGTTTTTTATTAGCTACCAAAGGGAAAGTCGTAGATCGTGTCGAGGGGACGGTACTATCTAAAATTGGGGGTCTATCGAGGTCCGAGATGACCGGAATTTCACGAAAACCGTGAAAGGTCAGTTTCGGTTTTTGGTCAAATTGGCGAGCTGTGGTCGATTGCAGGAGCTCAGACCAGGGGGGTTTTGAAGAGGAGGAGTCCAGCTTCGATTTGGTACCGGCCGGAGGTCGTACAGTGGGCTGTGGCGGTCGTGGTGGCGAGTTAAACGTGGGGTGGTTTTTCTGGTTGCGGTAGGTATGTTCGACGGGGTTTTGGCCAAATTCAGGCCGACGGAGGCGGAGTTGGTGTCGAGGCTGGGGGGGTGGGATCGTAGCTGGGTGGTCGACCGCGGCTAATGGTGGTGGTCCAGTGGCTTTCGGTGTCGTGTGATGGCTCCAGGCGAGCGTTGAACGGAGATCGTTCGAGGGAGGATTTCAGGCGAGGCGAAGGAGTGGCCCCACTGGCCGGCGAAGATGCGGGATTGGAAGGCGAGGGCTGTGGTGGTGTCAGGTGACGCTATCGTCGACGGTGGGCGGCTGTAGAAAGCTCCGTTGGTGGCGAAGTATGAACTGGAAGAAGACGGTCGGGTTTGAGGGGGGAGAAAAACCAAAACGTGTGGAATGTTAATCACCCTGCTGACGTGGATAACGGCTAAAGGTTAATTAAGGTAAAGACAAAATATTTAATTAATATTTAGTTTGTTTAATAATCGAATCGTATATCAAACTTTTAATTCATGTATCTTTTACATACGTTGATGGATTTCAGTGAAACTGGATCCGTTGGGATCGCAGGGACGAGGCCTAGGCGATGTCGCTGACTAGGCTTTGATCTGATGCTGTTGAAAATTGAGCTAATTTTGATCGTCCGTTCAAGATTAAAAGGAATAAACGCGTCAACCGTCGACAGAATAACCTGGTGAGTTAATTCTCACACCTTCTGGAATTCTGTGATGTGGTAAATTCATTTTAAAATATAATTTACCTTTAAAAGAAAAAATTGGTTGATTGGTTGCCATTGGTTGTTTACTGATTGGTTGGTTGTTGTTATTTATCGTTTTAAATATTAGATTATTGAAATTTATTTCATATGTCGTTATGAAATGCCTAACGAACTGTGATGCAGGGAAGGACATGTTGGAGCGATCCGACCGGATTCCTCAAATATTTTATATGTTGTTTGTTTGTTTCATATCATTAATATATGAACTGATTGAACCCCATATAGTCGTGAAACCTGTTTGAGTGCGATGGTTGAACAGATATTCCCCCGTGTTGTGTTTTAAAATCAACCGAAAGTGTTGATTGGGTAATTAGCAGTGAATGGCCTGAAATGTACAGTTTTAGACGTCGTTCGACCGTTGGGTGAAACGACGCAGTTTTAGAATTATAAATTATTTTATAACTGGATTAAAGTTTTCAGGTATTTTATTTGAGTAATTAAATTAGAAATTTATAAATAAATATTTTTGTCAAGTTTATAAAGGATTATTTAAATGGTTTGAGTAGCAGAATCGTATAATGAAAAATCCAAGTTATCAAAAGAGATTTGCAAATGAGATTTTTAAGTGAATGGGAAGATTTAAATAAGATTTCTCTTAATTATTACACTGAGTGAAGTAAATTCGATAATGAAATTTGTAAGGTAATAATAAAAAGGTTAGTAAGTAATTGAAATGTGTTAATGGTTTTTAAGCGAAATCTAAGTTAAGTGAAAGGATAGTAAATAGTTGGTTATAAAGGAATCAAAGTGAGTTTTTAAAGGGGTTTAAACCAAATTGGTGAATTAAATGTTAAGGAACTGAATTAAGCGAACTCTGGAATTGAAATAAGGAACTTAACGAGAAGGAAAATGCATAAGTATTGTGTTGTATTGAAAAAGGAATTTTGGAATTAAAATCCAAGTAAAAAGGTCATAAACCAAAGCGATAACTTTGGAAAGTTAAAGGATTGTTTAAACGGAACATTTTGATTGAAATAAGGATTTCAAAAGTTAGTGAAGATACATATAGTAATTTTGGGTAAAAGTTTGTAAATGGATTTTGATAATAAAATCCAAGGTAGAAGGGCTTTATCGTAGGGAAGGCGGTAAACAGATTCTAGTTATAACCCAAGATAAGTTTTATTATCAGGATTCCCGAATAAATGAAAGTAGATTATTGGATGTGGGATTTTATAAGTGAAACTGTGGTTTAAGAAGAAGTGGTATTACTAGTAAAAACTTACTTAATTAAACTAATTTAGTAAAAAGGTTATATCGAAAAGTGGATTTCAAATATAAGAAATGGTTTGGGAAACCAGATTGGAATCAAGATAGTAAACAAGATATTTATGAAGGTTTAAGTGACGAACTAATATTATTCTGAGATAAGGACGTTGTCGATCAAGGTCTGAGAGGTAAATAGAATACCCTAACTTGAACGGCTTCGTTATTATCAAGGAATGGTATTGGTTTGAAACGAGTGAAAGGGGTTGTGATAGACGTGATGCTCCACACATGAAGTATTAAAAATGAAATGCAAGATTTTGGGAAATTAATAATATCGTAATATTAGTTTTCAAAAGAAAAGAGAATATTGATTTCAAATCATATTTAATATTTGTGTAACGACCCGGATTTTCGGCGACTTTGTTTATCGACATAAGCACGATGTCGATAACCAAAACATCGAAAAATCCCGGTAATTAATGAAAGAAATTAAAAGGTGAGAATAGATAAGATAGAAACTTAGAATAGAAGAAGAAGAAGAACACAACATCAGAGTAACACGAACCTCACAGCGGAACGAATAACATATAATGGATAACATAACTTTGAAATATAACAGTTATGTATACAATAGCACTTATCAGAGTACAGCACTTACAACACAGCGGAAATAACTATAGCTATATGATCTTGAAGCCTCCTGCTCCACGCTCTTCCAGTATATCTGTAAATTCCTGACTACTTGACTGCCCGTACAAAATTAGGCACCCAAGAGTTTAGGGAAAACGAAACAAATAAACTCCGGGTCAGTCATGGGACTGGTATGAGTAAAACAGTTTAAACATGTATATGAACAAGTAAACGATATCTCATAAGGCCACGCTGCAGAACGGAACAGGTTTTTCCCTTATGAGAATCCAAAATATCTTTATATCAAAAACCTTTTGATATTATAATAATGTCTATGTACAAATAGATATCAACTAGCAGAAACGCTTTCATCTCACGTTCTACATATATAATATACAATCAAAATCGCAAGCACGTATTGGATAATGGATTTCCAACTATGACAAGGTATGGAACCACCTTCCGATCAGTGTACTCTAGGAACGATACACTGGAGTTCAACAAGAACATCTTGCAACTCAGCCACACATGACCGACCGCTCATTTTGCTTGAGTGTATCGAATGTACATCACCAACGGTTGGGATCAGCAACCGTTCCCGTATATATATGGGACAGCATTGATAGATTTAAGAAACAAATGAATATTCTCTAGATAGGTGATTATACACCCTACTTCGGTGCGACCGACTTAGCCATGCTGCCTGCCCGATTTCTGTCATTTACCGGATGATGAGGCTAGAAGCAACGCTTTATCATCACATCAGATTCACTTCGAATGCCACATTGTAGGTCCATCGAAAATCACTAATTGACGTCTACAACAGTACATTACGTGTTAGCTAAAGAAGTTTCCTTCTCCGCTTCCACTCTTGGTATGGTTGAAGAAATCAATGTACGTGACCTTTCTGGAAATGCTCTGTCAGACATCCATCTTCATTCACTTAAAATGTCACATCGTCATACCCGCCAAATCACAAATTGATTATCCAAAAATAACACGGGTATAAAGCTAAGAGAAACGAATTCCTCCACCACCAAATGTGAATACGTTTGAACAGATCAACTTACGCGATACATTGGATATACTCCGTCAGACGTTCGTCCATACAATTTGTCCTGGGACTGGACAAACCGAAGGCACTATTCCGTATATCCATCTTAGTCACTGTTATCTAAGACTTACACAACAGCCCTTGCATTTTACTCCGTCTTCAATTATCTTGGGCATATATGAGTCGCGACGCTTATGCCAATACAGAGTGGTTCTATGGATAATAATCCAACCGGTCTCTCCATATTAACAACGTTAAAATGGTCAAAACTTCGATAGTCGGTGAGTCAACTATCAAAGAAAAACAAGTGTGCAAACAACGATATTATTTCCAAATGGAAATTATATCGTACAAACATCATTCAACATAAATCTCTTTAGTTCATTTATTTACTTACCTCCTGTTTCCCTATATTCTAAATTCTTATTTTTCTTTTATCAGAAAACATTTCTGATTCTCGTTTGGAAAACATTTCCAAAACTCCTTTACGATCAAAGCTTACCATTTCTTAGTTAAGAAGGAAGTCACTCAAGTTGGGGTATAATTACCTCTCAGACCTTAACTGAACAACGTTATAACTTCGAAATGGTCAAAGTTTATCTTTTAATCTTTAACAACTTCTTTACGCCTTTCTCGGATTCAATTTTACTAATCCACTTCTATATTTAAAGAATTGGTTATAACGATAACGTTATAATCCCTACTTTCGAATTATCTAACTTTAATTATAACTTCTATTCTTATTAGTGAATGATTAACCTAACACTTATTTATTTATAAATAAATAAATATCTATTTAAACACTGGAAAGTATAAGTACTTTCCCGAATTCGATATAATCGAATTTGCCGATTAACTCTCTTCGAGAAATCTCTATTTGATTAACTCTTCTTCGAATAACCTATATTCGATTAACTCCTTCTCGAATAAACGATATTCGAAAATCTCTCTTCGAATAACTAATATTCGATAACTCTTCCTTTCAAATATCTCATATTTGAAAATCTCACTTCGATTAAACTATAATCGATAACTCCTTCCGATGAAACTAACATCGATAACTCCTTTTGATGAAACTAACATCGATAACTCCTTTCGATGAAACTAACATCGATAACTCCTTTCGATGAAACTATCATCGATAACTCCTTTCGATGGAACTAACATCTATAACTCCTTTCGATGAAACTATCATCGATAACTCCTTTCGATGAAACTAACTCGACTAACTTAACTTGACTCGACTAACTCGACTTACTTGGTTCGACCAATTTGATTCGATTAACTAGGCTCGACTAACTTGACTAACTTAACTCGACTTACTTGGTTCGACCAATTCGATTCGATTAACTAGGCTCGACTAACTTGGTCGAACCACCCGATCAACTCAACTTATTTAACTTGACTTATTTCTCAACTCGATCAACTCGATTAACTCCTATCGAATAACTAATATTCGATTAAACTCCATTCGCTTGACTCTAGATCGCAGCGATCACAATGGTTACGCTTGACTCCCTCAGGAAACATCCGACCGCCGTAGGCTATTTACAGCCCTGCGAACTACGCTAGCAGTCGTACGAGATGGCAACTTACCCTGAATACTATGTTTGACTAACTCTGTCTCAAATAACTATATTTGATTAACTCTAGTTCGTTTTAACTCTAACCAATTTACTCTAACTAATTAACTCCAACTGGTTAACTCTAACTGATTAACTCTAACTGGTTAACTCTATTTGATTAACTCTAACCGGTTAACTCTATTTGACTAACTCAACTTGACTAACCCCTTTCGAATAACATATTCGATTAACTAACTTTCGAATACCATATTCGATTAACTAACTTCAAATACCATATTTGATTAACTCCTTTTGAATGTCTATATTCGATTAACTAACTTCGAATACCATATTCGATTTCTCCTTTCGAGTACCATATTCGATTTACTTTATTCACTTTATAAAGATTTCCTTTTTAACAACGTTTTATTCATTTGAAAAGATTTACTTTTAAATAACGGTTCTACACTTTAAAAATGATTTCCTTTTTATAGTGTTCCCTTTCCAATTCTATTTGTAAATGGTTTACAAATATTTCCTTTTCAAATTTATTCTTGAAATATTCTAACTCCTTAAATTTCCTGAAAAATTCGCCATAACCTCCTTTGTAACGGAAGCATCGGGAAAATCCCCAAACTCGCCACATAGGCCTTTCCATTCAAAAGAAAATGTTTTGAATTTATTTTCCTTCTTATTTATAAATATCCCAATTTATAAATATTCCTTATTTATAAATATTTAAATTTATAAATATCTCTTATTTACAAATATCCCATTTTATAAATATGCTATTTCCAATATCACTTTGAAAATCCCCTTATCAACATTCCGGCATGTTATTGTATTTTAACATATCAAATTACGATGTCTAATCTCGTCCATACACACACAATTGCCAACAGATTATATATCACATTATATATCACAATATATAAATCACAGTAAAATAACTGTTGAGGAATCCAGTTGGATTCCTCCAACCTGTTCTCCTGCATCCACAAATGTTACACAATAAAATTAACATCACTTGTAGTTCCATATGATATATACTGATAAACAGAATCAATATAGAAATTTAACTAACTGACTAGCAGTTCAATCAATCAACCAACACACAGCAATCCAGATGATTAACAGTTCTAAAGATACAACATGAAATTATAAACTGTTCAGAGTTGGTGAGTTTTACTCACATTGGACTATTATCGTTAAAAACGATTAACTGTCTTTGATTTAGACGGACAATTTATTTCGCCATAAATTGTAACGGGCTCAGATTGACTCGCGGTCAGTCCCATTGTGTTGCTCCCGTCCATACGATCCCAACGCAACTTGTTTCGTCTGATTTCGATACCGTATGGATTAGATATAGTATAAACAAGTTGAACTAATTTAAACTAATAATAACACATGGATTTATATAAAACTAATGGGCCTTAACTTTGAAATCTGGCCCATCTACTCACGTTAGAACTTAAGCCCGAACTCCTTCTTCCCCGTTCAATACTCCTGCTCATTCCAGTATACCATTCACGCAACATTTCAGCTCACAAATCCAATCACCGCTCCTCCTCTCTTTGATTACCACTCGAACGAAAATCACCATTGTCTCGCTCTTCACAAACTGCTCCTACCCGTCCCTTTAATGCCAACTCCGACGCCTTCTTGCTCATTGCGGCTTCAGGTCCGCCTGTACCCAGAACAACGTCGGACGACCAAAAGCATGATCGTACTTCACCAAACAACCCAAAATAAATCCTCTCCAACCTCCTGAACAATAATACGAACTCGAATCTGCTTAATACACGATGGATCAAAAGAAGTTTTCAACCCTAGATCTACGGTGGTGAACATCCACTCCCGAACCGCCATCGAGCAGCCCAAAACCCACCCCAAAATGATGAGAACATTAGCAGGAACTCATAAATATACATAGAATGATTTATAGACTTGTATATCTTTTGTTTTGATTTTCTAACTTCCAACATTTTCTGAAAGAAACATGAAGAAGTAGCGGCACATTTTATTTCCTACAGAAGATGGAAAAGTGATTTTTTTAGGTCTTAAGGTTTTGAACAGTTATTTATAAACAAAAGGGTTGAGATATTTTTGTTTAGATATTTTCATTATATTATATTATAATATTCGGTTTCCCTTCTAAAATCCGTACGATCACATATGATACCTAAAAATCACGAAACTGGACATGCAGCTACATCTCGACATCACGGACCCAACGAAACTAGTTTCGTCAAATTCCGACTCCGTATGCTCACACAGCGTATTTTTAACTGTCAAAATACTGACTGTTTTTCACTTTAAAAATCCGTACGGCCACACAGTGACTCTAAAAATCACAGAACTTGAAATCTAACAAAAATTTGATGTTGTGGATCCAACAAAACTGGTTTCGTCGAATTCTGACTTCATTTGCAAAAGTGGCTATTTTTAACGCTCTAGATGACCCATTTAAATATATAAATATATTTTAAAATAATTAAATTAAATATAAATAAATTTATATTATCGTATATCTTCGCATATGATATCATACAGCTTCAGAATATCATATCAGAATTTACAGCTTGATATTTCAGATTTCAGATTTATCGATATTCAATTTATATCGAAAATCCTTTTATAACGTGTATAAAGCGTTGCAAATTATAAAGGGATTCTACAGCGACTTTTCTGAAATTTGATTTGGATGTACATCAAAATCTACCCGACGAAATCCCGATTTTTCTCTTCCACTAGAAAGATATACTCCACCAGCTCCACACGTTTCTTGTTTCACAGAAATCCGGCTTAAAACGAATCCTGTACATTCAGTTGAAGTTCAAATCGCCAAATAGCGAACTACAATGCCATTTCGAGCTCGATTTGAATTATAATATAATTATACGTTCAACTATCGTCGATTCAATATAATCGTTATTATATTTTGAATCGAAACTCCACCAAATCTCGTATGCTATTCAATTCACATAATATTGTGAATTTCACTATTTCTGACTATTTCGATATTATAATATATTATTATATTATAATTATTAATTAAATATTCAATATTATTTAATTAAACGATCATTAACTTCTCTAAATCACCAATTATATAGTTAAATAAATTAATTATATATCTCTAAAAATGAGGGTCATTACATTCTTCCCCACTTAAAATAATTTCGTCCTCGAAATTGCTAAGGTAGAGGACGACCCTATCTATTGGAATTCCTAAGATTTGTTTACCCCTTATTTCTGATTTCAACAGAACCAATTAATATCGACTAAAATATTAATTCTTCCGACTAACTAAAATTTTCAAAAACTCTGAAAATTTTCTAACACTTTAAACTTTCGAAAAATTTCGCCAGCACCTCCTTTGTACTGGTCAATAGATCAAACTCCAACTCGCCTCTCTGGGCCTTCTTCAACCCAAAAGAAAATCAAAACGCCAAATGGCTTGCCAATTCGGCTCATAAATCTCATGCTTATATCAAATGTAAACTTGTACCTTTTTGTCGGGTATATCAACTTTATCCCTTACACCTGTTATCAATCCACATATAATAATGTCATCTTAATCAATTTCCAATATGTTTTTGCCCACAAATCAAACCATAGGCTTATACTCATGTCCAACTTCATTTCCAATTCGAGTTCCAATCTCAATTTCAAACTCTTAACTCCCCGACCCAATATCATTTCAAAATCTCTATGTTACAAATCCCATTTTATCTTGATATTTTCTATTACAATTCAAATTCCACTTAACAGGGTTCCATTCCAGTTTGCCTCCACAATTTTTATTCAATTGCTTTTAAATTCAAACTGTCTTTTTCCTGAGAGTTTCAAATCACTTTTCCATATCCAAAATCAAAGTATTTATTTCAAAGTACCAAAACAACTTGTTTTTCTCAAACCATTCAAAAACAAAATCTTTGGTAGTAATCTGTCACTTAGCAGCTCAAAACGAACATTGATGATGTCGCGATTCATCATCAGGGTTATTTCCTAGCTACCGAAGTGAGTTCAATACTATAGCACTTTCAAAACCCATTTTTAAACATTTCCACCTTGAAATCAATTCCAAATATCCTTTTACAATGTTGTAAACAAATTTAAAATCTCCCAGGATCTTAAAATTCACATATATTAAATCCAGATTCATTTACAAACACCTTTCCCATCTCTGGGATTTTAAATTCCAATTCTGATCTAAATTCAGATTAAATCCATTCCAATTTCATATAATTCACTTGTATAAATTCTGATTGGTTACATATAACCATTTCACATTTTATAATCTTATCTGATAATAATTACTACCAACACATCCTATATATGATAATATATCACATATCCATGCTGTGTCGGTCCATCGTATTCAAGTGCTTATTTACTCCTATCGATACAGTGGATCAAACTGATCGACCAGAACTCATAAACTACTCAACCGACGAATCTCCACAATATAAAACCATTTTATATTGAGTAACAATTACGCGCTTATATATATATACACTCAAACTCAATCTAGGGTATTACTAACCCTATCTCTACCGAGTCACGCCACAGAGCCAAGTAATTCTTAACTTAAGCTCTGATACCAACTGTAACGACCCGGATTTTCGGCGACTTTGGTTATCGACATAAGCACGATGTCGATAACCAAAACATCGAAAAATCCCAGTAATTAATGAAAGAAATTAGAAGGTGAGAATAGATAAGATAGAAACTTAGAATAGAAGAAGAAGAAGAACACAACATCAGAGTAACACGAACCTCACAGCGGAACGAATAACATATAATATATAACATAACTTTGAAATATAACAGTTATGTATACAATAGCACTTATCAGAGTACAACACTTACAACACAGCGGAAATAACTATAGCTATATGATCTTGAAGCCTCCTGCTCCACGCTCTTCCAGTATATCTGTAAATTTCTGACTACTTGACTGCCCGTACAAAATTAGACACCCAAGAGTTTAGGGAAAACGAAACAAATAAACTCCGGGTCAGTCATGGGACTGGTATGAGTAAAACAGTTTAAACATGTATATGAACGAGTAAACGATATCTCATAAGACCACGCCGCAGAATGGAACGGGTTTTTCCCTTATGAGAATCCAAAATATCTTTATATCAAAAACCTTTTGATATTATAATAATGTCTATGTACAAATAGATATCAACTAGCAGAAACGCTTTCATCTCACGTTCTACATATATAGTATACAATCAAAATCGCAAGCACGTATTGGATAATGGATTTCCAACTATGACAAGGTATGGAACCACCTTCCGATCAGTGTACTCTAGGAACAATACACTGGAGTTCAACAAGAACATCTTGCAACTCAGCCACACATGACCGACCACTCATTTCGCTTGGGTGTATCGAATGTACATCACCAACGGTTGGGATCAGCAACCGTTCCCGTATATATATGGGACAACATTGATAGATTTAAGAAACAAATGAATATTCTCTAGATAGGTGATTATACACCCTACTTCGGTGCGACCGACTTAGCCATGCTGCCTGCCCGATTTCTGTCATTTACCGGATGATGAGGCTAGAAGCTACGCTTTATCATCACATCAGATTCACTTCGAATGCCACATTGTAGGTCCATCGAAAATCACTAATTGACGTCTACAACAGTAAATTACGTGTTAGCTAAAGAAGTTTCCTTCTCCGCTTCCACTCTTGGTACGGTTAAAGAAATCAATGTACGTGACCTTTCTGGAAATACTCTGTCAGACATCCATCTTCATTCACTTAAAATGTCACATCGTCATACCCGCCAAATCACAAATTGACTTATCCAAAAATAACACGGGTATAAAGCTAAGAGAAACGAATTCCTCCACCACCAAATGTGAATACGTTTGAACAGATCAACTTACGCGATCCATTGAAAATACTCTGTCAGACGTTCGTCCATACAAGTTGTCCTGGGACTGGACAAACCGAAGGCACTATTCCGTATATCCATCTTAGTCATAGTTATCTAAGACTTATACAACAGCCCTTGCATTTTACTCCGTCTTCAATTATCTTTGGCATATATGATTCGCGACGCTTATGCCAATACAGAGTGGTTCTATGGATAATAATCCAACCGGTCTCTCCATATTAACAACGTTAAAATGGTCAAAACTTCGATAGTCGGTGAGTTAACTATCAAAGAAAAACAATTGTGCAAACAACGATATTATTTCCAAATGGAAATTATATCGAACAAACATCATTCAACATAAATCTCTTTAGTTCATTTATTTACTTATCTCCTGTTTCCCTATATTCTAAATTCTTATTTTTCTTCTATCAGAAAACATTTCTGATTCTCATTTGGAAAACATTTCCAAAACTCCTTTACGATCAAACCTTACCATTTCTTAGTTAAGAAGGAAGTCACTCAAGTTGGGGTATAATTACCTCTCAGACCTTAACTGAACAACGTTATAACTTTGAAATGGTCAAAGTTTATCTTTTAATCTTTAACAACTTCTTTACGCCTTTCTCGGATTCAATTTTACTAATCCACTTCTATATTTAAAACATTGGTTATAACGATAACGTTATAATCCCTACTTCCGAATTATCTAACTTTAATTATAACTTCTATTCTTATTAGTGAATAATTAACCTAACACTTATTTATTTATAAATAAATAAATATCTATTTAAACACTGGAAAGTATAAGTACTTTCCCGAATTCGATATAATCGAATTTGCCGATTAACTCTCTTCGAGAAATCTCTATTTGATTAACTCTTCTTCGAATAACCTATATTCGATTAACTCCTTCTCGAATAAACGATATTCGAAAATCTCTCTTCGATTAACTAATATTCGATAACTCTTCCTTTCAAATATCTCATATTTGAAAATCTCACTTCGATTAAACTAACTTCGATAACTCCTTTCGATGAAACTAACATCGATAACTCCTTTCGATGAAACTAACATCGATAACTCCTTTCGATGAAACTAACATCGATAACTCCTTTCGATGAAACTATCATCGATAACTCCTTTCGATGAAACTATCATCGATAACTCCTTTCGAAGGAACTAACATCGATAACTCCTTTCGATGAAACTATCATCGATAACTCCTTTCGATGAAACTAACTCGACTTACTCGACTTACTTGGTTCGACCAATTTGATTCGATTAACTAGGCTCGACTAACTTGACTAACTTAACTCGACTTACTTGGTTCGACCAATTCGATTCGATTAACTAGGCTCGACTAACTTGGTCGAACCACCCGATCAACTCAACTTATTTAACTTAACTTATTTCTCAACTCGATTAACTCCTATCAAATAACTAATATTCGATTAAACTCCATTCGCTTGACTCTAGATCGCAGCGATCACAATGGTTACGTCTGACTCCCTCAGGAAACATCCGACCGCCGTAGGCTATTTACAACCTTGCGAATTACTCTAGCAGTCGTACGAGATGGCAACTTACCCTGAATACTATGTTTGACTAACTCTGTCTCAAATAACTATATTTGATTAACTCTAGTTCGTTTTAACTCTAACCAATTTACTCTAACTAATTAACTCCAACTGGTTAACTCTAACTGATTAACTCTAACTGGTTAACTCTATTTGATTAACTCTAACTGGTTAACTCTATTTGACTAACTCAACTTGACTAACCCCTTTCGAATAACATATTCGATTAACTAACTTTCGAATACCATATTCGATTAACTAACTTCAAATACCATATTCGATTAACTCCTTTCGAATGTCTATATTCGATTAACTAACTTCGAATACCATATTCGATTTCTCCTTTCGAATACCATATTCGATTTACTTTATTCACTTTATAAAGATTTCCTTTTTAACAACGTTTTATTCATTTGAAAAGATTTACTTTTAAATAACGGTTCTACACTTTAAAAATGATTTCCTTTTTATAATGTTCCCTTTCCAATTCTATTTGTAAATGGTTTACAAATATTTCCTTTTCAAATTTATTCTTGAAATATTCTAACTCCTTAAATTTCCTGAAAAATTCAACATAACCTCCTTTGTAACGGAAGCATCGGGAAAATCCCCAAACTCGCCACATAGGCCTTTCCATTCAAAAGAAAATGTTTTGAATTTATTTTCCTTCCTATTTATAAATATCCCAATTTATAAATATTCCTTATTTATAAATATTTAAATTTATAAATATCTCTTATTTATAAATATACCATTTTATAAATATGCTATTTCCAATATCACTTTGAAAATCCCCTTATCAACATTCCGGCATGTTATGGTATTTTAACATATCAAATTACGATGTCTAATCTCGTCCATACATACACAATTGCCAACAGATTATATATCACAATATATAAATCATAGTAAAATAACTGTTGAGGAATCCAGTTGGATTCCTCCAACCTGTTCTCCTGCATCCACAAATGTTACACAATAAAATTAACATCACTTGTAGTTCCATATGATATATACTGATAAACAGAATCAATATAGAAATTTAACTAACTGACTAGCAGTTCAATCAATCAACCAACACACAGCAATCTAGATGATTAACAGTTCTAAAGATACAACATGAAATTATAAACTGTTCAGAGTTGGTGAGTTTTACTCACATTGGACTGTTATCGTTAAAAACGATTAACTGTCTTTGATTTAGACGGACAATTTATTTCGCCATAAATTGTAACGGGCTCAGATTGACTCGCGGTCAGTCCCATTGTGTTGCTCCCGTCCATACGATCCCAACGCAACTTGTTTCGTCTGATTTCGATACCGTACGGATTAGATATAGTATAAACAAGTTGAACTAATTTAAACTAATAATAACACATGGATTTATATAAAACTAATGGGCCTAAACTTTGAAATCTGGACCATCTACTCACGTTAGAACTTAAGCCCGAACTCCTTCTTCCCCGTTCAATACTCCTGCTCATTCCAGTATACCATTCACGCAACATTTCAGCTCACAAATCCGATCACCGCTCCTCCTCTCTTTGATTACCACTCGAACGAAAATCACCATTGTCTCGCTCTTCACAAACCGCTCCTACCCGTCCCTTTAAAGCCAACTCCGACGCCTTCTTGCTCATTGCGGCTTCAGGTCCGCCTGTACCTAGAACAACGTCGGACGACCAAAAGCATGATCGTACTTCACCCAACAACCCAAAATCAAACCTCTCCAACCTCCTGAACAATAATACGAACTCGAATCTGCTTAATACATGATGGATCAAAAGAAGTTTTCAACCCTAGATCTACGGTGGTGAACATCCACTCCCGAACCGCCATCGAGCAGCCCAAAACCCACCCCAAAATGATGAGAACATTAGCAGGAACTCATAAATATACTTAGAATGATTTATAGACTTGTATATCTTTTGTTTTGATTTTCTAACTTCCAACATTTTCTGAAAGAAACATGAAGAAGTGGCGGCGCATTTTATTTCCTACAGAAGATGGAAAAGTGATTTTTTTAGGTCTTAAGGTTTTGAACGGTTATTTATAAACAAAAGGGTTGAGATATTTTTGTTTAGATATTTTCATTATATTATATTATAATATTCGGTTTCCCTTCTAAAATCCGTACGATCACATATGATACCTAAAAATCACGAAACTGGACATGCAGTTACATCTCGTCATCACGGACCCAACGAAACTAGTTTCGTCAAATTCCGACTCCGTATGCTCACACAGCGTATTTTTAATCGTCAAAATACTGACTGTTTTTCACTTTAAAAATCCGTACGGCCACACAGTGACTCTAAAAATCACGGAACTTGAAATCTATCAAAAATTTGATGTTGCGGATCCAACAAAACTGGTTTTGTCGAATTCTGACTTCGTTTGCAAAAGTGGCTATTTTTAACGCTCTTGATGACCCATTTAAATATATAAATATATTTAAATATAATTAAATTAAATATAAATAAATTTATATTATCGTATATCTTCGCATATGATATCATACAGCTTCAGAATATCATATCAGAATTTACAGCTTGATATTTCAGATTTCAGATTTATCGATATTCAATTTATATCGAAAATCCTTTTATAACGTGTATAAAGCATTGCAAATTATAAAGGGATTCTACAGCGACTTTTCTGAAATTTGATTTGGATGTACATCAAAATCTACCTGACGAAATCCCGATTTTTCTCTTCCACTAGAAAGATATACTCCACCAGCTCCACACGTTTCTTGTTTCACAGAAATCCGGCTTAAAACGAATCCTGTACATTCAGTTGAAGTTCAAATCGCCAAATAGCGAACTGCAGCGCCATTTCGAGCTCAGTTTTAATTATAATATAATTATACGTTCAACTATCGTCGATTCAATATAATCGTTATTATATTTTGAATCGAAACTCCACCGAATCTCGTATGCTATTCAATTCACATGATATTGTGAATTTCACTATTTCCAACTATTTCGATATTATAATATATTATTATATTATAATAATTAATTAAATATTCAATATTATTTAATTAAACGATCATTAACTTCTCTAAATCACCAATTATATAATTAAATAAATTAATTATATATCTCTAAAAATGCGGGTCATTACAATTTGTTTATTCAATTAGAGTTGATCGAATATAGTATTTGAGGTAGAGTTAATCAAACATAGTTATTCAGGAAAAGTCGCCATTGTGTACGACTGCTAGCATAATTCGCAGGGCTGCAGATAGCCTAGGCGGTCGGATGTTTTGTAACAACCCGGAAAATCTGGGCCAGTTTAAAATTTTTATTTTGGCAATTTTAGCGAATTTTGATTATTTAAAATAGATTATTTTAAATAATATCGACGAGAAATTTATTTTGAATATAATTAGAATGTATATATTATATACGTCGTCGTTAGAATATATATTAATTATATATAATCATAAAAGGGATTGAAAATGGCGCGGTAGTTCGAAAATTCGATTTCTAATTTCAAATGAATATACAGAATTCAATATAAGTCAGAATTGAACGAAACAAGAAATATTTGAATCTGTATAACTATATCTTTGTAACGAAGTTAACAAACTGAGATTTCATCTTAGAAATGATAAGATATGTCCAGTTTAAAATTAGAAATAGTCGCTGTGGAATTTATATATATTTTTATATATATAAGGCCCTTAAAAATAGTAATTTTGCAAACGACCTCGGATTTCGACGAAACCAGTTTTGTTGGGTCCGTGATGTTAAGTTATTGCTAGATTCCAAATTTCATAATTTTTCGAATCAATATGTGAGCGTGGCAAAGGAAAACGTGTTTTGACCATTTCAGTTGATTTTAATCGACTGGAAATTGGCCATTTTTCCAACGGTCTCAGAATTCGACGAAACTAGTTTTGTTAGGACCGTATCGTCAATACGAAGCTAGAAAATATTTTTCTAGAATTTTTAAAGTTGATATGGGACCCCGGTAATTTGAAATATACGTTTAAAATTCAATATAGTGATTTAAATGTAAATTCAACGGAAACTATTCGAGACAATCGAATCAGCTTACGATACATATCCCATTGAGTTCGGACTGGGGGTAAAACGCTATGGACGGCAGGCGGTGGACCTCGTTTAGAGGTCGTATGTAAAAGTCAACTGTATGCAATTAAAATAATTAATTAAATAAAAAAAAAGAAGGTATTCTCTCTCCCTCCCCTTATTTCTCTCTGCCCCCCCCCCCCCGCCCCGTTCATTTCATTTCAAACAAAATCGAAAGAATAAAAAAAAAAGAGAGAAGAAGCAGCGTCAGCTGCCGACGCGCCGCCGCCAGAGGTGTCAAGCCTCCCCTGCTCCGCCCCGTCTTCTTCTTCCTGCTCCCCTCTTCCTCCCATCGACCGATTAGAGGTCGCACCCCCCCCCCAGCTAGATCGATGCACGAGAGCCCCCTTTTTTTTTCCTCCCCTGCGCCGAGCAGCTGAAGCCCTCCCCGACCCTGCAACGCCCCTCCCCTTGCTCCGCCTCCGGTAGCGCAGAACCCCCCCTTTTTTCTTCCTCCGATACGGTGAGTTTTAATTATTTAAATTATGTTTTCTGATTTATGAAGTGTAAGGAAAAATCAGTTTAATATAGAAAATATATTATTTTTACGGCATAAAGATTTGATTTTAATTTAGATGACTAGAATATAAAAATGAGATTTTTTTTTTATAATCAAGAAAGTTTGATTTTTTCGTATAGTAAAGATTTGATTTTGATTAGGGAAAAAAATGTGATTTTTATATACATAGCAACGAAATAAAAATAGGATTTTTATATGTTGAACTTCGAAATAAAAATAGGATTTTTATATGTTGAACTTCGAAATAAAAATAGGATTTTTATATGTTGAACTTCGAAATAAAAATAGGATTTTTATATGTTGAACTTCGAAATAAAAATATGGTTTTTATATGTTGAAAGTCAAAGTAAAGATCAGATTTTTATATATTGAAAGGCGAAGTAAAAATCATATTTTTATATAGTGAATAGCATCGTAAAAATGCGATTTTTACATATGTAGAGAATACGGGCGAAAGCGACAAAAAGGCGAGGTCGACGAAGAATTCTGCAAAAGAAGATTCAAGATGATTGGATAGCTATCTGTGAGAATTTCTCACCTTTCAATTTCTTTTTCTAGTTATATATATATATACTAGGATGCAGACGGTGCTTAGTAGCACCCGACACAATCGTCCACAGACCATGGACTTGTTTGTTTGGTTGCGTAGATTAGTTGGATTATTTGATTGAAATTGAATTGTGTGGTGAAATGAATTGATTTGATGATGTGTGAATGGCGTGGGCCTTCACTAGACCGGGGATAAGGCTAGGCCTTGTCCCGTTTCTAGTATCGTGCCGTTATGCCGCCGAAATTTTCTAAAATACTTCAGAAAAATAAAAATATCATTTTATCTATAGAATGAACTGAATAGGAATTCATAAGTTAAAATAAAATGTTTTATCGTTGAAAATATAATTTTTAACGTGAATGTGAATAAATCAATATTCATTTACAAACCAGACGGTTTGTTTTGTACACCTATTTGAAGGACATTGATTGGGTCGATAAATTTTACACATCGCCCAACTGCACAACTAAATCTGTGTTTGATTGTTTGAAACCCCACACGGGTGTTAGGATGAAATTTGAAGTTCACTCATCCTGATTGATCAAATATGTCGATCGATTGATTGACAGACTGTTATAAGCGTTGAATATCTATATTTGATGCTTATACAGTGTAGTGCACTTTGGTTGATGGTTGATTATTTTTCAATGCTATTATATACATGTGTTGTATGGAAATCCATATAATCAATTTTATATGGTAATTGATTGGGCCTCATTCCAATTTGAAAAATAAAGAATATTATAAAATAAAAGTTCATGTGTTGACAGTACTCATCCATTGAGATTGGTCATGTGTTGAACGAAATATTTTAGAAATAAAATTTACATCTTTATCGATATAAAATAAAAGTTCATGTGTTGACAGTACTCATCCATTGAGATTGGTCATGTGTTGAACGAAATATTTTAGAAATAAAATTTACATCTTTATCGATATAAAATAAAAGTTCATGTGTTGACAGTACTCATCCATTGAGATTGGTCATGTGTTGAACGAAATGTTTTAATAAAAGAAATATTTGAAATAGAATATTTGAAAATAGAAATTTATGAAGCCGTGTTGATTAGTTGACGCCATTTTGACGTGAACGATATTTATATCGATTTTAAACGATTTCGAAATGAATTGAATTGAAAACGATTTCGAAATGAATTGAATTGAAAACGATTTCGAAATGAATTGAATTGAAAACGATTTCGAAATGAATTGAATTGAAAACGATTTCGAAATGAATTGAATTGAAAACGATTTCGAAATGAATTGAATTGAAAACGATTCCGAAATGAATTGAATTGAAAACGATTTCGAAATGAATTGAATTGAAAACGATTTCGAAATGAACTGAATTGAAAACGATTTCGAAATGAATTGAATTGAAAACGATTTCGAAATGAATTGAATTGAAAACGATTTCGAATTGAATCGAAAGCAAATTGAAATGAATTCAAATTGAATTGAAATTTGAATTGAATGGAAATGAATTTTAAAACGAATTTATAAAGAAGAATTCAATTTTGATTTGAATTGAAATGGAAGTTGAAATTGCTTTTGAAACGAATTTAAAACTATTTATATAATTCGTTTTAAATAGAAATCGACGAAATATATATTATATATATTATATATATAATATAATGGCCTGAATAGAACGCGCCGCGCCGCGGCAGTTCGCGAATTTCGACTATTTATTTCAAACGGACATTACGGGAGATCCGACCGTCGGATTCTCCTAAAACCAGAACTGTTGGGTTCGTATCGAAAAGAGCTTTCTAACGAATATTAGAAATTTGAAATCTAACGGTTGGATTTGGAGTTACGTCCAAATCAAATTTGAAAAAGGTCGCTGTAAGTGCAGTTCGTTGGCCGTTGATGGAAATCGACTGTACGGGCCTTGATAAAATTATTAAAAATAGTAATAATTTGTGTAAAATCATAAGAAATGATTTAGAAAGTATTGGGATGAAAAACTCCATATTTGAAAAGATAAAAATAGATTTTTATCGAAATGAACTAGTTTTGAACTAGAATTATAATTCTATTTATTTTTAAATAAATAAATTGAATTCGAAAAGGGTTTTAAAAATAACCAAAATTTCCAATGATTGCATTGGAGTGGATCTGAATCGAAATTGTCTTCGGAATATTTCGATGTTGGAATTCATGATTATACGTATGTTGTTATGGAAATTTGAAAGATATATATTTATATCGTTATTTCCAATACGACATTTGTTAATCGTAGAATTTGATATTGAATATAAGCCAATATATTTTCTATTCAGAGCCTTATATTGAATATCAAATGTGATTTGGGTTTGTCGTGAATGGTGTCTTCACTAACACTGTTCTTGAACCCAGTTGAGAAAAGATTAAATCTTTTTATTTAGATTTAATGAAGTGTACCAATTAAACAATATTTAATTGGAATTGAATTGATATTGATTCTTGGGTTTATCGTGAATGGTGTTTTAAATAACACTCGTTCTTTAACCCGATAATTAATGGAAATGTGATTTTGGGTTTATTGTGAACCGTGTTTTAAACGACACTGATTCTTTAACCCAGTCAAAGATTAAAACTAAGTGGAGTTTTAATGAATCTTTAATTAGATTGAAATAATCGAAATGGAGTATCACCAGTTTTGCTCCAGGCGTTAATTAAATCTTTAATTAGATTTAGACGTGAAATGGTAATTGAATTTACCGATAACACCGTGGTGTTAGATATGAAGTATTACCAGTTTTACTTCATGGGATGAATAGGTTGGGATTGGGAAATTAAAACAAATAATTACTTCGGTAAATTTCGTTAATCCCGACTAGTTTGAATTGAAATTCAAAAGTAGATTACAGGATAAATTCAAAGAATTTATCTTGGATAGAATTAATGGGAACCTTTCACTATGAATGTGAAATTTAGAAACTAACTGTCAGTTAGCCAAGCAGAATGGTTTTCTGGATATTGATCTGATGTTGGTTTCGGCCTTCGGGGTTAATATTTGGGGGAATTATTCTCTTGATTAATTTATGGTTAGTGACTAATGAATTGGAATGAGGCGTATGTTGTGTTTGTGTAACACTTATTTAAAATATACGCGAGTTATTCGGAAAGACCGAGTTTATCCCATTCTGAATAACTGATACGACGATAAGTCGAAGATGAAGACGATGGTCGAAGACCGGAAGTCTTCACGTCGTTTGGGTGATTACTGATGATCTTGATTGGGCTGTACACCCAAGAAGATGGAAACAGTTGGTGATCGTCCAGACGTACTTGGAGATGGATGGATATGCGAGGAAAGTGCCTCCGGTTTCGTTCAGACCCAGAACGGACTTGTAAATGGACTGTGTGTCTGACATTGGATTTTAGTCCGTGTGATTGATCTCTATTAAATATATATCTGTTCGGCGGCGCAGAATTATTTTCTTGCTTAACGCCCTTCTCTGAGACGTACGAGCTCAGGGGTTATATATTGATGGATATCAATCGCATGGAGTGAATTGCCTGTGTGGCATGCTAAGATGCAAATGATCAAGGCTTCTGTTGAAAAGCAAAGTCTTGTGGTTGATGATCGAAGCACGACCTTGTGTGGCGTAGCTTTGTGTAACGTTGATTCGCGAGTATCACACCCGGTATGAATCAAAAACGGGAGACGGACCTCAGGGAGGGCATGCGTTTCTTTCTAGTTATGAGTGGCGTCAGTGCTTGAACTGGCTGACGAGTTTGACTCATGTGGATGTTACTTATTATTACTTGCTGAAAAGCGAGGCGCCTCGTGATATCGGTTTCAGCCGATGCTTCTGGTCGGCTGACGGGCCAGGCTTACGCCCCAAAGGGCGGGGAAACGCAGTGTTCAGGCATAATAATCCACATTGGTGGACCGGCCCTGACGATCTAAGGGGCAGTTGCGGCTGTTCCGGTGGCTCGGGCTAGAGAGTCACAAAATCGGTAGAGGATCTTGCCCCTAGCCTCGGTTCATACCATAAATGATAACCCAACTTCCAATACGACATTGCGGTTTTGATTTTAAACCTATATGTGGCGACATAGTGGCATGGGACGCTCATGCCGCCTATGATTTATACTTATGATTTGAAGTTGTTTTATACACTATGCACTTATTAGTATCAAATGATTTGTTTTAAACGTATCAAGCATACTTTGGCTGTTATAAGGGAAAACCCTATCCTCGACTGCGTTGCATTGTGTGATGGGACCTGGGTCTTATAACAGCTTCATTTTTCTTTATTTAGCATTGCGCTGTTTGTTTTATGCACCGATCTTCTTGGGAGGAAACCCGTTCCGTGTTATACGGCGTGGTCCCTTGATTTACCTAATGATTTAAAATAAAGATTAATAACTGTTTTAGTTCTCACACCAGTCCCATGACTGACCTGGAGTTTATTGTTTTAACCTAAACTCTGGGTGCCCTTATTTTGACGCGGGCAGCTAGTAGTTTTGGTTTTGCAGATTTATATTCACAGGATCTTGGATTACAGCTGGAACGATATCCGGAAAGCTTTGTATCCGTATATCTCTTCTAGTTGTGTATTGTATTATTTTCCGCTGCTATGTATTTAAATGTAATTTAAATCTCTGATATTTCTGTGTAATATTCATTTATACTCTGTATATTCTTGTAATCTGATGCATTGTTGTAATATACATGAAATGTTCTTCTGTATGTGTTCTGTTGTGGCTTGTTCTCGAATTATCCGACGCTTTCCTTTACGGGGAAGTTACGGGTTTTCACAGTTGGTATCAGAGCTTTGGTTTACAAAGCTCAGAGAACAAGGCACATTAGAACTATACGAAAGAATTCATCAGATATTGGATTAGTAATATCCAATTAGAATGACTCGTTAGAGATAGGATCAGTAGTATCCTAGAACGAGTGTGAAGAGTATATTTTTCAAAGTGAAAACAAATTTTTGTTTTGAAAATTTAAATCAATTATTCGTATTTGATTATCTATTTATATTGATATGGACAATCCAGTATATATAGATTTTGCGTATACGTCTGATCCGCGTGTATTCGAAATTTTAATATACTGGATAGATATAGAATTACACTCTAATCGCCCGGAGATGATTTCGATGATGGAGCTCCATCATTAGAATTTATATTCGAGTGACGAACGTGTAATATCTATATACTTCCTATTGACTGGTGTGAGAACCAAAATTAGATAGGGCCTATTGTTGTGATTTGGCATCAAAAATCTGATTTTTGACTATGTATCAAAGTTATCAATTTGAAACTCTAATCCACTAATTGATTGATGTTTGTGTTGTTTGTTTATTTGTTTGATAATTTTTAACCATTATGCCTAATTTGATCGAATATTGAACTATATTGAAAATTGGTCGCATTTGCTTGCATATACATATACTTGCATTGAACAGGTCATAGCAAGGAGGCTAGAGCAGAGAATAAAATTTGTTTGCCCGACAAATAGGTACATGTTTACTACATAATTTACTGTTTTGTTTGGGTGATGATGATTTTATGAGCCTATTGGCTAGCCGCTTGGCTTTTTCTTTTTCTTTTTGAGATCTGAAGGACCGGGGAAGCTATTTGAAATTCCCCGATGCTCCCGGTGCAGGGGAGGTTATGGCGAAATTTTTCAAAAATTTAGGGTGTTAGCCAAATTTTTGAAATTTTGAAAATTCTCAGAAACTGAAAAGTTAGAGAAGGGAAGCCAGATCGAATGTAGAGTTGAATGATCAAACCACTTTCGACTTTGTTCCTTTTCGGGGACGAAAAGTTTTAAGTGGGGGAGATTGTAACAACCCGGAAAATCTGGGCCAGTTTAAATTTTTTATTTTGGCAATTTTAGCGAATTTTGATTATTTAAAATAGATTATTTTAAATAATATCGACGAGAAATTTATTTTGAATATAATTAGAACGTATATATTATATACGTCGTCGTTAGAATATATATTAATTATATATAATCATAAAAGGGATTGAAAATGGCGCGGTAGTTCGAAAATTCGATTTCTAATTTCAAATGAATATACAGAATTCAATATAAGTCAGAATTGAACGAAACAAGAAATATTTGAATCTGTATAACTATATCTTTGTAACGAAGTTAACAAACTGAGATTTCATCTTAGAAATGATAAGATATGTCCAGTTTAAAATTAGAAATAGTCGCTGTGGAATTTATATATATTTTTATATATATAAGGCCCTTAAAAATAGCAATTTTGCAAACGACCTCGGATTTCGACGAAACCAGTTTTGTTGGGTCCGTGATGTTAAGTTATTGCTAGATTCCAAATTTCATAATTTTTCGAATCAATACGTGAGCGTGGCAAAGGAAAACGTGTTTTGACCATTTCAGTTGATTTTAATCGACTGGAAATTGGCCATTTTTCCAACGGTCTCAGAATTCGACGAAACTAGTTTTGTTAGGACCGTATCGTCAATACGAAGCTAGAAAATATTTTTCTAGAATTTTTAAAGTTGATATGGGACCCCGGTAATTTGAAATATACGTTTAAAATTCAATATAGTGATTTAAATGTAAATTCAACGGAAACTATTCGAGACAATCGAATCAGCTTACGATACATATCCCATTGAGTTCGGACTGGGGGTAAAACGCTATGGACGGCAGGCGGTGGACCTCGTTTATAGGTCGTATGTAAAAGTCAACTGTATGCAATTAAAATAATTAATTAAAAAAAAAAGAAGGTATTCTCTCTCCCTCCCCTTATTTCTCTCTGCCCCCCCCCCCCCCCCCCCCGTTCGTTTCACTTCAAACAAAATCGAAAGAATAGAAAAAAAAGAGAGAAGAAGCAGCGTCAGCTGCCGACGCGCCGCCGCCAGAGGTGTCGAGCCTCCCCTGCTCCGCCCCGTCTTCTTCTTCCTGCTCCCCTCTTCCTCCCATCGACCGATTAGAGGTCGCACCCCCCCCCCCCCCAGCTAGATCGACGCACGAGAGCCCCCTTTTTTTTTCCTCCCCTGCGCCGAGCAGCTGAAGCCCTCCCCGACCCTGCAACGCCCCTCCCCTTGCTCCGCCTCCGGTAGCGCAGAAACCCCCCCTTTTTTTATTCCTCCGATACGGTGAGTTTTAATTATTTAAATTATGTTTTCTGATTTATGAAGTGTAAGGAAAAATCAGTTTAATATAGAAAATATATTATTTTTACGGCATAAAGATTTGATTTTAATTTAGATGACTAGAATATAAAAATGAGATTTTTTTTTTTATAATCAAGAAAGTTTGATTTTTTCGTATAGTAAAGATTTGATTTTGATTAGGGAAAAAAAATGTGATTTTTATATACATAGCAACAAAATAAAAATAGGATTTTTATATGTTGAACTTCGAAATAAAAATAGGATTTTTATATGTTGAACTTCGAAATAAAAATAGGATTTTTATATGTTGAACTTCGAAATAAAAATAGGATTTTTATATGTTGAACTTCGAAATAAAAATATGGTTTTTATATGTTGAAAGTCGAAGTAAAGATCAGATTTTTATATATTGAAAGGCGAAGTAAAAATCATATTTTTATATAGTGAATAGCATCATAAAAATGCGATTTTTACATATGTAGAGAATACGGGCGAAAGCGACAAAAAGGCGAGGTCGACGAAGAATTCTGCAAAAGAAGATTCAAGATGATTGGATAGCTATCTGTGAGAATTTCTCACCTTTCAATTTCTTTTTCTAGTTATATATATATATACTAGGATGCAGACGGTGCTTAGTAGCACCCGACACAATCGTCCACAGGCCATGGACTTGTTTGTTTGGTTGCGTAGATTAGTTGGATTATTTGATTGAAATTGAATTGTGTGGTGAAATGAATTGATTTGATGATGTGTGAATGGCGTGGGCCTTCACTAGACCGGGGATAAGGCTAGGCCTTGTCCCGTTTCTAGTATCGTGCCGTTATGCCGCCGAAATTTTCTAAAATACTTTAGAAAAATAAAAATATCATTTTATCTATAGAATGAACTGAATAGGAATTCATAAGTTAAAATAAAATGTTTTATCGTTGAAAATATAATTTTTAACGTGAATGTGAATAAATCAATATTCATTTACAAACCAGACGGTTTGTTTATGTACACCTATTTGAAGGACATTGATTGGGTCGATAAATTTTACACATCGCCCAACTGCACAACTAAATCTGTGTTTGATTGTTTGAAACCCCACACGGGTGTTAGGATGAAATATGAAGTTCACTCATCCTGATTGATCAAATATGTCGATCGATTGATTGACAGGCTGTTATAAGCGTTGAATATCTATATTTGATGCTTATACAGTGTAGTGCACTTTGGTTGATGGTTGATTATTTTTCAATGCTATTATATACATGTGTTGTATGGAAATCCATATAATCAATTTTATATGGTAATTGATTGGGCCTCATTCCAATTTGAAAAATAAAGAATATTATAAAATAAAAGTTCATGTGTTGACAGTACTCATCCATTGAGATTGGTCATGTGTTGAACGAAGTATTTTAGAAATAAAATTTACATCTTTATCGATATAAAATAAAAGTTCATGTGTTGACAGTACTCATCCATTGAGATTGGTCATGTGTTGAACGAAATATTTTAGAAATAAAATATACATCTTTATCGATATAAAATAAAAGTTCATGTGTTGACAGTACTCATCCATTGAGATTGGTCATGTGTTGAACGAAATGTTTTAATAAAAGAAATATTTGAAATAGAATATTTGAAAATAGAAATTTATGAAGCCGTGTTGATTAGTTGACGCCATTTTGACGTGAACGATATTTATATCGATTTTAAACGATTTCGAAATGAATTGAATTGAAAACGATTTCGAAATGAATTGAATTGAAAACGATTTCGAAGTGAATTGAATTGAAAACGACTTCGAAATGAACTGAATTGAAAACGATTTCGAAATGAATTGAATTGAAAACGATTTCGAAATGAATTGAATTGAAAACGATTTCGAAATGAATTGAATTGAAACCGATTTCGAAATGAATTGAATTGAAAACGATTTCGAAATGAATTGAATTGAAAACGATTTCGAAATGAATTGAATTGAAAACGATTTCGAAATGAATTGAATTGAAAACGATTTCGAATTGAATCGAAAGCAAATTGAAATGAATTCAAATTGAATTGAAATTTGAATTGAATGGAAATGAATTTTAAAACGAATTTATAAAGAAGAATTCAATTTTGATTTGAATTGAAATGGAAGTTGAAATTGCTTTTGAAACGAATTTAAAACTATTTATATAATTCGTTTTAAATAGAAATCGACGAAATATATATTATATATATAATATAATGGCCTGAATAGAACGCGCCGCGCCGCGGCAGTTCGCGAATTTCGACCATTTATTTCAAACGGACATTACGGGAGATCCGACCGTCGGATTCTCCTAAAACCGGAACCGTTGGGTTCGTATCGAAAAGAGCTTTCTAACGAATATTAGAAATTTGAAATCTAACGGTTGTATTTGGAGTTAGGTCCAAATCAAATTTGAAAAAGGTCGCTGTAAGTGCAGTTCGATGGCCGTTGATGGAAATCGACTGTAGGGGCCTTGATAAAATTATTAAAAATAGTAATAATTTGTGTAAAATCATAAGAAATGATTTAGAAAGAATTGGGATGAAAAACTCCATATTTGAAAAGATAAAAATAGATTTTTATCGAAATGAACTAGTTTTGAACTAGAATTATAATTCTATTTATTTTTAAATAAATAAATTGAATTCGAAAAGGGTTTTAAAAATAACCAAAATTTCCAATGATTGCATTGGAGTGGATCTGAATCGAAATTGTCTTCGGAATATTTCGATGTTGGAATTCGTGATTATACGGATGTTGTTATGGAAATTTGAAAGATATATATTTATATCGTTATTTCCAATACGACATTTGTTAATCGTAGAATTTGATATTGAATATAAGCCAATATATTTTCTATTCAGAGCCTTATATTGAATATCAAATGTGATTTGGGTTTGTCGTGAATGGTGTCTTCACTAACACTGTTCTTGAACCCAGTTGAGAAAAGATTAAATCTTTTTATTTAGATTTAATGAAGTGTACCAATTAAACAATATTTAATTTGAATTGAATTGATATTGATTCTTGGGTTTATCGTGAATGGTGTTTTAAATAACACTCGTTCTTTAACCCGATAATTAATGGAAATGTGATTTTGGGTTTATTGTGAACCGTGTTTTAAACGACACTGATTCTTTAACCCAGTCAAAGATTAAAACTAAGTGGAGTTTTAATGAATCTTTAATTAGATTGAAATAATCGAAATGGAGTATCACCAGTTTTGCTCCAGGCGTTAATTAAATCTTTAATTAGATTTAGACGTGAAATGGTAATTGAATTTACCGATAACACCGTGGTGTTAGATATGAAGTATTACCAGTTTTACTTCATGAGATGAATAGGTTGGGATTGGGAAATTAAAACAAATAATTACTTCAGTAAATTTCGTTAATCCCGACTAGTTTGAATTGAAATTCAAAAGTAGATTACAGGATAAATTCAAAGAATTTATCTTGGATAGAATTAATGGGAACCTTTCCCTATGAATGTGAAATTTAGAAACTAACTGTCAGTTAGCCAAGCAGAATGGATTTCTGGATATTGATCTGATGTTGGTTTCGGCCTTCGGGGTTAATATTTGGGGGAATTATTCTCTTGATTAATTTACGGTTAGTGACTAATGAATTGGAATGAGGTGTATGTTGTGTTTGTGTAACACTTATTTAAAATATACGCGAGTTATTCGGAAAGACCGGGTTTATCCCATTCTGAATAACTGATACGACGATAAGTCGAAGATGAAGACGATGGTCGAAGACCGGAAGTCTTCACGTCGTTTGGGTGATTACTGATGATCTTGATTGGGCTGTACACCCAAGAAGATGGAAACAGATGGTGATCGTCCAGATGTACTTGGAGATGGATGGATATGCGAGGAAAGTGCCTCCGGTTTCGTTCAGACCCAGAACGGACTTGTAAATGGATTGTGTGTCTGACATTGGATTTTAGTCCGTGTGATTGATCTCTATTAAATATATATCTGTTTGGCGGCGGAGAATTTATTCTCTTGCTTAACGCCCTTCTCTGAGACGTACGAGCTCAGGGGTTATATATTGATGGATATCAATCGCATGGAGTGAATTGCCTGTGTGGCATGCTAAGATGCAAATGATCAAGGCTTCTGTTGAAAAGCAAAGTCTTGTGGTTGATGATCGAAGCACGGCCTTGTGTGGCGTAGCTTTGTGTAACGTTGATTCGCGAGTATCACACCCGGTATGAATCAAAAACGGGAGACGGACCTCGGGGAGGGCATGCGTTTCTTTCTAGTTATGAGTGGCGTCAGTGCTTGAACTGGCTGACGAGTTTGACTCATGTGGATGTTACTTATTATTACTTGCTGAAAAGCGAGGCGCCTCGTGATATCGGTTTCGGCCGATGCTTCTAGTCGACTGACGGGCCAGGCTTACGCCCCAAAGGGCGGGGAAACGCAGTGTTCAGGCATAATAATCCACATCGGTGGACCGGCCCTGACGATCTAAGGGGCAGTTGCGGCTGTTCCGGTGGCTCGGGCTAGAGAGTCACAAAATCGGTAGAGGATCTTGCCCCTAGCCTCGGTTCATACCATAAATGATAACCCAACTTCCAATACGACATTGCGGTTTTGATTGTAAACCTATATGTGGCGACATAGTGGCATGGGACGCTCATGCCGCCTATGATTTATACTTATGATTTGAAGTTGTTTTATACACTATGCACTTATTAGTATCAAATGATTTGTTTTAAACGTATCAAGCATACTTTGGCTGTTATAAGGGAAAACCCTATCCTCGACTGCGTTGCATTGTGTGATGGGACCTGGGTCTTATAACAGCTTCATTTTTCTTTATTTAGCATTGCGCTGTTTGTTTTATGCACCGGTATTCTTGGGAGGAAACCCGTTCCGTGTTATACGGCGTGGTCCCTTGATTTACCTAATGATTTAAAATAAAGATTAATAACTGTTTTAGTTCTCACACCAGTCCCATGACTGACCTGGAGTTTATTGTTTTAACCTAAACTCTGGGTGCCCTTATTTTGACGCGGGCAGCTAGTAGTTTTGGTTTTGCAGATTTATATTCACAGGATCTTGGATTACAGCTGGAACGATATCCGGAAAGCTTTGTATCCGTATATCTCTTCTAGTTGTGTATTGTATTATTTTCCGCTGCTATGTATTTAAATGTAATTTAAATCTCTGATATTTCTGTGTAATATTCATTTATACTCTGTATATTCTTGTAATCTGATGCATTGTTGTAATATACATGAAATGTTCTTCTGTATGTGTTCTGTTGTGGCTTGTTCTCGAATTATCCGACGCTTTCCTTTACGGGGAAGTTACGGGTTTTCACATGTTTCCTGAGGGAATCAGGCGTAACCATTGTGATCGCTGCGATCTAGAGTCAAGCGAATGAAGTTAAGTCGAGTATTAGATAATCGATGGAAGTAATCAAGTTGAGTTAGTCAAATTAGAGTTAATCGATCAAAGTAAATCAGTCGGAGTTAACCAAGTTAGTCAAGTTAGAGTTAAGTCGAATATTAGAGTTGATTAATGAGTTTGTCAAATATATTTTTAAGGGCCAAGTCATGCCAAGTACTAAATTAGGGAAATCATTTTATTGACACCTGTGTTATTTGATAGTTAAATCACCGACTATCAAACTAAACCAATACGATTGTTGGTATGGAAAGACCGGGATCGAATTTATATTCGTAAACCATTCCGACCAACAAATACGTGAAGATATCAGAAGATGGTTGAGATGGAGCATTGAAGACCGTAGATCTTCATAAGCGGAAGAACCACTAAGATTCTCTGTCTTGCAAGCAGAGATAAACTGTGATTCTGTCGTGGTTGGAATCCACGGGTTACAAGGACTTCTCGCTACTGGTTCATGGGGTGATTCCTATATGAGATGTAGTAGGAGAGTGCCTTCGGTTCATCCTGTTCGTAGATGACTTGTATGGACGAGTGTCTGACAGAGTATTTCCAAAGGGGTCACGTATATTGGTTTTCTACAAACGCATCTCTGTTGATGGCGGAGAAGGCTGTACACCTTCTTTGGCTTAACGCTCAGAGTATTTTTGTGGAAATCAACATTCAGTGATATCTGGCGGATCTGACGATATGGCATTCAAAGTGAATGATGAGCAGAAATCAAGAAGATAATTCTAGCCTCAAGCCTCATCAACTGGGAAATGACAAAAATCGGGCAGGCAGCATGGCTATGTGGGTCGCTCCCATTAGGGTGTATGATCACCTATCTAGAGAAATTCCATTTGCTTATTAAATCTATATTCGATGCTGTCCCTTTTTGGGCAGGCGGTTGATGATCCCAACCTTCGGTGATATACATTCGATACACTCAAGCGAAATGAGTGGTCGGTCATGTGAGGGTCGGGTTGCAAGACATTCTTGTTGAACCCAATGTATTCGCCTCTAAAGATACACTATCGGCAGGTGGTCCCATACCTTGTCAAGTTGGATACCAACATCCAATAAGCGCCCGCGGTTTTGATTGTATACTATATTTGGGGAGCGTGAGATGCAAGCGTTCCTCTAGATTGTTATTTATTTGTATTTAGACATTATGATAATATCAGAGAAAGATATTGATTTCAAAAATGGTTTGGGTTATACTAAGATAAAAACCGTCCGTGTTTATTTGTGGACTGGTCTTACTATTATACTTTGATTTCATAAAGGATTTTCCCAAGTTAAACAAGTGTGTGTGTGTGCGCTGTGAATTTATCAATGATAGTATTCCAGACTGACCCGGTGTATTTTGTTTTAAATCAAATGTTCTCGGTTCAGACCGAGTATGTTCCAGGTTAGGTTTCGCTTGGAGTTTCAGGATCTAGAAGTAGGAGGCTTCACTTCTAGTTATATAAAGTTATTATTCTGCTGTGATTGTTGTCGTACTCTGATGATTGGTATGTATATATAGTTTCTTCTGTATAAAGGTATTTGATATTATATTTTACTCATTCCGCTGTGAGATTCTGATGTGTTCTTCTTCTTTCTTCTATTCTAATACTTCTTTATTTCTATCCTCATCCTCTAATTTCTTTCTCATGACAATCTGGGGGTTCGATACTTGGGTTTTTGGCAAGTAATACGGGTTTATGTATTGTTGTCGAAGATTCGAGCGTCGAGCCTTTCCCCGGGTCGTTACAGTGGTATCAGAGCTATTGGTTTAGTGATAACCTTGGCTCTGTGGCATGACTCGATAGAGATGGGGTTAGCAACACCCTAGATTGAGTTTGAGTGTATATACGAGAGCGCGTATTTGTAAATTTGATATAAAATTATTTTGAAATTACTTTTGCCCAATTTATTTTATAATAAATACAAAGTAAGGATTATTATATTATGGGCAATTATTTGGATTTGTTGATGTTGATTGTGTGGTATGTTTGGATGGTGTGCTCGATCTCATGGATATGAACCTGAACATGAGTCAATTGGTTTAAAACCAAAATGAAATAAATAATTCGTATAATCAATCCAAGCTTAATAAATGTGAATGGATAATTAAAGAAATAAATGAAGTGATTATAAACAGTTATAACCTCGTATGGATTGAACTGTGTGTAGAATTGGTTGATATGAATGATATGGGTATTTTGAACCTAACTGACATTTGTTTGGGAACTAGTGAATTTGTTGAGTTGAGTACAAGTGCTGAAGTGCCAATTCTACTTTAAAATCCATTCAATAGAAAAGCCTGGAGATAATTGAATCCAGTTGAATAAAGAGCTGCAAGATAATTTAGCAAGCTTGAATAAAATATTTCGCTTATCGCATAATAACGCTCTCCAAAAGGTACGCCTACGCAAACATGAAATTTTGGTTTTCTTTGTTGTTTTGGATTTGAATTTTTGGATTTTCCGACCATGAGAGTCGATGTATATCTATTTCTTGAACCTGCGATTTGTAGATGTCCTCCGTACAAGGGAGACTCTGCCGAAATTTTTCCAAAATTTATGGTGTTAGAAAATTTTGAAATTTTTTGGGAAATTCTTTTGTTGGGATTAATTCGGTTGCATTTATTTTGGAAATAAAGTTGAATTTTAAATTAAATATTTTTTTAAAGGTAATGGGTTGTAGCGTTCTTTTCTACCTTAGCAATTTCGACGACGAAATTATTTTAAGGGGGAAGGAATGTAACGTCCCGTATTTTCCGCCCATTTATTTGGAGTATTTTAATTATTTTATTTATTTAAAATATTGGTTTAAAATTTAAATAATTAAATTTAACAATTTATTTGGAATATATTATTTAAATAAATAATAAAATATTATTTTAATACCCAGAATTTGGGAAAATGTTGGATTTGAAATATATTGTGACCGGGCAGTTTAAAATGGTCAAATATTGGTTATATTGAAAATTGTGACGATTTCGATTCGAAAACGACGGTCGAGCGATATGGTTTATAATTTAATTAAATAACGAGCTGCAGCGGCGTGGCAGTTCACGATTTGACGTTTTGAACTTCAATCGATCGTACCGGGTTCAAAATAAGTCGGATTTTCTCGAAATAAGAAACGTCGGGACCAGTTTGACGATATCTTTCCAACGAAAGAGAAAAATCAAGTTTTCGTGTTGTAGATTTTATTTTATGTCCAAATCAAATTTTGAAAAGGTCGTTGTGGAATTTCGTTATATATTATAACATTATTTTTATTAAATAAAGGGGTTTTTAAATTTTTATAATATCGATTTGGCTTCAAACTCAACTCGTGATATTTTATCTTGGTAGTATACGTTATTCTGGTCGGTGTATGGCCAATTTCAATATTTTAATATTATTATACTGAGGTATTTTAAAATTGGTTTATTTTTATTTGAATTGGCCAGTTATAAAAGGGCCTTTTTTTCAAACGACCTCAGTTTTCAGCGAAATAAATTTTATTGGGACCGCAACAGTAAATTATTACTAGATTTCAAGTGGCGCGTCAATCGGGGTTAATTTATGAGCGTGGCAAAACAAAACGCAAATAAAAATGACCATTTGAACGTGAACGAGGGCCATTCGAGCAAACGAACTCGGAATTCGATGAAACAAGTTTCGTTAGGACCGTATAGTCAAATTATACTATGCCGTCCATTCGCACCTCGAACGGGATTTGTATGTGGGCGCAGCAGCGAGTAAACGACATTCGAAAACGCGATAGGTACGAGAGAAAATATCGTTAGTCACGTCGTCGGAATTAAATAATATTTTCCCTATTTTTTTCCCTCTATACATAGAGCCCAACCCTAAAAACCTAGTTCCCAATTCAGCCCCATTTATCTATTTTTGCAAAAAAGTCCTCAAAACTAAATTAATTTTGTAATGACCTGGGTTGTTGTCGACTTTGGTTATCGCGATAAACTCAATGATGACTAACCAAACGTCGAAAAATACTGGTCATTAATGAAAGAAATTAGACGGTGAGAATAGATAAGATAGAAACTTAGAATAGAAGAAGAAGAGGAACACAACATCGGAGTAACACGAATCTCACAGCGGAATGAAACAACATATAATAGATAACGTATCATTGAAATCAAATCATTATATGTATACACTAACATTATCAGAGTACAACAGTTACAACACAGCGGAAATAACCTATAGCTATATAATCTAGAAGCCTCCTGCTCCAAGCTCTTCCAGTATATCTGTAAATCCCGACTACTTGACTGCCCACACAAATTTAGGCACCCAAGAGTTTAGGGAAACAAACAAATAATCTTCGGGTCAGTCATGGGACTGGTATAGGTAAAACAGTTTAAAACAGTTCAAGCAGGTAAATGATATCTCATAAGACCACGCCGTAAAACGGAACGGGTTTTTCCCTTATGAGAATCAAAAATATCTTTATATCAAAAACCTTTTGATATTATAATAATGTCTTTCAACCACAACTATAATAATCATCTAGCAGAAACGCTTTCATCTCACGTTCTACATATATAGTATACAATCAAAACCAAAAGCATGTATTTAGTAATGGATTTCCAACTATGACAAGGTATGGAACCACCTTTCGCTAGTGTACCTCGAGAAAGGAATACACTGGATTCAACAAGAACACCTTGCAACCCGGCCACACATGACCGACCACTCATTTCGCTTGAGTGTATCGAATGTATATCACCAACGGTTGGGATCAGCAACCGTTTCCCGAATGGAACAGCATCAACAATAGATTTTTAGAAGTAAACGAAACTCTAGATCAGGTGATTATACACCCTACTTCGGTGCGACCGACTTAACCATGCTGCCTGCCCGATTTCTATCATTTACCGGTTGAGGAGGCTTGAGGTTACGCTTCACCATCACATCAGATTCACATCGAATGACACATTGTCAGATCCATCGAAAATCACCGATTGACGTCCTCAACCATACATTATGTGTTAGCTAAAAGAAGTTTCCTTCACCGCTTCCACTCTTGGTACGGTTGGAGAAATCAATATACGTGATCGTTTGGAAATACTCTGTCAGACATCCATCCATACAAGTCATCCAGGAACAGGATGAACCAAAGGCACTATTCAGTACATCCATCTTAGGCACTGTTATCTAAGACTTATACAATAGCCCTTGCACTTTACTCCATCTTCAATTATCTTTGGCATATATGATTAGCAACGCTTATGCCAATACATAGTGGTTCTTTGGATAATAATCTAACCGATCTCTCCATATTAACAACGTTAAAATGGACAAAAACTTCGATAGTCGGTGATTTAACTATCGAAGAAAAACAAGTGTGCAAACAACAATATTATTTCCAGATGGAAATTCAATCAATCAATCATCAACCGTATATATATATATATATATATCTATAAATATATATATATATATATATATATATATATATATTCATATTTCCTTATTTTCTATGTTTAGAAGACATACGTTAACACTGGAAAACATTTCCATTTCTAATCCATATATGTAATTTCAACATTTGATTACGTTTCTGATTTTATTTGGAAAACATTTCCAAATCTTCTTTGCTTGGATTTAAACAGATGTTTAAATCAACATCGCGACGACAACTCGAACCACTATACTTATTTACTAAAACCACTTAACCACTTTCACTCTCGAACCTTAACCATTTCTAAATTAAAAACGAAGTCAATCAAGTTGGTGTATAACTACCTCTCAGACCTTAACTGAAAAACATTTCAAATCTCAAAATAGGGTATTTTCATCTTTTAACTCTTTAACACTCCCTTACGTAACTCTCGTTCGAATAAATCTCTATTCGATAACTCCTCCCTTCGAATAACTATATTTGATAATCTCTCGTATGCATAACTAGATCCGATTAATCTTTCTTCAAATAAACTAAATTCGATTTACTCTATTTATTTAACCCTAGTCGATTAACTCTTTTTACTTAACTCCTTTCAAATAACTAATTCGATAACACCTTTCGATTAAACTATAATCGATAACTCCTTTCGATTAAACTATAATCGATAACTCCTTTCAATTAAACTATAATCGATAACTCCTTTCGAATTACTAATTCGATAACTCCTTTTTTATTTAACTCTATTCGAATAAACTAAATTCGATTAACTCCATTTGAATAATTCTAGTTCGATTTAACTCTATTCAATAAATTCTAGTTCGATATAACTCTATCGATTTACCTTAACTGATTAACACTAACTGTTTAACTCTAACTGGTTTACCCTAATGGTTTTACCCTAATTGGTTTAACTCTAACTGATTTACTCTAATGGTTTTACCCTAACTAGTTTAACCTAATTCGAATAACTAATATTCGATTAACTCTATTCAACTAACTCAACTCGACTAACACCTTTCGAATAACTAATTCGATTTACTAACTTTCGAATACCATATTCGATTTAACTCCTTTCGAATACCATATTCGATTTAACTCCTTTATTTGCTTTATAAAGACTTCCTTTTTAACAATGTTTATTCATTTTTTAAAGATTTACTTTTAGTAACAGTTCTCCACTTTAAAATGATTTCCTTCTTATAACAGTTTCCTTTTTATAACGTTTTCCCTTTTTCTAAATAACTGCTATTTATAAATATCCCAATTTATAAATATTTCTTATTTATAAATATTCCATTTATAAATATTTTATTTTTAAATATCACTTTGAAAATATTCCCTTATCAACATTTCGGTATGTTATGGTATTCATCATATCAAATCACGATGATCAGTATCGTCCTAACACATATAATCGACAACAGATTATATATCACATGATATATTACAATATATGAAAATAATAAAATAACTGTTGAGGAATCCAGTCAGATTCCTCCAACCTGTTTTACCTGCATTCACAGATGTTATACAATATAAAATCAACATCACTTTCAGTTTTATATGATATATTCTTTTAAACAGAATCAATACAGAAATTCAACTAACTGACTAGCAGTTCAATCAAACAGTCAACACACAGTCAATCAGCCAACATTTAACAGTTCTAAAAATACAACATGAAATTATAAGCTGTTCAGAGTTAGTGAGATTTACTCACACTTGTAGTTCATCATTAAAGAACGATAAACTGTTATTAGATTTGAATCAAACAGTTTATTTCACCATAAATTCAGACGAGCTACAATCCACATCCAGTTAGTTCCAATGTGTAGCGCTCGTCCGTACGATCCCATCGAATCTTGTTTCGCTGAATTTCGATAATGTATGATGAAGTTATCAATTTACTAAGTTAAACTGCTTATTTAAATTAAATAAACCATTCTAATTTTCCATTGGGCTTATCCACTTAAAAACACGGGCCCATTTATCCTACTAAAGCCCAGACCCATGCGGACCTTTCTTCCCCGATGCAAATACACCTCCAGGCAATAACCGAACCTCCAACACTTGCTTCTCCCTTCTGTTCTTAGCATCACGCAACTCAGTCCAACCTCATCACCAAACAAAACTCCACTACTTAACCATACCGCTACTGCATGCTACAGACCCCAAACCCACGTCAACGAGGCCTAGGACCATCCATTCCGCAGTCACCGGCTCCTTCCCTCACGCCTGAACTTCACCGCACCAACCAGCCAACCCGAGTTGACCTGCCTGCCTTCGTTCGTAGCCTCACGCAACAGCTCGAGGCTTTTCCTCCATTTCCAGAAAAAAGAACGCGTCGACTGCTTCTGGAATTAGGCGAGAGTGAAGAACCGATTCGCAGGAATTCCATTTACCATCTCGTTTTGATTTTATTTTCCAAAGAACACGGTTTTATTTTGAGGGCGGCAGCTATGTTTTCTACTGGGAGAACAGAAGGAAGAATTAGGTTAAAGTTTCTCCTATTTATAAGAGATGGAAGGTTTATTTTATAAGGTTATAAAGGTGGTGATTTGAATATACTGTGTGTGGTTGTAGAGTTTTGTTTAGGTGGTTCAATTCCAACCACTTAAATATACATCATATATCGTGGATTATTTTGTGCTGCTAAATCCATGAGATATTTCATATTGTTTGCTAAGAATTATATATAGAAAAATATATAGTAACTATAAAGTCATGTACCCAAAGTATCCAACCCCGTTCACTTCTGAGCTGCTACGAACGGAAATAAAGGTACCGTTGTTTTCCACAATGTGTCATGATCCAAAAAATATAATAATACCGGTAGATTAACTCATATTTTAAAACCTCAAAATATTGATTACAAGGTGCAAAATACTCCAAATAAAAAATCGCTTATTTAATTAATTAAAATTTTCAATAAAATTCTAAAAATTAAATTATCACTATGTCCCAAAAGAACCTTGTTTAAATTCAAATCCGATCTCTAGTTATATCGAATAAACCGTTATGATCGATAAACGACTCTATAGCGACTATTTTAAAATTTGATTTGGACATATCTCAAAATCTACACAACGAAATCCTGATTTTTCTCTTCCACTAGAAAGATATACTCCACCAGCTCCACACGTTTCTTGTTTCACAGCAATCCGATTTAAAACGAATCCTGTACATTCAGTTGAAGTTCGAATCGCCAATTTACGAACTGCAGCGCCATTTCAAGCTCGATTTTAATTATATTATAACTCTACGTTCAAACTGTCGTTTATATATTATATTCGTTATTCAAATTCAGTTCCAAACTGAATTAAATATCACAAATGATCCAGTTCACACCATATCGCCATTTCAACCCATTCTGATTATTTCAGAATTAAATATATTATTTAATTTATTATTTAAATTAAATATTCATCATTGTTTAATTCCACGGCCATTAAATTCTCTAAACCACCATTTCTATAATTAAATAAATTAATTATAATACCTCTGCCAATGCGGGTCATTACAATCTTTCCCATTTAAAATAATTTCGTCCTCGAAATTGCTAAAAGGTAGGGGACGACCCTATAGACTAGTTAGAACATATTTGTTCACTTCTTAACTACAGTTTCCAAATGGACCAATTTAATTTCAATTTAATTGTTAGTTAATTCTTATCAACAAAAAATTTTCAAAAAAATTCTGAAAATTTTCTAACTCCTTAACTCGTCGAAAAATTTCGCTAGCACCTCCTTTGTACTGGTCAATAGGTCAAACTCCAACTTGCCTCTCTGGGCCATCTCCATCCCAAAATAAAATCAAACTTCCAAGTGGCTTGCCAATTCGGCTCATAAATCTTATATCCAAACTCATATGAAGTATAAACTTGTACAATATTTTTTTTTCTGAATTCCAATCGAATGCAATCAAATATAGTATAGTATGAACTGGCGATCAGAACATATATGGATAGAACTTATAACAGGGTCTCGAAAAGCAAGTAATTTTTTCTGGGCCTTTATTCTTTTTAAGGTTACTTTTTGTCGGGCCTATCAACTCTATCACTTCCATATGCTATTAACTCAGCATATACCAATGTTATCCCAATCAAATTCCAATCTGCTTTTATCCATAACACAACCATTCGTTTATATCCGAGCCAAATATCATTTCAACTCGAGTTTCTTCTCGATTCCCAACTCTTAACTTGATTATCACATTGCACTTCAAATTTGAGTCTCACAACCCAATTTGTCTTGATAACATTCTAATTCAATCTCAGTTACCACTTTACTTGCTTTACTTTAATTCAATTTTGCTTTCACAAATTTCTGTTAAATTTTGTTTTTAATTCAAACAGTCTTTCCCTGGGAGTTTTTAAACAGTTTACTCTTCTCAAAAAAACAAATTTTCCTTTTGAACATGTCACTGAGCCCTTAATTAATATTCCATTAGTTAAATCACTTATGTATTTTTTTATCAATATTTGTTAACCAAACATTTCCAATAACCAACTTCGCCTTTTATGTTATTTGGAAAACATTTCCGAATATCGCCTTCCTTTGTTTTCTAAACTTTAGAAAATATATGCTATTTATAATCGGAAAATATTCCAATTACTTATCTCTTTTCTGATCTCGTTTATTTCTATAATTAGGAAATATTCTTTATTATATTTCCAAGCTTACACTTATTTGGGTTAAAACGGATGTTGTGTAAAAACATCGTTATGACAACCCAAATACTATATTCAACTAACCCTTATTCAACATTGATCTACGAGCCTGAAATCTTACTATTTATTTGTTAATAATGAAATCAATCAAGTTGGGGTATAACTACCTCTCAGACCTGGACTGAATAACATTTATAACGTCAAAACAGATATGACTACCTACTCGAATAATCAATACCATACAACTTGTAATGACCCGGATTTTGAGCGACTTTGGTTATCGACATAAACACGATGTCGATAACCAAAACACGGAAAAATCCTGGCAATTAGTGAAAGAAATTAGAGGGTGAGGAAAGATAAGATAGAAACTTAGAATAGAAGAAGAAGAAGAACACAACATCAGATTAACACGAACCTCACAGCGGAACTAATAACATATAATATATGTAACATAACTTTGAAATATACATCTGTATTTGAATATACATCATTATCAAGGTACAACACTTACAACACAGCGGAAATAACTATAGCTATATGATCCTGAAGCCTCCTGCTCCAGCTCTTCAACTATATCTGTAAAATCCCGACTACTTGACTGCCCATACAAATTTAGGCACCCAAGAGTTTTGGGAAAACAACAAAATAAACTCCGGGTCAGTCATGGGACTGGTATGAGTAAAACAGTTTAAAAACAGTTCGAACAAGTAAACGATATCTCATAAGACCACGCCGCATAACGGGACGGGTTTTTCCCTTATGAGAATCCAAAATATCTTTATATAAAAAACCTTTTGATATTATAATAATGTCTATCAACCACAGTATATATATAATCATCTAGCAGAAACGCTTTCATCTCACGTCCAATATATGTAGTATACAATCAAAACCGCAAGCACGTATTGGGTAATGGATTTCCAACTATGACAAGTTATGGAACCACCTTTCGCTAGTGTACCTCTAGAGAGGAATACACTGGGTTCAACAAGAACATCTTGCAACCCGGCCACACATGACCGACCACTCATTTCGCTTGAGCGTATCGAATGTATATCACCAACGGCTGGGATCAGCAACCGTTTCCCAAATGGAACAGCATCAACAATAGATTTTTAGAAGTAAACGAAACTCTAGATCAGGTGATTATACACCCTACTTCGGTGCGACCGACTTAGCCATGATGCCTGCCCGATTTCTGTCATTTACCGGATGATGAGGCTAGAAGCTACGCTTTATCATCATCCCAGATTCACTTTGAATGCCACATCATCAAATCCATCCAATCACCGATTGACGTCCTCAACAATAAATTATGTGTTAGCTAAAGAAGTTTCCTTCTCCGCTTCCACTCTTGGTACGGTTGGAGAAATCAATATATGTGATCGTCTGGAAATGTTCTGTCAGACATCCGTCCATACAAGTCATCCAGGAACAGGATGAACCGAAGGCACTATTCTGTAAACAAGATAGCCCTTGCATAACTCCGTCTTCAATTTCCTTTGGCATAAATGATTCGCAACGCTTATGCCAATACATAGTGGTTCTTTGGACAATAATCCAACCGGTCTCTCCATATTAACAATGTTAAAATGGTCAAAACTTCGATAGTCTGTGATTTAACTATCGAATAAAAACAGGTGTGCAACCAACGATATTATTTCCAAATGGAAATTTATATCAATCAAACATAATTCAACATTTATCTCTTTATTCATAAATTTACTTATCTCCTGTTTCCCTAATTCAACATTTCTTATTTTCTAAATTTAGAAAATATATGTTATTACCATTGGAAAACATTTCCATTTCTTGTTTTCTTTATTAGAAAACATTTCTGGTTTCTTATTTGGAAAACATTTCCAAAGCTTCTTCATTGGACTTAGACAGATGTTTAAACAAACCATCGCGATGCCAACTCAAACCATTTCCTTTACTGCCGAACCTTAAATATTCCTTAGTTAAAAATGATGCCAATCAAGTTGGGGTAGAACTACCTCTCAGACCGTAACTGAACAACATTTCTAACTTTGAAATAGGCAAAGTTCACTTTATATTCCTTTTACTAACTTCCTTACTTAACCCTCCTCGAATAGCTATATTCGATTTACTCTTTTCACTTAACTTTATTCAATTAACCCTTATCAATTAACTTTATTGGACTAACACTATTGGATTAACTCTATTTGACTAACGCTATTGATTTACCCATTTTACTTAACTCCTTTCGAATAAACTATATTCGATAACTCCTTTTACTTTCTTCGAATAAACTATATTCGATTAACTCATTTGCTTCTACTCTAATCGATTAATCTAACATCGATTAACTCCTTTGCTTTAACCCTAATCGATTAAACTAACATCGATTAGCTCCCTTTACTTTAACTCTAATCGATTAAACTAACATCGATTAGCTCCTTTTACTTTAACTCTAATCGATTAAACTAACATCGATTAGCTTCTTTTACTTTAACTCTGATCGATTAAACTAACATAGATTAGCTTCTTTACTTTTATTCGAATAAACTATTCATTTATAAAAATTTACTTTTAGTAACAGTTCTTCACTTTACAAATGATTTCCCTTTTATAAAACTCTATTCGTTTTAAAAACAATTTTCCCTTTTATTTACTTTCGAAATATTTCCTTTTATAAAATCTGTTGATTTTATAAAATCCCTTTTATTTCAATATAAATTGAAATAATTCTTTTTACCTCCCAGGGCCTTTATGATATTTACAATATCGAATAACATTGATCAACATCATTCCAACACCCATAATCCATAACAGATTATATAACACATCATATATCACAATATATGAAAACAGTAAAATAAATGTTGAGGAATCCAGTGGGATTCCTCCAACCTGTTTCCCTGCATCACAGATGTTAAACAATATAGATAACATCACTTTCAGTTCCATATGATATATTCTGTTAAACGGAATCAATATAGAAATTCAACTAACTGACTAGCAGTTCAATCAAACAGTCAACACACAGTCAATTAGTCAATATCTAACAGTTCTAAAAATACAACATGAAATTATAAACTGTTCAGAGTTAGTGAGATTTACTCACATTGGACGATCATCGTTAAATAAAGATAAACTGTTGTTTGATTTGAATCAAACAATTTATTTCTCCATAAATTCAAACGAGTTCCCTTCCAGTATAAACCAATCCGTCTGCTCTCATCTCTTCGCATCGTTTTCCAGGTAGTAGCACCCACAACCAAAATGCAATGAACCCGCTTCAATCTGTTAACAGCTAGCACGCCTTCTTTAGTATTCATGTAACCAAGCATTTGTTCTTGTTTGCTGTTTGGTTCATCATAACAGTCCGACCATTTCTATTCCTCTTTGTTATCTATTTGACTCCTGAACACAACGGATTTCAAATGTCTTTGCATCGTTCTTCCTCATCCCAAAAGCATCATTTCAGTTCGAATTGTTTTCCTGCTGCTATAAATCCTTTACCCCACTTTTTTATATTCTTTTCTGTTACTCGTTCACGGAGCCAGGCATCACGCTCCATTGTTCCAAAGGAAACTGACCACGTATACTTCTAAGTTTCGATCTTTCCCAAACCCTACCCAAAACGCTCGCCTCCTGTTGATCCGCGTCCACTAGTTTAGGCCTTCCTTTGCTTCCACACCTTCTACTATTCCCCTGAATGAAACGCAACACCCCACTCAACTCCTCCATCCTTCTACACCTTACCACACAAACAAACTAATAGCGACTTCACCCACCACTTCCAGTTAGGCACCATTTCCTTTTGTATTACTTCCTCCCAGGCTCCACACTTCTACCACACGAAAACATCATCATGCGAACTCCACCCTTAACTCATCTGTAGTTTCTCATCACCGCCTGCCATTGTACATGACACGCTCCTAACACCTGTACGCATGTGTTCGGTTTTTCCTTTCCAATTTGCTGTTTCGGGTTTCGTTTGATTTTTATTTTGATTTCTCAAGTGGAGATTTTCACGTTTTGGGTTTGGGACGAGAGAAAATGGCGGCGGTAGATTTTGATTGCAGAAAGCAAAGTAGAATCAGGTTTTAGCTTTTTATAGGAAGTTGGGATGGACTTGTGTTCGTGGGTTTAGTTTTTACCATAATTTGTTTTGAAGTTAAAGAGAGGCCACGCAGTCATATAATATAGGAGAAAGGGATGGCTGAGAACATGGTATCTGTAACGACCCAGAAAATCTGAACTAATTTAAAAATTTTAAATTGGCTAAAATAATGGATTTTAAATATTTAAAATAAATATTTTAAATAATGCGATGAAAGCTGAGTTTGAATCGACAATTGAAAATGAATATAATTAATTATAATTATAAACAAGGCCTGAAATGGCGCTGAAGTTTCAAAAATTGAATTCAAACTTTGTCGGACTATACCGGGTGCAAAACAAAAAGGATTTTAGTGAAACCAAAAATATTTAAATCTGTTAGTGAATACCTTTCTAACGAATCTGAAAAATCGAATTTTCATAACGGAAAGCAAAAGTTATGGCCGAATGAATTTTCAGAACGGTCGCTGTGGAATTTATATAGCCCGTGAAATTGGCCATTTTGCATACGACCTCGGAATTCGACGAAACCACTTTTGTTGGATCCGGGATGTGAAGTTATTGCTAGGTTTCAAATTTCATAATTTTTGAAGCTAGTATGTGAGCGTGGCAAAAGAAAATGTGTTTTGGTCAATTATAGTTAAATTGGATCGACCAAAAATGGGCCTTTTTGCAAACAGTCTCAGAATTCGACGAAACTAGTTTTGTTGGGACCGTATCGTCCCAACATAGCCAGATTTATTTTTGGGGAATTTTTAGAATCAGTATGTGACCCTGGTAAATTGAAATGTCCGTTTAAATTGAATATATAAAGAATTATACTTTAAATTCAACGGAAATTGATTCAAACAGTCGAATTGGCCTACGATACATATCCCATTGTGTTCGGAATGGGGATAAAACGCTGGGGACGATAGTCGGTGGGTTTAATTTCGTGTTCGTATTAAAAAGTTACCTTTTTGTAATTAAAAATATTAAAATAATATATAAATAACCCTTCCCTTTAACTACCTCCCTCTCCCCTTACCGTTGACCATTCCAAATCAGATCAAAAAGAAAAGAAAAACACGGGTTTCCCCCAAATCGAAGTGGCGACGCCTTCGTCATCGCCACCCCCACCTCGCGCACACGCCGACACCGCCCTCCCCCACGACCACCTCACTCCGCCTCGAGACCCCCCCTCTCGTTCTCTCTCTCTCCTCCTTCAGGCGAACTCCCATTCGCGAACTCCGGGACCAACGAGCACTATTGAAGACCGCGCCGCTGAGGCCAACGTCCACCGCCCTCCTCCGCAAGCCCCCAGCCACAACTAGCGCCACTTCCGACGTCCCCAGCCCCCCCGGCACGCCTCAACCCTCCTCCGACAGTGAGCCTTTCTATCGTGACCTCCTGAAGCAAAACAGTGAGCGTTCCTTCCTCTTTTTATTTAAATGATTAAACACTGAACTTCCTTTTCAGATTTTGATTTTTATATATTTATATAACATAGAAAATAAACTGATTTTTATATGCGATATTAACATAGAAAGGTCGGATTTTTATATGCGATATTAACATAGAAAGGTCGGATTTTTATATGCGATATTAACATAGAAAGGTCGGATTTTTATATGCGATATTAACATAGAAAGGTCGGATTTTTAATGAAGTAAAGTTTTGATTTTTCAAAATGAAAAGATTAGATTTTTATACGAAGAAAGTTATGATTTTTCTTCATAGAAAAGATCGAATTTTCCATATGGAACAGTGAAGTAAAAATTAGTTTTCTCCAGATAGAAGTGGCGATAAATATTATATTTTTATAAATATGAAATGGCGATGAAAAATTTATATTTTTACATTATAGAAGTAGCGATAAAAAAATTCGATTTTTCTATATATGAATGTGAAGTAAAAAATTCGATTTTTATATATGTAGTGAATACGAATGACGAAAGTGACAGAAGAAGAAACGACGAAGATTTCCTACATATGAAGAGTCGAGACGTTTGGTTTAGCTATTCGGTGAGATTTCTGATTTAAAAACAATATGGAAAACGATGATGTATAAATTATATAGTCGATGTATGAGTTATATAAACGTTGTACACCTCATGTATAAGCGTTGTATAAGTTGTATGTTCGATGTATAAGTTATATATGCGTTGTAAAAATTATATATGTGTTGAGATAAAAGTGAATTGATATATATATATATATACGCCCCTCGTCCACAAACCATGGACGATATTTATTGATTGTGATTGGTGTGAAAATTGATTGATAGCGAATGATTGTTTGGGATTGTTTGTGGTTGATATTGATTGATTGAGGTTGAAAAATACCCGCTTGTGGTTGAGAAATATTTGGTTGAAACCACATAGGATTAGTTTGTGGAAATGAAATAAATATATACATGCTGCCTGCGTGCGAACTAGATGCATGATCCCCATTGTCAAAAACCGCGAGGTTTTAAGGTAGAGCGAGAAGCCGTACTAGGGACGGTCCCGGTTTTAACTACCCTGCCGTTATGCTGCCGAAATTTTGAATAATATTCATGTGTTTGAATTATTTTCATCTGCTTAAACTATATTTATTCATTGAATAGAAAACCTTCATGTGTTGAATTGATATTCATTCGTTGATTAGAAATTCATGTGTTGAATGGTATTCATATTTTGAAATAAACTGTTTGATAATAAAAATCACCTTTTATCGACTATATGAACTATGTAAAATAATCTCGTTTTGAAAGAAATTGTTTTATAAGAAAAATCCTATTTTTATCACCAATATGAAATATATAAAATAATAGTGTTTTGAAATGAGTTGTTTTACAATAAAAATCACATTTTTATTATATGCGTGAATCGTTGAAATGTGAAGTGTTATAAATAGCCACTTGTTCAAATAAATATATATGAGTTGAAATATTCATTAATTAGCTAATGATATGATTTGTACCTATGTATGCAACATTAGAATGAATGGTGTTTTTAAACCAAATAGAAATCAAATATGAAGTTGAATAGAAAAGGATAAATGATAAGAACTATATATATGTACATGCATATTCATTGAACAGGTTATAGCAAAGGGGCTAGAGAAGAGGAATAAAATTTTGTGCTCGACAAATAGGTACACATTTACTGTTTTGTTTGGGTGATGATTTTATGAGCCTGTTGGCTAGCCGCTTGGCTTTTTCTTTTTCTTTTTGAGATTAGAAGGACCGGGGAAGCTATTTGAGATTTCCCGATGCTCCCGGTGCAGGGGAGGTTATGGCGAAATTTTCCAAAATTTTAAGGCGTTAGTGAAATATTTGAAGTGAAAACGATATTGAAATCATTGAATGAACTATATTTATATAAATATAAATAAAATTAAAACAAAACGTAGTCGTGCAGTTCGCATTTTGAAACCATGGTTTCAAACAACTAGTGCGGGAAATCCGACCAATGGATTTTCCCGAAACCTCAACCGTCGGGTTCGCCTTGGAAATATCTTCCCAACGGCACCAACTTTGTAAAAATCCAACGGTTGGATTGTGTGGAATGTTTATTTCAAATATGAAGAAAAACAGCGCCAGAAGCGATTATATTTATATATATATAAATATAATTATATATTTAACCGAATAACGACGCTGCAGTTCATATTTTGAAATCGAAAATTCAAACGATTGTACCGGGAGATTCGACCTTCGGATTTTCCCGAAACTAGAACCGTTGGATTCGTTTTGAAAAGACCTTTCTAATGATATAAATTGTGTGAAGATCCAACGGTTAGATTTCCAGATATGTGTAAATCAAATCGGAAGAAAAACAGCGCCACGGCCGTGCTATGGCCCGAAGCGTCGTTTTGAATAAATAGGCTATTTTAAAATAAATAAAAATAGTGATAAATCGTTATAAAATATTGTAAACGTTATGGAATGGAAATAAACTGAATTTGCTCGATTTATGTGGCTTGTGATGGTTGAATGTGTTTGGTGTGAAAATTACATTAAAGAACACAATTGGTGTTGTCGAATAATTTAACCATTGAAATAAATTGATTTGAAATTCTAAATATACGTGAATTATTTGAAAAGGCCGAGTTAATTCTCATTTCAAATAATTGACCGACGATTGAAAGTCGAAGATGAAGACGGTGGTCGAAGACCGGAGATCTTCACCTTGTTTGGATGGTAACCGAGGTCCTGATTGGGAGGCATCCCGAAATATGGATAATGAGTGGTGATCGTCCAGACGTACGTGGTGATCGATGGGTTTGCGAGGTATTTAGTGCCTCCGGTTTCGTTCAGACCCAGAACGGACTTGTAAATGGACTGTGTGTCTGACATTGGATTTTATTCTGTGTTGATTGATCTCTGTTAAATATACATCTGTTTAGCGGCAGAGAATTTATTCTTTTGCTTAATGCCCTTCTCTGAAACGCACGAGCTCAGAGGTTGTATATCGATGGACATCAGTCGCACGACATGAATTGCCTGTGTGGCATGCTAAGATGCAATGATCAGGGCTTTTGTTGAAAAGCAAAGTCTTGTGGTGATGATCAAAGCACCGCCTGTGTGGCGTAGCTTTGTGTATAACGTGAAATCGTGAGCCCCACACCCCGGTATGAACCAGAAACGGGAGAAAGGACCTTAGGGAGGGCCTGCGTTTCCTCCTAGCTAGGGTGGTGTCAGTGACCTACCAGCCCTGACATTTATATACTTTTCACCTATGTGGTTGTTGCTGTTGCGAGGCGCCTCGGTTAGATCGGACGATCCGGGTCCGATGGAGTCGCTTATTGGCTCGCTTATGCCCCAAAGGGCGGCGAAACATAGTGCTCAGGCATTTTAATCCACTATGTGTGGACCGGCCCTGACGATCCAAGGGTCGATGCGTTCTGATCCTGAGACTCGGGCTAGGCAGTCTCGAATTCAGTAAGGACTATCTTTTGCCTTGGTTCATGACGGAAATCCAATTTCCAAATACGTGACTGTGCGGTTTTGATTGTATACCTATATATATGGCGACATAGTGGTATAGGGCATTAATGCCGTCTATGATTGATAGTTATGATTTGAAATTGTTTTCAAAACATATAAACACTAGCAATAATATCAAATGCCTTTGTTTTATTCGTATCAAGCATATTTTGGTCGTTATAAGGAAAAACTCTATCCTCCGGTTTGCGTTGCATTGTGTGATGGGAACTGAGTCTTATAACGGCTTCATTTTTATAAAATGCATTGCATTGTTTTAAAAGAAGGATTTGTTTAAAGCACTGGCAATCCAATGGAGTAAACCCGTTCCACGAAAGTGGCGTGGTCCTGTGATTTGCCAAATTATATATGTGTTGAGTAGATTTCTCATACCAGTTCCATGACTGACTCGTAGTTTGTTTCACTTTCAAACTCGGGTGCCCCTTTTTCTACATGGGTAGCCTTGTATTCAGGTTTAGCTGGTTCTTTCTGGATAGCTGGAGCTGAAGATGGATTCTATCATTTATCTCTTTTTATGCTGTTCAGCCCCTATTGTACATATTTTGTTTGTTTTCCGCTGTAGACATTTATGTATAGCTGAACTGTATTTGTACTAAGTAAGATCCTGTATACTGTGTAACTCCGATGATTCCTTTTATCCAGTATATTCTATTGTTCATTATCTGGTGTATTTATTTAATTTTGTTCTGCTATTATCTGTTTCTGTGTTACATTCCAAAGATAACCCTTGTCTCCGTCTGAACGGGATTTCGGGTCGTCTCAACGTGGTATCAGAGCCAGGTTTCGATCCTGGGACCTGTGGGTTATTGGCCCACACGCAGTTCGTATTTAGAAATTGAAAATTCAAACGATTGTACCGGGAGATCCGACCGTCGGATTATCCCGAAACTGGAACCGTTGGATTCGTTTTGAAAAGACCTTTCTAATGATATAAATTGTGTGAAGATCCAACGGTTAGATTTCCAGATATGTGTAAATCAAATCGGAAGAAAAACAGCTACACGACCGTGGTATGGCCCGAAGCATCGTTTTGAATAAATACGCTATTTTAAAATAAATAAAAATAGTGATAAATCGTTGTAAAATATTGTAAACGTTATGGAATGGAAATAAACTGAATTTGCTCGATTTATGTGGCTTGTGATGGTTGAATGTGTCTGGTCTGAAAATTACATTAAAGAACACAATTGGTGTTGTCGAATAATTTAACCATTGAAATAAATTGATTTGAAATTCTAAATATACGTGAATTATTTGAAAAGGCCGAGTTAATTCTCATTTCAAATAATTGACCGACGATTGAAAGTCGAAGATGAAGACGGTGGTCGAAGACCGGAGATCTTCACCTCGTTTGGATGGTAACCGAGGTCCTGATTGGGAGGCATCCCGAAATATGGATAATGAGTGGTGATCGTCCAGACGTACGTGGTGATCGATGGGTTTGCGAGGTATTTAGTGCCTCCGGTTTCGTTCAAACCCAGAATGGACTTGTAAATGGACTGTGTGTCTGACATTGGATTTTATTCTGTGTTGATTGATCTCTGTTAAATATACATCTGTTTGGCGGCGGAGAATTTATTCTTTTGCTTAAGGCCCTTCTCTGAAACGCACGAGCTCAGAGGTTGTATATCGATGGACATCAGTCGCACGACATGAATTGCCTGTGTGGCATGCTAAGATGCAATTATCAGGGCTTCTGTTGAAAAGCAAAGTCTTGTGGTGATGATCAAAGCACCGCCTGTGTGGCGTAGCTTTGTGTATAATGTGAAATCGTGAGCCTCACACCCCGGTATGAACCAGAAACGGGAGAAAGGACCTCAGGGAGGGCCTGCGTTTCCTCCTAGCTAGGGTGGTGTCAGTGACCTACCAGCCCTGACATTTATATACTTTTCACCTATGTGGTTGTTGCTGTTGCGAGGCGCCTCATTTAGATCAGACGATCCGGGTACGATGGAGTCACTTGTTGGCTCGCTTACGCCCCAAAGGGCGGCGAAACGTAGTGCTCAGGCATTTTAATCCACTCTGTGTGGACCGGCCCTGACGATCCAAGGGTCAATGCGTTCTGATCCTGAGACTCGGGCTAGGCCGTCTCGAATTCGGTAAGGACTATCTTTTGCCTTGGTTCATGACGGAAATCCAATTTCCAAATACGTGACTGTGCGGTTTTGATTGTATACCTATATATATGGCGACATAGTGGTATGGGGCATTAATGTCGTCAATGATTGATAGTTATGATTTGAAATTGTTTTCAACACATATAAACACTAGCAATAATATCAAATGCCTTTGTTTTATTCGTATCAAGCATATTTTGGTCGTTATAAGGAAAAACTCTATCCTCCGGTTTGCGTTGCATTGTGTGATGGGAACTGAGTCTTATAACGGCTTCATTTTTATAAAATGCATTGCGTTGTTTTAAAAGAAGGATTTGTTTAAAGCACTGGCAATCCAATGGAGTAAACCCGTTCCATGAAAGTGGCGTGGTCCTGTGATTTGCCAAATTATATATGTGTTGAGTAGATTTCTCATACCAGTCCCATGACTGACTCGTAGTTTGTTTCACTTTCAAACTCGGGTGCTCCTTTTTCTACACGGGCAGCCTTGTATTCAGGTTTAGCTGGTTCTTTCTGGATAGATGGAGCTGAAGATGGATTCTATCATTTATCTCTTTTTATGCTGTTCAGCTCCTATTATACATATTTTGTTTGTTTTCCGCTGTAGACATTTATGTATAGCTGAACTGTTTTTGTACTAAGTAAGATCATGTATACTGTGTAACTCTGATGATTCCTTTTATCCAGTATATTCTATTGTTCATTATCTGGTGTATTTATTTAATTTTGTTCTGCTATTATCTGTTTCAGTGTTACATTCCAAAGATAACCCTTGTCTCCGTCTGAACGGGATTTCGGGTCATCTCAGTATCGTGGCTTGCGTTTTGATCAATGATAAAAGTAGGATTTTTTAAGTATTTTATTATTATATCTTAGTGTACCCTTGTTGTAAAAACTCCATTCACATATGAACCGATAGGGACAGAAATAAAAATACTGATGTGTCCAGCAATATACTGTGATTCCAAAAATATAATAGTACCGGTAGATGGACTCATATTTTGAAACTTCAAAAATATTGATTGCAGGTTGCAAAATACTCCAAATAAATAGTTGCTTATTTAATTAATTAAAAATTACAGTAAAATTCTAAAAATTAAATTATCACTACGCCTCAAAAGAATCTTATCTTAATTTAAATCCGATATTCAAATATATTGAAAACCCTTTTATAACGTAAATAAAGCGTTACAAATTCTAAAGGAATTCCACAGCGACTTTTCTGAAATTTGATTTGGACATATCTCAAAATCTACACAATGAAATCCCGATTTCTCTCTTCCACTAGAAAGATATACTCTACCAGCTCTACACGTTTCTTGTTTCACATAAATCTGGCTTAAAACGAATCATGTACATTCAGTTGAAGTTCGAATTGCCAAATTGCGAACTGCCGCGCCATTACGGGCTCAATTATAATTATATTATAATTTATTCGTTCAACTGTCGTTTATATAATATATTCGTTATTATAATTCAACTCTAAACTGAATTATATACTTTGAATTGTCCATTTCACATTATATTGTCAATTCACTATTTTCGACTATTTCAAAATTAAATATATTATTTAATTTATTGTTTTAATTAAATATTTACCATTATTTAATTCCACGACCATTTAATCTCTAAACCACCATTTATATAATTAAATAAATTAATCATAATACCTCTGCTAGTGCGGGTCATTACAATCTTCCCCACTTAAAATAATTTCGTCCTCGAAATTGCTAAGAGGTAGAGGACGACCCTATCGACTGGTTAGAACATATATGTTCACTTCTAAACTTCAGTTTCAACTGAACCAATTTAATTTCAATTAAATTATTAATTAATTCTTATCAACGAAAAATTTCAAAAATAATGAAATTTTTCTAACGCCTTAACTCTTCGAAAAATTTCGTCAGCACCTCCTTTGTACTGGTCAATCGGTAAAACCGCAACTCGCCTCTCTGGGCCATCTTCAACCCAAAAGAAAATCTAACAGCCAAACGGCTTGCCAATTCGGCTCATAAATCTTATATCCAATAGAAATATAAACTTGTACCTTTTGTCGGCATATCATTATATCCTTTCCACTTGGTATCCATTCAGCATATACCAATGTCATGCCAATCAAACTCCAAATCAATTTTTATCTCCAACCCAACCATTCGCTTATATCCAAGCCAAATCCCATTTCTACTCAAGTTCAATTCTTGATTTTCAATTCCTTAACTCCTCAATCTAATACAATTTCGGATTCTAATTTCACAAATCCAATCTTATTCGATTTCAATTCAACTTCAGTTACCACTTAACTGACTTTACTTTAATTCAATTTTGCTTTCATAAATTTCTGCTAAATTTGTTTTTAATTCAACCAGTCTTTCCCTGGGAGTTTTTAAACAGTTTACTCTTTTCAAAAATCAATTTTTTTTTTTTTTGAAATTTAACTGAGCCCATAATCAATATTCCATTAGTTAAATCACTTCTCTATTTCTTTATCAATATTCGTTAACCAAATATTTTCAATACCCATATTGGCCTTTTATGTTATTTGGAAAACATTTCCGAATATCGCCTTCCTTTATTTTCTAAACTTTAGAAAATATATGCTATTTATAATTGGAAAATATTCCAATTACTTATCTCTTTTCCGATCTCGTTTATTTCTATACTTAGGAAATATTTATTATTCTATTTCCAAGTTTACACTTATTTGGGTTAAAACAGAAGTTGTGTAAAACATCGCTACGACAACCCAAATACTATATTCAACTAACTCTTATTCAACATTGATCTTCGAGCCTGAAATCTTACTATTTATTTATTAGTAATGAAATCAATCAAGTTGGGGTATAACTACCTCTCAGACCATGAATGAATAACATTTATAACGTCAAAATAGATATGACTACTTATTCGAATAATCAATACCATACAACTACTTATTCACTTTAACCATGTATACGCTTCCTCTTTCTATTCTTACGAGATTTTATTCTTAGTCTTCCTTTTTGATTTTACTATTCTATTTCTAAGTTCGTTTCCTTATCGACTTCTATATATATATATATATCGATACATTGATTTCTAACTATCAAATTATCTTAAAAATATTCCAACTCCTTAAATTCCCGGAAAAATTCGCCACAACCTCCTTTGTACCGGGAGCATCGGGATATTTCAAATGGCCTCCCATGGCCCTCACTAATCTAAAAGAAAAAGAAAAGCCAAGCGGCTAGCCGATACGGCGCATAAAATCTCATATATGAATTAAATACATACCTTTTCGTCGAGCATTCTATTTATATACCTTCATACCTTATCCATACCTATCTCATGTATATTTATCCCTGCCCAATCTATTTTAACTATACCTGATCGTTTTAACAAAATTCGTTAATTAATTTGTTAATTAACTCTTAAGTCTATTTCACTTTTATATTTGAACATGACATGTTCAAATATATTTTAACCTGCTTATTAACTAATTTGAATCTAAATTTCAAATTTAAGTTCTATATTCGATTTCGAATATCCATTTACAGATCCAATTCACTTTTCAAAGTACAACTTCAAATTCAAAACTTGATTAACTAATTCCTCTTCGACTTAGTTAATTCTATTCAATTTCTATTCAAATTTTATATCACTTCTATTATTCAAATTCTATTATCAAACTCTATTCAAATTCTATTCAAATTTTATATTTGAATTTCGTTTAAATTTCCTTATTCAAATTCTATATTTGAATTTCATTTCAATTCTATTTGAATCTTTTTTATTCAAATTTCATTTTCACTTCTATTTGAATCTGCTTTATTCAAATTTCATTTTCACTTTCGATATTCAAATCCTATATTTGAATTCCTTTATATTTTCTATATTTGAATTCCAATTGAATTTCTATATACAAACTCTATTTCAATTTCATTGAATTCTATATTCAATTTTCATTATTTAAATCTTCTTTATTCAAATCTCATTTGAATTTCTATATTCAAATCCCCTTTGAATTTTCTTATTCAAATTCTATGTTTGAACTTCCTTTCTTCAAATTCCTTTTCAAACTTTCTTTATTCATTCATTACATAAGTCTCGATTTTGATTCGTTTTGAAATCGATATTACAACCTTTGGAAAATAGGTTTCCCTTTCAACTTCACACTTGTATTTTTATTTCTGAATTATCCAATGATAATTCTCTTCACTTCATTTATAAACTTCGTTTATAAAAGAACTTTTTATAAACTTCGTTTATAAAGGAACTTCTCATTTTATTTATTTTAAACAAGTTAATATTTCAAAACTATTTAAAAATTCAAATTCTATATTTTAAATCCTATTTTGAAATTCAACACAACTTGTCTTTCCCAAAACAAATTCAAAAATGTATCTCTGGTAGTAATTCGTCACTTACATCTCGAAAATGAATACTGATGACGCAGCTGTCATCATTAGAATCTATTTTCCAGTGATCGAAGTGAGTTCAATACTACAAAACCATTTCTAAACATTTCCACTTTGAAATTCATTTCAAAATATAATTCACACTGCTTGTAAAACAATATAAAATCTCCCAGGATCTTAAATTTTCCTTATTTTTAAACCAAATTCATTTATAAACACTTAACCAATTCTCCAGAGTTTTAATTCAATTTCTAGTTTTAATTTCAGATTTAACTCATCTGATATCACGTATTTGACTTATATGAATTCTGATTGGTTATTTACATAACCATTTAATTTATAATCTTACTCGATTATAATAACAACCAATATATCCAATATATATCAAAATATACTTTGGGTAAACTACTTTCATTTACCCTCTTTTCAAAACATACCATGATGGTTCATCGTATTCAAGTGTTTACCAACTCCTACCGATACAGTCGATCAAACTGATCGACCAGAACCTATAAACAACTCAACCAATAAATCTCCACAATATAAGATTATTTTTATATCAAATACAATTACGCTCACTCGTATATATACACTCAATCTCAGTCTAGGGTATTACTAATCCTATCTCTACCGAGTCACGCCACAGAGCCAAAGTAATTCACTTAACCTATGCTCTTATACCAACTGTAATGACCCGGATTTTGAGCGACTTTGGTTATTGACATAAACACGATGTCAATAAAAAAAACACGGAAAAATCCTGGTAATTAGTGAAAGAAATTAGAGGGTGAGGAATGATAAGATATAAACTTAGAATAGAAGAAGAAGAAGAACACAACATCAGAGTAACACGAACCTCACAGCGGAACGAATAACATATAATATATGTAACATAACTTTGAAATATACATCTGTATTTGAATATACATCATTATCAAGGTACAACACTTACAACACAGTGGAAATAACTATAGCTATATGATCCTGAAGCCTCTTGCTCCAGCTCTTCAACTATATCTGTAAAATCCCGACTACTTGACTGCCCATACAAATTTAAGCACCCAAGATTTAGGGAAAACAACAAAATAAACTCCGGGTCAGTCATGGGACTGGTATGAGTAAAACAGTTTAAAAACAGTTCGAACAAGTAAACGATATCTCATAAGACCACGCCGCATAATGGAACGGGTTTTACCCTTATGAGAATCCAAAATATCTTTATATCAAAGACTTTTTGATATTATAATAATGTCTATCAACCGCAGTATATATATAATCATCTAGCAGAAACGCTTTCATCTCACGTCCTACATATATAGTATACAATCAAAACCGCAAGCACGTATTGGGTAATGGATTTCCAACTATGACAAGGTATGGAACCACCTTTCGCTAGTGTACCTCTAGAGAGGAATACACTGGGTTCAACAAGAACATCTTGCTACCCGGCCACACATGACCGACCACTCATTTCGCTTGAGCGTATCGAATGTATATCACCTACGGCTGGGATCAGCAACCGTTTCCCGAATGGAACAGCATCAACAATAGATTATTAGAAGTAAATGAAACTCTAGATCAAGTGATTATACACCCTACTTCGGTGCGACCGACTTAGCCATGCTGCCTGCCCGATTTCTGTCATTTACCGGATGATGAGGCTAGAAGCTACGCTTTATCATCATCCCAGATTCACTTTGAATGCCACATCATCAAATCCATCCAATCACCGATTGACGTCCTCAACAATGCATTATGTTAGCTAAAGAAGTTTCCTTCTCCGCTTCCACTCTTGGTACGGTTGGAGAAATCAATATATGTGATCGTCTGGAAATGTTCTGTCAGACATCCGTCTATACAAGTCATCCAGGAACAGGATGAACCGAAGGAACTATTCTGTAAACAGGATAGCCCTTGCATAACTCCGTCTTCAATTTCCTTTGGCATAAATGATTCGCAACGCTTATGCCAATACAGAGTGGTTCTTTGGATAATAATCCAACTGGTCTCTCCATATTAACAACGTTAAAATGGTCAAAACTTCGATAGTCTATGATTTAACTATCGAATAAAAATAGGTGTGCAACCAACGATATTATTTCCAAATGGAAATTTATATCAATCAAACATCATTCAACATTTATCTCTTTATTTCATAAATTTACTTATCTCCTGTTTCCCTATATTCAACATTTCTTATTTTCTAAATTTAGAAAATATATGTTATTACCATTGGAAAACATTTCCATTTCTTGTTTTCTTTATTAGAAAACATTTCTGGTTTCTTAATTGGAAAACATTTCCAAAGCTTCTTCATTGGACTTAGACAGATGTTTAAACAAACCATCGCAATGCCAACTCAAACCATTTCCTTTACTACCGAACCTTAACTATTCCTTAGTTAAAAATGATGCCAATCAAGTTGGGGTAGAACTACCTCTCAGACCTTAACTGAACAACATTTCTAACTTTGAAATAGGCAAAGTTCACTTTATATTCCTTTTACTAACTTCCTTACTTAACCCTCCTCGAATAGCTATATTCGATTTACTCTTTTCACTTAACTTTATTCGATTAACCCTTATCAATTAACTTTATTGGACTAACACTATTGGATTAACTCTATTTGACTAACGCTATTGGTTTACTCATTTCACTTAACTCCTTTCGAATAAACTATATTCGATAACTCCTTTTACTTTCTTCGAATAAACTATATTCGATTAATTCATTTGCTTCTACTCTAATCGATTAAACTAACATCGATTAACTCCTTTTCTTTAACCCTAATCGATTAAACTAACATCGATTAGCTCCCTTTACTTTAACTCTAATCGATTAAACTAACATCGATTAGCTCCTTTTACTTTAACTCTAATCGATTAAACTAACATCGATTATCTCCTTTTACTTTAACTCTAATCGATTAAACTAACATCGATTAGCTTCTTTACTTTTATTCGAATAAACTATTCATTTATAAAGATTTACTTTTAGTAATAGTTCTTCACTTTACAAATGATTTCCCTTTTATAAAACTCTATTCGTTTTAAAAACAATTTTCCCTTTTATTTACTTTCGAAATATTTCCTTTCATAAAATCTGTTGATTTTATAAAATCCATTTTATTTCAATATAAATTGAAATAATTCTTTTTACCTCCCAGGGTCTTTATGATATTTACAATATCGAATAACAATGATCAACATCATTCCAACAACCATAATCCATAACAGATTATATAACACATCATATATCACAATATATGAAAACAGTAAAATAAATGTTGAGGAATCCAGTTGGATTCCTCCAACCTGTTTCCCTGCATCACAGATGTTAAACAATATAGATAACATCACTTTCAGTTCCATATGATATATTCTGTTAAACAGAATCAATATAGAAATTCAACTAACTGACTAGCAGTTCAATCAAACAGTCAACACACAGTCAATCAACCAATATCTAACAGTTCTAAAAATACAACATGAAATTATAAACTGTTCAGAGTTAGTGATATTTACTCACATTGGACGATCATAGTTAAAGAACGATAAACTGTTGTTTGATTTGAATCAAACAATTTATTTCGCCATAAATTCAAACAATTTCCCTTCCAGTATAAACCAATCCGTCTGCTCTTATCTCTTCGCGTCGTTTTCCAGGTAACAGCACCCACAACCAAAATGCAATGAACCCGCTTCAATCTGTTAACCGCTAGCACGCCTTCTTTAGTATTCATGTGACCAAGCATTTGTTCTTGTTTGTTGTTTGGTTCATCATAACAGTCCGACCCTTTCTATTCCTCTTTGTTATCTATTTGACTCCTGAACACAACGGATTTCAAATGTCTTTGCATCGTTCTTCCTCATCCCAAAAGCATCATTTCAGTTCGAATTGTTTTCCTGCTGCTATAAATCCTTTACCCCACTTTTGTATATTCTTTTCTGTTACTCGTTCACGGAGCCAGGCATCACGCTCCATTGTTCCAAAGGAAACTGACCACATATACTTCTAAGTTTCGATCTTTCCCAAACCCTACCCAAAACGCTCGCCTCCTGTTGATCTGCGTCCACTAGTTTAGGCCTTCCTTTGCTTCCACACCTTCTACTATTCCCCTAAATGAAACGCAACACTGTAACGGCTGGAAATTTCCGACTCCTCGAGAGTCGGAAATTCCGCGACGTTAGTGAAAGAATTTAGAAGGTGAGAAAGAAAAGATAGAACTAATAGAATAGAAGAAGAAGAAGAACATCAGAATCATCAGAGTAACACGAATCTCGCAGCGGAACGAATAACATATAATATATAACATAGCTTTGAAGTAAACAGTTATATATATACAATAGCACTTATCAGAGTACAACACTTACAACACAGCGGAAATAACTATAGCTATAGAATCTTGCAGCCTCCTGCTCCAAGCTCTCCAAGCATATCTGTAAATCCCGACTACTTGACTGCCCGTACAAATTTAGGCACCCAAGAGTTTAGGGAAAACAACAAAGTAAACTCCGGGTCAGTCATGGGACTGGTATGAGTAAAACAATTTAAACATGTATATGAACAAGTAAATGATATCTCATAAGACCACGCCGCATAATGGAACGGGTTTTTCCCTTATGAGAATCCAAAATATCTTTATATCAAAAACCTTTTGATATTATAATAATGTCTATGTACAAATAGATATCAACTGGCAGAAACGCTTGCATCTCACGTTCTACATACATAGTATAAAATCATAAACCGCAGGGCGCTTATCGGAGAATGGATTCCAACAGACAAGGTATGGGAGCACCTTCTGAATAGTGTACTCTAGAGGTGGTACACTCAGGGTTCAACAAGAACGTCTTGCAACCCGGCCACACATGACCGCTCACTCATTTAGCTTGAGTGTCGCGAATATATTGCCACCACGGTTGTAGGCCATCAAACCATCATTCGATGATACAGAATCAAAAAGAAGTATAAATATGAATATTCTCTAGATCGGTGACAATACACCCTGCTTGGGGATGACCCAACTAGCCATGCTGCCTAGCCCAACTTTTGTTACTTCCCGGTGTGAGGCTAGAAGCTACGTCTATCTTCATAACATCTGATCACCATTCACTTTGAATGCCACATCGTCATACCCGCCAAATCACAAATTGACTTATCCAAAAATAACACGGGTATACAGCTAAGAGAAACGAATTCCTCCGCCACCAAACGTGAATACGTTTGAACAGATCAACTTACGCGATCCATTGGATATACTCTGTCAGACCTTCTTCCATATACGTTGTCCTGGGACTGGACAAACCGAAGGCACTATTCAGTATATCCATCTTAGTCACTGTTATCAAAGACTTATACAACAGCCCTTGCACTTTACTCCGTCTTCAATTTATCTTTGGCAGATATTGCTCGCAACGCTTATGCCAATACAGAGTGGTTCTTTGGCTAATAATCCCACCGGTCTCTCCATATTAACAACGTTAAAATGGTAAAAACTTTGATAGTCTGTGATTCAACTATCAAATGAAAACATGTCGGTGTACAAACAACGATCTTATTTCCAAATGGAAATTCGATCGATAAATCATCATATGTTCATATTTCCTTATTTCATATATTTAGAAAATATATGTTATTAATCATTGGAAAACATTTCCATAGCTTATTTTCACATCACTATTATTTCGCAACTATCAGTCCCTAACTGTAACTAGTATGAGAACAATTCTCTAAGTATCAATCCGGAAGGTCGAAACCAACATCAGATCATCACTTAGAAAACCGTTCAACTTACCCTCTCCAGTCAGTTTCTGAATTTGCTTAACTCTATTTCTTAAATTCTTATCATGAAAACATTTCATTTTCTATAATTAGAAAACATATCTGACTATATTTGGAAAACGTTTCCAAAACTCAATTACGGATTTAAAATGAACGTTGTATAAAACATCGTTATGCTTAATCCATTAATCGCTTATTACTTCTATATTTCAAATCAACCTTTTCTATCGAACCACAACTATTCCTTTGTCAATTCTGAAGTCAATCAAGTTGGGGTATAATTACCTCTCAGACCTTAATTGAACAACGTCCTTTACTGTGAAATAGATGAAGTTCATCACTCACTTTTTACAATCATCTGTTTACGCAAATTCTCGGATTCAGGTTACGAATCCACTTCTTATATGAAAACGTTTGATTATAACTATAACGTTATAATTCCTACTTCTGCAATATCTAACCTAAATTATAACTTTATCTCCTAACTCGAATAATTTAACAGACACCTAATTTCTAAATCAATAATTAAATCTTGATTTAAACCCTGGAAAGTAAATAGTACTTTCCCGAATTCGCTATAATCGAATTCGACGTATAACTCTCTTTCGAGTAATCTCTATTTGATTAACTCTTCTTCGAATAACCTATATTCGATTATCTCTCTTCGAATAACTCATATTCGAAATCTCTCTCTTTCGAATTAACAATATTCGATCTCTTTCTTTCGAATATGCTATATTCGAAAATCTCCTTTCGATTTACTAATCGATAACTCCTTTCGATCAAAATAAAATCGATAACTCCTTTAACTCTATTCGAATAACTAATATTCGACTAACTCCTTAGGATCAACTCATTTGATTAACTCCTTCGAATAACTAATTCGAATAACTTACCTTCGAATAACCAATATTCGATTTACTCTAACTCGATTAACTTAATTCTAATCGATTTACTCCATTTCGATTCAACTTAATTCAAATCGATTAACTTAACTCAAATTGATTAACTCCTTTCGAATAACTAAATTCGATTTAACTCTAATTGAATAACTAATATTCAATTAACTCTTACGTGTTTACTCTATTTGAATAAGTAATTCGAATCACTCTAATGTGTTTAACTCTATTCAAATATCTAATTCGAATAACTCATTTCGAATAACTAAATTCGATTAACTCTTTTAACTTTACTCGAATAACTATATTCGATTAACACCTTCTTTCGAATAACTATATTCGATTAACTCTTCGACTAACTCCTTTCGATTAGCTAACTTCGAATAACTCCTTTGGATTAACTAACTTCGAATAACTCCTTTGGATTAACTAACTTCGAATAACTCCTTTGGATTAACTAACTTCGAATAACTCCTTCGGATTAGCTAACTTCGAATAACTCCTTTGGATTAACTAACTTCGAATAACTCCTTTGGATTAACTAACTTCGAAAAACCAATAATCGATAACTACTCTTCAAATAAATAATATTCGGTAACTCTTCTCAAATGAATAACATTTGATTTCTCCACTCGAACAAACTATATTCGATTACTCTTCCCTCGAATACACTATATTCGATAACCCTACTTCGAATAAGTGATATTCGGCAACTCTACTCGATTAACTCCACTTGGATAACTCTAACTGGTCAACTCTAACTGGTCACTCTAACTGAGTAACTCTAACTGGTCAACTCTAACTGGTCAACTTTAACTGGTCAACTTTAACTGGTCAACTTTAACTGGTCAACTTTAATTGTTTATCTTTAACTGGTAAATTTTAACTGGTTAACTCAAATGGTTTAACCTAACTAGTTAACTCTAACTGGTTAACTCAACTAGTTAACTCTACTGGTTTAACCTAACTGGTTAACTCGCCTTGATTAACTGAACAAATCCACTTAGTTAAACTTAGCTAATTCACGTTGATTAACTCTAACCGATTCACTAAGTTTAACTCAACTAATTCACTTTGATTAACCACTTAGTTAACTTAACTAATTTACTTCGATTAACCACTTAGTTTAACTTAACTAATTCACATCGATTAACCACTTAGTTTAACTTAACTAATTCACATCGATTTATCACTTAGTTTAACTTAACTAATTCACATCGATTTATCACTTAGTTTAACTTAACTAACTTACTTTGGTTAACCTAACCAATTACTTTGTTTAACTCGACTAACTTTGCTTTGGTTAACCTAACCAATTACTTCGATTAACTCGACTAACTTAGCCCATTTGTTTAACTCGACCCACTTAGCCCATTTGTTTAACTCGACTAACTTAACCCATTTGATTCGGTTGGACTAACCCATTTGATTCGGTATGACTAATCCATTTGATTCGATTTGACTAACCCATTTGATTCGGTTTGACTAACCCATTTGATTCGGTTTGACTAATCCATTTGATTCGGTTTGACTAACCCATTTGATTCGGTTTTGACTAACCCATTTGATTCGGTTTGCTCGACAAATCCACTTTGTTTAATCTCGACTAATTTACTTAGTTTAATCTTTACCAAATCACTTTGTTTAATCCTTTTATCACACTCTGGTATTTCTTACGGTTTTTAACACATCATCTAACAACGATGAATGTCGTCCAACCACACGTAATCACATCAGATTATATATATATCACATTTATATATCACAATACATAAATCACAGTAAAAATAACTGTTGAGGAATCCAGTGGGATTCCTCCAACCTGTTTCCCTGCATCCACAGATGTTAAACAACACCAGTATAATATTCTGATAAACAGAATCAACATATAACTATTTGACGGTTTATATATTTATATATATATATATATACATACGTAAATATATATATAAAATCTCTACTAACTGACTAGCAGTTCAAGCAAACAATCAACACAAAGTCAAACAGACAATATTTTAACAGTTCTAAGAATACAACGTGAAAATAAAACTGTTTAGAGTTTTTGAGATTTACTCACCGTTGCGCGTTAACCGTTAAATAACGGTTTGCGTTATTTGATTCAGTCGGACAATTTATCTCTCCATAAATTGTAACGAGCTCGGATTCACTCCCAGTCAGCTCCATTATGAAGCTCTCGTCCATACGATCCTGTCGGATCTTGTTTCGCTGAATTTCGATAATACATGAGGAAGTTATTGCAATCCGAAGTTTATACACTATTTTAAATATAAAATAACTTAAGATATTTTATATTGGGCTTAACCTTTAAAACTCCGGCCCATTTATTTCTCCCCCAAGCCCACGCTTATCTTCTTCTTCTCATAAGAAATCGGCCGCTCCTTATTTTCACCATTTTTGATACTTACTCCTCCGCCCCTCCTTCTTTTCTTCACGGCTTTCAAAACCACCCTCACCAATTTGCCCCCCTCCGAACCCTCCTATCTAGTATCAACTTCCTTCCTATGCATCCAGTATTAAAAACGCGCATGCTTCAGAGAATACACCACCTCCGTACTCCACGAGATAACCAACCAAGCAAACCGTCCTTCTTACTTTATTTACAACATCTCGTGACCTCCTGTATATAAGACTCCATGCTAAAGCTTTGCTCCATCCTCTTCTTAATCACTCTCGCATTTTCCCATACAACTGCACGCTCCCATACATCAGCACTCACCTCTCTTCCTGCCAACTAGCACCTCAAAGCAGTGAACCCGGAACCCGTTTTCTACCTTCTCCACTAGCTAGCCTATCACCTTCCCACGTCCTTGCTTCTTAACGTTCTAAATCTGTTCAAGTATATTTTCATTCTTCTCTTCTTTCTATGACACAAAACATGAGCTCATTCATTTATTTTGATTATAGAGGCATCGATTTCTTTTTAGTTTTCAGAAAGAAAAGAATGGTTTTCAGATCGCATTTATATATATATATATGCACTAATATAACTTAAGGAAGGAAATTTCGACACGTCAGTTCCTCTCCTACGCCTGCGTGGGTTCTCCCTAGCTGCACAAGGTCATCGTTTTGAAAGCATAGGCTTGCTGTACACACTAGGGATCATATGTATAAGTATTATGATTTTACAAATGTTTTTCTTTGATTTTGTATTGGGTTTTGAAAGACCGACCTTCTGTTTTGATTTAGTCGTGTGGCGGCCTGGTTTTTATCCGAGAAATGGTGAAGTGAATTCGGTTTTAGGGTTAAAGGTTAGAAAAGAAAATGGTATTATATAGTTTAGTTATACTAAAATTGTTTAAAGTTGCATGCCGTAGCATCTTTAGGGCCATAGAAACTTGGTGGTTGGGAAGAGAGAACGTGGAATCAATTCGGTTCACACAACAAAGATTACAGCTTTATTTTATTCATGTATTTAAAGTTTTGTTTTCCAAATTACCATGTTACGTAAATTCCATCCACGTATGGACAGAAATAAAGATACCGGTGAGATGGCCAACGTCCCACGATCCCAAAAATATATTAATACCGGTAGATTTACTCATATTGTGAAACCCAAAAATGTTGATTACAGGGTGCAAAATACTCCAAATAAAAAGTTGCTTATTTAATTAATTAAAAATTACAGTAAAATTCTAAAAATTAAATTATCGCTATGTCCCAAAAGAACCTTGTCTAAATTCACACACGATATCTAGTTATTTCGAAATAACCGTTATGGCCACGAACGAATATACCGCTGTTTTTCTGAATATTTGATTTGGACATATCTCAAAATCTACACGACGAAATCCCGATTTTGCTCTTCCACTAGAAAGATATACTCCACCAGCTCCACACGTTTCTTGTTTCACAGAAATCTGGCTAAAAATGAATCTTGTATATTCATTTGAAGTTCAACTCGCCAAATAACGAACTGCCGCGTCGTTACGGCTCGATTATAATTATTATTATAATTTATACGTTCAACTATCGTTTATTTAATATATTTTTTATTTAAATAATTAAATAAATTAATTATTATACCTTACAAAACGCGCCATTATAGACTTCCCCCCTTAAAATAATTTCGTCCTCGAAATTGCTAAGCTAGGAAAATGCTACTAACTTTACTAACTAGATTTAAATATCTTTTACTTTACTTCTCAACTCCAGTTTCAACTGAACCATTTAATTTTCAATTAAATTATTAATTCATTCTGGCTAACTGAATTTCCATAAATCACGAGAATGTTCTAACGCCTGGAATTTTCGAAAATTTTCGCCATAACCTTCTTTGTATTGGTAAATATGACAAACCACCCCTCGCCTCTCTAGGCCTTCTCCAATCCAAAAGGAAATTAAAATAGCCAAGCGGCTTGCCAATTCGGCTCATAAAATCCAAATTCATATATAATATAAACTTGTACCTTTTTGTCGGGCATTTAACTCTATCCCTTTCATCTGCTACCACTTCAACATATACCAATGTTATCTATTCCAATTGATCTCCAATCAGTTCATGTCCTCAAATCCATATCGAATTTCATTCGAACTCTAATATCAAATTCCAAATTATTGACTTATCAATTTGGTTCCATTCTAGATTATCTCTAATCCAATTCAATTTTATTTAACTCGGTTCAAGTTAAATTTCAATTTATTTTTTTACCATCTCATTTTATTTAACTTCATAAGTTAAATTTTAATTCCAGAACTTAAGTTCCTGGGTTTCTTTCAAATCAATTTGAAATCATAATGCCAATTCAAAACCTTTGAATTTCTAAACAACTTGTTTTCTCAAAACAATTCCAAAACAAAACCTTTGATAGTAATCCGTCACTTAGAACTCGAAAATGAACACTGATGATGTCTAGATTCATCATCAGAATCTATTTTCCAGCTATCGAAGTGAGTTCAATACTATATTATTTTCAAAACCATTACTAAATACTTCCATTTTGAAAACATTTCAAAATCTCCCAGGAACTTAAAATTTCCTTATTTTAAATTCCAAATTCTGATTTAAATTCATATTTAATTCAAACTATTTCATATATTACATTCATATGAATTCTGATTGGTCATTTATAACCATTTCACCCTTTTATAATCTTATTCGATTATAATAACAACCAACACAATCAATATACTATAATAATTTCAAGATATATATTTCTTCTATAAACAAATATATTTGGGAAAAATTATTTCATTTACCCTCTTTCAAAACATACCATGTCGGTTCATCGTATTCGAGCGTTTAGTAACCCTTATCGATACAGTGGATCAAACTGATCGACCAGAATTCATAAGCCACTCAACCAATGAGTCTCCACAATATAAAACCATTTTATATTGAGTAACAATTACGCGCTCATATATATACACTCAAACTCAATCTAGGATATTACTAATCCTATCTCTATCGAGTTATGCCACAGAGCCAAGGTAATCACTTAACTTAAGCTCTGATACCAACTGTAACGGCTGGAAATTTCCGACTCCTCGAGAATCGGAAATTCCGCGACGTTAGTGAAAGAATTTAGAAGGTGAGAAAGAAAAGATAGAACTAATAGAATAGAAGAAGAAGAACATCAGATTCATCAGAGTAACACGAATCTCGCAGCGGAACGAATAACATATAATATATAACATAGCTTTGAAGTAAACAGTTATATATATACAATAGCACTTATCAGAGTACAACACTTACAACACAGCGGAAATAACTATAGCTATAGAATCTTGCAGCCTCCTGCTCCAAGCTCTCCAAGCATATCTGTAAATCCCGACTACTTGACTGCCCGTACAAATTTAGGCACCCAAGAGTTTAGGGAAAACAACAAAGTAAACTCCGGGTTAGTCATGGGACTGGTATGAGTAAAACAATTTAAACATGTATATGAACAAGTAAATGATATCTCATAAGACCACGCCACATAACGGAACGGGTTTTTCCCTTATGAGAATCCAAAATATCTTTATATCAAAAACCTTTTGATATTATAATAATTTCTATGTACAAATAGATATCAACTGGCAGAAACGCTTGCATCTCACGTTCTACATACATAGTATAAAATCATAAACCGCAGGGCGCTTATCAGAGAATGGATTCCAACAGACAAGGTATGGGAGCACCTTCAGAATAGTGTACTCTAGAGGTGATACACTCAGGGTTCAACAAGAACGTCTTGCAACCCGGCCACACATGACCGCTCACTCATTTGAGTGTCGCGAATATATTGCCACCACGGTTGTAGGCCATCAAACCGTCATCCCAAGATACAGAATCAAAAAGAAGTATAAATATGAATATTCTCTAGATCGGTGACAATACACCCTGCTTGGGGATGACCCAACTAGCCATGCTGCCTAGCCCAACTTTTGTTACTTCCCGGTGTGAGGCTAGAAGCTACATCTATCTTCAGAACATCTGATCCCCATTCACTTTGAATGCCACATCGTCATACCCGCCAAATCACAAATTGACTTATCCAAAAATAACACGGGTATACAGCTAAGAGAAACGAATTCCTCCGCCACCAAACGTGAATACGTTTGAACAGATCAACTTACGCGATCCATTGGATATACTCTGTCAGACCTTCTTCCATATACGTTGTCCTGGGACTGGACAAACCGAAGGCACTATTCAGTATATCCATCTTAGTCACTGTTATCAAAGACTTATACAACAGCCCTTGCACTTTACTCCGTCTTCAATTTATCTTTGGCAGATATTGCTCGCAAAGCTTATGCCAATACAGAGTGGTTCTTTGGCTAATAATCCCACCGGTCTCTCCATATTAACAACGTTAAAATGGTAAAAACTTTGATAGTCTGTGATTCAACTATCAAATGAAAACATGTCGGTGTACAAACAACGATCTTATTTCCAAATGGAAATTCGATCGATCAATCATCATATGTTCATATTTCCTTATTTCATATATTTAGAAAATATATGTTATTAATCATTGGAAAACATTTCCATAGCTTATTTTCACATCACTATTATTTCGCAACTATCAGTCCCTAACTGTAACTAGTATGAGAACAATTCTCTAAGTATCAATCCAGAAGGTCGAAACCAACATCAGATCGTCACTTAGAAAACCGTTCAACTTACCCTCTCCATTCAGTTTCTGAATTTGCTTAACTCTATTTCTTAAATTCTTATCATGAAAACATTTCATTTTCTATGTTTAGAAAACATATCTGACTATATTTGGAAAACGTTTCCAAAACTCAATTACGGATTTAAAATGAACGTTGTATAAAACATCGTTATGCTTAATCCATTAATCGCTTATTACTTCTATATTTCAAATCAACCTTTTCTATCGAACCACAACTATTCCTTTGTCAATTCTGAAGTCAATCAAGTTGGGGTATAATTACCTCTCAGACCTTAATTGAACAACGTCCTTTACTGTGAAATAGATGAAGTTCATCACTCACTTTTTACAATCATCTGTTTACGCAAATTCTCGGATTCAGGTTACGAATCCACTTCTTATATGAAAACGTTTGATTATAACTATAACGTTATAATTCCTACTTCTGCAATATCTAACCTAAATTATAACTTTATCTCCTAACTCGAATAATTTAACAGACACCTAATTTCTAAATCAATAATTAAATCTTGATTTAAACCCTGGAAAGTAAATAGTACTTTCCCGAATTCGCTATAATCGAATTCGACGTATAACTCTCTTTCGAGTAATCTCTATTTGATTAACTCTTCTTCGAATAACCTATATTCGATTATCTCTCTTCGAATAACTCATATTCGAAATCTCTCTCTTTCGAATAAACAATATTCGATCTCTTTCTTTCGAATATGCTATATTCGAAAATCTCCTTTCGATTTACTAATCGATAACTCCTTTCGATCAAAATAAAATCGATAACTCCTTTAACTCTATTCGAATAACTAATATTCGACTAACTCCTTAGGATCAACTCATTTGATTAACTCCTTCGAATAACTAATTCGAATAACTTACCTTCGAATAACCAATATTCGATTTACTCTAACTCGATTAACTTAATTCTAATCGATTTGCTCCATTTCGATTCAACTTAATTCAAATCGATTAACTTAACTCAAATTGATTAACTCCTTTCGAATAACTAAATTCGATTTAACTCTAATTGAATAACTAATATTCAATTAACTCTTACGTGTTTACTCTATTTGAATAAGTAATTCGAATCACTCTAATGTGTTTAACTCTATTCAAATATCTAATTCGAATAACTCATTTCGAATAACTAAATTCGATTAACTCTTTTAACTTTACTCGAATAACTATATTCGATTAACACCTTCTTTCGAATAACTATATTCGATTAACTCTTCGACTAACTCCTTTGGATTAACTAACTTCGAATAACTCCTTTGGATTAGCTAACTTCGAATAACTCCTTTGGATTAACTAACTTCGAATAACTCCTTTGGATTAACTAACTTCGAATAACTCCTTTGGATTACCTAACTTCGAATAACTAACTTCGAATAACTCCTTTGGATTAGCTAACTTCGAATAACTCCTTTGGATTAACTAACTTCGAATAACTCCTTTGGATTAACTAACTTCGAAAAACCAATAATCGATAACTACTCTTCGAATAAATAATATTCGGTAACTCTTCTCAAATGAATAACATTTGATTTCTCCACTCGAATAAACTATATTCGATTACTCTTCCCTCGAATACACTATATTCGATAACCCTACTTCGAATAAGTGATATTCGGCAACTCTACCCGATTAACTCCACTTGGATACTCTAACTGGTCAACTCTAACTGGTCACTCTAACTGAGTAACTCTAACTGGTCAACTCTAACTGGTCAGCTTTAACTGGTCAACTTTAACTGGTCAACTTTAATTGTTTATCTTTAACTGGTAAATTTTAACTGGTTAACTCAAATGGTTTAACCTAACTAGTTAACTCTAACTGGTTAACTCAACTAGTTAACTCTACTGGTTTAACCTAACTGGTTAACTCGCCTTGATTAACTGAACAAATCCACTTAGTTAAACTTAGCTAATTCACGTTGATTAAGTCTAACCGATTCACTTGGTTTAACTCAACTAATTCACTTTGATTAACCACTTAGTTAACTTAACTAATTGACTTCGATTAACCACTTAGTTTAACTTAACTAATTCACATCGATTTATCACTTAGTTTAACTTAACTAATTCACATCGATTTACCACTTAGTTTAACTTAACTAATTCACATCGATTTATCACTTAGTTTAACTTAACTAACTTACTTTGGTTAACCTAACCAATTACTTTGTTTAACTCGACTAACTTTGCTTTGGTTAACCTAACCAATTACTTCGATTAACTCGACTAACTTTGCTTTGGTTAACCTAACCAGTTACTTCGATTAACTCGACTAACTTAGCCCATTTGTTTAACTCGACCCACTTAGCCCATTTGTTTAACTCGACTAACTTAGCCCATTTGATTCGGTTGGACTAACCCATTTGATTCGGTTTGACTAATCCATTTGATTCGATTTGACTAACCTATTTGATTCGGTTTGACTAACCCATTTGATTCGGTTTGACTAATCCATTTGATTCGGTTTGACTAACCCATTTGATTCGGTTTTGACTAACCCATTTGATTCGGTTTGCTCGACAAATCCACTTTGTTTAATCTCGACTAATTTACTTAGTTTAATCTTTACCAAATCACTTTGTTTAATCCTTTTATCACACTCTGGTATTTCTTACGGTTTTTAACACATCATCTAACAACGATGAATGTCGTCCAACCACACGTAATCACATCAGATTATATATATATCACATTTATATATCACAATACATAAATCACAGTAAAAATAACTGTTGAGGAATCCGGTGGGATTCCTCCAACCTGTTTCCCTGCATCCAAAGATGTTAAACAACACCAGTATAATATTCTGATAAACATAATCAACATATAACTATTTGACGGTTTATATATATATATATACATACGTAAATATATATATATAATCTCTACTAACTGACTAGCAGTTCAAGCAAACAATCAACACACTGTCAAACAGACAATATTTTAACAGTTCTAAGAATACAACGTGAAAATAAAACTGTTTAGAGTTTGTGAGATTTACTCACCATTGCGCGTTAACCGTTAAATAACGGTTTGCATTATTTGATTCAGTCGGACAATTTATCTCTCCATAAATTGTAACGAGCTCAGATTCACTCCCAGTTAGCTCCATTGTGAAGCTCTCGTCCATACGATCCTATCGGATCTTGTTTCGCTGAATTTCGATAATACATGAGGAAGTTATTGCAATCCGAAGTTTATACACTATTTTAAATATAAAATAACTTAAGATATTTTATATTGGGCTTAACCTTTAAAACTCCGGCCCATTTATTTCTCCCCCAAGCCCACGCTTATCTTCTTCTTCTCATAAGAAATCGGCCGCTCCTTATTTTCACCATTTTTGATACTTACTCCTCTGCCCCTCCTTCTTTTCTTCACGGCTTTCAAAACCACCCTCACCAATTTGCCCCCCTCCGAACCCTCCTACCTAGTATCAACTTCCTTCCTATGCATCCAGTATTAAAAACGCGCATGCTTCAGAGAATACACCACCTCTGTACTCCACGAGATAACCAACCAAGCCCACCGTCCTTCTTACTTTATTTACAACATCTCGTGACCTCCTGTATATAAGACTCCATGCTAAAGCTTTGCTCCATCCTCTTCTTAATCACTCTCGCATTTTCCCATACAACTGCACGCTCCCATACATCAGCACTCACCTCTCTTCCTGCCAACTAGCACCTCAAAGCAGTGAACCTGGAACCCGTTTTCTACCTTCTCCACTAGCTAGCCTATCACCTTCCCACGTCCTTGCTTCTTAACGTTCTAAATCTGTTCAAGTATATTTTCATTCTTCTCTTCTTTCTATGACACAAAACATGAGCTCATTCATTTATTTTGATTATAGAGGCATCGATTTCTTTTTAGTTTTCAGAAAGAAAAGAATGGTTTTCAGATCGCATTTATATATATATGCACTAATATAACTTAAGGAAGGAAATTTCGACACGTCAGTTCCTCTCCTACGCCTGCGTGGGTTCTCCCTAGCTGCACAAGGTCATCGTTTTGAAAGCATAGGCTTGCTGTACACACTGGGGATCATATGTATAAGTATTATGATTTTACAAATGTTTTTCTTTGATTTTGTATTGGGTTTTGAAAGACCGACCTTCTGTTTTGATTTAGTCGTGTGGCGGCCTGGTTTTTATCCGAGAAATGGTGAAGTGAATTGGGTTTTAGGGTTAAAGGTTAGAAAAGAAAATGGTATTATATAGTTTAGTTATACTAAAATTGTTTAAAGTTGCATGCCGTAGCATCTTTAGGGCCATAAAAACTTGTTGGTTGGGAAGAGAGAACGTGGAATCAATTCGGTTCACACAACAAAGATTACAGCTTTATTTTATTCATGTATTTAAAATTTTGTTTTCCAAATTACCATGTTACGTAAATTCCATCCACGTATGGACAGAAATAAAGATACCGGTGAGATGGCCAACGTCCCACGATCCCAAAAATATATTAATACCGGTAGATTTACTCATATTGTGAATCCCAAAAATGTTGATTACAGGGTGCAAAATACTCCAAATAAAAAGTTGCTTATTTAATTAATTAAAAATTACAGTAAAATTCTAAAAATTAAATTATCGCTATGTCCCAAAAGAACCTTGTCTAAATTCACACACGATATCTAGTTGTTTCGAAATAACCGTTATGGCCACGAACGAATATAACGCTGTTTTTCTGAATATTTGATTTGGACATATCTCAAAATCTACACGACGAAATCCCGATTTTTATCTTCCACTAGAAAGATATACTCCACCAGCTCCACACGTTTCTAGTTTCACAGAAATCCGGCTAAAAATGAATCTTGTATATTCAGTTGAAGTTCAACTCGCCAAATAACGAACTGCCGCGTCGTTACGGCTCGATTATAATTATTATTATAATTTATACGTTCAACTATCGTTTATTTAATATATTCTTTATTTAAATAATTAAATAACTTAATTATTATACCTTACAAAACGCGCCATTACAAACACCCCACTCAACTCCTCCATCCTTCTACACCTTACCAAACAAACAAACTAATAGCGACTTCACCCACCACTTCCAGTTAGGCACCATTTCCTTTTGTATTACTTCCTCCCAGGCTCCACACTTCTACCACACGAAAACATCATCATGCGAACTCCACCCTTAACTCATCTGCAGTTTCTCATCACCGCCTGCCATTGTACATGACACGCTCCTAACACCTGTACGCATGTATTCGGTTTTTCCTTTCCAATTTGCTGTTGCGGGTTTCGTTTGATTTTTATTTTGGTTTCTCAAGTGGAGATTTTCACGTTTCGGGTCTGGGACGAGAGAAAATGGCGGCGGTAGATTTTGATTGCAGAAAGCAAAGTAGAATCAGGTTTTAGATTTTTATAGGAAGTTGGGATGGACTTGTGTTCGTGGGTTTAATTTTTACCATAATTTGTTTTGAAGTTAAAGAGAGGCCACGCAGTCATATAATATAGGAGAAAGGGATGGCTGAGAACATGGTATCGTGGCTTGCGTTTGATCAATGATAAAATTAGGATTTTTTAAGTATTTTATTATTATATCTTAGGGTACCCTTGTTGTAAAAACTCCATTCACATATGAACCGATAGGGACAGAAATAAAAATACTGATGTGTCCAGCAATGTACCGTGATTCCAAAAATATAATAGTACCGGTAGATGGACTCATATTTTGAAACTTCAAAAATATTGATTGCAGGGTGCAAAATACTCCAAATAAAAAGTTGCTTATTTAATTAATTAAAAATTACAGTAAAATTCTAAAAATTAAATTATCACTACACCTCAAAAGAATCCTATCTAAATTCAAATCCGATATTCAAATATACTGAAAAACCTTTTATAACGTAAATAAAGCGTTACAAATTCTAAAGGAATTCCACAGCGACTTTTCTGAAATTTGATTTGGACATATCTCAAAATCTACACAACGAAATCCCGATTTCTCTCTTCCACTAGAAAGATATACTCTACCAGCTCTACACGTTTCTTGTTTCACAGAAATCTGGCTTAAAACGAATCATGTGCATTCAGTTGAAGTTCGAATCACCAAATAGCGAACTGCCGCGCCATTACGTGCTCGATTATAATTGTATTATAATTTATTCGTTCAACTGTCGTTTATATAATATATTCGTTATTATAATTCAACTCTAAACTGAATTATATACTTTGAATTGTCCAGTTCACATTATATTGTCAATTCACTATTTTCGGCTATTTCAAAATTAAATATATTATTTAATTTATCGTTTTAATTAAATATTTACCATTATTTAATTCCACGACCATTTAATTCTCTAAACCACCATTTATATAATTAAATAAATTAATCATAATACCTCTGCCAGTGCGGGTCATTACAATCTTCCCCACTTAAAATAATTTCGTCCTCGAAAGTGCTAAGAGGTAGAGGACGACCCTATCGACTGGTTAGAACATATCTGTTCACTTCTAAACTTCAGTTTCAACTAAACCAATTTAATTTCAATTAAATTATTAATTAATTCTTATCAACAAAAATTTTCAAAAATAATGAATTTTTTCTAATGCCTTAACTCTTCGAAAAATTTCGTCAGCACCTCCTTTGTACTGGTCAATCGGTAAAACCACAACTCGCCTCTCTGAGCCATCTTCAATCCAAAAGAAAATCAAACAGCCAAACGGCTTGCCAATTCGGCTCATAAATCCTATATCCAATAGAAATATAAACTTGTACCTTTTGTCGGCATATCATTATATCCTTTCCACTTGTTATCCATTCAGCATATACCAATGTCATGCCAATCAAACTCCAAATCAGTTTTTATCTCCAACCCAACCATTCGCTTATATCCAAGCCAAATCCCATTTCTACTCAAGTTCAATTCTTGATTTTCAATTCCTTAACTCCTCAATCTAATACAATTTCGGATTCTAATTTCACAAATCCAATCTTATTCGATTTCAATTCAACTTTAGTTACCACTTAACTGACTTTACATTAATTCAATTTTGCTTTCACAAATTTCTGCTAAATTTGTTTTTAATTCAACCAGTCTTTCCCTGGGAGTTTTTAAACAGTTTACTCTTTTCAAAAATCAATTTTATTTATTTGAAATTCAACTGAGCCCATAATCAATATTCCATTAGTTAAATCACTTCTCTATTTCTTTATCAATATTCGTTAACCAAATATTTTCAATACCCATATTGGCTTTTTATGTTATTTGGAAAACATTTCCGAATATCGCCTTCCTTTATTTTCTAAACTTTAGAAAATATATGCTATTTATAATTGGAAAATATTCCAATTACTTATCTCTTTTCCGATCTCGTTTATTTCTATACTTAGGAAATATTTATTATTCTATTTCCAAGTTTACACTTATTTGGGTTAGAACGGATGTTGTGTAAAACATCGTTACGACAACCCAAATACTATATTCAACTAACTCTTATTCAACATTGATCTTCGAGCCTGAAATCTTACTATTTATTTGTTAATAATGAAATCAATCAAGTTGGTGTATAACTACCTCTCAGACCTTGACTGAATAACATTTGTAACATCAAAATAGATATGACTACTTATTCGAATAATCAATACCATACAACTACTTATTCACTTTAACCACGTATACGCTTCCTCTTTCTATTCTTACGAGATTTTATTCTTAGTCTTCATTTTTGATTTTACTATTCTATTTCTATGTTCGTTTCCTTATCGACTTCTATATATATATATCGATACGTTGATTTCTAACTATCAAATTATCTTAAAAATATTCTAACTCCTTAAATTCCCGGAAAAATTCGCCATAACCTCCTTTGTACCGGGAGCATCGGGATATTTCAAATGGCCTCCCATGGCCCTCACCAATCTAAAACAAAAAGAAAAGCCAAGCGACTAGCCGATACGGCGCATAAAATCTCATATATGAATTAAATACATACCTATTCGTCGAGCATTCTATTTATATACCTTCATACCTTATCCATACCTATCTCATGTATATTTATCCCTGCCCAATCTATTTTAACTATACCTGATCGTTTTAACAAAATTCTTTAATTAATTTGTTAATTAACTCTTAAGTCTGTTTCACTTTTATATTTGAACATGACATGTTCAAATATATTTTAACCTGCTTATTAACTAATTTGAATCTAAATTTCAAATTTAAGTTCTATATTCGATTTCGAATATCCATTTACAGATCCAATTCACTTTTCAAAGTACAACTTCAAATTCAAAACTAGATTAACTAATTCCTCTTTGACTTAGTTAATTCTATTCAATTTCTATTCAAATTTTATATTACTTCTATTATTCAAATTCTATTATCGAACTCTATTCAAATTCTATTCAAATTTTATATTTGAATTTCGTTTAAATTTCCTTATTCAAATTCTATATTTGAATTTCATTTCAATTCTATTTGAATCTTCTTTATTCAAATTTCATTTTCACTTCTATTTGAATCTGCTTTATTCAAATTTCATTTTCACTTTCGATATTCAAATCCTATATTTGAATTCCTTTATATTTTCTATATTCAAATTCTATATTTGAATTCCTATTGAATTTCTATATTCAAACTCTATTACAATTTCATTGAATTCTATATTCAATTTACATTATTTAAATCTTCTTTATTCAAATCTCATTTGAATTTCTATATTCAAACTCTATTTCAATTTCATTGAATTCTATATTCAATTTTCATTATTTAAATCTTCTTTATTCAAATCTCATTTGAATTTCTATATTCAAATCCCCTTTGAATTTTCTTATTTAAATTCTATGTTTGAACTTTTTCATTATTTAAATCTTCTTTATTCAAATCTCATTTGAATTTCTATATTCAAATCCCCTTTGAATTTTCTTATTTAAATTCTATGTTTGAACTTCCTTTCTTCAAATTCCTTTTCAAACTTTCTTTATTCATTCTTTACATAAGTCTCGATTTTAATTCCTTTTGAAATTTATATTACAACCTTTGGAAAATAGGTTTCACTTTCAACTTCACACTTGTATTTTTATTTCTGAATTATCCAATGATAATTCTCTTCACTTCATTTATAAACTTCGTTTATAAAAGAACATTTTATAAACTTCGTTTATAAAGGAACTTCTCGTTTTATTTCTTTTAAACAAGTTAATATTTCAAATCTATTTAAAATTTCAAATTCTATATTTTAAATCCCATTTTGAAATTCAACACAACTTGTCTTTCCCAAAACAAATTCAAAACAGTATCTCTGGTAGTAATTCGTCACTTACAACTCGAAAATGAATACTGATGATGCAGCTGTCAACATCAGAATCTATTTTCCAGCGATCGAAGTGAGTTTAATACTATAAAACCATTTCTAAACATTTCCACTTTGAAATTCATTTCAAAATATAATTCACACAGCTTGTAAAACAATTTGAAATCTCTCAGGATCTTAAATTTTCCTTATTTTTAAACCAAATTCATTTACAAACACTTATCCAATTCTCCAGAGTTTTAATTCAATTTCTAGTTTTAATTTCAGATTTAACTCATCTGATTTCACGTATTTGACTTATATGAATTCTGATTGGTTATTTACATAACCATTTAATTTATAATCTTACTCGATTATAATAACAACCAATATATATCAAAATATACTTTGGGTAAACTACTTTCATTTACCCTCTTTTCAAAACATACCATGATGGTTCATCGTATTCAAGTGTTTACCAACTCCTACCGATACAGTGGATCAAACTGAATGACCAGAACCTATAAACAACTCAACCAATAAATCTCCACAATATAAGATTATTTTTATATCAAATACAAATACGCTCACTCGTATATATACACTCAATCTCTGTCTAGGGTATTACTAACCCTATCTCTACCGAGTCATGCCACAGAGCCAAAGTAATTCACTTAACCTATGCTCTGATACCAACTGTAATGACCGGGATTTTGAGCGACTTTGGTTATCGACATAAACACGATGTCGATGACCAAAACACGGAAAAATCCTGGTAATTAGTGAAAGAAATTAGAGGGTGAGGAAAGATAAGATATAAACTTAGAATAGAAGAAGAAGAAGAACACAACATCAGAGTAACACGAACCTCACAGCGGAACGAATAACATATAATATATGTAACTTAACTTTGAAATATACATCTGTATTCGAATATACATCATTATCAAGGTACAACACTTACAACACAGCGGAAATAACTATAGCTATATGACCCTGAAGCCTCCTGCTCCAGCTCTTCAACTATATCTGTAAAATCCCGACTACTTGACTGCCCATACAAATTTAGGCACCCAAGAGTTTAGGGAAAACAACAAAATAAACTCCGGGTCAGTCATGGGACTGGTATGAGTAAAACAGTTTAAAAACAGTTCGAACAAGTAAACGATATCTCATAAGACCACGCCGCATAACGGAACGGGTTTTTCCCTTATGAGAATCCAAAATACCTTTATATCAAAAACCTTTTGATATTATAATAATGTCTATCAACCACAGTATATATATAATCATCTAGCAGAAACGCTTTCATCTCACGTCCTACATATATAGTATACAATCAAAACCGCAAGCACGTATTGGGTAATGGATTTCCAACTATGACAAGGTATGGAACCACCTTTTGCTAGTGTACCTCTAGAGAGGAATACACTGGGTTCAACAAGAACATCTTGCAACCCGGCCACACATGACCGACAACTCATTTCGCTTGAGCGTATCGAATGTATATCACCAACGGCTGGGATCAGCAACCGTTTCCTGAATGGAACAGCATCAACAATAGATTTTTAGAAGTAAATAAAACTCTAGATCAGGTGATTATACACCCTACTTCGGTGCGACCGACTTAGCCATGCTGCCTGCCCGATTTCTGTCATTTAACGGATGATGAGGCTAGAAGCTACACTTTATCATCATCCCAGATTCACTTTGAATGCCACATCATCAAATCCATCTAATCACCGATTGACGTCCTCAACAATACATTATGTATTAGCTAAAGAGGTTTCCTTCTCCGCTTCCACTCTTGGTACGGTTGGAGAAATCAATATATGTGATCGTCCGGAAATGTTCTGTCAGACATCCGTCCATACAAGTCATCCAGGAACAGGATGAACCGAAGGCACTATTCTGTAAACAGGATAGCCCTTGCATAACTTCGTCTTCAATTTCCTTTGGCATAAATGATTTGCAACGCTTATGCCAATACAGAGTGGTTCTTTGGATAATAATCCAACCGGTCTCTCCATATTAACAACGTTAAAATGGTCAAAACTTCGATAGTCTGTGATTTTACTATCGAATAAAAACAGGTGTGCAACCAACGATATTATTTCCAAATGGAAATTTATATCAATCAAACATCATTCAACATTTATCTCTTTATTTCATAAATTACTTATCTCCTGTTTCCCTATATTCAACATTTCTTATTTTCTAAATTTAGAAAATATATGTTATTACCATTGGAAAACATTTCCATTTCTTGTTTTCTTTATTAGAAAATATTTCTGGTTTCTTATTTGGAAAACATTTCCAAAGCTTCTTTATTGGACTTAGACAGATGTTTAAACAAACCATCGCGATGCCAACTCAAACCATTTCCTTTACTGCCGAACCTTAACTATTCCTTAGTTAAAAATGATGCCAATCAAGTTGGGGTAGAACTACCTCTCAGACCTTAACTGAACAACATTTCTAACTTTGAAATAGGCAAACTTCACTTTATATTCCTTTTACTAACTTCCTTACTTAACCCTCCTCGAATAGCTATATTCGATTTACTCTTTTCACTTAACTTTATTCGATTAACCCTTATCAATTAACTTTATTAGACTAACACTATTGGATTAACTCTATTTGACTAACGCTATTGATTTACTCATTTCACTTAACTCCTTTCGAATAAACAATATTCGATAAGTCCTTTTACTTTCTTCGAATAAACTATATTCGATTAACTCATTTGCTTCAACTCTAATCGATTAAACTAACATCGATTAACTCCTTTGCTTTAACCCTAATCGATTAAACTAACATCGATTAGCTCCCTTTACTTTAACTCTAATCGATTAAACTAACTTCGATTAGCTCCTTTTACTTTAACTCTAATCGATTAAACTAACATCGATTAGATCCTTTTACTTTAACTCTAATCGATTAAACTAACATCGATTAGCTTCTTTACTTTTATTCGAATAAACTATTCATTTATAAAGATTTACTTTTAGTAACAGTTCTTCACTTTACAAATGATTCCCCTTTTATAAAATTCTATTCGTTTTAAAAACAATTTTCCCTTTTATTAACTTTCGAAATATTTCCTTCTATAAAATCTGTTGATTTTATAAAATCTCTTTTATTTCAATATAAATTGAAATACATCTTTTTACCTACCACGGTCTTTATGATATTTACAATATCGAGTAACAATGATCAACATCATTCCAACACCCATAATCCATAACAGATTATATAACACATCATATATCACAATATATGAAAACAGTAAAATAAATGTTGAGGAATCCAGTTGGATTCCTCCAACCTGTTTCCCTGCATCACAGATGTTAAACAATATAGATAACATCACTTTCAGTTCCATATGATATATTCTGTTAAACAGAATCAATATAGAAATTCAACTAACTGACTAGCAGTTCAATCAAACAGTCAACACACAGTCAATCAACCAATATCTAACAGTTCTAAAAATACAACATGAAATTATAAACTGTTCAGAGTTAGTGAGATTTACTCACATTGGACGATCATCGTTAAAGAACGATAAACTGTTGTTTGATTTGAATCAAACAATTTATTTCGCCACAAATTCAAACGAGTTCCCTTCTAGTATAAACCAATCCGTCTGCTCTCATCTCTTCGCGTCGTTTTCCAGGTAGCAGTACCCACAACCAAAATGTAATGAACCCGCTTCAATCTATTAACAGCTAGCACGCTTTCTTTAGTATTCATGTGACCAAGCATTTGTTCTTGTTTGCTGTTTGGTTCATCATAACAGTCCGACCCTTTCTATTCCTCTTTGTTATCTATTTGACTCCTGAACACAACGGATTTCAAATGTCTTTGCATCGTTCTTCCTCATCCCAAAAGCATCATTTCAGTTCGAATTGTTTTCCTGCTGCTATAAATCCTTTACCCCACTTTTGTATATTCTTTTCTATTACCCGTTCACGGAGCCAGGCATCACGCTCCATTGTTCCAAAGGAAACTGACCACGTATACTTCTAAGTTTCGATCTTTCCCAAACCCTACCCAAAACGCTGGCCTCCTGTTGATCCGCGTCCACTAGTTTTGCCCTTCCTTTGCTTCCACACCTTCTACTATTCCCCTGAATGAAACGCAACACCCCACTCAACTCCTCCATCCTTCTACACCTTACCACACAAACAAACTAATAGCGACTTCACCCACCACTTCCAGTTAGGCACCATTTCCTTTTGTATTACTTCCTCCCAGGCTCCACACTTCTACCACACGAAAACATCATCATGCGAACTCCACCCTTAACTCATCTGCAGTTTCTCATCACCGCCTGCCATTGTACATGACACGCTCCTAACACCTGTACGCATGTATTCGGTTTTTCCTTTCCAATTTGCTGTTGCGGGTTTCGTTTGATTTTTATTTTGGTTTCTCAAGTGGAGATTTTCACGTTTTGGGTTTGGGATGAGAGAAAATGGAGGCTGTAGATTTTGATTGCAGAAAGCAAAGTAGAATCAGGTTTTAGCTTTTTATAGGAAGTTAGGATGGACTTGTGTTCGTGGGTTTAGTTTTTACCATAATTTGTTTTGAAGTTAAAGAGAGGCCACGCAGTCATATAATATAGGAGAAAGGGATGGCTGAGAACATGGTATCGTGGCTTGCGTTTTGATCAATGATAAAAGTAGGATTTTTTAAGTATTTTATTATTATATCTTAGGGTACCCTTGTTGTAAAAACTCCATTCACATATGAACCGATAGGGACAGAAATAAAAATACTGATGTGTCCAGCAATGTACCGTGATTCCAAAAATATAATAGTACCGGTAGATGGACTCATATTTTGAAACATCAAAATTATTGGTTGTAGGGTGCAAAATACTCCAAATAAAAAGTTGCTTATTTAATTAATTAAAAATTAAAGTAAAATTCTAAAAATTAAATTATCACTATGCCTTAAAAGAATCTTATCTAAATTCAAATCCGATATTCAAATATATTGAAAACCCTTTTATAACGTAAATAAAGCGTTACAAATTCTAAAGGAATTCCACAGCGACTTTTCTGAAATTTGATTTGGATATATCTCAAAATCTCACAACGAAATCCTGATTTCTCTCTTCCACTAGAAAGATATACTCTACCAGCTCTACACGTTTCTTGTTTCACAGAAATCTGGCTTAAAACGAATCCTGTACATTCAGTTGAAGTTCGAATCGCCAAATAGCGAACTGCCGCGCCATTACGGGCTCGATTATAATTATATTATAATTTATTCGTTCAACTGTCGTTTATATAATATATTCGTTATTATAATTCAACTCTAAACTGAATTATATACTTTGAATTGGCCAGTTCACATTATATTGTCAATTCACTATTTTCGACTATTTCAAAATTAAATATATTATTTAATTTATTGTTTTAATTAAATATTTACCATTATTTAATTCCACAACCATTTAATTCTCTAAACCACCATTTATATAATTAAATAAATTAATCATAATACCTCTGCCAGTGCGGGTCATTACACAACTACTTACTCACTTTAAAACACGTATATGCTTCCTCTTTCTATTCTTGCTAGATTTTATTCGTAGTCTTCCTTTTTGATTTCACTATTCTAGTTCTAAGTTCGTTTCCTTATCGACTTCTGTATATATATATATCGATACGTTGATTTCTCACTATCAAATTATCTTAAAAATATTCTAACTCCTTAAATTCCCAGAAAAAATTCGCCATAACCTCGTTTGTACCAGGAGCATCGGGATATTTCAAATAGCCTCCCATAACCCTCACCAATCCAAAAGAAAAAGAAAAAGCCAAGCGGCTAGCCGATACGGCGCATAAAATCTCATATATGAATTAAATACATACCTTTTCGTCGAGCATTCTATTTATATACCTTCATACCTTATCCATACCTATCTCATGTATATTTATACTTGCCCAATCTATTTTAGCTATACCCGATCGTTTTAACTCAATTCGTTAATTAATTTGTTAATTAACTCTTTAGTCTATTTCACTTTTATATTTGATCATGACATGTTCAAATATATTTTAACTTGCTTATTAACTAATTTGAATCCAAATTTCAAATTTAAGTTCTATATTCGATTTTGAATATACATTTACAAATCCAATTCACCTTTCAAAGTTCAACTTCAAATTCAAAAGTCGATTAACTAATTCCTCTTCGACTTAGTTAATTCTATTCAATTTCTATTAAAATTTTATATCACTTCTATTATTCAAATCTATATATCAAATTCTATTCAAATTCTATATTATAAATCCCATTTGAATTTCTATATTCAAATTCTATAGTTTAAATTCCATTTGAATTCTATATATTCAAATTTATAGCTTAAATTCCATTTGAATTCTATATTCAAATTCTAAAGTTTAAATTCCATTTGAATTCTATATTCAAATTCTATAGTTTAAATTCCATTTGAATTCTATATTCAAATTCTATTGTTTAAGTTCCATTTGAATTCTATATTCCAATTCTATGTGTTCAAATCCTATATTTGAATTCATTTATATTTTCTATATTCAAATCCTATATTTGAATTCCATTTGAATTTCTATATTCAAATTCTATATCACTTCCATTGAATTTCATGTATTCAAACTCCCTTTGAATTTCTATATTCAATTTCTATTTCAATTCCATTGAATTTCGTATATTCAAACTCCCTTTGAATTTATATATTCAGTTTCTATTTCAATTTCATTGAATTTTATATATTCAAACTACCTTTGAATTTCTATATTCAATTTCTATTTCAATTTCATTGAATTTCATATATTCAAACTCCCATTGAATTTCTATATTCAATTTCTATTTCAATTTCATATTATAAATCCCATTTGAAATTTAACACAACTTGTCTTTCCCAAAACAAATTCAAAACAGCATCTCAGGTAGTAATTCGTCACTTACAATTCGAAAATGAGTACTGATGATGCAGCTGTCATCATTGGAATCTATTTTCCGGCGATCGAAGTGATTTCAATACTATAAAACCATTTCTAAACATTTCCACTTTGAAATTCAGTTCGAAATATAATCCACACGGCTTGTAAAACAATTTAAAATCTCCCAGGATCTTAAATTTTCCTTATTTTTAATCCAAATCTATTTACAAACACTTATCAAATTTTCCAGAATTTTAATTCAATTTCTGGTTTAAATTTCAGATTTAACTCATCTGATTTCACGTATTTCACTTATATGAATTCTGATTGGTTATTTACATAACCATTTAATTTATAATCATACTCGATTATAATCACAACCAATATATCCAATATATTATAATCATTCAAATATAAATCCTTTATATCAAAATATAATTTGGGTAAAATTTATTTCGTTTACCCTCTTTTCAAATCATACCATGACGGTTCATCATATTCAAATGTTTACAAAATCCCTACCGATACAGTGGATCAAACTGATCGACCTGAACTCATAAACTACTCAACCAATAAATCTCCACAATATAAAATTATTTTTATATCATCTACAAATACGTTCACTCGTATATATACACTCAAACTCAATCTAGGGTATCACTAACCCTATCTCTATTGAGTCATGCCACAGAGCCAAGTAAATCAATTAACCTTCTGCTCTGATACCAACTGTAATGACCAGGGTTTTTTTCGACTTTGGTTATTGCCATAAACTCAATGATGACTAAACAAACATCGAAAAATACTAGTCATTAATGAAAGAAATTAGAGGGTGAGAATAGATAAGATAGAAACTTAGAATAGAAGAAGAAGATGAACACAACATCAGAGTAACACGAATCTCACAGCGGAACGAAACAACATAAATTAGATAACATATCATTGAAATCAAATCATTATATGTATACAATAACATTATCAGAGTACAGCACTTACAACACAACGGAAATAACCTATAGCTATATAATCTTGAAGCCTCCTGCTCCAAGCTTTTCCAGTATATCTGTAAATCCCGACTACTTGACTTCCCGTACAAATTTAGGCACCCAAGAGTTTAGGGAAACAAACAAATAAACTCCAGGTCAGTCATGGGACTGGTATGAGTAAAACAGTTTAAAACAGTTCAAGCAGGTAAATGGTATCTCATAAGACCATGCCGTATAACGAAACGGGTTTTTCCCTTATGAGAATCAAAAATATCTTTATATCAAAAACGTTTTGATATTATAATAATGTCTATCAACCACAACTATAATAATCATCTAACAGAAACGCTTTCATCTCACGTTCTACATATATAGTATACAATCAAAACCGCAAGCACGTATTTGGTAATGGATTTCCAACTATGACAAGGTTTGGAACCACCTTTCGCTAGTGTACCTCTAGAAAGGAATACACTGGATTCAACAAGAACATCTTGCAACCCGGCCATACATGACCGACCACTCATTTCGCTTGAGTGTATCGAATGTATATCACCAACGGTTGGGATCAGTAACCGTTTCCCGAATGGGACAACATCAACAATAGATTTTTAGAAGTAAATGAGACTCTAGATTAGGTGATTATACACCCTACTTCGGTGCGACCGACTTATCCATGCTGCCTCCCCGATTTCTGTCATTTACCGGTTGATGAGGCTTGAGGTTACGCTTCACCATCACATCAGATTCACTTCGAATGACACATTGTCAGATCCATCGAAAATCACCGATTGATGTCCTCAACCATACATTATGTGTTAGCTAAAAGAAGTTTCCTTCTCCGCTTCCACTCTTGGTAGGGTTGGAGAAATCAATATACGTGATCGTCTGGAAATACTCTGTCAGACATCCGTCCATACAAGTCATCCAGGAACAGGATGAACCGAAGGCACTATTTAGTACATCCATCTTAGGCACTGTTATCTAAGACTTATACAATAGCCCTTGCACTTTACTCTGTCTTCAATTATCTTTGGCATATATGATTCGCAACGCTTATGCCAATACAAAGTGGTTCTTTGGATAATAATCCAACCGGTCTGTCCATATTAACTACGTTAAATTAGACAAAAACTTCGATAGTCGGTGAGTTAACTATCGAAGAAAAACAAGTGTGCAAACAACGATATTATTTCCAGATGGAAATTCTATCAATCAATCATCAATCATATATATATCTATATATATATATATATTCATATTTCCTTATTTTCTATGTTTAGAAAATATACGTTAACACTGGAAAACATTTCCATTTCTAATCCATATTTGTAATTTCAACATTTGATTACGTTTTTTATTTTATACGGAAAACATTTCCAAATCTTCTTTACTTGGATTTAAACTGATGTTTAAATCAACATCGCGACAACAACTCGAACCACTATACTTATTTACTTAAATCACTAAACCACTTTCACTCTCGAACCTTAACCATTTCTATATTAAAAATGAAGTCAATCAAGTTGGGGTGTAACTACCTCTCAGACCTTAACTGAACAACATTTCAAATCTCGAAATAGGGTATGTTCATCTTTTAACTCTTTAACACTCCCTTACGTAACTCTCGTTCAAATAAATCTCTATTCGATAACTCCTCCCTTCGAATAACTATATTTGATAATCTCTCTTATGCATAACTAGATCCGATTAACCTTTCTTCAAATAAATTAAATTTGATTTACTCTATTTATTTAACCCTAGCCGATTAACTCTTTTTACTTAACTCCTTTCAAATAACTAATTTGATAACTCCTTTCAATTAAACTATAATCGATAATTCCTTTCGATTAAACTGTAATCGATAACTCCTTTCGATTAAACTATAATTGATAACTCCTTTCGATAATTAATTTGATACCTCCTTTTTTATTTAACTCTATTCGAATAAACTAAATTCGATTAACTCCATTTGAATAATTCTAGTTCGATTCAACTCTATTCAATAAATTCTAGTTCGACATAACTCTATCAATTTACTTTAACTGATTAACACTAACTGTTTAACTCTAACTGGTTTACCCTAATGGTTTTACCCTAACTGGTTTAACTCTAACTGATTTACTCTAATGGTTTTACCCTAACTGGTTTAACCTAATTCGAATAACTAATATTCGATTAACTCTATTCAACTAACTCGAACCGACTACCTCCTTTTGAATAACTAATTCAATTTACTAACTTTCGAATACCATATTCGATTCAACTACTTTCGAATACCATATTCGATTTAACTTCTTTATTTGCTTTATAAAGATTTCCTTTTTAACAACGTTTATTGATTTTTTAAAGATTTACTTTTAGTAACGTTTCTCCACTTTTAAATGATTTCCTTCTTATAACAGTTTCCTTTTTATAACGTTTTCCCTTTTTTTAAATATCTCCTATTTATAAATATGCCAATTTATAAATATTTCTTATTTATAAATATTCCATTTATAAATATTTTATTTTTAAATATCACTTTGAAAATATTCCCTTATCAACATTTCGGTATGTTATGGTATTCAACATATCAAATCACGATGATCAGTATCGTCCAAACACATATAATCGACAACAGGTTATATATCACATCATATATTACAATATATGAAAACAATAAAATAATTGTTGAGGAATCCAGTCGGATTCCTCTAACCTGTTTTCCCTGCATTCACAGATGCTATACAATATAAAATCAACGTCACTTTCAGTTTTATATGATATATTCTGTTAAACAGAATCAATATATTAATTCAACTAACTGACTAGCAGTTCAATCAAACAGTCAACACACAGTCAATCAGCCAACATTTAACAGTTCTAAAATTACAACATGAAATTATAAATTGTTTATAGTTAGTGAGATTTACTCACATTTGCAGTTCATTGTTAAAGAACGATAAATTGTTATTTGATTTGAATCAAACAGTTTATTTCACCACAAATTCAGACGAGCTCCAATCCACTTCCAGTTAGTTCCAATTTGTTGTGCTCGTCCATACGATCCCGTCGAATCTTGTTTCGCTGAATTTCGATAATGTATGACGAAGTTATCAATTTACTAAGTTACACTGCTTATTTAAATTAAATAAACCATTCTAATTTTCCATTGGGCTTACGAACTTAAAAACACATACCCATTTATCCTACTAAAGCCCAGACCCATGCGGACCTTTCTTCCCCGATGCAAATACACCTCCAGGAAACTACCGAACCTCCAAAACTTGCTTCTCCCTTCTGTTCTCAGCATCACGCAACTCAGTCCAACCTCATCACCAAACAAAACTCCACTACTTAACCACACCGATACTACATGCTACAGACCCAAAACCCACGTCAACGAGGCCTAGGACCATCTATTCCGCAGTCACCGGCTCCTCCCCTCACGCCTGAACTTCACCGCACCAACCAGCCAACCCAAGTTGACCCGCCTGCCTTTGTTCATAGCCTCACGCAACAGCTCGAGGTTGTTCCTCCATTTCTAGAAATAAGAACGCGTCGACTGCTTATGGAATTAGGCGAGAGTGAAGAACTGATTCGCAGGAACTCCATTTATCATCTCGTTTTGATTTTCTTTTCAAAAGAACACGGTTTTACGTTGAATGTGGAGGCTATGTTTTCTACTGGGAGAATAGAAGGAAGAATTAGGTTAAAGTTTCTCCTATTTATAAGAGATGGAAGGTTTATTTTATAAGGTTATAAAGCAGGTGATTTGATTATACTGTGTGTGGTTGTAGAGTTTTGTTTCGGTGGTGCAATTCCAACCACTTAAATATACATCATATATTGTGGATTATTTTGTGCTGCTAAATCCATGAGATATTTCATATTGTTTGCTAAGAATTATATATAGAAAAATATATAGTAACTATAAAGTCATGTACCCAAAGTATCCAACCTCGTTCACTTCCGAGCTGTTACGGACGAAAATAAAGGTACTGTTGTTTTCCGCAATGTGTCATGATCCAAAAAATATAATAATACCGGTAGATTAACTCATATTTCGAAACCTCAAAATGTTGATTACAGGGTGCAAAATACTCCAAATAAAAAGTCGCTTATTTTACTAATTAAAATTGAAGTAGAACTCTAAAAATTAAATTATCACTATGTCCCAAAAGAACCTTGTGGTCATTACAATTGGTATCAGAGCTTAAGTTAAGTGAATTACCTTGGCTCTGTGGCGTGACCCGGTAGAGATAGGGTTTGTAATACCCTAGATTTAGTTGAGTGTATATATACGAGTTAACCCATCGTATTCGAGTGTTTAGTAACTCCTGCCGATACAGTGGATCAAACTGATCGACCAGAACTCATAAACAACTAAACCAATAAATCACCACAATATAAAACAATTTTTATATCAATAACAAATAAGCTCACTCGTATATATACACTCAACTCAATCTAGGGTATTACTAACCCCATCTCTACTGAGTCACGCAACAAAAGTAAGGTAAGTTCAGATGATCAGTATAAAATTCAGTTGAGTTAGAATAATAATATTAAATTATTATCAAAGAATTTAAACGGTTCGGAATTTAATTTATATCAATTAAAACTAATATCTGTTCCGGATGATCGAATTGGACTTCGTGACCTATCCTAGTGTGTCCGGAATAGGGGTATTACCCTAGAATTGACAGTTGTTGGGTTCAGAAAGGAGTTCAGAACTTTGGGTTGTTTTAATTTTAGGATACCAGATGAAAGCTAATTAAAAACAAATTAAATTTTATTAAAGAAAATTCCTTTCTTTTTGTATGGACCAAAACCAAGCAGAAAGGAGGGAAATAAAATGGTCGTTGTTTCTTTCTCTTCCACACAAATCTTCATGGTAAAAAAGATGGCCACACTCCTTAATCACACACCATACCTTCCTTTATAAAAACCACACCCTTCATTCCCTTTTTAATCGAATGAAGAACCGCTCCCTTTTAAAATCAAAGAAGTGCCTTTTTTCCGAAAATCAAAACTGAAATCTCCACTTAAAAATGGCCGTACCTAAATGAATTTCTATAAATAGATCGATCCATTTTTCGCTCGTATGGGTCAGCCTTTCAAGCAGAAGGGCATTAATTGAGTTTCGATGGAAACCGCAAGGCTTGGAGCTCGTACGGGAAGCTTCAGGTAGATCTCGATTTGGTGTGTGGACCTCGATTTGATTTGTGAAGGCGAGTTTGAACATCGCGAGTTAGGGTTTGCCGCGAGAAGATGGAGATTGTCGATGTCCGATTGGTGTTGGAGAAGTTGTGGCCGACGCTGGGAGGTTCAGATCGATGTCGACAAGGGGAGTTCCTGTGCGGCAGTGGTGAATTGGGGAGTGTAATTCTGGAAGGAGTTAGGTGGGTTTGCCCAGATTTGGCAGTGCGAGATTGGAGAAAGTCAAGGTGATTGAGTTTTGGGGAAGAAACAGCAAAGATAAAATCTGAAAAAAGGGGGATTAAGGTGCAAATAAAATCCATTCAAGACGACTCGAGTAAATTCGTAAACGCATCAATTTGGAATGAGAATGCTCGACAAATGAAAATCATCGGTGAGTAAACCTCACTCACCATTTAATTAGAATTATTTCTAGTGGTTAAAAATAATTGTTGTGCTTGTTCGAATGTTGTCTGATTGATTTAAATATATTAGTTATCTAGGATTGGTTGACTGCTATATATATATATATATATATATATATATATATATATATATATATATTGGGTTGAGATTGGTTGGGTTGATTCCCGCAGTATCATTAGCGGATGCCCGCATTTTCATAGCGGATGATTTCCCTATGCGCCCCACAAATATATATTAGTGGATGACCTTCATACCGCGATATCCTTCCTCGAAGCAAGATGGGTATTACTATGTTGACTAACGTCTGTGGATGCAGGAAAAACAGGTAGGAGGAATCCGACGGGATTCCTCAAAAATATATTATCTGTTTGTTTATTTGTTTGCATATATATATATACTGTCATATATGATTTGTTAGGAAAGTAAATAATTGGTTGTTTGGTGTTTAAAAATCACTAGGGCCTGGATATTTGATTACTAAAAATATCGAAAAAGGATATTTGCGATTTAAAAAGGGAATTCTATTTTTATAAATAGAATTTGAATTTTGAATGAACTAGGGAAAATATTAACTTGTTTGAATATATAAAAAAAGTATGGAATTTATAATTTTTTTTTATAAATTAAAATATGGGATTTGAATTGAATTTATAAACTTTGTTTATAATTCAAAATATGGGATTTGAATTGAATTTATAAACTTTGTTTATAATTCAAAATATGGGATTTGAATTGAATTTATAAACTTTGTTTATAAATCAAAATGTGGGATTTAATTGAATTTATAAACTTTCTTTATAAATATATATTGTGGGATTTTAAGTGAAGTTATAAACTTTGTTTATAAATAATGTATAGAATTGAATTTGAAATTTGAATATAGAAGATTCAAATAGAAGAAAATATAGAATTTGAATAAGAGAAATCAAATAGAATTTGAATAAGAGAAATCGAATAGAATTTGAATAAGAGAAGTGACATAGAATTTGAATATAGAAATTCAAAGAGAATTTAAATATAGATTTGAATATAGGATTCAAAGGGGATTGAAATTGAATTTGAATATAGAAATTCAAATAGATGTTGAATATAGAAAATTTAAAGGAAATTCAAATATAGAATTTGAATATAGGAATGTAAATTGAATTTGAATATAGGATTCAAATAGAGATAAAATTGAATTTGAATGTGGAATTCAAATAGAAGTGAAATAATCTAAAGAGTTAATTAACAAAATAATTAACGAATGGAGTTAAAACGATTGGTATAGTTAAAATAGATTGAACAGGTGCAGACATACAGGAGACAGGTTTGGAATAAAGTGTTAGATGATATATAAATAGAATGCTCGACAAAATGGTATGTATTTAAATTGAATATGAGATTTTATGCGCCGTATCGCCAAGCCGCTTGGCTTTTTCTTTTTCTTTTGGATTGGTGAGGGCCATGGGAGGCTATTTGAAATATCCCGATGCTCCAGGTACAAAGGAGGTTATGGCGAATTTTTCCGGGAATTTAAGGAGTTAGAATATTTTTAAGATAATTTGATAGTTAGAAATCTATATATCGATATATATAGAAGTCGATAAGGAAGCGAACTTAGAAATAGAATAGTATGATATAAAAAGAAGACTAAGAATAAAATGTCGTAAGAATAAAAAGAGAAGTGTATACGTGTTTAAAAGTGAATAAGTAGTTGTATGGTATTGATTATTCGAGTAAGTAGTCTTATCTCTTTTGATGTTACAAATGTTATTCAGTCAAGGTCTGAGAGGTAGTTATACCCCAACTTGATTGATTTCATTATTAACAAATAAATAGTAAGATTCCAGGCTCAAAGATTAATGTTGGATAAGAGTTAGTTGAATATAGTATTTGGGCTATCGTAACGATGTTTTAAACAACATCTGTTTTAACCCAAATAAGTGTAAGCTTGGAAATATAATAAAGAATATTTCCTAAGTATAAAAATAAACGAGATTGGAAAAGAGATAAGTAATTGGAATATTTTCCAATTATAAATAGCATATAATTTCTAAAGTTTAGAAAATAAAGGAAGGCGATATTCGGAAATGTTTTCCAAATGACATAAAAGGGCAATATGGTTATTGAAAATATTTGGTTAACAAATATTGATAAAGAAATAGATAAGTGATTTAATTAATGGAATATTAATTAAGGGCTCAATGATTGTTTGATATGTTGAATGAACACTTGTTTTCTTCGATAGTTAAATCATCGACTATCAAAACACTTGTTTTTATTTGATAGTTAAATCACAGACTATCGAAGTTTTGACCATCGTTGTCAATATGGAGAGACCGGTTGGATTATTATCCGAAGAACCACTTCGTATTGGCAGTAGCGTTGCGAATCAGATTATATGAAGATAATCGAAGACGGAGTAGAGTGCAAGGACTTTTTTATTAATGGAAATTGTGCCTTCGGCTCATCCTGTTCCTGGGTGACTCGTATGGATGAATGTATGACAGAGTATTTCCAGAAAGGTCATGTACATTGATTTCTTCAACCGTACCAAGAGTGGAAGCGGAGAAGGAAACTTCTTTAGCTAACATGTAATGTACTGTTGTAGACGTCAATTAGTGATTTTCGATGGATCTGACAATGTGGCATTTGAAGTGAATCTGATGTGATGATAAAGTAATCGTAGCCTCTGGCCTCAACAACCGGTAAATGACAGAAATCGGGCAGGCAACATGGCTATGTAGGTCGCACCTATTAGGGTGTATAATCACCTGATCTAGAGTTTCATTTACTTCTAAAATCTATTTTCGATGCTGTCCCATTCAGGAAACGGTTGCTGATCCCAACCGTTGTTGATATACATTCGATACACTCAAGCGAAATGAGTGGTCGGTCATGTGTGGCTGAGTTGCAATATGTTCTTGTTGAACTCGATGTATTCTCCTCTAGAGATATACCAGCGGCAGGTGGTTCCATACCTTGTCATAGTTGGAAATCCATTACCTAATACGTGCTTGCGGTTTTGATTGTAAATATATGTGGAACGTGAGATGCAAACGTTCCACTTGATTGTTATCTACTTGATTTAGACATTATTATAATATCAAAAGAGTTTTGATATAAAGATGATCGTTCCTTTCAAAGGGATTTTGAAAGTTAAATCAAGTGTTTGGATTCTCATAAGGGAAAAACCCGTTCCGTGTTATACGGCGTGGCCTTATAAGATATCATTTAGTTTCTGAAACTTTTTTTAAACTGTTTACTCATACCAGTCCTATGACTGACCTGGAGTTTATTTTGTTTTGTTCTACCTAAACTGTTGGGTGCCTAAATTTGTACGGGCAGTCAAGTAGTTCAGGATTTTATAGATCTATCTAAAGGAGCTTGGAGCAGGAGGCTTCAGCGTTAGTTATATAGAGTTTTGTTCCGCTGTGTTGTAAGTGTTGTACTCTGATAAGTGTATGTTATACAGTTGAAATTTTGTATTTCAAAAGTTATGATATATTGTATTTTCTTCTGTTGCGATGTGAGATTCTGTGGTGTTGTTTCTGTTCTTCTTCTACCTTTTTCTTCTAAAAACTGTTTCGTATTTTCATCATATTTGGGTTGGACGTATGATGTATATAGTCAACTCCGATGTTGCGGCTCTACGGGTCATTACAGTTGGTATCAGAGCTTAGGTTGAGTGAATACCTAGGCTTTGGGGAATGTGCTCATTACAGATAGGGTCAATAGTACCCAAGAATGAGTTGAGTGTGTATATATATATATATATATATATATATATATATATATATGAGAGAGCGTATTTGTTATTTGATATAAAAACTGTTTTATATTGTGTTGACTAGTCTGTTGAGTGAATTATGGATTCTGATCGAATCATGGGACGCTACGATGTCGATAAGAATTTATAAACACTTGAACAGAAGATTGGACACGGTATTGTTTTAAATAGTTGAGTTGACTGTTAGGATTATAATCGAATGAGATATTAAAACAGAAATAGTTATATATAACCAATGGAATTTGTATATGAAATCAAATATACAAATGAGATGAATTAAAATTGAATTCAAACCAGAATTAAGAATTTAAAATCCTGGGAGTTCGAATTTTTTTTTTTTTTCTAAATGAATGTCAAGTGATAAAGCACTGAACTCACTTCAGTGGTTGGGAAAAAATTCTAATGATGGTCGCAAAATCATCAGTGTTCATTTTCAAGTTTCTAAGTGATGAATTGCTGCCTTAGAAAAGTTTTTGATGGAAATTTGTTCGATAAGAAACAAGTTGTTTGAAAATTCAAATGTTTTGAATTTGAGATAGATATAAATATATGTATATATTCATATTACTTCAAAGGAATTTCGAAATAGGAATTGGAATATAGAATTCAAATAGAAGTGAAACGGAATTTGAATATAGGATTCCAAATAGAAGTGAAGTAGATCAGAAATATTATGTTGAAATGGAAAAATTGATTTGATATATATTAAAAATATATCAGAATGGAGTTGAATTTTTTATAAACCAAGTTAAAACGTTTATATTTATAAATATAATTAAAACGAGCTCGCCGTAGCGCGGCAGTTCGTAAATTGGCGATTCGAACTTCAATTTAGTATACAGAACTCAATTGAAGTCGGAATTCTTTGAAACAAGAATCGTCGGGACTGGTTGAATAATAGTTTTCCAATGAAAGAGAAAAATCTGGATTTCGTCGTATAGATTTTGAGTTATATCAAAATCAATTTTTAAGAATAGCAGCGCCAGAACCATTATAAAACCATAACGGTTTAATAAAATAAAGAAAAGGATTTTTAGGAAATAAAATCCGAATTGGCATTAGAATAATCTAGACTAGAGATATAAAATAAATATGAACTCTAGTGAAGTAAGTGAAATGAATTTTAAGACAAAAATCATATTTTAAATGGTTAAATAGAATTAACTAAATTGGAGAATAATTAGTTAAAGGAAATTTGAATCGAAATCGGGTTTTTGGATAAGTGAAAGAGATTGAGAATTTATATTCGAAATCGAATATATAACTCGAGTTGAAAATATAATTAGATTAGTTTATAATTAAGTTGACATATATTTGAACAAGTTATATTCAAATAAAAAGGGTGAAATAGGCAAAACGGTTAATTAGCAACTAGTTAATGGGAATTTGAATGATTGAAATTAAATTTAACTTAAATAAGTTAAATGGATCGAAATGAATAAATTGAGTAAAATCAATGTGAATGAAATATGAATTGGGTGTGAATAAAGGAAAAACCAAAAGAGATAAAAGAAAATATATTTGTAAAACAAATACAAAGGAAGTTATGTGCAAACAAATAGAAGGAGAAATATTTGTAAAAACATTTACAAATAGAATTTAAAAGGAAATATTTGTAAAACATTTACAAATAGATGAAATGGAAATATTTATTTATAGAAAATAAATAGAATGTTATAAATGAGAAATTTATTTGTCAAATAAATAGAATTTAATCAAAGGAATATTTAGAAGATGAATAGAAAATTGAAAATATGTTTTTGAACAGATAAATAGAAAAGATTAATTTATAAATAACATTTTATAAATTAAATTAAATATTTATCATTCGATAAATGGAATATATAAGTCTGAACTTATATAGAGAAGAGGTATTGGTTTTTAACACCGATAGTTTTAAATAGAAGGGGTACACAACACTTGTATAAGTGAAGTAACATTATTAAAGAAAACATTTATAAAGTGAAGAACCATTACTAAAAGTAAATCTTAATAAATAAATAAACGTTATCCAGTAGGAGTTATTCGAATAGGAGAAGTCGATTAGAGTTAGAAATAATCGATTAGAGTTAGAATAAATCGATTAGAGTAAGAATTAACCAGTTAGAGTTAATCAGTTAGGGTTAATCCATAGAGTTAATTGAATATTAGTTATTCAATTAGAATTTATCGAATATTTGTTATTCAAATTAAGAGTTAACCAGATAGAGTTAATTGAACATAGTTAATCGATTTTAGATTTAATTAGATGTTAGTTATTCAATTAAAGTTGATCGAATATAGTTATTGAGATAGAGTTAGTCAAAAATAGTTACTCATGATAACTTGCCATTTCGTATGACTGCTAGCGTAATTCGCAAGGCTGCAGATAGCCTAGGGCGGTCGGATGTTTCCTGGGGGAATCAGGCGTAACCATTGTGATCGCTGCGATCTAGAGTCAAGCGAATGGAGTTAAATCGAATATAGTTTATTCGAATAGAGTTAAAAGAGTTATCGAATATAGCTTATTCAGAAGGAGTTAAGTGAAAAGAGCTAATCAAATAGAGTTAATTGATAAGAGTAAATTGAATAGAGTAAATCGAATATAGTTTATTCGAAGAAAGGTTTTCGAATCTAGTTATTCGAAAGAGAGATTATCGAATATATTTATTCGAAGGGAGGAGTTATCGAATAGGGATTTATTCGAAAGAGAGTTACGTAAGGAAGTTTGAAATGCTGATTATCAACATAAATAAGTTTTGAAAAGATAAATGGGTTTGTAGCACTTTTTCTACCTTAGCAATTTCGAGGACGAAATTATTTTAAGTATAGAAGATTGTAATGACCCGGATTCTTATGGGGTTAATTTTAAAATATTTAATACGGATTTAAATATTGGTTGGATAATATAAATGAATATTTATATTAATTTATCAATTTAATAATTGATTTCGATTTAATGTCGAATAAATTAAATTATCATGATGTAGTAATAATTTAATTTAAAAATATATAACTAAATCAAATTAGTTCATATGATCAGTATAAAATTCAGTTGAATTAGAATAATAATATTAAATTATTATCGAAGAATTTGAATTGTTTGGAATTTAATTTATATCAGTTTAAATTAATATCTATTCCGGATGATAGAATTGGACTTCGTGACCTACCCAGTGTGTCCGGAATAGGGGCATTAGCCTAGAATTGACAGTTGTTGGGTTCAGAAAGGAGTTCAGAATTTTGGGTTGTTTTAATTTTAGGATACCAGATGAAAGCTAATTAAAAACAAATTAAAATTTATTAAAGAAAATTCCTTTTCTTTTTGTATGGACCAAAACCAAGCAGAAAGGAGGGAAATAAAATGGTCGTTGTTTCTTTCTCTTCCACACAAATCTTCATGGTAAAAAAGATGGCCACACTCCTTAATCACACACCATACCTTCCTTTATAAAAACCACACCCTTCATTCCCTTTTTAATCGAATTAAGAACCGCTCCCATTTAAAATCAAAGCAGTGCCTTATTTCCGAAAATCAAAACAGAAAGCTCCACTTAAAAATGGCCGAACCTAAATGAATTTCTATAAATAGATCGATCCCTTTTTCGCTCGTATGGGTCAGCCTTTCAAGCAGAAGGACGTCAATTGAGTTGCGATGGAAACCGCAAGGCTTGGAGCTCGTACGCGAATCTTCAAGTAGATCTCGATTTGGTGTGTGGACCTCGATTTGATTTGTGAAGGCGAGTTTGAACATTGTGAGTTAGGGTTTGCCGCGAGAAGATGGAGATTGTCGATGTCCGATTGGTGCCGGAGAAGTTGTGGCCGACGCTGGGAGGTTCAGATCGATGTCGACAAGTGGAGTTCTTATGCGGTAGTGGTGAATTGGGGAGTGCGATTCTGGAAGGAGTTGTGTGGGTTTGCTCGGGTTTGGCAGTGCGAGATTGGAGAAAGTGAAGGCGATGGAGTTTTGGGGAAGAAACAACAAAGATAAAATCTTAAAAAAAAGGAGGATTAAGGTGCAAATAAAATCCATTCAAGACGACTTGAGTAAATTCGTAAACGCATCAATTTGGAATGAGAATGCTCGATAAATGAAAATCATCGGTGAGTAAACCTCACTCACCATTTAATTAGAATTATTTCTAGTTGTTAAAAATAATTGTTGTGCTTGTTTGAATGTTGTCTGGTTGATTTAAATATATTAGTTATCTTGGATTGGTTGACTATTATATATATATATATATATATATATATATATTGGGTTGAGATTGGTAGGGTTGATTCCCGCAGTATCATTAGCGGATGCCCGTAGTTTCATAGCGGATCATTTCAATATGCACCCCCACAAACATATATTAGTGGATGACCTTCATACCGCGATATCTTGCCTCGAAGCAGGATGGGTATTACTATGTTGACTAACGTATGTGGATGCAGGAAAAACAGGTTGGAGGAATCCGACTGGATTCCTCAAAAATATATTATCTGTTTGTTTATTTGTTTGCATATATATACTGTCATATATGATGTGTTAGGAAAATAAATAATTGGTTGTTTGGTGTTTAAAAATCATCTGGGCCTGGATATTTGATTAATAAAAATATCGAAAGGATATTTGAGACTTAAAAAGGGGATTCTATTTTTATAAATAGAATTTGAATTTTAAATGAACTAGGGAAAATATTAACTTGTTTGAATATATAAAACAAGTATGGAATTTATAAACTTTGTTTATAAATTAAAATATGGGATTTCAATTGAATTTATAAACTTTGTTTATAATTCAAAATATGGGATTTGAATTGAATTTATAAACTTTGTTTATAATTCAAAATATGGGATTTGAATTGAAATTATAAACTTTGTTTATAAATCAAAATGTGGGATTTAATTGAATTTATAAACTTTGTTTATAAATATATATTATGGGATTTTAAGTGAAGTTATAAACTTTGTTTATAAATAATGCATAGAATTGAATTTGAAATTTGAATATAGAAGATTCAAATAGAAGAAAATATAGAATTTGAATAAGAGAAATCAAATAGAATTTGAATAAGAGAAATCAAATAGAATTTAAATAAGAGAAGTGACATAGAATTTGAATATAGAAATTCTTAGAGAATTTAAATATAGATTTGAATATAGGATTCAAAGGGGATTGAAATTGAATTTGAATATAGAAATTCAAATAGATGTTGAATATAGAAAATTTAAAGGAAATTCAAATATATAATTTGAATATAGGAATGTAAATTGAATTTGAATATAGGATTCAAATAGAGTTAAAATTGAATTTGAATATGGAATTCAAATAGAAGTGAAATAAACTAAAGAGTTAATTAACAAATTAATTAATGAATGGAGTTAAAACGTTTGGTATAGTTAAAATAGATTGGACAGGTATAGACATACAGAAGACAGGTTTGGAATAAAGTGTTAGAAGATATATAAATAGAATGCTCATCAAAAAGGTATGTATTTAAATTGAATATGAGATTTTATGCGGCGTATCGGCAAGCCGCTTGGCTTTTTCTTTTTCTTTTGGATTGGTGAGGGCCATAGGAAGCTATTTGAAATATGCCGATGCTCCCGGTACAAAAGAGGTTATGGCGACTTTTTCCGAGAATTTAAGGAGTTAGAATATTTTTAAGATAATTTTATAGTTAGAGTTAATCAATTAGAGTTAACCAGTTAGAGTTAAACCTGTTAGAGTTAATCAGTTAGAGTAAATCGAAGTAGAGTTATTCAAATGGAGTTATCGAGTATAGTTTATTCGAATAGAATTAAAGGGGTAAATCGAATATGGTTTATTCGAGTAGAGTTAAAGGGGTTATCGAATATAGTTTATTCGAAAGGAGTTAAGTGAAAAGAGTTTATCGATTAGAGTAAATCAAACAGAGTTAATCAAGTAAAGTAAATAGATATAGTTAAATCGAATAGGAGTAAATAAATTAGTTGTCGTTATATTATTCGAGTTAGGAAATAAAAGTCATATTAAAAATAATGTATTTCGGATGCAGGAGATTATAACACCATTGTTATAATCACGTAAACTTGCAAAAGAAGGGGGTTCGTAAATAGAATCCGATCGAATATGGTATTCGAAAGTTAGTTATCGAATATAGTTTATTCGAAAGGGGTTAAGTGAAATGAGTAAATCAATAGCGTTAGTCCTATAGAGTTAATCCAATAGCGTTGGTCTAATAGAGTTAATCCAATAGCGTTAGTCCAATATAGTTAATTGATAAGGATTAATCGAATAGAGTTAAAGTAAAGGAGTTAATCGAATATAGTTTATTCGAATAGAATCAATCGAGTTAATCAAATATTAGTAATTCGAATAAAGTAAAGGAGTTATCGAATATTAGTTATTCGAAGAAGAGTTAAAAAGGAGTTAATCAAATTTAGTTATTCGAATAGAGTTAAATGGAGTTAAAGGAATAAATCGAATATAGTTTATTCAACAGGAGTTAAGTGAATAGAGTTATTCCAAAGGAGTTAATTGAATAGAGTTAATTGAATAGAGTTAATCGAATATAGTTACTCGAAAGAAAGGTTACGTAAGGAAGTTTATTAAAGAAATATAAAGTGAACTTTGCCTATTTGAAAGTTAGAAATGTTGTTCAGTTAAGGTCTGAGAGGTAGTATTACCCCAACTTGATTGACTTCATTTTTAACTAAGGAATGGTTAAGGTTCGATAGTAAAGGATGGTTAAGTGAATTTAGTAATTAAAGGAAATGGTTTGAGTTGGCATCGCGACGGTTTGTTTAAACATATGTCTAAGTCCAATGAAGAAGCTTTGGAAATGTTTTCCAAATAAGAAACCAGAAATGTTTTCTAATAAAGAAAACAAGAAATGGAAATGTTTTCCATTGTTAATAAAGTATATTTTCCAAATTTAGAAAATAAGAAAAATTGAATATAGGGAAACAGGAGATAAGTAAATTAATGAAATAAAGAGATAAATGTTGAATGATGTTTGATCGATATAAATTTCCATTTGGAAATAATGTTTCATTAATTTAGGCAAACATGTGTTTTCAGCCTAGTACTTTGGCAAACCTGGTACTTTGCCAAGTGCCAATCCTGGTACTTTGCCAAATCCAAGCCGTGTCAAGCCCGATGTGCACACGTGAAAATCCAATGTTTTACCGTGTTTTTAAGCCTTTTTTGAGTACCAAACCTGGTACTTTGCCAAGTGCCGAATCTGGTACTTTGCCAAATCCAAGGCGTGCCAAGCCCGATGCGTACACGTCGAAATCCAATGTTTCACTGTGTTTTTCAGCCTGGTACTTTGGCAAACCTGGTACTTTGCCAAGTGCCAAATCTGGTAATTCGCCAAATCCAAGTCGTGCCAAGCCCGATGAGCACACGTGAAAATCCAATGTTTCACCGTGTTTTTAAACCTTTTTTGAGTGCCAAACCTGGTACTTTGCCAAATCTGGTACTTTGGTAAATCTGGTACTTTGCCAAATCCAAGACGTGCCAAGCCTGATGTGCACACATGAACACCATTAACTCGAACGCCTTCTTTACTAGAAAGTTGGTCAACCGATCGCGTTTTAGCCTAGTCTGCGGAGGTTTCGTAAATTTCATGGGTAAATGCTTGAAATTCCAAAGGCTTATATTTCAGTGTCAGCGCACGTTACAGCTTGGTTTTCGCCTGGTCCGCTCCTCCAATGTAAAATCCAGGCACAATGGGCTTTACTTATAAGTCCACAGAATTATATTTCGGTGGTCGGTCAATCTTTGTACCTATTGGATTACTCATTGTCCCATTTTCTGTCTGTGGCTACTCACCAAGGAATTTGGCACTTAGTGTTTAGACGCGGATCATGTTCAACCGAAAAGATACCGACAAATCTTGCGGTCTTTGAACGGATCACGTTCCACCTAGTGAAAAGCCGTTCATCTTTCCAAACCCGCTCACTTCCCCAAACTGAGTACGGGAACTTTTCGAACCTTCGCCGAAGTGACTGCCTTAGCGCGAAGCGCCTCGGCTATAGTGGAAATTTCATTACGTCTCACGTTCAAAGTTCCAGCGTGAATCTTGTGTACTCCGGCCGAGGTGTGCTGGTACACAACTCCTTGGTTGTATTTTATTTACATCATAGACGCGGTTCTTTCCATCATCGTGTAACACCCCACCTCCGCCAGGGTGGCTCTTTCGAGCAACTCTGACTTTGGTGGGGCGTTTTTAATACAAGGTAAACATGCATAATGATATAGCAAGGCAGGACATGACATATATATATATGTAAATAAACAGGGTAAGTAGATAAAATAGCGGAAGATTTTTAAACCATTTCAAAACACAAGTCTGGTACATCAAAATGTCAATTTGCCAAATAAACAAGTCTAGTACATGAAATAACATCATCTGAAACTAAAAAAGAAAACATAATAGTAGCTATCCCCAAAGTGGAAAAACCATAGCGAGCTCAAGTCCAAAGCATACATGAGCTATCCAAGAAAGCAGCTAAGATCCAAGCTAGGCTCCTGTATTCCCTCCCTGAGAACCTGGGGGGGGGGGAACAGAAGAAAAGAGGCGAATGAAAACGGGTCAGTCAAAAAGACTGAGTAAGCCCTGCTACGATCAGTCTATAAACTAATAAAGTTAACAACATGATGGAAACTGAGATGATCATAGATAACAACATACTGGAATGATAAATTAACTACAAGATAGATAGAGGTGTCATCGCATAAAACAAGGTTAAGTTTCGCACCACGGTGTACTAGCAAACCAACATAACAGGTATTGATCCCTTGGCCCAAGCTTTGGCCCAATAACATGAGGTGACCTTAATACAAGGTCCAGCCCAACGGTCTAATCAATCGGCTCCCTATAAACCTAACACGTCAAGTGTTGGTGTCCATACGACCCACATATGGTTGTAGTTAGACAGTGCTGGGTCCACCTTTGGGTGTATCAAGCCCTCGGGTGTCAACCCCAGACACTTAAGCAATAATGCACAGCCCTAACCTACTGGTACCCGTGCCTCGAGTTTGTCCAACACCGGACTACGTGCACGTCCGTAGCCCGCCTGGACCTGCACCGCTGTACCACTCGGCCATCGCCTTTTGGTCGCTTACATCCGTCCAGTAATCGTGCCCCGCCCTAGCCTAGCTTCTAGGGTTGTGAATGATACCAAACTGGGATTACTGTTAGAACAGACCACGTTGCTAGGGTTTCCCAAGAGGGTTAAGTGTGATTTAACCCTTCACTAATCATGGATTAAACTAGTTAAGTGTAACCAACGGTTCACCACTTAACCCCATTTCAATCCCTCGAATCCCCAAATTGGTTAAGTATTAGTGGACCCTGACTTAACCCTAATCATGAGGCATTAATTAATTTAATGCACCTTAACCTCTCACATTAGACCTTGTTGTGGTTACTAGTTAGGCCGGGCGGGTCCGGGTAGCTTTACACCACAACTTGGTCTAACCTCGGGTCTTGGCACCACATGACCAACTTCTCACATTGGGTCCTATTGTTTGTAGCCACTAGTTAAGCCGGTCGGTTCCGGGTAGAATTACGCTACAAACTCAACCCAACCTCGAGTTGGCCACACTTATGTTTTCTAAGTGTCATGTCCACTTTATTTCAAAACATCATCACAAGTCAACAAATACTTGGGTAGATCTAACTTAATAGGTAAATTCCCAAGGGGTAGACCTAAATTAATAGGTAAATTCCCAATCTTATATTTTCATGTATTTTAAGTTTACCCAAACCCCCCCAACGTCATTCTATCGCTTACATATTCGTAATAACGCATAAAGGATAGGAAGAGGGAACTTGGCATAATCATACATGATGAACTTGCATATCACAACAAACATGCATAACATGTTAGACTTGCATAACTTAGCATAGTGAACTTGCATATTAACATAAACATGCATAACATGTTAGACTTGCATAACTTAGCATAGTGAACTTGCATATTAACATAAACATGCATAACATGTTAGACTTGCATAACTTAGCATAGTGAACTTGCATATTAACATAAACATGCATAACATGTTAGACTTGCATAACATGGTATAGGGAACTTGCATAAACATGCATAACTTGTTATACTTGCATATCAAGGCATAGTGAACTTGCATAAACATGCATAACTTGTTAAACTTGCAAATCATGACTTAGTGAACTTGCATAAACATGCATAACTTGTTAAACTTGCAAATCAAAACATGCATACTTCATCAAACATGTGTAACATAGCATAGTGAACTCACATAAGTATGCATAACTCATTAAACATGCATATCATAGCATAGTGAACTCGCATAAGCATGCACAACTCATTAAACATACAAAAATCCCATCTTTCATCACATATTAACTTTAGAGTTTCTAAAATGAAGGTAAGAGGGATTACAACTATTATGAAGACACAAATCTCCTAATAAAGATTGAGAAGCCCTTTTTATGCAAGCATAAAACCCCAAAACAAAGCTCCAATAAGAAAACACCCAAAAACACTAGCTTAGTAAATAAAACTTGCAACTTGATGATGTATGCAAGCTAATGATCCTTCATACAACTTAGAAAAGCTTGTATGAACATCAAAATCTTCTTAGAATTGATTTTTGAAGAGGGTGGAGGATAGGGTTCTTAGGTGGAGGCCATTTGAGATTTCAATTTGACATAGTTTGGTTGCTAGAGTGAATAATGAGGGTTTAGGGTAGGATTAGGAGCTTATTTATAGAAGATTAGAGTGTTTTTAGCCCTAGGATTAACCCTAGGTTAGTTTTGGCCCGTCAGATCTCGGAATTCTCTAGAACCAAGCCACAAGACCCAGCCCAAATCAAAATGGTGCGCCAGGAAACATTGCCTGGCTACCCCCTGTCGACAGGGCTGTCGACACCATAGGGACCCTGTCGACAGGCCTGTCGACATGCGGGTCCTGGCGGGAATTTTCCCGCCTACGCCAGTTTGCCCTAACCCCTGTTTTTAATTTTAAAATTTAAATCTGTTTTTACTTAGAAATTTTCTGCAAATTTCAATGGGCCTTAACTGGGTCATACGGACTCCGATTTTCGAAAACTCGGACTCTATTTCGCGTATTTTTCCGAGACGAACGCAATGGCATAGCCCGTTTCCCCTTGATTCCCATATTATAATTTGATTCTGCCTCGATTTTTGTTATAACAGGTTATTAAAATTACGGGTTGTTACATTCTCCCCTCCTTAAAGGATTTCGTCCCCGAAATCTTCAAGTTAGGAAGAATGTATCCTACCATCCAATCATCCATCTACTCAAAGCATCATCCACGAGCAATCATTGTCCTTACAAGATTCTAAATGCTGTATGAACATATGCAAAAGTGTGTGTATATGTACTTACCTAATGCAAAGATCAGGCGGTTACTGATACAGTAAACCTCCTTAATGCACATGTATGTCTTATCTAATGCAAAGATCAGGCAGTTACTGATACAGTAAACCTCCTTAATGCATATGTATGTCAGTGAAATGAATCCATATGTATGCAAATTCCTAGCATAATCCATAGTATCAATATGAGTGCACATAACATTCATCCATATGCAACATCCATGTGGTAGCATAACAAGTTTCAACCATTAATAAGTGTAAGCACTCATGCATATGCAATATGAGGAGTGTGCGAGCCGATCTAGTGCCTAATTGTGTATAATGCATCCACGAGCAACCACTTGCAAACACTTGCAACCACTTGTAACCATCAAGCATAACATGTTTCAAATACATGTTTCATCCAAAGGGTTTCTACCTAAGGTCCTCATGACAAGATAAACACGATAAACTAGATAAACATGGACAGAGAGATATGCATCCATTCCAACTCTGACATATAGTACTAACCGATGAGCCATGACCCCCTTATGGAGTTTACAACAGAAATAAGATCGAGAATGGGACCGAGAGGATATATATACAAAAGATAATTTGCAAGCAAGCTCCCCAGGAAAACAAGGATCCAGGATGCACTCCTAGAAGGATATGATGCGTGTATCTAGTCTTCACTCTTCTTAGTCACGTTTCCTTGAGCTTAACTCCACTGTGCTTTGACCGTCTTTTACTTCATGATTTCTTGGCTTCCTAACTCCTATTTACCAATTTCGAGTTGGAACTCATTTCATTATCGCCTCTCGTCTTTCTTTTCCACTTATTCTTCTTTCTGTATACTTGGCTTAAACATACTATAACCTCATGATTTCATGCAAGCTCTCCAAAATTCACTAGTGAATCCCGGATCTCGTCCACTTACTATACAGTATTTCACGCGGCAGAACTTTTCTTGAAAATACTAATCCACGTTGCTAATTGCCCTTATAAACGTGATTTTCTATAACTCATGCTTAATCGAAATGAACCATCCGCCTATGAGTGATAGGCCATACCTAGATTCGGTTGCCTATCCATGGCTTCCTGTAGGCTATTTCAAGACTGGCCAACTTCTTGCGGGTAAACCGTTGCTAACCACGATGCAGTCCTTTCGCTCTTCACCGGACTGAAACGAGCACTCTTCATGAGTCTACCTATTATGACCCACCTACCCATATTCCCTTTCTTTGATCTAGGTAATCTATCCACATAATCTATCGAGATGTTTTCACACTTTCCCTTGCGGAACCTCCAATGGAGGTAATGGCCCGCCGGGCTTCTATGACTTGGCCTTAACCTGGTGGCACAACATGCACCCTGAGACCAACTCGGCCACCTCCTCGAGTGATGCGCATTTTTCAAAAACCTTCTTTACCAAGCCTTTCACTCGAGGAACACATAATCCCTCATCGCGCCTTAGTCATCCCTTGTCATCTATAATATAGCTAGCGAGGTGTCTTAACATCTCGCCTCGAATTGACTGGTCCACGTTCTTGACTAACTGCGGGTCTTCTCCCTGTGAAACCCCCTTCTTGATCCAGAAGAGTAAGTCTAAGCTCAGGGAATGCTAACTAACTAGCCAAACGGAGAAAGCTTTCAATTTCCCTCCTCAGGGTTTTCCGGTCTTAGACCGCAACCACTTTAACGGGATCCACCGTTAAGCCTTACTTAGGAACTATGTGCCCAAGAAATCCAACTTCTTTCGTCCAAAGTGGCATTTGGAGAACTTGACCTTCAACCGGTGGCTCTAAGCGTATCCATCACCTCTTTGAGATGTCTAGCATGCTTTCCCTCGTTCTTTTAAGGAGATCAAAATATCGTCTACGACGACCACGACAAACTTGTTCAAGGACTCCCTAAACACCCTACCCATCAAGTTCACGTAATATGTGGGTGCGTTAGTCAAGCCAAATAACATGACTAGCCATTCTAAAAATCCATCTAGAGTCCTAAACGCAGTCTTGTCAATTCCATCCTCAGCCATCCTAAGCTGATGGAATCCGGTAGCTAGATTAAAAGAAAACAGATGCTCCTACAAGCTGATCAAACAAATCATTGATCCTTGGTAACGGTTATCTATTCCTCTCACGATAATCAACACATAAGCGAAACAAACTGTCCACATCAGTAACGAATACTACTGGAGCACCCTACTCGAAAATGCTTCGTCTCAGGAAGTTCTTCTCAAGCAACTCCTTGACTTGCTTTCTTAACTCTCATCTCGTGAGGTCATGTGGCTAACCGGCCACGAAACTGGCTTGGTATTACCAACCAGATAATGCGGAAATCTATCCCACGTCTAGGGGTAACCCCTTTACTTCACCCAAGATATCAGGATATTCTCGGACCGCCCTCACAGATCGCAAACTATCGATAGACGAGTTGAGGGATTCAAGATAACCTAACATGACGGGACCCATAGGGTTGCTAGAAATTTCTAGGGTATTACCGAGGCGAGTCATGAGCCTCACACCCCTATATATAAAAAACCAAGAATGGCTCCAAAACAGGACACCCATTCCATGCCCAAGACCAACCCATATCCCCTGAAACCGAGAATAAAACATCCCACGAGAATTCTATACTCAAGATAGAAATTTTCAAATTCACTCAGACCACAGACAAACGGGCAGAACCCCCAATTGGATTTGAAACATATACGGGATCATCAACTAGGCTAGTACTTAGGTGCAAACTTTCAACTAGATCAGATGAAATAAAACTATGCGTTGTGCCAGAATCAAACAAAGTACGAACAGGGAAAATCAGAAAATGTAAACAAGACTTTCAACAGAAACACTACCTCTATCATAAGCTGGAAGAACGGTGCTGAGGGGATGAACTCGCCCTCCAGATAGTCCTGCACACTGAGTCTGACCTTGCCCTTGTTTCCTCGGGCAATCCTTGCTGAGATGTCCAGACTCACCACAATGAAAGCATTCGCCCCGCTTTCTCTTCTTCTTCCTACATTCCCTGGCTATATGTCAAACTTCACCACAGAAGTTGCATTTCCTATTCCCTCTTGGCTTGTCCTTGCGGTTGTTGTTACTCTTGCCCCGTTTCCCGGAATTTACTCTCTTGCCTGGAGACTTACTCGCCTTGCCCTCTTTCTTGTCATTGTTATCTTCTTCTTGAAGTAGGGCCAAATTCACTAAATTCTCGAAAGTCGCCCCCAAGGGTATATGAGACATGGCCAAACCATGTAATGGCTCGTTTAATCCTAGAGCAAAGTGTAGGGCCTTCTTCTGAGCTGTATTAACCAAGTCTATATCGACACGAGCCAGTTGTTTAAACTTATCTATGTATTCCCTAATAGTCATGTCCCCTTGCTTCAGTGATAAGAACCTCAGTCCAAACCTTCCCCGAAAATCATCCCAAGTCTTAATTGGCCTAGTAGCGGTGGTGACTACCCACCAACGTGCAGCTTCTTCCTTTAGCAACCATACTGCTAACAAAACCTTCATGCGGTCACCTATATCAAAGGTGGCTAAAAGATCTTCGGTCTCTTTCAACCAATTCCTTGCCTCTACAATAGTCTCTGTTCCACTAAAATTCTTGCCACCCATCATCTTAAAGTTCTTACAAGTTTCCGCAAAATCCGTTTGTGGAGGCTGAGGGGGAAGAGGAACATCAGCTACGGGAGGAGGAGGAGGAACAACGGCCTCGACTGGAAAGACAACATTAGAGACACCCGGGACCGGTGCCGTGACTTCCAAGTACCGACGAAACCAATCGTGTATTGTTACTCCTTCGGGCAAGATGAGATTATCAGACATGCTGGAAACGGAAAGAAAAGAGTTCAAACGAGGGGTCAAAGGATAGTGCTAATGGCTTTTGGGGAATAGCCTTTTAAAATAACTAGACTTTTCCTTGGAAAATACTTTGTACTTGGTTTTGAAAATTAGTTTTTCAAAAGTTTTAAAAACCTTTGAATGATGTTTGATCGATATAAATTTCCATTTGGAAATAATGTTTCATTAATTTAGGCAAACATGTGTTTTCAGCCTAGTACTTTGGCAAACCTGGTACTTTGCCAAGTGCCAATCCTTGTACTTTGCCAAATCCAAGCCGTGTCAAGCCCGATGCGCACACGTGAAAATCCAATGTTTTACCGTGTTTTTAAGCCTTTTTTGAGTACCAAACCTGGTACTTTGCCAAGTGCCGAATCTGGTACTTTGCCAAATCCAAGGCGTGCCAAGCCCGATGCGTACACGTCGAAATCCAATGTTACACCGTGTTTTTCAGCCTGGTACTTTGGCAAACCTGGTACTTTGCCAAGTGCCAAATCTGGTAATTCGCCAAATCCAAGTCGTGCCAAGCCCGATGAGCACACGTGAAAATCCAATGTTTCACCGTGTTTTTAAACCTTTTTTGAGTGCCAAACCTGGTACTTTGCCAAATCTGGTACATTGGTAAATCTGGTACTTTGCCAAATCCAAGACGTGCCAAGCCCGATGTGCACACATGAACACCATTAACTCGAACGCCTTCTTTACTAGAAAGTTGGTCAACCGATCGCGTTTTAGCCTAGTCTGCGGAGGTTTCGTAAATTTCATAGGTAAATGATTGAAATTCCAAAGGCTTATATTTCAATGTCAGCGCACGTTACAGCTTGGTTTTCGCCTGGTCCGCTCCTCCAATGTAAAATCCAGGCACAATGGGCTTTACTTATAAGTCCACAGAATTATATTTCGGTGGTCGGTCAATCTTTGTACCTATTGGATTACTCATTGTCCCATTTTCTGTCTGTGGCTACTCACCAAGGAATTTGGCACTTAGTGTTTAGACGCGGATCATGTTCAACCGAAAAGATACCGACAAATCTTGCGGTCTTTGAACGGATCACGTTCCACCTAGTGAAAAGCCGTTCATCTTTCCAAACCCGCTCACTTCCCCAAACTGAGTACGGGAACTTTTCGAACCTTCGCCGAAGTGACTGCCTTAGCGCGAAGCCCCTCGGCTATAGTGGAAATTTCATTACGTCTCACGTTCAAAGTTCCAGCGTGAATCTTGTGTACTCCGGCCGAGGTGTGCTGGTACACAACTCCTTGGTTGTATTTTATTTACATCATAGACGCGGTTCTTTCCATCATCGCCTTCGGAGCGCGAGTCCTGCAGCCTATAATTTAATCTTAAGTACCAGACAGAGTATGATGGGACTTGTAGTCGAACCCGCGTTTCACGAGCTGATAGCGGCCCCTTTTGACTAAATAAACGGCAACCCTCAAATGTTCAACCTCGTGTTTTTTTCTCACCTTATTGTAACAACCAAGAATTTTAGGACAAAAATGAATGATTATTTTTGATTAATGAGTTATTAATGTAGTTCTGAACCCTTGCCTTGCCTTATTTGAGCTCCCCGATTTAATTTTTTTTAGTCTATTTGATTCATTAATCCCTAAATATATCCATTTCAAAATCATTAATGCAGTGGTCAACTACAACACATGTTTTGTATAAAATCACAATAACAACACAAATGAGTGCTTATCAACAACTCAATGAAAGAAAAATAACTACATGTATTAATAAGGTAGAATAAGAAACATATTTGTTAAATGAATTTTTGATTGCATTTGTTCCATATATGTTCATTAAATAAACCACATACGCCTAATGTGTCATACTTTTGTACTGTGAATTTCGTTAATTAATTTCTGAAACTACTATTCTGCTGATCTAATATTATGTATGTAGCTCAATTCTGACATTTCAGTAACTTGCTAAACTATTATATAAGAATAACTGGTCAATGTTTTACTATTTTTTTTTTATTCAACTTACAATTTCAGGCCTAAGTAAAGCTATTCGTTATGTAACATTCGATTACTTCTTGATAACATAATACTAATTACGTGACAAGTAATGCATTCAAATTTTATTTAATGTCTTAAATTAGTTATAACTTAATTAAATGAAGTCAACATGGTAATTATTTATTCATGCACTCAGATTATATTCAGCAGAAAATAATCCACATTTTTTTTATATGAAATATCACTGTGTGCAACTCGCTATATGTGCACTTATTTTAAAAATTCTGAAATTGCTGCCAAATTATCAATATTGTATTCTCAATTTGACAAAGAAAGAATTAAATTTAATGAATCAATATTGATTTTGAGCAAGGAAGAAAAAGGAAATGAGAAATAATTTTCTTCTTAGTTTTATTCATTATATAAAAAAGAAGAAGTAATCCAATCCTAAATTAACGCAAGGTATTAGTTCAACAATTAATGATTTCATTTGATGAAACATGGAAAGAGATCGATTATATAATTAATGTATATTTATGAAACAGTGTTGGTCCATGTTTGTTGAAAAATTTGTAGTACGAGTGATGAGAAAAGAAATGACCAGGCATAAAATATTACAGCAACATCTTGTTATAAAAGATAAATGCCAATTGATTTTGCATTTACTAGACAACACAATTAGAGGCATTACAAATTGAAATAAGTATTTCGGTCTATTGAAGGCTTAGCTCTCTGAACATAATTTACTTGATTTGTTCATTTATTAAGCAGTTAGCATGACTATCGTATAACATGATATGCACAATATTTTTTTTTAATCTAATACGTTAGTTCTGTAGTTTTAATTGTGATCAAACTAAAATATACTTTTGGGTTTTTAACATATGTTACTAAATCAAGTTATGAATTGTACAAAATTTTATATAGTGTTTATTCTCGAATTTAATTAAACTTATCATATGTTAAGGTATTTATCGGATATGCTATAGAAACATTTGTGTTTACCACATTCAAGAGAATTATTCCAGTAATGTATAAATAGGCTACATACTCCTTTCATTTTCTTACACACAAACATCCCTTCCCTCTCTCTTTTCATTTTTCCATTTATTTATTCATTCCCTCTCTCTTTTCTTTTATTCCATTTATTCATCCTCTCTCTTTTCATTTTTTCCCTTCTCTTTTCATTTATTCCCTTCCCTCTCTCTTTTCATTTTTCCATTTATTCATTCCCTCTCTTTTCATTTATTCCATTCATTCCTACCCTTTCTTTTCTTTTTTCATTGATTTCCTTTTTATTCTCTATTCGTATTCATCCTTTTACCGATTCATGTACGTTCCTTGTTCCTATCTTTTCTCTCCACCTATATATTTATCCTAATTTCCATTCATTCTTAGAACCACTCTCATTCTTTTTCTTCCTCTTCATATTTACCGTTCCTCTTCTCTTATCAATTCCAATGAAAAAAATACTTTCTTCCCCAAATCATATTCTTCACCTAAATTGTTTTTCCCAATTTAGTTCTTTAGCTCCGTGAAAACTCCTTCTCACTTACATTTAAAATAAAAGAAAAGCACGCATCGTCCGTAAAGTCGCGCAAGTTAATTTTTCAATTGTCAGCAGTTGATAAGGGAGAAATTATAACGGTGAACGTTTTGGAGAGCAATATGTGTGAGAACTCTTTTCTCACTCAATCTTTATTTTCAATAATTTTTTTTAAATAAATATATTTTAAATGTCTGTGATGAATGTCTGAGAATTAATTCTGTGATATGCATGTTTGGTTGTGAATTATTGTTGGAACAGGATGCGGTGATTGAAATTTGAAATTATATAACTGGCCCATTTAATTTCAATTTAGTATTATTTATGTTAATTTGAATATGCTACACTACCGTATACAAGTTGCCTGACTTGTATATGTTGATTGGGCTGATATTTCACACATCGCCCAAGTGCACAAATGATATGTTGTTATTTGAATTCTGTTTTGAAAGTTATTGTATGTGGTTTGAATGTCATTATGGAAATGTAATTTGAATGTGTGATTGGAATGTAATTTGGGTAATGAAAGAATGTATATCATCATTATTTTGCAAATGCGCGGTTTGAAATCCATTTATTAATGGTATTGATTTGGGTCTCATTCAATTGAGGGATTTTTGGAAATTTTCAAAACGGTTTTCCGTTTAAAAATTAATTTTGATTTTAATAACATTAAATATCGTTTAATGTGTATGAAGCCGATTGAGTAGGCTCGCGCTATGTTTACGAGAATGGTTATTACCATGAATTTCATTTATTATGTAATAAATGATGAAGGATTAGAATTTGAAATTTGAAATTTAACATTTTACAATTTTATTTTAATGGTTATTATAATAAAATGAATATTGCTTAACCTGTGGTTAATGCCGTAATAAATGATTAATTAATATTGAAGATTTGAAATTCAAAAATTTTACATTTTGAAAATGCTATTATAATATTATTATAAGAAAAAATGTAGTAATAAATGATTAATTAATGTTGAAGATTTGAAATTCAAAAATATCACCTTTTTGAAAATGCTATTATAATATTATTATAAGAACAATTGATGTATTAAATGATTAATTAATATTAGGAGTTTGTAATTCAAGAATTATTATAATGTTATTATAATATGAAAGGTTTCAATTTTTATTTAAAGTTTAAATATAAGAATAAATGTTATTTCAAGAATAATGAAGATTTTTAATTTAAGGGGATATTTTGAAATAAATGATATTTTAAGAACCAAAATACTTTGAAATAAAGAACATTTCAAAATAATACTTTCAGTAGGATAATTATAATTATAGATTATAATTGTATTTGGACACGAGGTTGGGTCACATTTGTGGTGGAAGTCTGCCCAGAACCGACCGGCATATCCAGCATCAACAAATGTCGGGCCTAATGTGAGAGGTCCAAGTACACGAATACGAATTGGGCCTTGACACGAGGTTAAGCCCAACTTGTGGGTAAGTCTGCCCGGAATCGACCGGCATATCCAGCATCTACAAGTTGTAGGTCTAATGTGAGAGGTCTGGCCCAGTATAAAATAATAAATAGATATAATGTTAAATTGGGCTATTCAGCCCGTTTTAAAAATAAAAACGCAAATTGAACTCGAACCTGTTTATCAAATTATATCCATTTAAGTTATGAATATTGAAAGAGGTGATTTTAAAATTAATATTTTAAGAGGATATTATTTTATTTTTTAAAATAACATATAGAATATTGTATCTGATTTAAAATTAAAACCGAAGTTTGAATCGTTTTGGAATAAATTTATAAATGTTTTAAAATACGTTTTATAAAGGGAATAGATGAAATATATATATATGTATAATGGTTTGAATAGAACTTTTCGCGCAACAACCGTTCGCGAATTTCGACCGTTGAACTTTGATTAGACGTAACGGAAGATCCGACCATCGGATTCTTCTAAAACCGGAACCTACGGGTTCGTATCGAAAAGAGTTTTCCAACGAGTATTTATGTTTGAAATCCAATGTAACGGCGCGATTTTCGACCTTCCGAAAACCGTGTCATTATTGAAAGAAATTAGAAGATGAGATAGAAAAGATCGAACTAATAGAATAGAAGAATAAGAAGTTATCAGAAATCTCACAGCGGAATTTAAAAATACAAATACATTACATCATAGGGTCTGATACATCATAATACATCAACAACTTACAACATCATAGTACATTCATATAATAATACATCATGATATGGAAATACAAATCTAACTGGATACATAGGTGTAGTTAAAACTACTAGACTGGTCCAGCCACTTGAACTTCGTAAGGTTCCATTTCCAACCTGAGTTACTTGACTACTCATAATAATTATTATGAGTACCCAAGAGTTTAGGGAAAACACAGAAAATAAACTCCGGGCCAGTCAGGGGACTGGTGTGAGTAAACATAGTTAAATAGATGTAAGCAGGGAAATAAGGAATAAGGTGTTCCGTTATTAATAGATTCAATTACTTTAGAAATCTTATGCCCCATCCATAACTAATATATGGAAAACGACCCTTGTATTTTAATATCAAAATGTTTGATATTTACGATAGTATTTATCAAATAAATAATCATCTAGTGAATCGCTTACATCTCACGTTCACGTACATAGAATAAAATCTAAAACCGTCGAGCGCTTATGGAAATTTGGTTTCTAACTGACAGGGTATGGGAGCACCCACCGATCAGTGTACTCTAGAGAAGATACACTGGGGTTCAACAAGAACATCCTGCAACCCGGCCACACATGACCGTCCACTCATTTAGCTTGAGTGTAACGAATATATTACCACCTCCACGGTTGGTACCAACATAACCGTTCCCGGGAGATACAGAATTAAAAGAAGTAACAATATGAATATTCTCTAGATGGTGATAATATACCCTGCTTGGGTATGACCCAACTAGCCATGCTGCCTAGCCCAACTTTTGTTACTTACTGGTTGTGAGGTTTTTAGGTCACGTTTATTCTTCTGACAGATTCATTTTCCTCAATTTCTTTGAATGCCACATCGTCATATCCGTCAGAGACACTCATTCGATTACCCAAATATATTGCGGGCAATAGAGCTAAGAGAAACGAATTTCTCCGCCACCAACGTAATATACTTACGTAAATTCGATGTGTAGAATCTAACTAACATACATTGTCAGACATTCGTCCACTCGGGTTTGTCCTGGGACTGAACAGACTGAAGGTACTATTTAAAATAGTCCTTGTATATCTCCGTCTTCAATATTCCTGATACGCATCGTATACTTCGAGTCGAAGTGGAATATTTATTCCGGACTCTTCGAGACGATGTACGAAATGTCTTTATAGTCGATAAATAATTATCAGCTTAATCATGATTAATATTCAGTTTACACATTAATTTTCATCATACAACAGTATATGTTTATCTTGTTCATATCTGGATATTAGTATTGTCTTTTAAAAATGAACAGTTAAAGTGTGTGCGTTGCACACGGTATTCTATTCAGTTTTGCTCATTATTTAGAAATGGATAAATGGAGCACGTGCTTCGCACACGGTATTTTCCTTCGTTCATCGCCGATGTTTAGACGATGTTCAATACTCCATTTCTTCTGGTATGTTATTTTATTACTTCTAATTTATCACAAATAAATTAATTTAATAATTTATTTAAATTATTTCTTGATATTTTAACGTTCAAACTTGTTGAACTTCTTCGATCAACTTCCGTACTCGGTCTTTTTACCGTTTCCTCCTTCCACTACCACTTGCTTAGTTTCTCATATATTTTTCTTCAGAATAATTTATTTCAAACTGTAATGCTGTTGAATTTTTGCAAAGCTAGCACTTCTCGGCTTAAAGCAATTTGCATGAACGCATATAACATGTCATGTTAGAAGAAACATGTGTACAACATTTATATAACATCTCCAATCATTGTTTTTGCTCCCAGTGCTCACGGCAAAACTGTCCCTGGTACACAGCAGTGCTCTGTGCTCATGCACAAACGATCGGTTCACCAGAAAGTCGTCGCCATGTTTAAGGTACTGCTGACATTACTCGAACGTGTGTCATCCAACTTGCGCCGCCCCTGCTGCTTCTACTTTCTTCTCGCATGAAACCACTCGCCCAAATGTTCCCATGTTCTGTTGTTCCTCCACACATGCCTTCCCATCCACTCCTTCTTCTTCACTATTCTTTTTCTTCCTGCTTTAACCAATACTGCATACAATACTTCACCTCTCTACGTGATGGCTTTCACTTTAGTCAACTGTCCGCCCACTGACAGCCTCATTCTCTCTCCCTTTCTTCTTTCTATTTGCTGGTCACCGTATTCTACTGCACATATGTGTCGTGTGCACATGCACAGGCGATCGAGTCGCCAAGCATTTACAGCAAACCCCTGTTCGTTCTAACTGATTTCACTTAAAATGGTTGGTTGCTTTAAAGCACAGCCCCTTCACTAGATAACTAGTTTGAATTAAAGCCATGGATTTTCAAACGGGTGTAAACTATCCTTTGTTTATATACAGAACTAGTTAAGCATTTCACATTGGCTTTAGCACTGTCAACAACTCAATATCATGTGGTATAGACAACGCACCCAAACATGAATGCAAACTTAATTACCAGTCCACACTTAATAACAATCAATACAAGTATTTTACAGAAGTTAAAGGTTAAGCCTTCTCACTGTTTTTCGTTTCAAGTATTAAACATCAAGACGTGTGAAGTATATGGGATACATAACAGAAGTGTTCATGCAGGTATATATAAGTTTAGTTAACAAAATCATGTCATATATTTTAAAGTGGAAATTATAGTGTTTACTCACCAAACTTGCTCACTGTTTTTCTTTCTTACAGGTTCATCTATGTAGTTATATATTTTTTTAAGATCATTTATACACATAAGATCATTCATCAATGAATATTCCAACCTAAGATTCATGAATAAGATCAAACAGAAGGGAGTTTACTCCCTCATAAAAACGTGTTCACTGTTTCCATATATGTTTACTTATTTCCAATTTTTGTTGTTGTTTTCCGGATTTTAAGTCTGGTATGCAGATTTTAAATTAACCGGGCACATATCCATCAATGTATCTAGCATTATTTTATATACGCATTAATGAAAGATTAAAAAGAAGGAAAAACAGAGTTTACTCACTAAAGTTCTTGTTGTCCTAAGTTTTACATTTCAGATTTTTGTTCATGCATGATAGATAACATATAAGCACATCAAACATTCAAATATATTAAAGATAGTAAGTTTTGCATGTTTACTCACTTGAAAAGCTTCCACAAATTTCTTGCCGTAGATGGTTTTTGTTTTCAGCAAAGTGTTCTTGTGTTTTGTGAAAGACCATTTGCATGGATATGATGGTGTATATATATAGCCCAACTTTTCTCTTTAAACAATAGTTTTTCCCTTTATGTTTTTAACAAGTAAAAACCCACGTCTTCTACCTACCCCTTTCTCTCTTCTTTGTATGGCCTAAACTTTATACAACATGCTTTTTTTTAAAGTACTCTCCACAAGAGATATTTCTACCAATGTCTCCTTGGTTTCTCCAAAGTACAAGACTATGCTTTCATTAAATGCTCCCCTTGCTTGCATTAAATGATCTCAATACTTACCATCACAAACCTTAAGAGAAAAATAGTTTTCCTCTTTGATATTTGTTTGCTCTCATTATTAGTTCAGCCGCAAGTAATAGTGTAGGGATTAGGTGAAGATTAAATTCAAATCTATTTCTAAATGATGGGGTTTTGGACTTGATTTTGTTTAAAGGTTGGACTATACTTCTTGCAAATGAACTTGGTGTATATATGTACTTATATATATACTTAGGCTGTAGCATATGTATATAGAAATGTATATATATGTCTATACTTTTCATGCTATACTTGTATATATAAATATAGAAATATATAGGTGTTAATCTCATTACTAGTTTGCTTAGTATAATACACTTATACATGTTAGTTGTAAAATAGGAATTTCCACACTTATTCCATGTTGCTAGCTTCCCTACACTTCCTAATGTTATAAAATGTGTCGCCATTATTTCTTAAGTTGTTAAAACATTTAGTTAATATATCTTGTGTATATTAAGTTATAGTGTAAATCATATATGTATATACACACATATAAGTGATTATACATTTTTAAATTGGTCGAGTCTTCTAGATACATTTAAATTTCCTTATAAAAATGAATGTCAGAAGCTTAAGAAAATCCAGCCATTACAGACTACCCCACTTAAAAGAATTTCGCCCCGAAATTACATAAGAAAGATAGAAAGTTTCCAAAAGAAAATATTTCATAAACTGATTTCTTTAGTACACATACAAATACGACTAGTTCTATATTATCACTAGTCTCGATACATACAATAATACTAGACTTGACTACTCAAGTTCTAAACTGCCCCAAAATATACATACGTAACTATCCTCCTCGAGTCCCTGTCCTACTACTCGTCGTCAGAGATATCTATTATCTCTACGACCCCCTCGTCATCAGATATATTAAGGACCTCAACTATGTCCTCTGCATCAGTTTCCTCCTCGTCATCAGATATATTAAGGACCTCAACTATGTCCTCTGCATCAGTTTCCTCCTCGTCATCAGATATATTAATCAGACCCACTGGTGGTATTAAATATAGCCTCACCACGGGATGTCCATACTCACCGAATACTTGTACTCCTCCTCCTGCCATGCGAAACTCGACGAGAACTTGTTACAATCTATTCCATATCGCTGTCCTTTGGGCCACTAGCTCTTCTTGCTGGTTTCCCGTAGCCATGACTGGGGTCTCAGGTACAATGACTGGGGTTCCCGGAACAACTTGGTCTTCTTCCTCCTCATATTCTTCCTCATATTCCTCCTCATATTCTTCCTCATATTCTTCCTCATATTCTTCCTCATATTCTTCTTCATCTTCGCCACCCTCATCTCCTCCACCATACCCGTCAACACTTCCACCTCCTTCTATCGCTTCATCCTCATTAGTAATGTCTTGGTGTCCTCCATCTTGTTCCATTGGTTCGTTCCTGCCCAGCACTGATCCTTCTGATGATATGTGTGTGTCCTTGTCGTCGATGGGTGATCTCTCTCGGTTGTTGTCGGAATCTCCTACCCTTTGTCTCTTTGTATGTAGCATAAGGAACTGGAGTGGTGTTACCCTCTTTCTAGCTGTGGTCTTCCATATTGGTGCCATCTAACAGTAAACAAGAAAATAGAACTCATCAGTGATTTAAACATACAAGAGAGTTCATAAGTCCTAATAAACTGAATCATGACACACATATGCAAATGCTCACAGAAATGTAGAAATCAAAATTTCCTTACATTTTACCCATACCATAGTAAATCATACCTAACTCGTAGGAAAATCTGGGTATAATTTCTTTATCTGCTTCTCGGTCTCCCACGTACAGTCTTTCGGGTTTTCGCTCCACTGGATCTTTAGTAGCCTCACCACTTTGTTGCGAAGTTGCTTTCCCTCTCGGTCAATAATACTGAATGGATGTCTAATCACTGTCAAGTCTGGCTCAATCTCTATTTCTTGCTGAACAGAGGGTTCCAGAATTAATGATGGATTGTGCATACATTTTCTCAAGTGTGATACGTGAAATACGTTGTGAATTCCCGCCATATATTCTGGTAATTCAACTTTATATGCTTGAAAACCAATTCTTTCTAAGACGCGGAAAGGTCCAACATATCTTGGTGCTAACTTTCCATATTTTCCAAATCTTACTACTCCCTTCATTGGTGAGATCTTCACAAAAACTAGATCTTCTATTTCGAATACTAAATCTCTTCATCTTTGATCGGCATAACTTTTCTGGCGATCCTGGGCTTCTTTCATTCTCAGTTTCACTAATTTCACTTTTGCTGTCGCTTCTAGTATCATATCCGGACCAAGTACCAATTTGTTTCCAGACTCTACCCAACATGCTGGCGCTTTACAAGGTCTTCCATATAATGCTTCATATGGTGCCATCTGTATACTCGCCTGGTAACTGTTATTATATGAAAATTCTACTAGGTGTAAATGATCTTCCCACGACCCTCCAAAATCTAAAATACACGCTCTTAGAAGATCCTCCAATATACGATTAACTCTTTCCGTCTGACCGTCCGTTTGAGGATGGTAAGCTGTACTGAAATTTAATCTCGTTCCCAACGTTCTCTGCAAAGCTTCCCAAAATCTACTTGTGAAAATGGTATCTCTGTCGCTTATAATGCTCATTGGAATACCGTGCAGTCGTACTATCTCTTTCATGAATACTTTGGCTAATGTTATGGCAGTGTGCGTTGGTTTCACTGGAATAAAGTGCGCACTCTTAGTTAACCGATCTACGATTACCTAAATCCCTTCGTAGCCTCTCCTTGTTCTTGGAAAACCATCGATGAAGTCCATCGATATCATTTCCCACTTCCAGTTGGGAATCTCTAATGGTCGTAATAGTCCAGCAGTCTTTTGATGGTCTCCCTTGACTTGCTGACAACATAGACATTCATTTACGTAAGTAATGATATCCTTATTCATTCCTGACCACCAGAATACTCGTCTCATATCGTGATTCATTTTATGAATTCCTGGATGGATGCTCAACTTTGATGCATGGCATTCTTTTAGAACCTCCTGTCTTATCCCATCCACGTCAGGTACGCATATTCTGCCGTTTATTCTCAATACTCCTTGATTGTCCAACTCGAAGTCAGTCTCTTTCCCGTTTTTGACTCCTCGAATAATCTTTTCTAGTTTGGCATCCCTTTCCTGATTACTCATTATCCTTTCTTGGAGAGTCGGTGTGACTTCCAAAAGTGATAATATCGCATTCCTACTCAAGGCATCTGCCACTACGTTTGCTTTCCCCGGTGTATAAATGATATCTAGATCATATGATGCAAGAAATTCCAACCACCGCTGTTGTCTCAGATTTAAATCTCTTTGCGTGAACAGATACTTTAACGGTTTATGATCGGTGAAAAGTTCGAATTTCCCCCCTAGCAGGTAATGTCTCCACATCTTCAATGCGAAAACGACTGCCAATAACTCCAAGTCGTGAGTTGCGTAATTCTTCTCGTGAATCTTTAACTGCCTACTTGCATATGCAATCACTTGTCCCTTCTGCATTAACACCGCTCCTACTCCTCTTACACAAGCATCGGTGTATACTGCAAATCCGCTCGTTCCATCGGGAATAGCTAATACTGGTGCTTCTGTTAATCTCTTTTTTAGTTCTTGAAACGATTTTCCACACTTTGGGTCCCACATAAACTTTTGGCCCTTCTTTGTTAACTTGGTTAGATGTGACGATATTTTGGAGTAGTCTCGGATAAATCTTCGATAGTATCCCGCCAGTCCTAGGAAACTACGAATATCTGTTGGTGCTTGAGGTTGTTTCCATAGTTGTACTGCATTTACTTTAACTGGGTCTACTGATATCCCATCTCCATTTACTATGTGCCCCAAAAATCTCACCTCCGATTTCCAAAAGTGACATTTTGTAAACTTTGCCTTCAACACGTGCTTCCTTAGAGTTTCTAGCACTACCCTAAGATGACCACGGTGCTCTTCTTCGGTTTTTGAAAAGATTAAAATATCGTCAATGAAAATGAGAACGAATTTATTAAGAATTTTCCTAAAGATTCTGTTCATCAGATCTACGAAGAAAGCTGGTGCGTTGGTTAATCCGAACGGCATAACCAACCACTCATAAAAGAAATCTGGGCCTCTGAATGCTGTTAAAGGAATACAATCTTCAGAGATTCTAAGTTGGTGGAATCCTGTTGCTAAATCCATTTGGGGGAATACCGTTGCTCCGTGCAATTGGTCGAAAAGTTCATCAATTCTAGGTAATGGATATCTATTTCGGATGGTTACTTTATTTAATTCTCGGTAGTCTACACACAGTCGTAAGGACCCGTCAGACTTTACTACAAAAACCACCGCAGAGCCCCAACTAGAAAAACTTGGTCGGATTAAGCCTTTACTCAGCAAATCCCGAGTTTGTTTCTCTAATTCCTGAACTTCCTTGGGAGCCATCCGTCTCTTTGGTTGAATCATTTGTCTAGCCCCTGGGACTAAATCAATTCGGAATTCGATCTCTCGATGCGGAGGTAAACTTCGGACTTCCTCGAATACGTCCTTGAATTCTCTTACTACTTCCAAAGTGTCAAGACTTTCTTAAGGTGCTTCTAAAGCATATAGAAAACTACAGGTGTGAATTCCCGGTTTCCCACAAGTTATTCTAGCTTTTCGCTCTAAGCTAGTTATAAGGGTTATGATTTCTTTATCACATTTTATCTTGGCTTGGAACTTGCTTAACCAGTCTAATCCAAGTATGAAATTGAAACTTTTGAAGTCTAGAACATAGAAGTCAAATCGAAAAGAGTGTGAGAGATATAAGAGAGTTATATCCTCACAACACATTTTAAGCTCAGTTTTTTCCCCTATGGGGTTTGATACGCAAATGGGTTTCGGTGATATAATTGGTTTAAGGTCAAACTGATCTATGGTTTCGGCTGAAATAAAACTGTGTGAAGCGTCGGTATCAAATAAAACACGAAGGTAAATTCCATTAAACTGTAAAGTACCTTCCAGCACTCCCTTCCCTTTCACATTCTGAGAAGTAGACGGCTCATCTTTGATTGCAAAAACCCTAGGCTGTGGTGCCCTCTTCATCAATGAACAGTCTTTCACCATGTGTCCTGGTTGATGACAGTTGAAACACAGATTCTTCACTACCATCTCGTTCCTTTGATTCTGGTTCTGGTTCTGATTCTGTTGCTGTGGTTTCTGTTGCTGTCTCGGGTATTGCTGGGGTTTCTGATGCTGTTGTGGGTATTGCTGGGGTTTCTGGTTCCCTTTTTGTTTACAGAATCGTGCAATGTGTCCCTTTTTCTTGCAGTTGTGACACACCACATTCTTAAATTTTCCTTCCACAGTCTGTTGCCCCGTCTTAGCTTGGCCCTGATTATCCTTCCAATCTGGGTTGACCTTCCTTTTCATGGCATTTGCTCCACTCGTCTCCCCAGTCTGGATCCTTGCTCCTGGTTTCTTTGCATCTAGTGCTTCATATCTGAGTGCTAGGTCTACTAGTTCCACAAATGGATCCTTCAAATGTCCCATCATCCTTCCTTGCAGATTATCTCTAAGACCAGCAACAAACATCTCGTTCTTTTTCAAAAGAGTATTTATCAGCTCCGGTCCAAAGATTGAAAGTGCGTTGAACTGGTTTTCGTATTCAGCGACAGACATGCTTTCCTGTTTTAAATCAATGAAGTCTCGGTACATCCTTGTCCTTCCAGTAGCAGGTAGATACTGACCTTCAAAAGCTTCTTCGAACATGGGCCAAGTAAAGTTTTCCTCAGGAGTGTTAGCAGTTTGGGCATCCCACCATATTGCTGCGGCTCCTTCCAGATTCCATGAAGCTAAGAGACGCTTATGCTCGTCATCCAACCTCATTCCTTTAAAAATCTTCTCACACGATCTAATCCATGCTTGGACTCCGACCAGTGATTCAGTACCTCTGAAAATCTTTCCTCCCAGAGTCGTGTAATTCTTACAGACCATAGCAAAGTTAGGCTGAGTTGGTGCTCGGATTACTTCAGTAGTATCCACTTGGGTCTGGTTAACAGTGTGTCTGTTTGTCGTAGTTGCTCCGCTTGCTCCTCGGCCTCTTCCTCCACGAGAACTCATTTTCAACTCCCTGAGTACACGGATTGAAAATAAATGTCTCATCAGAAAAATATGTCAAAGGATTTCCTAAGTAACTACGATCTACCTATATTAAAATATAGTTTTTAGTAACCATACGCTCTCTCACTATTCCAAAGCCTAAACATTTCCGAAGATCATAGGCTCTGATACCAACTGTAACGGCACGATTTTCGACCTTCCGAAAACCGTGTCATTATTGAAAGAAATTAGAAGATGAGATAGAAAAGATCGAACTAATAGAATAGAAGAATAAGAAGTTATCAGAAATCTCACAGCGGAATTTAAAAATACAAATACATTACATCATAGGGTCTGATACATCATAATACATCAACAACTTACAACATCATAGTACATTCATATAATAATACATCATGATATGGAAATACAAATCTAACTGGATACATAGGTGTAGTTAAAACTACTAGACTGGTCCTGCCACTTGAACTTCGTAAGGTTCCATTTCCAACCTGAGTTACTTGACTACTCATAATAATTATTATGAGTACCCAAGAGTTTAGGGAAAACACAGAAAATAAACTCCGGGTCAGTCAGGGGACTGGTGTGAGTAAACATAGTTAAATAGATGTAAGCAGGGAAATAAGGAATAAGGTGTTCCGTTATTAATAGATTCAATTACTTTAGAAATCTTATGCCCCATCCATAACTAATATATGGAAAACGACCCTTGTATTTTAATATCAAAATGTTTGATATTTACGATAGTATTTATCAAATAAATAATCATCTAGTGAATCGCTTACATCTCACGTTCACGTACATAGAATAAAATCTAAAACCGTCGAGCGCTTATGGAAATTTGGTTTCTAACTGACAGGGTATGGGAGCACCCACCGATCAGTGTACTCTAGAGAAGATACACTGGGGTTCAACAAGAACATCCTGCAACCCGGCCACACATGACCGTCCACTCATTTAGCTTGAGTGTAACGAATATATTACCACCTCCACGGTTGGTACCAACATAACCGTTCCCGGGAGATACAGAATTAAAAGAAGTAACAATATGAATATTCTCTAGATGGTGATAATATACCCTACTTGGGTATGACCCAACTAGCCATGCTGCCTAGCCCAACTTTTGTTACTTACTGGTTGTGAGGTTTTTAGGTCACGTTTATTCTTCTAACAGATTCATTTTCCTCAATTTCTTTGAATGCCACATCGTCATATCCGTCAGAGACACTCATTCGATTACCCAAATATATTGCGGGCAATAGAGCTAAGAGAAACGAATTTCTCCGCCACCAACGTAATATACTTACGTAAATTCGATGTGTAGAATCTAACTGACATACATTGTCAGACATTCGTCCATTCGGGTTTGTCCTGGGACTGAACAGACCGAAGGTACTATTTAAAATAGTCCTTGTATATCTCCATCTTCAATATTCCTGATACGCATCGTATACTTCGAGTCGAAGTGGAATATTTATTCCGGACTCTTCGAGACGATGTACGAAATGTCTTTATAGTCGATAAATAATTATCAGCTTAATCATGATTAATATTCAGTTTCCACATTAATTTTCATCATACAACAGTATATGTTTATCTTGTTCATATCTGGATATTAGTATTGTCTTTTAAAAATGAACAGTTAAAGTGTGTGCGTTGCACACGGTATTCTATTCAGTTTTGCTCATTATTTAGAAATGGATAAATGGAGCACGTGCTTCGCACACGGTATTTTCCTTCGTTCATCGCTGATGTTTAGACGATGTTCAATACTCCATTTCTTCTGGTATGTTATTTTATTACTTCTAATTTATCACAAATCAATTAATTTAATAATTTATTTAAATTATTTCTTGATATTTTAACGTTCAAACTTGTTGAACTTCTTCGATCAACTTCCGTACTCGGTCTTTTTACCGTTTCCTCCTTCCACAACCACTTGCTTAGTTTCTCATATATTTTTCTTCAGAATAATTTATTTCAAACTGTAATGCTGTTGAATTTTTGCAAAGCTAGCACTTCTCGGCTTAAAGCAATTTGCATGAACGCATATAACATGTCATGTTAGAAGAAACATGTGTACAGCATTTATATAACATCTCCAATCATTGTTTTTGCTCCCAGTGCTCACGGCAAAACTGTCCCTGGTACACAGCAGTGCTCTGTGCTCATGCACAAACGATCGGTTCGCCAGAAAGACGTCGCCATGTTTAAGGTACTGCTGACATTACTCGAACGTGTGTCATCCAACTTGCGTCGCCCCTGCTGCTTCTACTTTCTTCTCGCATGAAACCACTCGCCCAAATGTTCCCATGTTCTGTTGTTCCTCCACACATGCCTTCCCATCCACTCCTTCTTCTTCACTATTCTTTTTCTTCCTGCTTTAACCAATACTGCATACACTACTTCACCTCTCTACGTGATGGCTTTCACTTTAGTCAACTGTCCGCCCACTAACAGCCTCATTCTCTCTCCCTTTCTTCTTTCTATTTGCTGGTCACCGTATTCTAGTGCACATATGTGTCGTGTGCACATGCACAGGCGATCGAGTCGCCAAGCATTTACAGCAAACCCCTGTTCGTTCTAACTGATTTCACTTAAAATGGTTGGTTGCTTTAAAGCACAGCCCCTTCACTAGATAACTAGTTTGAATTAAAGCCATGGATTTTCAAACGGGTGTAAACTATCCTTTGTTTATATACAGAACTAGTTAAGCGTTTCACAGTGGCTTTAGCACTGTCAACAACTCAATATCATGTGGTATAGACAACGCACCCAAACATTAATGCAAACTTAATTACCAGTCCACACTTAATAACAATCAATACAAGTATTTTACAGAAGTTAAAGGTTAAGCCTTCTCACTGTTTTTCGTTTCAAGTATTAAACAGCAAGACGTGTGAAGTATATGGGATACATAACAGAAGTGTTCATGCAGGTATATATAAGTTTAGTTAACAAAATCATGTCATATATTTTAAAGTGGAAATTATAGTGTTTACTCACCAAACTTGCTCACTGTTTTTCTTTCTTACAGGTTCATCTATGTAGTTATATATTTTTTTAAGATCATTTATACACATAAGATCATTCATCAATGAATATTCCAACCTAAGATTCATGAATAAGATCAAACAGAAGGGAGTTTACTCCCTCATAAAAACGTGTTCACTGTTTCCATATATGTTTACTTATTTCCAATTTTTGTTGCTGTTTTCCGGATTTTAAGTCTGGTATGCAGATTTTAAATTAACCGGGCACATATCCATCAATGTATCTAGCATTATTTTATATACGCATTAATGAAAGATTAAAAAGAAGGAAAAACAGAGTTTACTCACTAAAGTTCTTGTTGTCCTAAGTTTTACATTTCAAATTTTTGTTCATGCATGATAGATAACATATAAGCACATCAAACATTCAAATATATTAAAGATAGTAAGTTTTGCATGTTTACTCACTTGAAAAGCTTCCACAAATTTCTTGCCATAGATGGTTTTTGTTTTCAGCAAAGTGTTCTTGTGTTTTGTGAAAGACCATTTGCATGGATATGATGGTGTATATATATAGCCCAACTTTTCTCTTTAAACAATAGTTTTTCCCTTTATGTTTTTAACAAGTAAAAACCCACGTCTTCTACCTACCCCTTTCTCTCTCCTTTATATGGCATAAACTCTATAAAGCATGCTTTTTTTTAAAGTACTCTCCACAAGAGATATTTCTACCAATGTCTCCTTGGTCTCTCCAAAGTTCAAGACTATGCTTTCATTAAATGCTCCCCTTGCTTGCATTAAATGCTCTCAATACTTACCATCACAAACCTTAAGAGAAAAATAGTTTTCCTCTTTGATATTTGTTTGCTCTCATTATTAGTTCAGCCGCAAGTAATAGTGTAGGGATTAGGTGATGATTAAATTCAAATCTATTTCTAAATGATGGGGTTTTGGACTTGATTTTGTTTAAAGGTTGGACTATACTTCTTGCAAATGAACTTGGTGTATATATGTACTTATATATATACTTAGGCCTTAGCATATGTATATAGAAATGTATATATATGTCTATACTTTTCATGCTATACTTATATATATAAATATAGAAATATATAGGTGTTAATCTCATTACTAGTTTGCTTAGTATATGACACTTATACATGTTAGTTGTAAAATAGGAATTTCCACACTTATTCCATGTTGCTAGCTTCCCTACACTTCCTAATGTTATAAAATGTGTCGCCATTATTTCTAAAGTTGTTAAAACATTTAGTTAATATATCTTGTGCATATTAAGTTATAGTGTAAATCATATATGTATATACACACATATAAGTGATTATACATTTTTAAATTGGTCGAGTCTTCTAGATACATTTAAATTTCCTTATAAAAATGAATGTTAGAAGCTTAAGAAAATCCAGCCATTACATCCAACAGTTAGATTTTTGAAAAATGTTTAAATCAAATTTGAATAAAAAGCACCGTTGAAGTTAAGTGACCTGAAACGTCGTTTAAACTGAA